>OZ037777.1:13709495-13874495 GCA_964035525.1 Porites cylindrica
TGCGACGTGGCAAGTTTGGAAACAACATTCCAGCGAAAACAACGAGCGAAGTGAGACTGTTTACAGACATTAGCGAAGAACGCACTTTGCATCACAGAACAGAAAAAGGTAGCCTGCAAAACCGCACAAACTGCACGGAGAGAGAAGGAAGAGAGTGCATACGTATACGACAACACATCAACCATAACATGAGCTGGATACGAGATCAAGATCATTTGTCGCGCGTGTTGGAAGAGGAACTTAAATGTCCTGTCTGCCTTGAAGAATTTGTAGAGCCTAAATGCTTGTCCTGCTCTCACACTGTTTGCTTACAGTGCTTAAGGAATATGGCACAAAATGATGTTGACTATGTGCGTTGCCCCACCTGCCGATATGAGACAGATATTCGATTTCCGGGGGGGATAGACTTGCTACCAACAAATTACATAGCGACTAGCCTGATAACTGGAAAAGAAAGAACAAGAGACATCAAGGAGCTGGAGGAGCATATGAACAGAAGCAAACGGGCTTTGGAAGTGAGACAGGAACTGCTTATAGAGATGACAAGTATGATGGAATGTCTTGGCAATCGAAGACAGCAAGTTGAGGGTGAGATACGACAAACTGCTGAAAGAATTATACAGATGGTACGAGAAAGTGAAGAAAAACTAATACAGCAACTGAATCTGCGAGTGGCTGATAAGCAGCGAGAACTGAGGCAGCGGAGGGTAGTAATGCAAAGTTTAATAGCAGATGCCAATGATACATATCAGAGAGTGGAGCAGCAGATTAATTCCTTGCCAACAAGGAGACTTGTTGAGGAGAAAACTTCTCTTTTGGCTCAGCTCAGGGATATTGACCTCATAGAGATGACATCGCAAATACCAGAAGTGGGGGACATAAGATTTACTCCAGCCATTAGTATGGCTGAGAGTGAACAACTGGCCGCACTTGGAGAACTTGTGATTGGTAGTGGAAGTTCTGTTGATGTGAGACAAACAGTGCCAGACTACAATAACAGCAATGTGGAAATAAGCCCTTTTGGGACAGCTGGCAATGGTGATGGTGAATTTGTGCTTCCATGGGGTGTGGCCATACGCCAGGATGGCTGCATAGCTGTTGCTGACCATGCCAACTGCCGCATTCAAGTATTTGATAATCAAGGCATTCATGTCCAAACTGTACCCAGTAATGGATCAGAAAGAATTAAACTTCCTACAAGCATTGACTTTGATCTTGATCATAACCTCATCACTTTTGACAGCGAAAGTTGTGAACTTAAAGTTCTTGATGGTCAAGGTCAGCTTATCCGGAGCATTGGAAGTGGTGAAGAATTGGGTGACAGAGTGGAGGGCATATCTGTTGACTGCGAGGGACGGATTATAGTAACAGACACTTTAAAAGAGAGAGTGTTGGTTTTCCATCACAGTGGACAATTATGCCTTGAATTTGGCTCCACTGGAAAAAACAGGCTTGGACGCCCATCCTATGCAGTGTTTGATCATGGACGGTTTATTGTGTCTGATACATTTGACCACTGTCTTAAGGTCTTCAATCGTTATGGTGTCTTTCTTCAGCAGATTGGTAGACCGGGGAAAGAGGCTGGGCAGTTTCGTCAACCAAGGGGACTAGCCGTTGATTCAGCTGGTAACATACTTGTGTGTGATGCTGGAAACTGCCGTATCCAGGTCCTTGATTTTCATGGAAATTTTGTGCGAAGCTTTGGTGGTGTTGGTGGTGAAGTAGGCAACTTTTGTTTGCCATACTGTCTTGCTGTTGGGAATCAGGGTGAGCTGGTTGTGTCCGATTGCAACAATAATCGTGTCCAGATTATCAGGTTTCCATTAAGAGAAGCTAATTCTGAATGACTTGCCTTCATGTAAATAATCATGCACTCTACTGGTCATACATATATATAGATAGACCACTGTATAATGGCATGTCAGAAGTGACACTACTATTTAAAGGTTTTTCAAAGTGAACAAGGAAATTTAACTCGTATATTCAGAAAATATAATCTTGTTTGAAGGAGCTTAATCTTGTGTCTCTTGAGCAAAGATGCTTTATAGCTGATGTCACTTTTTTGTATAAAGTTTTAAGTGGTTATTTTAATATAGATTTTAGTAGTTTTCTAAATTTCCCGCTTTGGGGTATTTTTTAAATTTTGACCTCACATATTTCAAAAGACACAAACTCTGATGTCCAGCAAAATGCATGCCATTCACACTGGTTAATTACTCGTCTTTATCTTACTTTGTCCTTGCTAAATGTCATCTGCAGTGACTAATCCACCAAACAACACTTTAAATTTTCATGATTTTTAAGGACCCGCCATTAAATTCCTTTACTCTCCAGGCCTGGAAAATAATATTTAATTCTATGACTTTTCAGGTTTTCCATGTCCTGTACAAACCCTGTGATATCAAGACAACAACATTGTATGTACCTGCTCTTCCCTGGCAGCTGTCTCTTGTGACTTTTCCTTCAGAAACTCATACTTGCTTTTCTAAAAAAAGTAATAATAATTATTACTTTTTTAAATTTAACAACTAGCATGTAGATGTTGTAATCATGATCATTGTGAAAAGGGGTAAAGGTGCACAAGATCCAAAGGCCCAAACAGACAGAACTTATCCCGGTTTCCTTATCATGAAGCATGCCTCGGAGTATTGCTACTCCCCCCTGGATGGGATGCTAGTCTATCACAGGGTTACCCTCCCAGCAGTAAGTCACCAGTGCCCATGACAAAGACAAAGTGGAGTAAAGGTCTTGTGTAAAGAAACAACGCGAAGTGCAAGGCTTGAACCCCTAACCTCCAGATCTGGATTTGAAGGTGTTTAACACCCAGCCACACATGCCTCCACATTGTGATCATTGTACATTGATGTAATGCAATGTTTCTGTTGAGTACACAAAAAATTATCTTGATCTAAAAAAAAGGTTTCTGGTTGCATGTGGGATGTGCAACTTTCACGCACACAGTAGCTAGATGTTTTTTTTAACAAACAGTTAGTATTTTGTACCTTGCTGAAAATGAAAACACCTCACAGTAATTAAAGCCTGATAAAAGGGTGTCTAGTGAATTTTTTCTCTTCGATGAGAGCCCTTTTAGAAGAAAATATTGATTTGTAGAGGATAGATTTTTGCCTGGATAATATTAGAATTTTAATTTAACATACCGTAAAATTCCGAAAATAAGCCCCTCCATGTATAAGCCCCTCCACATATAAGCCCCCCAAACTCGTAACGCAAAAAACCCTCCGTTAAATCGCCCCTCTGAATATAAGCCCTGCCGGGGGCTTGTACTTGGAAGTTACCCTCAAATACAAAGCAAAACAAAGAAAAAACGGTAAATTTCATTCCAACTATGAGGCTAGCCCAGTCGATTTTGAAACGCAAATTTCCCTCCGTAGATAAGCCCCTCAAAAAGGGCCTTTGAAAAATATAAGCCCCTGGGCTTATTTTCGGAATTTTACGGGACCTGTTAAGTGATGCCACTAAAATGGGAGAAAAAATTAGGTCATTATCATAGACGATCTGATTTTTTGATAAAATGAATTTTAAAGACTTTTTAAGAGCTGTAAGTCTTCTATTGAGGTCACGATTTTGCATAAGAGGAGCGCAAATAGACTGAAAATATTCATTCTCCTTTGTTTGCTGAAGCAATGTACTGAAATGACAAGAAAAGTGGCAGTTGCTTATAATATTGTTGCTTAACCTATTAAGATTGAGGAAAAGCATCCAACAAGATTAATGTACACATTTTTTAGAATAATTAAAAGATTAATATATTTATTTTGACGTGGCTCAGCAGTACTTGCACACTAAGTGGAAAGAATAGATGTAAAGTTTGCAATAATATTATTTTGTGATTTGTTCTGTGACAAATTTTATTAGTTTGTAGAATTAAAATCAAATGGCTAGATGAATAACATATGTTCTGTTTTAACCTTGTCTTTTAAGGATGAAAGCTTCTGTTCCAAAAGCTCAAGTTTCTCCTTCAAGACTTTGTGATCTGTGGAATTTTATAAAATTTATTTTATGCAGTTAACATGCACTTTATGTAATAAAAATCAGTCAGGGTTCGAGATTTATGGTCTTCCAGACATCAGAAATTACTAGATCAGGGATGTCACTGAGATTTCAAGTTGCCAGGTAAATACAACAAGTAGGCAGGGAATCAAATAGCCTGCGAACAGCAGACATATTTCTGGTTTGGAGGAAGAGAAGTGACGACTGGAAATATGTCTGCGCTTCGCAGGCTAGGAATCAAACAGCTAGGGATTTCTTTTGGTTCTATATTTCTTCTATTTTCATATGAAAGAAGCCAGGGGGCATGTTCATAACAGCCGGGGGAAATCCTCAGAGCCCGGCTCTTTATGATAGCCCTGGCAGATATTAAAATTAACGACCAACTGGCTGACCATGGATTCTATTGTTTCTAGCAGAGTTCATTTTAGATGCCAAGATCTGTCCACTGGGCAACCTACCTCACTGCCCACAGTTTTGCGAATAAGCCTGAATCCAGGCTCACATGTCAGTCAAACCTTTTTCATAAATTGAAATAAGGGTCTTATTTTATTCAGGGGTTTTTGGGAGTTTTTTCACACAAGAACTACACTAGAGCTGGATTTTTATGTAAAAGGATGACCATCAGACACTCACTGAATGTTCAGCCAGTATATACATGTATGGATGCTTTGCCTTGTGAGATATAAGCATTTAACACTGAACATTTTTTATTGTCTATTTTTTATCTTACTAGTGCATAGAGTTTCAGCTAAGTCATCTAAATCTGTTTCCAGTTTCTCAGTTGTCTCTTTAACTTCCTTTCTTTCCTTCATCATGTTTGCTTGATATTCTATGACGAAAACAACACCCAATTTATGGCAGAAAATTTAAATTGATTACCATCCTTATTTCATGGTAATTTGTTGTGTTCCAGTCTTCAATGACAAAGGTTACTTGAGGCTTCGGTAAATAATTTACAAAAACAGAAAAGGGTGCTGTGTATCCTCCTTTTAGTAAACTTAACCAGAAAATGTCAAGTCAATGCTGTCTTTGTTTGAGTACAGCATTAAGGAAATGTATTCATGTTTGATTTAACTGAATTTGACTAGCTATTTTGGCTATGCTGTCACTCTGCCAGGTTTTCCTACTGCTGTTTGGAGTTTCATATCCGTTTTGTTCCTGACTTTGTGTGATTCATACATAATTGTATTCATGAAATGCAACTAATGGAAATAAATTAGAGTTGTGATCAGTCAGAAGGCATACTTCATAGGAGGGCATTAAAAGACAGCAGTAAAAGATCCCACAAATCTTAATACATGTAGATAATGAAAGCCTATCACTAACTGGCTTTTAGTTATACTCATCTACTATTGGTGAAATGTCACAACTCTTGGAATGATAAATCAGTAAATCATTCCATTTTTTATTATTGTTTTATTTCATACAATATTAAAATTCACTATTAAATAAATAGATATGGTTGCATAGTACTATGACTAATAGTATACAAAATAACTTTTTGCATTATTTTACTCAGGATTTTACCCGTCATTTCCATGCTGTCCGTAGAAAACCAGTCTTCCTTTGACAAATTTTCCAGGAAGCATGACTGGGTTTGTAACCTGGCCAACTTTGTCTTTAGACTTGCAAGATGATTCTGTTTGAAATATGGACAAGAAAACTTTGGTAACCCTTTATGTCTTAAATGGGTCTCAAGCCCCCACTTTACAGGATAAGAAATGATTTATTGTGGCAACCCCAATAGTGTGGTAGAGATCTCTGGCATAATTTAGGGGTGTTCTGACTTTTCACACCACAATCCTTACATTTTTACAATCTAACGCTAAAAATTGGTTTTACTAGGGTTCAAAAAATGTCTCACCCTATTGTCCGGGACAAGAGGATTGTTTTTATAAGGCAATTCAAGGAACTTTTCAGGCTTGCTTGCATGATGGGCAAAAGGCTCAGGCAATCATCTCCTTACTTTTGCACCCCTTCTCCAGAAAATCCCAGGGACAAGTCCAGCTTCCCTGGTTCATGAGTAGAGAATTGCTACAAGTTGTCTTGCACTGCCCCAGGAAACCCTAAACTAGACTTAACTGCAAAATGCCTTCCTATCCTGGGGTCACAGGGCTCGAAATTGCGACTCACTGGTCGCCAATGCGACCAAAAATTGAGCACTGGCGACTAAATTTTCAGAACTGGTCGCCAGCTGGCGACTCGCGTTTTGTCCGATGACTAAAGAAAACCACGACACAACTTTTGTTTTTAAATCTTTATATTTGGAAATCAATCGGATATGGTAGCTAGTATACAACTCACCTTTCCGTCCCCAGTAAAATAATGTCTGAATATTACAAGATAATCGAAAAAATGGAATGTATTTCGACACGTCGATACTGCGTTCAGGGCGCGCCATATTGTTTCAGCGGCTTCTTCCGAAACTGGGGTCGCAGGCGCACTTCAACAACAAAAATGGTGGCAGATACGGTGCCTCCGTAACTCCCGCAACATTTTAGGTTTTATTTTCCTAAAACGTTCTGTCTAAAGGGAAACGAAGACCCAAAAACTGCACTAAGCCCATTTTTGTTTCCTCCCGGTCGGAGACTGGTACGAGCAATGTGGTTGTGTAGAGGCCTGGGCCAAGCATGGCGTTGTTTGTCGGCAGCGAAAGGCGTTGAGGAAAGCAAGTCGAAAATATAGAACGGCATTTCGTAGAAGTAGCAAAGGGCAAATACACAAGGACCCGTGTTTGTCTCAGAATGAAAACCACGGACTTAAAACGTTTTATGCTTCGCTTCATTTAAAATGACTTTGGAGACAACCATCACCTTCGGACCAGAGACATATCACCTGAGAACAACGGTAGCTTTATAACTAAGTGTTACTCGTGTTGTTTCTAATTGTTTTCGCTCTTCAGTTGTGACTTTTCTTGCATGCAAAGTAACGTATAAAATCGTGTTCTTGTGTAAGTTATATATAAAATAAGTTGGCGACCAAAATTTACGATCTGGCGACCAAAATTTTTCCGTTAGTCGCCAGCTGGCTCCCGAACGAAAAAGTTAATTTCGAGCCCTGGGTCACTATCTTCTAGAAACTACAGAGGTCACTAGCACATTCCAGCCAATTTCATTTTTTTCATTGTCAGTTCCCAGTTTCTTTACTTTAGGCTTAAATCTTTAACCAGGTCTCGTGGAAAATGATACTATTCTAGACCCAATTTCTCTGATTTCTATACCCTATCCCACATGCACTAGTCTATAAAACTGTTTGAAACGTACCATACCCTTCATAGCGTCACCAGCTTTTTGGTTAGGCCTAGGGGTACACTTCATCTAGTCTTATTATGATTTTCGAATAAAGTGTTTTATTATAACATTAGAACCAACTTTACCTTATGCTTTTCAAGTTGTAATTCGGTATTGATGTCCTGGCCAACATTAACCTGGAGCGATTTGACGTTGCTGTGGTTTGAGATATCTTGAAGAATCCTGCGAAAAATTAAAACAAACTCATGATCTTATACCATAGTTAAGACAAAAAGTATCATACTTTAGTATCACATAGCATCAAAACTGTCGTTTTAGATAGCCGTGTGAGGACATTTAATCCAAATACCTTTCAATATCTTCAAGCTGGGAAGCCATTTTGTTTTCGTTCAAACTGACCGCCAAAAATTATGAGACTGCAGTTATTTCAGCCAGCGGAAAATAGTCATTACCAGACTCCTTTCGACTGACTCGGCTTTCTTTTTGCTTCCCCGGTTTTGTTGATCTTCCATCTTCTTGACAAGCTACAGTTTCACGGAAAGATCGCATGGATGGGAGCTCGGGCATGATGACCTCTTTAATTAGCCAGGATGCAGAAACAGGAAGCCAGATATCTGCACCTGGCAATAGTGCAAGTCCCCTTTTACAGTCTTCTTCAGGAAATTTCCGTTCTTTTTCCCCGTCTCGTCGTCTCTTCTGCCTCTTGACCGCATTCGATTTTCTTTCCGCTTTATTTATTTGGATTTTGCGCGCACATGTGAGTATTATATCCTTTTATTTTGCTTACAAAATTTAATTCGTCAGATCCTGTTGCATTTCTCAGTCTAGGACTGGATACATTATAATTGTATCAAGATGAAATTGAATTGAATTGCATCATGGAAACATTAATGGAGACAATGCGATTGTCACGAGACCTTGACAAACTCAATGAATTATTCCTGGAAAAACATACCTCTGTTCTTTAAACATGGGTCAGCATGAGAAGGGTGTTACGAAAACTAAGGGTCGAATAATAAAGGACTCGAAGTATGACTGTTCCAAGTTTTATTCGTCAAATTAAGCTTAACTTCCCTTCGATCCTTTTCGTCGAATTGGGATGGATTTAGGGGTCTTAAAATTTTTTTCATGGCGAAAAGTAAAAACCCTCAAATCTAGCCTGCATGGCAGGCGCAAAAAACCATAGGAAGGCAGAGAAAACAGCCGAAGGAGAAAGTAAGAGGAAAAAATACCTAGGGCCTTCAGAGAATCCAAAAAGAATTCCCTATACCTAAAATTAAAACCCCCCAAAAATCCCATGTCGAAATTTCTGAGCCTTTAAAAATTCCATGCAAAAAGAATGCTCTTGAATGTATATAGTACATCCTGAATTTATCTTTTCCTTATCTGGTACTCTAACACTACGTGGCTGGCTGATACGCATGCAGTACCACAAGAAATCTTCAGTTTTTTTGAATCCCTTCTTTAATTAGGGCACCTCAAAAAGTACTTGCCAAATTTTCCCACCCAAAAAAATTCTAGAATCGACAATTTCAAACCCAAAAAAGTTCTGTGATCATCCCTGTCGACACTTTAACTCCAGAGTACTCCCCAGGCAGCACCTACTCTCTTGAGACGGTGAATTTGTATGATGCCCTGTCATGTTAACCCTCTTATCTGATAAGATCAACTGCCCCCATGGCACCAATTGGAGCAGGGTTCCACTTCTCAATGTGGGCAAAACTTCAGATGCATTACTTTGAAATTGTCATATCAAGACATTGTTTTTTCAGGTGATATCATTTATTAGTATATACACACTCAGTGATCTTGGTAATTCAAGCAATCTGATTGGTTAGCTATCTCGGACTATGACGTTATATTCACCGCGCTAGGCGGTGAATATAAAGCCGAACAAAATCGCTGTCGTGAACTGGGTGTTTTGCCAAAGTTTCAAAGTAAAACCTTTTTGAAAATACACGAATATCCAAGTGCTGATGACTTTGAAGGCAAGAAAAGACTTCATGGTGTTTAAACAGCGTGATTTATTGTGAAGTGGTTTACTTTAGCTGACTTTTTGTACGCTCGAAGCTATGTTTACCACTTCAGAGGAAAACGAGGTCGCTTTGTCACTGTTTTGTGATTTCGGGATTTTCTCGCAAGACCAATTTTGCCTATAAATAGAAGTTAATTTATGGAGAAGAGAGGAAGGCAAATATTTTCGAAAATTGTACGTGCCAGCAAGTTAACAAGGCAAAGAACTTTGGAGATAAACAATGCTCACCTTGATCGCAGCCGTTGTTGACAGCATTTGCAAGAAGTGACGAAGAAAACTGTCTCATTCACGGTGAGTTGACAGAAACAAAATTAATAAAGCTCTGGATACTTTTCTTCTCAGAATTGGGTAGTAATTTAAATTTTCCGTGTTTTCTTTTAAACCGTTGATGCTAAAGCTTACAAAACTCGATACAAAAGGATTAAAACTATCATTTGCCATGTTTGAAGATACTGTAAAGATCTAACTTTTGCGCATCCACTGTTTACGGCTTCGTGTTCACGCATGAATTTTCACCCGTCAATCAAACTAATCGTTTTTTAATGGTTTCCTTTCTGATTCTGTTGAGATCACTTCGTGTGAATATACTAAAACAATTATTCACCTCAGGCTCAGTTAATATTGTTGAATAATCCCCTTGACTTCGTCTCGGGGATTATTCAACAATATTAACTTCGCCTTCGGCGAATAATTGTTAATTATAAGCAAAACAGAACAGTTCTACCATCACAGAAGTTTAGAGTTGCCCTTAATATGAAAGTGGTCCAGCAAAGTATGTTTTTTTTATTTACACTGGTACTCTGATTTACTTTTGATAGGCTTTCAGTGGTCAGAGGTTCAAAGATGCTATGAAGAAAGATGTCATACATTACAAGTTTGATGCCTCTTTGTTTGATATTGTGGTAAGTCAAAATGCTTACTGATGTAAGATCTTTCTCTAGCAGGGTGGGGTGTAAGTGACCTTTATTCTCTTAAAAGCGAAACTGCTCCAGTTATAAACTGCATTTGGCAACAGACATTCTTCATATGCACTGAACTAAAAAGTCGTGCCCCATGATACTCACTGAGAAAACATGTTAACATGGTATGAATGGGTGCATGGAATAAACCACAAGTGACATGGGATACACTGCTGAATTCCCCTTCTAATTTTCCCTACAGGAGCAGGAGTAGCCTGTGAATACAGTCTTCTCTCCTCGCTCCTCGCCCCTAGGGACATGTTCACTGGAGAGATGTCTGTGCTTTAACAACAAAAATTCCCTGCTGATGATGTAAAATCCATCGGGGATCTGGTCAGGAGCTCTGATTGGTCGACGAAGTAATTCTATTGTTTAGCTGTTGTTTACTAATGACAGACAAAAGACAAAAGGTTCCAAAGATCAAAAGTGAAGGAGAGGAATCAACTACTATACAGAACAGTCATTATTGGTGGAACATTTTCTTCTTTAGAGGAAGTGATCTCAGTTTTCTGCAATTCATTCACAGAAGAACTGAATTCTCTGCCATAATAGACCAGGAGAGGCATAAACTCAAACAAATTTTACATTTGGAACCCCATGACTACCAGATTAATTATGTAAACATTGATTTAAATCATTAGTGTGGGATTTCTGCCTTTGAGGCACAGACGTCTCTCTGATCTATTTCCTAGCTCGGGTAGGAGTCAATTGGGACCATACATTTCTATTAATTTTCAAAGGCCCCTTCAGTATGGGAATAAAAACAGTACACAAACACCACCTGAGTGCCTCCCCCCCCCCCCCCCCCCCCCCATCTCCTTGGGAAAAGTTCGGAGAAAAAATTCAGGTGTAGTTGAGTTGAAAATTCAGCATGATTTTGTGTTATCATATTGTCTTATGCAGCTGGTAGTAGTACCAGCTGAACATAATCTAAAGTACAATGAAGGCTGTATCAAGATCTCAGAGGCAAACACTGGTGGAAAATTCTCAAACTTCTATCCATCTAACTAATATAAACAACCAAACTAAAACCTTGAACAACCCAAACTGTGAAGTGTTTTTTATTTGTTTGGCATTTTTGTATCAATGAACTGTGTTTTCATTGCCTTCCAGCTGTTGGCATTGTGGCGAATGATTGTTCTTCTGCTTGCTTATGCTTTTTGTGTCAGTCGCAAGTGGTATGCTGTTGCTGTAAGTATTGGTTCAGTGTTTCAGTGTCTTTATTGGTGCTAATATTTACAAATATGTACAGTTTTTAAATAATTAACTCTAATTGATGATGGTATAATAATGAACACTTAATGACTGGTCCAGAGGGAAACAGTTGATTTCTTTCCCAAGAATCTCAATGTTTACTGAGGCAGAGCTGGGGGAAACATTTAGATTCTTGGGAAATAAAGTTAACTGTTTCCCGGGGAACCAGTCTTTAAGTGATTTGTTATATAGCTGGAAATTTTGAAGCTGGAAAGTCATTAAACCTCACTTAAACAATGGTCGTTGGTCAACATTCCTAGGCTTCTGATATTTCACGCGGTCACAGAGCTCCGAAATTCAGGTAAATCTGTGAAATCCCGCGAAATTCACAAAAACACGAAAAATAGCGCGAAATTCGGTAGCAATCTTATCTAATACATGTCTGTACAACGGATTTGAAACTTATTTCAGCTATAGGGGCTATTTACTTGCGGTAAACTTGCAAATTTATCTTGGAACTTCGTCACTGAAACGTGCAAACAACATCCCGAAACTACCAGGCGTAGATTATATTTCGAAAAACTTGGCACTAGCCATCATGTTAAAGGCTTTGCCATTGGTTCATTTCTGGAGCATATTGTTGTTGAAAGAGCAAATGATGACCTCTGTTAGATAAACGTTAAAAACGCTGGTCTGATCAGCGCAAAACCAATCGATTTCTAGCAAAATTTGCCTAGAAAATAGCCACAAAATCGGCCATTTTTTACCGATTGCTTTTTGGTGAAGTTTGCTCCGAAAACTCCCATGAAATTCCTGTGAAATTGGCCGATTTTTCCGCGAATTTGTCCCTAAATATTCCACGAAATTTGAGTTTTTCTTCCGCGATCCATCAGAAGCCCTGACATTTGCAGGTAACAGTGTACCATTACCCTGTGATGTCATAGATTTTGCAATGTTGCCTGCTCAGATTTTGGCAGGAAACAGTTTCATTGCTAGATGTCATGTGATTTTGAAGTAGCCAATGAGAGCACACACTGTTGAGAAAATATTTTCAGCTGTATAACAATAATTATTATTGATTTTATTACCTTTTAAGACTGTTATCTACTAACAGTCCTTTTCATGTAAGGTCAGTGTCCTTCCCAGCATTTGTGAAGTCCAAGGGTATTCATAAGGCTTGATCCAAGCAGGCTGTTGACAACTGGATCTTCACTCTGTGACCAGTGACAATAGGCATTTTTTTTTGTATAAACAGAGTAAATCCATATAAATATATAACCTGCAAAAAGGCTTCTTAAAATGAAGATTTTGTCATTGGTTAATGTTTCATTGAATTCGAAAGTTAAGCCAGGCTTGTGCAGCAGACGGCAGTGAGTGTCTTTTCGTCAGTTCAAGCACAAAACAGGCATCCAAGGAGGACACTGATGGTTCTTAGTTTTGACCTGTTTTTTATTTTATTTGTCTAGGTGACTACCACAGTAACAACTGCCTTTCTTCTTGTTAAAATTATACTGACACAAGTACTTGCAGTAAGTTAAATTGTTTCTCAGGGTGTAGTTGTTCTGGTTTCCAATATTTTTTTGAGTATTCTGTTTTTGAATGACATAACGTGTATTGGGTGATGGGGATTTTTTGCAGCTGTAAAAGACACATTATTTAGGTGACAATCAATGCTTTGAGGCAATGCAGAAGTATGCCAAAGGGAAATAAAATCTACATAGTAGATTTTAAATACTTTAATGCAAAGTGAAGAATAAAACACATTTATAATTTATGTGTTGATTGTTGTGAGATCGGCATGGCACTTTTTCTTATAATATACATTTGGAAGCTTTTGATTAATGACTCACCATCAAGATCACTCCTAGAATATCTGCCATGGCAATTTTCCTTCTCTAAGCTTCTCTATCAGTTTCCCCTTGGCATCACTTTTTACCCTGTGAGATAGTTCACTTTCAGCCACAGGCTTCCACATAGCATTGCTGTTGAAACCATTTCACTTTCCTGTTTGTCTCCTATCACCTTCCTTGCCATATTTGCTAGTTTGTTTGTTTTATTTTCATCCCCTGAATCTGTTACAGCAACCTCACATCATGCATGCTTCTGGTAGGAGCCTTATTGGACAAATGCTATTTGGGATGTTCAGAGCCTCTTCAGAAGCATTATTATTATTATTATTATTATTATTACAACCATGCAGTGTCATTTTGGTGGGAAAATGTGATAGCTATCATAATTCTACTCTGAGTTTAGCAAGTAGAAACAAGTTATCAAATGTTTGAAGTTTTAACATTTTGAGATCGGGAGGAGGCTTAACCTCCTTGGATTAAAGGTAACAGTGCTAACGTTTTTGGTGAATGAAAAGTTCAATGAAGCTTTCCAGGGTGTCTATT
Source organism: Porites cylindrica (assembly GCA_964035525.1). Lineage (NCBI taxonomy): Eukaryota > Metazoa > Cnidaria > Anthozoa > Scleractinia > Poritidae > Porites > Porites cylindrica. The sequence continues at coordinate 13,723,339 of OZ037777.1, forward strand.
TTTTTGAGAATACATGAAAAAACGTTCTGTCACCGTTCATAATCATTCTCATCCTCCAATCTAAAGGTCTCTGAGAACTTCAATGGAAATCGAATACTACTGGTGCAAGGAAATTTTTGTCAACAACAATCTGCGATTTAATTCACACATTTATCTCTGCTAACACTGTTAATTTCCAATCATTTTTCTGTGCAGTCTTCCCAAGATGATGGAAACTCAACTCTGTATTATGTTCTGGTTTTATCGTCTCTGGTGTTGTCTTGGGTGGAGTCTTGGGTGTTTGACGTTAAGGTCAGTAGATACCCTTTAACAGCTAAATTAAGAGTACTTAAGTAGTTGTTTTTTACTTTTAAAGTAATAATATTCCCACAATGTTAACGTGCAGTTAAATGATGAAGATTTCCACAAATTTTTGACAGGTTTTGTAACTGTAATTAAATACAGAACCAATAAAAATACATTCAAGAAATTTTGAAGGTGGAGTCATGCATTTGAAAGATTTTATTTCTTTTTCTTTAAAACTGCTGCCTCTCAGTAGTCTTTGATTTTGATTGGTTTTCGTTTGTATTGAACCCATGATATGTTCTCAAAAGTTTGTAGTGGCCGTGTCAAAGAACTGGTTGAGATCTCATTTGAAAGGCAAAGCTTGCAGGATTCTCCTTGTAACAGTTTGTTAATTTGATGTTTTGTTCATAGGTAATTCCAGCAGAAGTTAAAGCAGAACAAAGAATCCATCAAGGTATTGTAACAAATTAGCGTGCTATATGCAGTTGAATGAGATTAATCATGATGAGATAGTAGAAACAATTTAGGAGAGAAGAAGGTCTACAACTGAACCGAGTTTTATTCTTTCATCTCCTTCCCACAGAAGAGAGAAGACCGCTTCTTGGTGAGGCATTTCGTGGGTAAGAAATTGAACAGATAAATATATAAATCAGCCGGAATTTTGAAAACGTGACTGCTTAATACGCTCTTCCTTCAAGCAGTTTAAAGTAGCCAATATAAAACTAAGAGTGCAACCATTAACTTTTTTCTTCTCCTCTTTTCTTTCTCCTCACTCTTCCTCTTTTCCCTTCCTTCTCCTTTGCGTGTGTGATTTTTCAGGCATATCGGATGCTAAAAAAAACTTCCATTGGTTTTGGTGGGTTCGCACTCTGAAATGGCTGCAAATTTCGCTCGATACGTTTTCAAAAATACGGCTAGAAATAGATGAATAAAATAACAGCTCTAGTTACTGATGAAATCCTCCGGACAGTTTGGCTTAAAACAACGTTTAGTTTTGTTCAAATAGCTGATGAAGAAAATTTCTGTGGTCTGTTTCAGGTATAATACTCCATATTCCCTGGTATCGGAGCATAGTTTTTACACCCCAGAAGGTTGGTTGTCATATACCGGTAATTTGTTATTACATAAAATTACTCTGATTTTAACCATCATAACATCCCATAACAATAGCCCTTTCACGCCTCAAGCTGTGCTTAAAACTTCGTGTGGGGAATCGCCATCTTTATACCATTTGTGACGTCATCAGTCGCTTATCAAAGACGATTTGATATATGGAAAGATTGCACAAAATCGGTAAAGCTTTCGAGGCTTTATCCGTGCTCCGCCTAAACACAACTTTCGCATTTACTTGATCAAGTAGATTTATTTAGAACGTATTATCTTTGTAGCTTAGTTTCAGCGATACGGAAGTAAATGAGAAAACTTTGTTTCAGTAAGTTTGCGCGATTGCCGTCACAATTGTTCAGCTATGATGCTCATTGTCATTTGGTTTCGTCGTTGTGGTTGTTTTCTTTTTCAGCTTCTGACAGCGAAATCGAAAGTGACTCAGAGGAACCGCGTAGGTCCCAACCTGTAGCAGCAAGATTTTCCCCGCAGGTAATGAAGAAGTCAAAGGTATTACTGTCAGCCAGTTTATACAGAGAGTCGCTCTTTTGAGCAACAGGTCGAGGGTTCAAACCAAGCCAAACCGCTAACCACTCCAGGGTCTTAAACAAACTGTTATGATCATGCTTGCTTGCTTTGAATACGACCTTTTGTCAGTTCAGACTGACTATCGCGTGATGGAGCAGTGGTGTTAAACTGTTGGCTTTGTCTCTCTTATCCTCCCATGTCAACTGGAATGCATGATGTAGTGATCTTGTCTCATCGATGCACGTGTGTTGTAAGCTCGCCCATCAGCGACTTTAGACTGACTCTGATAGAGCAGACTGCCTAGATGGTAGGGAATCCTCTGGATGTGATTGCTTTTTGCGAACGGAGCAATTCCGCGTTGGAATTAGGTTGGAATCCTCGACGATGACGGCAGTGAAAATATCATCAATAACGTAATTTGCCTTTGTTTTTGTCCTAAGTGAGTGTACATTCTTTCAAACTTCATAATATATAGATTTAGCCGGAGCTAAGGGGGAAGCTCCAGTTTATGCATTTTAAATTTACTTCAGACAATGGACTTTAAATCATTGCAAAGAACTGCTATAAACTTTATGTATGGGAGAACCATATGACTGAAAAACGTAAACTTCAACCTGCGATCAATTAAAAGCTAATAGCTGGTCAGCGAAAAGCTTGAAAACACATGACCTCGATGAGTTGGTACCTGAGCCCGCAATCTGGTCATGTGACTCTGGTCAGCGGATACCTTGTTTTGACAGCTGTCAATTGAACATAATATGGATGTCTACCATCAAGTTAAACACAGGTAACAGGCTCTCACACAAGCTAGAAAGTTTGACATTTCACATTGGTTTCCCTGTGGTGTTAACGGACGGGCGGACGTACGTACGGTCACGTAATTGTTAAAATTCCTCGGATGGACAGATTACCAAATTTTCTTAGGTGCTGGGCTCCGCTATCATCGCGAAATGTACTTAAAGTGCGTTGCATGGACAAAGTTGCTTTTCTTGTTAACACCACTTTTCATCTGTCCGTCGTTGTTGCCTCCACCCTCGTCATTTCGTAAGTTTCCAAATTTTTCAAGAGGTACACTTGTCTCCATTCTTTCTGACGGCTCCAACGCGTAAGCAGAAGCGCTCTTACATTTTCTCTAAATTCAACCCGCTTAAAACGGACTCTGTTAATGCCGACGCTTTCTATGCCCGCCACCCCCAAGTGTTCGTGTTAACTGGGTAACTGAATTGTGTCCCATGTTAAGACCCAAAGATCTGACATAGAAAGAGGGCTAAAATTGCTGAGTGGTCAATTGTTTTCTTCTGTAGGATCTACAATTAATTCAAAAAAGTAAAGAAACTTTGGAAATAACTTGGAATTTAATGAATCTCACCGATGGATGGAAATCAGAAAAAGTCAAGGTGTGTTTAAGCATGAAGCGTCGCGGTCACTCGTGGCAAATATTATACAGCAGTTCAATATAACTGGAGGTCTTAGTTTTAAAGTTTGTTTTATTTTTCTTGTTCATCTATTAATTAGGATGGAATTGTCGTAGGAAGCAGATTGCTTCCAAGTGGAAAGAAAATCTACAGATTAAAGGTAATTTGATGAAAAAACTTATTTTTATCTCAAATTTCTTTAGCATTATTATTAATTAAAGACAGACAATAAGGCGATGAAACGTTTTTCGATTCCTTCATTTTCCCATTGTCTTTCCTTTGTTTCCTCCTTGCATTTCTATACCGTTTTAAGTCTCTTCAGATAACGAAAAAAGGGAAAGAAAGACTGGTGATTTTAAGCCATGAAACAAAAAAGAAAAAAAAATGTAGCAAGTACTGTTTAATAAAAGAAAGGGAATGGTGCCGGTTAGCGTGCTTGCCAGCCTGTCCCAGGCCATGTTCTGTCGTACGCCTAAAGCAGGGAACGTGCTCGCTATTGTATATATTTTGAGATTACAGGCTTGGCTTTGGAATAATAATTGTGGGAGAAATTAATACTTTTATTGTCAAAGGCAATGTCAAAACGCAATACAGCTCTTAAAGGACTATCTAATGCCGGCGTTTTGTTATTTGCAGTCCTCTTTGGATGCAAAAGCTGAAGATGTATTTAGTCTGATCATTCTACATCCAGAGGATGCTTCAAGATGGGGAGGAAACATCACTTCTTCCTACGTAAGTTGTTCACGCCCAGTTCAAGCCTTCCTTGGACAGTAATAGTAGGAAGCTTAAGCAACGACCACGGCGACGCCAACGAGAACTGCAAAAAAGCTATAGGTTTAGATTGGCAAAACAACAACTTTGCACGTGCATCACGCTTTTTTGTACATTTCGTTGGTGTTATTGCACGACTACGTCGTGAAAACGCCTAATTCATTACGTTTTGTGGAGGACGTCAACACAAAACAAGGACTTTCTTTTTCTTTTCCTGAACTTCGATACAGTCTTTTAGAAATGAATTTAACTCAGTGAAAAAAAGCAACAGGCTTAATTAGTTTGCGACCGGCCTGACAGCCTACAAGAGGTGACGGACTACCTAAACAACGTTTTTAGTAAAAACAACTATAACGCGGACTTTTTTAGACGAAACACTCACAGTAACGCTGATTCCAACACTCAGACCAACGTCAACTCTGGCCCTGTAACGACAGCGACTATATCGTACATCAGAGGCACCTCTGAAACTATCGCACGTATACTTCAACCTTACAATATACGTGTTGCACACAAACGTATAACCACTTTACGACGACTACAAAGACGAACAGGGTGACTGACAGGGAGCACTATACAAGATCAAATGCTGCGACTGCCAGGCCACCTACATCGGTACATACGGCAGAAACCTTAGCATGCGACGGACCAAACACAAACGAGCAACAAGAAATAGTTACTAAACACCATTTACAGGCAAAACATCAAATCGACTGCGACTCTGCCACATGTATTACGTATTCAACAGACTTTCCTCAACGACTCAGTTTAGAAAGTCGGTTTACTAACTTTGAACAAACGCCACTGAATTATAGTAAACAGTTAACGGCACCGTAAAAACGACTTATTGACGAAATCAAGCAAAACTAACTACTAGTAAGAGAATGACTGGACAACCGACAATTTGACTAACAATAAACGACTGTTTAATTGTGACTGGTTAAACGCACCAATGACATAACGAGTCTTCATAGCCAATAACATCACAACTTAACTGACAGACGACCAATAACATCGCGACTTAATTGACCAGTGAGATCAAAAACCAGAGTTCATACCATCAACTGACGTGATACAACTCACTTTGACTCTGAAGATGACTACCGCACAGGTTGCTGAAACGTCCCAGTCGTCTCTGTTTAATTTCGCTTTTGCTTTCTTAGGATCTGATTGACTGTCCTTGGATCTCAAGGATATACTTTCTACTGTAACTGGCTTTTTTTTCCTAGGTTGTTCGCCAGATTGATCGTCACACTGATATTGTTTACAATAGCGTTGGTGAGGCTGGAGGAGGCATGGTCTCTGCTAGGTGAGTAAAATATGCGCCGATCTGAAAGCCAATGTCTAGCTTCACTGTGAAAAACTTCAACTTTCACATCAACCAACATCAGGAAGCAGTTTGTAGTTATCAGTGAACTTTAGAACACTTTAAGTAGGTCGATATAACTCTTTTTGTTTTGGGTGATATCTCATATCTTTTCTTTGATACCTCCATCAGAGAGCCTCCTTGCTAATTATTTGGAAAGATAAACGTTATGCTGTACGAACAGGCCTATCTATGGAATCGCGCCTTTCAGATATTGTTTGTTCGGGTTTTGCTGGGCAAATCTATGACAGCAAAGTCTGCTGGCAATTCTTAAACCTCAGAAGACTAAATTTAAGAAATGTTTATAAAGATTATCGGTTTTCTCATAAATGTAGAGGAAAAGCTTCTATCTGGGAAGTGTTAATTTTATAAATTTTATACCTATTAACCTCCTTAAGTGGTGGAGCGTCGGAACCTTTGTTAGTGGCAGGGTGACAGCATTTAAAAGAGAAAAACTTTGACACCTTTTCCCGAGCCAACAGTGCTCAGGCATGCTCTAATTATCTCGCTTTATCTGAGTTCACCCGGTTGGGCAAACCAAAGTGTGTTTATGGAGATGAAAGTTGGCCCGGCTAGGAAGGTGACATCGGCTACTCGAAAAAGGGTGACCCGGCTAGGCTGGTTACCCTTCTAGCTCAGCAAACTTTTTGTTTCTCTTGTAAACGGTTCGCCAAGTCTTTTAAGGAAATGTAGGGAAAGTTGGCTCACCCACGGTAGCTCGGGTAGGCGAGTGACCCATCTACCTGTGACTGGTTTTTCTCCATATACACTATACTTATTATTCATTCAAAATATTTCCCCGTTTCTGATTGGTTAAAACCACACGCATAATTCACTATGACCAGCTACTGTTGACCAAATTTGGAAAGAATTTTGTCATATTGAACCGATGACGTCAAAATGACGTCACAAGTGGAGCCTGGTTGCAGGTTATTGAACCGTTGACTGTGAAAACCTGGGGACGAGGTTGAATTGTTTTGGTAGTTAGAACAAAGTGGCGGAACAGTCGGCGGAACATTTTACTCGTTTCACGGCGAATTATTGTCTAAAAACATGGTAAGAACAGCATGAAGACGGACGACATCTGCTATTTGAAGCATATTTTCAGACCTGAACAGACCTTTATCTCCTAAACTTCCCGATAAAGATGCATTATCGATATAAACGTACATCGACCAAGGTTATCATGATTTAGCTTGTTTTTAAACTTGAAATTATTTTGAAGGAATAATAAAACAGTTATTGAATTCGGCTGTCGTAGGATATGAAGAATTCTGCAGATCTCGGAGGTTATCACCCTCCGAGATCTGCAGAATTCAGCCTCATTCAATAATTGCTAAATATCTTCTATCTGTAAACGGGCCTCAATAATTGTCTTCCTCTAACAGCTGGAAGACCCATATCTTGCATTGCTTGTACTCTCTTTAGTAAATGTGTAGACCTTATTTTGTTCAGGGATTTTGTGAACCTTCGCCGTTGGGAAAAGAGAGGAGACGTATTTCTGTCTTGTAACGTAGCAACTGAAGTTGATGAAGCACCACCTAAAAAGGGACATATAAGGTGAGACATTATCACAAAAAGACAAATAATTTGAATCAGAGCGCTGAATGACAATGATATTCAGAAACTGTTTATTACAAAGTTCGCTGTGATCAGCCCTTTTGTACGTGTGGGAAAAAAGTTGCACTTGAGTGTTAGGTGTGAAGTATCCCACGAGTGGCTTGATTTTTGTCAGGCGTCTAAAAGCGTGTGTACATACAAAGAAAGATGAAGGCATGAGTAGGATATTCATGATACAGTTATTCGAACCTCCACTAACGGCCACCTCTCTACAACGGCCACCGTTTTTTTGGCAGACAGTCCATGCATTCACTCTTGTTTCAACCTCTCTACAACGGTCACCTGTCTACACTGGTCACTTTCGTCTGTCCCCATGGTGGCCATTGTGGAGAGGTTCAACTTTTTACAATAGCTGAGCGAATCCTCGCGTGCTGATTGGTCGAGAGCTATGGTCTATGAGAGTATAGACGTGGAAATGACGTAACCGTTTAAGCAGTGCCGTTTGTTTTACTTCGCAGGAAACTAAAAATAAATGTTATTGTAAAAAACAAATCGACCACAATTTTCCATGGTCTACACTCTTATAGTCCATAGAAATGGCGCCATAAAATGTTCAAAACTTTGCAGTGAAACCACTTGGCTACGGCTCGTGGTTCCACTTGAGTTTTGAACATTTTATGGCGCCATTTCTATGGATTATAAGAGTGTAGACCATGGAAAATTGTGGTCGATTTGTTAAGTATACTCGTATACCACGAGCAGGCCACAAGCATTGCCAGGATATTTTTCGTGAGTACAATGACCCGCCACAGAATATGTAACATGTTTCTAGCTCTCCGATTGGCTGTGTTCTTTGTTGCATGGGATGTTTAGAAGAAAACTCTAATTTTTTAGTTTACATAGCACCCAACACCCCACCCCCCCGTCTCCTACTTAGAGGGGCTATTTTACGAGGATCCTGCTGTTTTTAGTCAATTCTGTGCTTACGTCATTGCTTAGTGTCTTTACCCGTGCACGTAATGCTCCTATAGAGTTAAGGAAAAGATAGCAAATAGATTTCAACCGGGAGCACCGATCGTCATTAGTTGGCCCAATTTTTTCAATCCATGTCCATCCTTTTCATCCGTAGCGACAGACGACAGAAAACAGTTTCAATGCCTAAATATAGTTCTTAAATAACAAAACTGGACTATTATTTTCGGAAGTCGATTGATGCAAAGACCGGTTTAAGCTTGTTAAAAAGGCAACCGGTAGCGTGAAATAGCTCCTTTTACCCTAAGGACTTCCTCATGGCATTGTTCTTAGCTCAATTTCTTATGCCTGAGGTTTGTTTGTTTGTTTGTTTTTTCAGAGCTGAAAATGGTCCCGGTGGCTGGGCTATACGAGAAGCCGAGGGAAATCCAAACAGAACTGAATATGTCTGGTTGTTTGATGTAGATCTTAAGGTAACAGCAACTAGACAAGCCGGGTTTTTTGTCTTAACCGTGAATTCAGACGGGAATCAGGGTCTTCACACAAGGGCTCTTGACACGCACTGCTCATGATAAAGTTGTTTCTCCTCTTGTCTGTTTTAACAGGGATGGCTACCACAATCGGTCATCGACACCGCCATGTCCTTTATGTTATATTCCACTGGGCAGGGACTGAAGAGCTTTGTCCGGGAAAGTCTGGGCTCCACAGAAAACCAGCCGAGAGAAGACTAGACGCAAATGCGGAGGATAGTAGCTTTGGTTGTGCCAAGAACGAGACGTCTCAATAAAACTTGCGCTTTTGGGGGGCACATGGAAGGCAAGAATGTCGGTTGCTTGACAAGTTAAAATCTAAACTAGGATATATCGTAGCGGTTGCGAATTCATCCCAGTTTAGTCGCGCGAAAACCGGATGTTGAGGAAACAAATCGTGCGTCTTGTCGGCAAGGAAATTCTGTGTAAGTAGGCTTAAAAGCATTCCGATCTCTCGACGTAGGCTGTTTATGCTATTTTATCCACTTCACCAAGAAGGGAAACTGTATCCGCTACTGTGTCCTAGTTTACGTTGGTTCAACGAAATTAAATTTCTGAAGTTTCGAGTCGTGTTGCTCGGCTCTGCCAAGAGCGCTTGTTTTGAGATCTTTCCACCCTGATTGATCACAAAGCGATCGCTAAAAGGACATTTTTTCAAATCAAGATCTGTTTAATTTACAGAGATTTTACCCTTTTTAACTCCAGACGTTGATTTCGATAAAAACACAAGTTAGTTACAATTCGTGTAAATTATATGATATATGATGATATATGATTGAAATTAGGAATAAATATTTTATGCAATTTTGTTGGAAGAATCACGTTTCAGTTTGCTGGAATATAATGGACAGACCATTAGAAAACTTATGGTGGGGGTGGGGGGGGGGGGGGGTGGAAGTTAAAAAAGTATATTCTATATTTATGCAAGGGAAAAGATACTGAAGAAGAGAAGTGAGAGAAATAAGAATGGAAAAAAAATGAATGAAAAAAATTTCGTGCAGCTCGAAAGCCGTTCTCCACCCCTGCCATAACTTTTCTAATGGTCTGACCCTAACCGTATGTAGACGAGAAAAACATATCCGGATGGCTTGGAAAATTTGCTAACTTTTCCTTGATATTTCTCCTTGTTCAAAAACTGACGTGCAGAAAACTTGTGTCGGTCCGAACGAGTCAGAACAAAGACGCTTGATTTTCAGGTCCTTAAATTAAATAGCAATTAGTCAACAACACTCGTGCGGAACCTGAATTTAAAAAAAGAAAATAATCAAACAAAATGTCAAGATAATCGGAAGAAATTTTGGGAACTTTCGGGCTCTCATTGTTGCATCTTTTCTTCTTGTACTTCGCGTCTCAGTTCTTTTCTGGAAGTTTCTTCCATTTTTTTTCATGGCCTATTAAAAGTTCACTTCTGGGCTGTGACTGTTGAAACGTAAACTTAAGGTGGCTCGATACAGTTTTTCAGGGTCAAAATCTTTGTCTATGGCGACGTAGTTTATGCCAAGGAGTAAACGTTGCATCAAGAAATATCCGAACGAAAATCGGGGAGCGGCCCTTAGGATTGATTTCCATTGTCGCGTAATTTTCACTTGCGTACGTACGTACGTAAAATCTACGTTCGCAAATAAAATAGGGGCAATGCGTGAAAGGTCGCTTGTAAGCGTAAGAGTTGAATCTCGCTCAATTGCTCGTTTAAGTTCAGCACTTTTTAGCTTGCCTCTTTTATTTACTTGATAAAAATTAACGGGCGTAGCCAAAAACGCGTCTGTGGAAATCAACCGTTAGTTACTCTTCATCTTTTGTCTCGGCGACGCTTAATACTTCCCCAGGCCCTTTTCGCTAGAACAGAACTGGTAGAGAAAGGGAACGCGCGAGTCAATGACAAAATAAGGTGCGAACTTCCTTTGAGCGAGAGACTATTAGTTGTTTTAAAAAAATGACCCTCAAAACAGGGAAGAGGTATTTCAGCACTCACAACGCTTAGTAATGAAAACCCAACATGATCCAATTTTTTCCCGACAAACCTTAAAAGCATTTTGGTAAGACGAATCTGGTTATTGGCCCGCTATAAAAATCGTAAAATAACGTTGTTCCATAAGGCGCATATATAATATTGCAATATAAATATGTTAGCGAAATATTTTATTCTGGAAATCAAAATACTTTATTCCTGAAATTAATTTAACCTAACCAAAACGCATTGTCTCTTATATTAACTCGGAAACCAAGCTGACTTCTACACGGATTAGCTCATTTGACACATTAGGGCCATTTATACGAGGAAAAATAAGACGCGTCTTACATAAGACCCGTCTTAAATAAGACGCGAACTGTACCATTTATACGAGCATCTCTTATCTAATAAGACGCGTCTTGGCTAAGCCGCGTCTTATTTTAGACGAAATGTGCCGTTTATACGGAAAGTTCGCGTCTTATTTTTCCTCGTATAAATGGCCCTATTGTGCCAGGGCGAAAAGAAAAAAGGACGACCTTTCCTTCCACTACAACTGAATCCCGCGAAACGGCGACGGGGAACCATGAGTGGCGGTTCGAGAAGGTAGTGTTTCCTTAGTCTACGTTCACATGGCATCAGGCGAATTGTAGACCGGCTGAAAAATATGACCGGGCATTTTGTTCACACCGGGCCGTTCAATATCGTCTCTCTGTTCACACGGAAATGACGAATCACGTTGAATTTTCATCTTCAGTGGTTTAACCATCTGCTCATGCGGAGAGCGCTACATAAGCAAATTCTGAAACGCCAGGCGACCATGCCTAATTAGGACGATCATGGTGTTCATACCGCGCCGATCAATTACAAATTTTCAACCGTAACGGCTGAAAATTTAACCTCGATTTTGGCATTCAAATGTTTGAACGGCTAGGCGTCTAAATATTCGTACGGTTAGTTCACCTGGTTCCTTGTGAACGTCAGCCTCTGGCTTCTGTCGGTTTTTTAAATTTCTGTCGGAAATTTTAATTTTGAATTTTAACTTATAATTTGCAGTTTAAGAACCTGTTTCATCCCGGGTTGAGTTCTATTTCTACGTCAGATTAAATCTGACAAAAATATGCTCGAGTTCTACTGTAACTGTAATATAAACTTCACTGCACAGGAAAAACAAGAACGACATGGTATGTATGACATTTGTTGAGCCCAAGGTAGCAGTCGTGTCATTTCATTTATACGTCATTATTTTTTACCAGAAAGAAAACTATTTCAATTACTTAACAACGTACTACCTACATAAACGTGACTTCGCAATAGTTAAAACACTGCTTGACAAACGAGGATTTTTTAATCGCGATCATCTCTCGACTAGTCAAGGCGATCGCAAAAAATATCTCCCACGAAGGGACGCGAGCTCCTTGAGTAGACCGATCCCTGTTGATCACTGATAAATTGTACCTGCACGTGGAATTCAACTCCAGGAGAAATTGCCTACATTTGACAAATTAAAAGGATCCAAATAGAAGCGATAACGTTTGCTAGGACGCAAATTCATTTTTTTTATCAACGTTTTCACTGGCCTCATAGTCGTCGCTGCTTAAGCTCCCTAGTAGCCCGAGAAAACAGCCGACATTTGGAAACTCTACCACTGGTTTCCCCTCACCAAATGTCGGTTGTTTTCTCAGGCTAGCTCCCTCGTGATGATCAGTGCTTGAGATGGCGAATAACGTTTCGCTGTTGTCCGGTTCAGAATATAAGCTGGGACTGAGTCGTTTTTTCAAACACGGCCAGTTAGTGAAACCATTGTTTTTTCAAGTGACTATAAATTACTCTGCCCGTTTAGTTTTTTTTCTAATTGACTATTTATAATCTGTACTGCTCATCTGTATAGTTGCAATGGAAAGCTTGATAAATAATTATCCTATTTCATATATTGTCAGATTAATTGAATTGTAAATCACATCTGCTGAGTAGAGTTGCCATTCCACGTGTTGCTCTCATCGTCATCATCATCTCTGTTGTAAAGACGGTGGACACCACCCTGCTCACGCACTGTCGCACCTCCCCCCGGACCTCTCCGACGAACGGTAGAACCGTTGTCAAAACTGCGAAGCAAAACAAAAAGGAGAAAAGATTTATATTAGTCTAAAAGGTTCGATCCATAGTAGGGAGTGAAGCTTCAAGTTCGCTCATAATTTATATAACATGGAAATGTGTTTCCCGGTTTTTTGTTCCCACCCGGAACAGTTCTGCCGAAATCTGCGCTTGATTGCTGCCCAACAACTCCCTGCGAAGTCTTTCAAGCTCACTTAATTTGTTTGTGAGTTTCCTATCCATTTTTTACAAAGTATCGTGCTCAGAAAGCGAATCCTTTCTATCGGTGATTAGACTAACGAATGGTGGAACACCCTACCATCTTAATGCTGAGAAACAACTGTAACCCAAAACATGTCGAATGTCATAGTAACTCCCCAAACTAAAGGGACAGTAAAGCGAGTAAAATACGCGAGAGCTCGTGAAAACCTTCACCCCCTAGGAGAGGCAAGACGAAGAAGGAAGAAAGAAACTGTCCTCGAGGGTGGGTTATCACGCGTGCGCGTGTCTTTCGCTCGCTCTACTATCACTTAGGCTACGTTCATTCGGCACCGTTTGAATTTACGATCGCTTGAGAAATTGAACGGCAATTCGTTCACACGCAACTGACGAACCAGGCTGAATTTTAACTTTTGCCAGAGTTTTTACCACGTGCCGATACACAGAGCGCTACTTAAGTGATTTCAAAATGGCGTCTCCCAGCTGAGTAACCACGCATCCATGCAACCGTGCCTTTGCCGTACAAAACTTTAGACGGTTATGGTGTTCTTACCACGCAGGTCAAATTTTCGACCGCGACGAATTTTTTAACAGCTAGGAGTCTAAATTTTCGTACGGTTAAGGAGGTTCCGTGAAAACCGAACACCTACGCGCACGAACTTTCAAACGGGTCGAAAATTCGTCCGGCGCAGTGTGAACGAGGCCTTTCTGAGAAAATTAAGTTACTACTCTTAGCCTAGAACAAACAGTACTCGATCTTACCTGGACTGCTGTGATTGTTGAGTGGTATTTTGACGGCCTGATGACGTTGGATTGTACGCTCCCCTGGAATGATCTGGACTTCCCAAGAAAAAGGCCTTCAACAAAGTGATCAGAGTAAACAGAGGCGAAAGGATCCAAATCAAAAGTTCCGAGAATGAGGAACTTCCTGATGGTGTTATGGCCGTGCAGCTTTTCTGTAAGATAAAATAAAAGGAGGTCAGGACCTTCCTTATTTGCTGCTCACTATTGTGGATTTTGCCCAAAAAATCAATCACTGTGATACAATACGAGTTACAATTAACTACCTTTATGTGCCAGACGCATTCGTAGTATAATTAAAATAATTACATGGTGAAGCTATCTCTTGTTCTGCGATTGGCCATATTACTGGTCACTAACTTAATAAAAGAAAAACGTTTAAACTCAATCAGTAGATCTTAGAGATCTTTCCCTTATCTACAGTTCGGCCCCTACAAATGCGTCCGACGCGACAAAAAACGCCATCAAAATGTAGTTTACAACTTGGAAACCTTTGCTATGCGCTTTTTTTTGTACTTTCTAAAAAGAAATAAAGTTTATAAGGTAGTAAAATAATTTGCCTCGCTTTTTCGGTCCACAGCAAGAATGCCATACAACTCGCACCGCAAACTCGGCTAAGAGGTATTTGAATTATAGTTTTTGTTCTAAAAGCAACAAACAGTTTTCACCCTTTATAGAAGTAGCTCGTTATATATTTCAGTTAATTCAGTTAATTCTATAACAAGTTGGTATAAAAAGCATGCATTTGGCTACAATCACTAAGTAACCTTTAACTATGGTCTAAACTCACCATGGCAACGACAAGAGTTGAACTTGGTACCAAGCCTAACTCGGCTAAAGTCTTGACTAGATCCCCTTCAGTCAGTTCTCGTCTGGGGTAGGTTGTGTACAGCGTCACGGAACTTGTACTGGGTCCGAGGTGCTACATTCAAACAGTCCCATATATCTTTGTTAATCGTAAATAAATACAACCTTAAGATACAGTGGAACCCTCCAGCTACTACGGACATCAAGGAGCCCATAAGTACTCACGGGCCCCTGTTCCCGCCGTACTATCCGGGTGTGTGTATTAAGTGGGCTCTCACAAAAAACGTCAAGGATACATGTTTTATATATATAAAGACTAAGGCCCTGTATGCATGGCAGTTGTGGACTTCAGGTAGATGAGGTAACCTGCTTAGGTGGGGTAACCCGCCTGTCCATATAATCTCTCATTTTACTTGATCACGTGTACATGATAGGTGGGGTGACCCGCCGCATGTTACCTCACATATCTGGGGTCCCCCACCTCCATGTAAACAGTCCCCAAACCAGGCATTTTTACAAGACAATGTTGTTTAATTTCTTAACTGAAATTGTAACAAGTTCTTCCGAAAGAAACCTCACGATCACTCATCATAGTCGCGGACTAAAATCACATCCAGTTTTTAGTTTTGATACTACAACGGAATGTGTGACTTTTTACTGATGCTTTTAGTATGCGACTCAGCTAGTTTGACTAAATTTTAGAGAGAACCTTTGAAAGTTCATTCACGGAGTTTCTGGTAGCTTTTCACAGGTAAGATATTCAGTCATAAAGAGTGCACAGATAGAGAGTGCCCGTAAAAACGGGGTTGACGATTTAAGGGAGTTTGTTACTCGGGACACAGTAAAATGTCCGTTGTCCGTATGAAGCAGGTTATTTTTGAAAACAGATATGAGCTTTTAACGGAACTGTCCGTTAAATACGAGTGTCCGTATTAAGCGCCGGGTATCCGTAGAGTGGGTTCCACTGCATTAAAGAATTAAAACATGAAAAATGCGAACTTTAGGGCATCAGGTTAAAGTAGCAACGCAAAACAACTTACATTGATAATAAACTGCTGCACTGTCTGCAGGGGAGTATCAGCCGGGAAGGTGTTTGTAACGGAGCTGCCGTCTGGAAGACGAAATTGGAGGCGAGCAGAAGTGCTGCAACAGATACAGCAATAAGTCCGTGATAATCTAAACTAACCAACCAGTTTATCGGTCATTAAATCAATCAATCGGCCACTCAAAGCCCATTTTTATTCATAACTTTATGGCGAATTATTTGGAAAAGTTAAACACATTTTTTCCACTTTTGGAGGACATCTTTCAGCCATGCATAATATTATTATAAATATCATGAAACAAAAAAAAAGTTACTTTGAACCAACATAAATGAGCATTCATGGTTTATCTAGTAAATGCATCATAAACTTCACTGTTTCTCTGTGATAAAACAAGGCCACATGAGTAAGTAAATGTAAAAACAGTCTGTCATCAGTCAATAACAGAAGCCTCGATGCACTGGATTAACTAGCCGATCAGTTGGCTGAGTTGGCATATTAACTAACCTGTTCCCAGTTGGCTGGTTAGCTCAACTGGTAGAGCGCTGCACCAGTATACTATCGCAGAAGTCAAGGGTTCGAATCCCGTCCGAGTTTTGAATTTGTTTCAGGCTTTCTTTTCGCAACTGCAAAAGTTGCGTCTATAACTGCAAGGATCTCCTTCCATTTAATTCTTAACCGCTCAGTTCCTAAACATGATTTTCGTATAAGCCAATCAGCGTTGTTTTACCTGTCACTGCCTCCTGAGGAGACAGGTGAAGGACCTGAAGCAGTAGCAGCAGCTTGAGTTAAGCGCTGTCTTTCTTGCAGCTCATTCTGCCTCCTTGCCTCCCTCTCAGCTCTGTCTCGAGCAATCTGTTGTCGCACAGCTTCCCTATGTGAACGCTCCTTAGCTCTGTCCTCCTTAATTTGATTAACAATATCTTGGGCTTGCCTCTCCTCACGTTCACGCTTGGCTTTTGCCAACTCTTGTCCAAGATTTCGTCGGTCACTTTCCTTCCTTTTAGCCTCCTGAAATAAGAATTTCCCTAGCTGGTAAATAAGATATTAAAAAATGTTCACTTACAATATATCCCAAACTACAGGGAGTTTTGTTTAATAAGTACAGTTGAACCTCCGTTAAGAAGCCAAAGAAAGAACTTTCCACAAAGACTTGAAAAAGGAATTCACCTGGCCGCAGTTCGATGAGTCTAAACAAACAACGATTTGCAGTGTTTATGGTGAATTCCCTGCCCTTGCGTAAGATAATTGAAAGGAAAATGTAAATGAGTATTAAATCTTCTAGATATTTTGTTTTGCAGATCATCATGTAATTTGAACCAATCCATCCACACAATAGTCTGTCCCATTTCTTAGCACTACTTTCAATAGTGAAAGTCTTGTTATTTCAAGAACAAATTCTTGGCTAATTAACTTTATAATTTGGTTAGTAAAAGTTATGCCCACTAATGCAAAGGTTAGTTATTCAAAAAATTAAGCTCTGCTTGAGGTGACAGCAAGTGGTCCTTCAACAGAGGTTCGCCATAAATTAGCATGATCGTTAGCAGTAACATCACCTGAGTTTGAAACAAACCAACGCAATTTTTGGGGGCAGCTTTACTGGTCCATAATCAGTCGTCACCCATCTCAGTCTGTATTTTCCAACATACATTTAAAATAGAGCCAAATTAAGTGTACCAAGAGCTTGATGGCTGCTTAATAGAGGTGACAAGAATAGGAGAACTCTTGTTGATAGAGGTTTAATTGACTACGCTAGTCTTTTCTGCCATTATTAAGGGACTTTAATTACTGGTCTCTTAATAGGGGATGGTCGCTTGATGGAAGCTCAACTGTTATAAGACAATCACATGACTTTTGGGGGGCATATACAGTAGTTTATTTGTGGCCAGAGAGCTCACTTGCGCCCGAGCAGAGTGAGGGTGCAAATGATGCTACGAGCGACACAAATAAACTATGTGCCCGACAAAAGTCATGTGATTATCATTATCATCAATACACAAGGCCAAATTGCACAAATTATTTCATAAGGAAAGATTGTTTAACATGAAATCACGTTGGGGGCTGCAAATTCCATTTACAGCCCGCACTTTGCCATTTGGCCCGGGAAAAGGAGCGTTTTATAGAGGGCAGTTTGTCATTTGGCCATGTGTAGGGATAATACTATTCATATTTGACTTGGTCATTTGTCTTTCCACACTTAGGTCAAAACTCCAGCAAGTGTACACGTCCTAAGAAAAAATCAGAAACTAACTAACGCTATTAGTTAATAATAGTGTGGATAACAATGCAAAGGGAGCAATTTGGATGTTGACATGTAGCATACCTTTCTTCTCACTTATTTAATAAACCACAAGGGCACTTTCCAAGCTAATTTTGTGGATCTGGTAGCCTCTAAACTTACTTGATTTTCTTGCTCTTCTTTTTCCTGTCTTCTTCTTTCAATAACATCTTTTGCTCTAAACAGGTAAACAGAAAAGAGAAAATCAACAACACAGGATTGCGTTTATTTCGGACATAATGCTCGCTTGATGAAAAAGCACCATAGTACCCTCAAGAAACTTGCTTCTACACAATAAAACATGGTATGGTTGTCGGCAGAGGCTACTGCATGAATTCCAGAATACGGTATATATCGTAAAAAAGCAGCTTCTGCTCACAAGATATAATTTAGTCACATTGAAATTTAAAAAATCACATTAATAGCTTGTTAAGATATTAAACATTTTGTGAAGTTCCTGAAAATATCCATACCCGCCCCCTTTCTACACAGAAGAGATTGGATTCCAGGGGAAGGAGCAAATTGAATTTCCAGAGGAGTGGAGGGTCTTAGAAAGGGTCTTAGAGCTATTGTTCACACAGTTGTTCTACATACTGTAAACATATCAGACGTGAATCTAGGACAAAATTAATACCAACTGATTTCCTAGACGAGTGCCTAGGGCAGAAGCTTCTAGAGGGGTCTGGGGGCATGCACCTCCATGAAATTTTTGGATTTTAACTCCCTACAGTAACCTTTCCTGGGTTTCTGAGTCATTCAGACAGGATATTGGCTGGATTTTAACCTGTGAAAGTTTTTTCATTAAAAATTTTTTTTATGAAAAATCTGATTGATTCTCTTAAAATGGTGGAAACAGACATGGATCTGCACCTGCATGTATAATGTAATGTCTAGCTGTTAAATATCCAACCTTTGAACTCTTTCATTTAAGGACTTCTCCTGGTTGCTGCTGTTAGTGGGTTCCTGGGAAAAAAACACACCGTTATTTCTAAAACATCTGCATAGAACTCCAAACAAATCAAGAAAACCTCAACCAAATTTCCTGTAAGACTTGAAAGAAAAACCCAATAAAAGTGATTAGCCAAGAGTGTTGTGTAAAGTTTCATTTTTATTAAGGACAGTTTTAATAAAAAAGGGAAGAAATAGTTACATCAACCTCAAGGAGGTCAGACATCTTATGACATCCACACAACGTAGCATAAGTTTACATTAAAGTTTAGTCATTAGGGTTTAGGGTTAGCAAACAAAAGTGAATGAGTCTTCAGATAAGCTTTATAAGGAGCCCACCCTACCATAGGTCAATGTCATTTGTAGCTACCCACTAAACAAAACAAAGTACTTAAAAAGTTACAATTCCAACAGCAATTGCAATAAGACAGAAAAAATAGCATTAATATTCACCTGTGATGGTCCTGGAACAGCTGGTACTTCACTTGATGTCTCTTGTCTTGTGGGCTGTTCTTGGTCCTCAAAATGTTGGTTTGAACTAGAAACTTCTGGACTTGATTGAAGTACGCTATTGGTGGATGTGGGTGTTATTGTGCTATTATTAATTGGTCTTGACTTTTGGTGAGTCTAAAATGGCATTCAATAGAGAATGTTATATACGTCAAAGTTATAGCTTTCTTGAAAGCTCATAACTTATAATGCATTACTAATTTTTCTTTATAAAAAGTAATATAAAAATCACTATATAATAACCACACACAAATATGATAAAAATGAAAACATAATTTCTCTTGCTAACAGAGGAAGCAGCAGCCATGAATTTATGACAGAAACAAGCAGTATTATTTTAAAGTTTGACAATCACACTGCCAAGCCTGACTTTACTGTATAATTTGCAAACATGCAAGGCTGTTTTGAACTGTGTTTGTATTGCTATGTACTGTTACATGTAGTACCTCTAATGCCTTGTTAGCTCTGGAAACAAAGTCATCAACTGGGAGGTCTCCACCGATAACTTCTAAAGGTAAACCATTTTCACCAATAAAGTATGTGACAGGGATACATACAATGGGGTCTTTTAACGCTGTTAAGGATTTGTATATAACCAAAGTGTCTATATTATAGAGACAGCTAAAAAGTGACAGGTGAAAACTCAACAAGTTTTTCATTTTAGGCGAGAGTTTGTCTTGTTGTGGTAGACAATATCAGCTGTTTAAACTATTGTAAAGTTTGGGTTGTGGCTTCTGGAAAATAGAGATGAGCAACAATAACAGTAATCATTAATCTGAGCAGAATGCTGTGTCCTGTAACTTATGTTACATGCCATAAAAGGTAGAGGATTTGCTTTGCAGGAATTCAGATGTGACATAAGGTCTGTAAACACATTTGCACCTGCAAATCACATGTAGAACCAGGGAGAAAATGTATTTATTTACATACATTCAGCAGTTCACATTCTACTGAGAAGTGTAAATGTAAAAGGATACAGAGCTTAGAAAACTGATTGCAGTCCTCACTAAATTGGATTAAAAGAAGCAACAAAATAAACAAAATGAAAATTTGAATAGTATAGTTCTAATAGTAATAAAATAATACATGACAAATGTGTGGTAGAAGCCATGTTTGCAGTCCAGTGTTATTAAATCGCTTTAAATACAGGAGACATGTATATATTACTTGGTGGTTGTTACTTAAAAGGTTGAAAACTAAATTTAGCTCTTCTTGCCGGTGAAGAATTTATATTGTTTCTTCTCACCTTTTATGATCCAGTTTAATAGCTACACATTTATCTTTGGATAATGTCCCAGCAACCTAAATAATTAAAGAAAACATAACAGCCTGTTACATCCACTGTAAGCAGCTCAAAGAAGCTAATTTTTTGTTGGTAAAGTATGTTATTGGGTTTAACTTCAGAATACCTAGCCACTTATCTCTATGAAAAAGTTCCTATTCTTTTACTATATTTCCTCGAATAATAGCCGGGGGCGATTATTAATTTTTTCGCATCAAAAGGGGGCGATAATTTGAGGCAAGGCGATTATTCAAGGTAGGCGATTATTTCAAAGATTGCTCACTGGCAGCCGTGCCCTAAATATTGTGTTTTATTATCCCATTAAATAAAAAAATTATCACATCAAATAAACTGAACATTTCTTAAGTGTTTCTTAAGTGTTCCAATTTTGGTTCCTTGATTAGTTTTCAGAGCTTGAATAGTCACTGATCAGTTTTGCCGGATCTCATTCCACTTTAACTTCACAGGGAGGGAATAAAAGAAAGAGAAAACTGGTGACAGGAGTGGGGTGGAGGCGATTATTCGAGGGAGGCGATTATTTTAAATATTTCCATCAAAGGGGGGCGATCATTTGAGGGAGACGATTAATTGAGGGACGGCTATTACTTGAGGAAATGCAGTATGCATCATTCCTCAAAGCATTGTGACACATGTAAAGGAAGTGGACAGGAATAATTGCGCCATTATTAATGCATGGATACTCATAGCATATCCACTATGTTCTTAATAGACACTAAAATATACAAATGTGTCACTCACTCACTCACCCATCCAATCACTTCCTCACTCACCCACCCACCTACTAACTCACCCACCAACACAATCACTCACTCACTCAACTTGAACACATCCTCATTATTTCAAGTATTCTATGTCCGAAATGAAAGCACCCAATATTATAAAGGACCCTAGCAGGGTTGTCATTAAGAGCCGGGGGCCGGGGATTTTCCCCGGCTACTAATAGAGTGGCCCTCGGCTACTTTTATTGGAAAATAGAGGAAAAATAGAACCAAAAGAAATCCCTAGCCGTTTGATTCCCCGCCTACTTGTTGTATTTACCCGGCAACTTGAAATCTTAGTGACAACCCTGGGACCCTAGGTTTCTGTTAATGTGATGAGTGACAACTTACCAAATGTCCATCAAAAACCATGTCCTTCTCTAAACTAAATATTCCCACAGTAACAAAGCCTGAGAAAACAGCTGACTTTTCGCCATGCCACCAGGCCACTATTTTCCCTGCAAAGTGATATCTGAGGAATGAACCCAGAAATTCCGCACTGATGATGTGCTAATGTCAAGAACTGAGTAGTGTTTCTAATTGGTTGAAAATTGCTTCAACTAACCAGAAGCACTAGCCAGAACTATGATATGTCATCAGTATGGAAATTCTGCATTCCTTCAACAGATGTCATTTTGCAGGGAAACCAGTGAAAATTTGGCTGTTTTCACTAGGCTAAATGTAGCAGTCATGCTCATTTGTGTAGCAACTGCAAATCTGCATGTGTCACAATTTTTTAAAAAAAACATGACACAAGATTTTAGAATATCTTAGCTGCCACAGGCACTTTCAACTTTTTCATGTATGGTTCATCAACTATTGCCGTTAGCAGGAATCTTCATGCCAAGATTGTGAGCACGCAAATGTCATAACAGAATTATTATATCACGAAATTCTTTTTTTATCATCTGAAATGCCAGAGGGTTTGGATATTAATGTATTTTTTGGGTATTACAGTATCTTAGGCATTTTTGCCCTGGTATACAGTAATTTGTTGCCAAAATTTCAGGTATACAGGACTCTGCATAAGCATATGAATTTAAATATTACGAATCAACCATTAAGTAGGTTGGTATTTAAATTTTTCAGGACAAAAAAATCAGATGTATTTGTATTCCACCACCCCCCACTGGTGGGACCTAGGAGGTTTGGGTAGCATACATGCTACCTGCTGGGAGTAGGAGGCTGGAACCAAAGAAGAAGTGGTTAAAAAAGAGATTTGTTTTACACACCTTAGGATCAGACCATACTGAATTCATTTTTTGCGTTGCTTCATTGTCACCTGCAATGAAATGATCAGTTTAGAAGCTGGAATTTTAGAGGGAAAAACTGTTTTTAAGTCATCTTTGGATCAGGATTTTGAGTGAAAAATCAGTGTAAAGATGCCAGATTAAGGAAATTCAGCTGGGGACTCTTTAATGAAAGCAAAAAACTTGAAACCTGGAACACATAAGTTGAAAGCGACGATAACAAGATAACTGAACAAATTAGCCACCTGCATTGCTGGCAGTGAAATAAAAAGTCAACAGGAAATGGAAGAAATTAAAGCCATTTTGGAGCGTTTTCAAGGACTTAAGGAAAAAACCATGGAAATCTTGGAAGAGTTAAGTGTTTTGTATGTTTTGTAAGTGGGGGGTTTGTTGTACTACCAAAGAAACAGGTCAAGGTCTCCAGGTTTTAGATCTCCAGAGGTTGGCATCTCTGAACATTTTTACCACAACATTAGTGCAGGTCCTTGCACACATACCCGTTCCTACAGACAAAGATTTCCATGCACGAAAATCCAGAGCTCCTTGTGCTATGTGTTGCTTAAGACCACATCCACCTTAGTTGGGCGGGCATGTGAAATTAGGAAGTTTCATGTTACAGTTGTGCAACGACAGCAAAGAAATGTACATTAAAGCGCAATGTATGTGCAAAGTTGTTGTTTTGCTAATCTAAACCTATTGCTTTTTGGCTGTTCAAGTTTTGCTTAAGCTCCCTTTAATTTGCTCCCATGGTAACGTAACACTTGTCCTCTCTATTGCAACAAATTGTACTTATTAATAAGCTCACTTATATTATTTTCACTTTTTATATAATCAGATATGAATGATTCAGGTAAGTTGCTTTGTGAATCACTGAGTATAATTACCATCAAAAAAGAGAAAAAAATACAAAATACAAAATACAATTTAAGCTAAAATAAGGTTGCTGTAATCCAAAATAAGTCGACTTCTTCAATATGACCATCATTCATTCATGTTGGGTGAGACTTACCTTCAATGTAAACAATAAATAGTAATCCGCTCTGTCTGGATTTCCCTATAGCCTCCGGAATACTTCCCATAAACCACTCCATGGTTTTCTTACCTATTCCGTCCAGATTATGGGGAGAAAATTGAATAAAAAGGAGTTATTCGTCGTTGAAAACTACACCGTTTCTTTCTTCTTGCATGAACGTGTCATGAATAAATACCGTACTTAGTAGCCACGCTCAAATTGTAGTATGGGAGGGGATGTACCGTGCTATAAAACTGTACCCGATACTTAAAAGTTTTCATAACTCAATTTTAACTTGTAAAAGGTGTAAAATAATGCCCAGTTAGTTTTAAGATATAAAACAGATATAATTTCTTCAAATGACCAGGTTTTCGGAAACATATTGAAATAAAGATAACATTACTTTTTTTATACTTACCCACTCCCGCTAAGTAAAGCATTTGTTCTATTTCAGAACCCAAAATGGCGGCTACATTTGCCCGAAAAACTTGTTCTCTTGTCACTTGTTTTCCTACACGTGTTTCTGAGTGTTTCTGTCGTTGTACGTTACTGAACGTTTCAAAAATGCATTTGAGATATAAGGGTCACAGTAAATGGCAAAATATTAAATTCAAGAAGGCACACATTGACTTTGCTCGAAGCAAGGAATTTGGAAAACTTTCGATGGAGATTATTACAGCTGTTAGGGGTAAGGATAAGTCTATCATTTAAGCTTACTTTAAAGTGAAATAAATAGTTATAGACAATACTATTGATTTTAATTTAATTACGACTCATAAAGGCTGTAAAGAAAAAAAGAAGGATATTTCAAGAGTCTATCTGGTCAATTTTCCAAAAGAGAAAAAAAAAAGAAATTAATTTTAGATTAAATGAATAAAATGAATATATTTATTGGGCCCTGTTGTAAATCATGTTTTAAATTATGATTTTACAATTATCATCACACCACCCAAGGGGTGGGTGGTGTCGTGGTACAAAGCTCTTTCTTTCTTGGTTGAAAATTTAAAATTTGATATGTTGGATTCTGAGAAGAAGGAAAAATCAGGGGTCTCGTAGAAAAATCCCCCAGAGGAACAGGCAAGGAGCCAACAACAAACTGAACCAACATTGAGCATCGACACTGGGATGCACACCTGGCCACATTGGTGGCAGGTGAGTGATCTTAAGGTGGCTCGACTGGATTTTTTGGGGTTGATACCTCCCAACTTTGAGCATTAACTACGTCTGCATGAGTAAAGATATGGAAAAAAGGTTACCACAACTGTATTATATAAAGATGAAAATTTCTTATGATCTGGGTTTTATTGCAATCGGAGTCGCCATGGCAACGTAATGACGCCATGACACAATTCGCTAATATTTTAAGAAAATGGTAAGCTTTGGGAACGAGGCTTCATCTCATAGTGATTTGATTCCATTGAAAACTGCATACAAAAAACGAGGGGAATTGCTCTGGGCGATCGCGAGTAAGAAGAATTTTATTAACTTGCATTCAGCTGCTTTTGATAGAGTTTTTGGACGTAATTTGGTCCATGCCTAAAAATTTCGCATTTTTTCAAAAACCACTCGATAAATTTTTTTATAAATTTGACAATCCCGCGATCAATCGTCAAGAAATATTCCTTGCAAGTTTCAAGAACATTGAAAATAGGGAAGGCTTTTAAATAGGGCCTCAAATATAACCAATTTTCCCCCCAGATTTTGTGTTTACAACTGAGCGTCCTCATTATTCACTGGCATTGTTTTCAAGTTTCATATGCACGTGCACAACTAGCAAAAGATATAAATTTGCATCAAAAAGGACCCTCGGTTAAATCTCCGGGATATGCTAATTACCGGATAAAGAGATTAATGATACATTAAAAGATCAGAGCAACTCTTTGTGAGAGTTTCTGTGATGTTATAACCCGAGTAAGATAATTAAGTATTCCATCCTACACGATGAGCCGTGACTTTCACCGTTTCGGCTCTCACTGCTATCTGTGACGACAAGCCAATTGTTAGCATATTCAGGATATTTCTTCGGAAAGTAATCGAGAGTTTTTTTTGATGCAAATTTATATCTTTTGCTAGTTGTGCACGTGCATATGAAACTTGAAAACAATGCCAGTGAATAATGAGGACGCTTAGTTGTCAACACAAAATCTGGGGGGAAAATTGGTTATATTTGAGGCCCTATTTAAAAGCCTTCTCTATTTTTAATGTTCTTGAAACTTGCAAGGAATATTTCTTGACAATTGATCTCGGGATTGTCGAATTTATAAAAAAATTTATCGAGCGGTTTTTGAAAAAATGCGAAATTCTTAGTCATGGACCAAATTACGTCCAAAAACTCTATCAAAAGCAGCTGAATGCAAGTTAATAAAATTCTTCTTACTCGCGATCGCCCAGAGCAATTCCCCTCGTTTTTTGTATGCAGTTTTCAATGGAATCAAATCACTATGAGATGAAGCCTCGTCCCCAAAGCTTACCATTTTCTTAAAATATTAGCAAATTGTGTGGCTAGCATGCTATTTCACTCTTTTATCATTCTTAAAACTACATTTCGAAATATTTCGAAAACGCTCTCATAGAATTAGTTCAAACTACGCCATAATGGAGGCAATTATAGCAGGTACATACTCCCTTCAGCGATTTCTTCAAAAAACTCCTGGAAGAGAGAAACACAAAGATAAATGAAAAACGTAATGGCGTCATTACGTTGCCATGGCGACTCCGATTGCAATAAAACCCAGATCATAAGAAATTTTCATCTTTATATAATACAGTTGTGGTAACCTTTTTTCCATATCTTTACTCATGCAGACGTAGTTAATGCTCAAAGTTGGGAGGTATCAACCCCAAAAAATCCAGTCGAGCCACCTTAACACTTGGTGTGACCTTTGCTGTCCTGGGAAATATATAGAATGACACAAGTTTTTTTCCCCTTTTTTTTGCTGGAGGTTAATAGCACGTACATATAATAATCATATAAATGTTATTGTATCAGTCCATGCACAGGTGTGAGCAGCCTTCTTGTGTGATATACAAATTTCTATAAATTAAGTTATAGTATCATTAGAGACAGGTGCGTGATTAACATATTAGAATATATGAGTGTTACAGGTCAAAATTAAATTCAGGTTAAGGAAATAGACAACAACCTAGGTTAAAAAATTTTAACCTAAATTTAATTCTGACCTGTGATATAAGCACCATACAAGTACATCTTTACATTTTGGCTGGTTGCTTACAGGAGTTTTGACTGTATTTGAATTACTTTGAAGATATTTTCTACTCAACTACTAGTTGACTTTTCTTTTTTAGAATCAGGGCCAGATGTTAAGTTTAATAGTCGCTTGGAAGGTCTTATTGAAAAAGCAAGAACCATAAGCATGCCAAAAGAAAAGATTGAAAATGCAATCAAATCTGGGACTGGGGTAAGTTTAAACTTAAAACTTCTTCAGGAAGTACTGGTACTTGTTCTGCTGCTTTCATTTATCATTTGTCTTTACTTGTCATTTTTATGTTAAAAATAATTTATGTTAAAAAATATGCTGAAAAATTAAAAAATGTTAAAATTTGGAAATATTTCCTTAGTGTTAAGTGTTTTGGGATTGCACCTACATTCATACTACCACTTTTATATCCTTAGTAAGTCTTAGTTTTTACCACTCATTAACTATTTTTTTCATTTTCTCCTTTCTCTTTCGCCTTTGTCCCCATGGATTATTTTCTGTTAGAAAGAAAAGACCCTCAGTTAACATCAGCTGGTAATATTTCCCCTCAGACAGTCCAAAATCTTAATGTGTAGTAAATTTTGAGCTCTGTATGAATATAAAGCTCAAATCATGCGTACCTCACGGTACACTACCTGAGGCCCCGGGGAGGAGTTGGGGGGTACTCAACAAAGTCTTATACTGGGAGGCTCCATAATTGCGAGGTCCAGCCCCTTACCCTTTTATATACCGTTTTTGATAGAAAAGGTACCCCTTTTGTGCACCTTCCATTTGAAAATGGTACCCCTTTTACATACCATTGCATCTCTTTTAACTGCTGAAAATGCACTATTTTTTGAAATATGAGTAAATCACAAAACCCAACATTTTTTCAACTTTTTCACAGCCAGAAAATACATTTGTTAGCTCTTGCAGGCCTTTGTACAGTGACTGAAATGGCCGATTCCACTGCCCTTTCATATACTTCAGCTAGTTATATCCCTACCCATTTATATACCTGAAGCCTAAAAAAGGTATCCTTTCAGGCAAGACCTCCCTGTAGAGGCCATTATAGGGAGTATCACCCGCAGCCTAAGGTGGCCTTTTACACCTTTGACTTGAGACAAGTGTATATTGTACAGGATAGTTATTCCTTCTCCTTCTTTTTTTCCCTTGAGTTCCTTTCTTAACTCCCAATACCTAATGCTTGTAAATAAATAAATGATTTCATGTCCTCTTTACTAAGACTAAAGATAATCCTTATGAAGCATCCTTGTTGGAGATAAAGGGTCCTGGTGGCTGTGGTTTGCTTGTCCAGATACTTACAAGCAACAAAGTTAAAACAAAGAATGAAATGAATACTATTCTTCGCAAAAATGGGTAAGTGTCTTTAGAGCTTCTACACAACCAGGGGTTGTCAGGAGTGGAGCCAGGAATTTTTTATTGGAAAGGTCCAAACTTGTTTAAGGTCTATACAAAATCATTTCTACCCTTTCTGGCATGCATTTACTCCTTATTTTCCAGTAAAGGTGTGACCCTTTGGGTTACCAAATTCAGTTTCAATGTTTCTGGTCAGATGGGTTCTTTTAGGATGGTCCAGACCTGCTGACCATGCCCTGGATCCACCATAAGGAGTGCAGATATTCCCTGTGTGAGCAGATGATAATAATATGAAATAATAGGTCAAACCCCTCAAACAATTTGCACTTAACAAAAATCAATGGACTATATTAACCCTTTCAGTCTTAGTATCCCCATCTAAATTCTCCTGCAGATTGATCTCTATACAGAATTAGTTAGGGAAATTCCTTTAAAGAATAAAGCTTTTCCCTTTAGGTGATCATTTTTTTAATCTCATATTACCTTTCTCTCTTGTTTTTGTATCGATATTGTCAGAAAAAAAAATTGATGTTGTTCACGCTTGGTACTTTATAAAGGGTTAATATATGGGGATATTTATAAGTAACGTTAAAAAACATTCAAGTTAGACAATCATGATAGACCTCAGTTTTGGAAATAACAAGAAAACAACTGGTAATTTATGGAGGACAAATTAAAAACTAGAGACTGGAGACAAGAGACAAACTAGAGGGGTGAGAACAGATGTCAGAATGTGAAAGTGCACAGCTCTGCTGTCACATCAGGCTTTAACAACCTAATGCTACCCGCTCAGGCCTAGCCTGCTAGGATAGCACAGGTCAGAGAAACCAGACTCCTGGGATTACATCTTCTTATTACATTATTCTATATATGTTTTAGAGGCATTTTCAAGGATGGTGGATCGGTCACCTTTCAGTATGATTACAAAGGTAATGATAATTTATAATTATTTAAATGTTTTAGATATTTCATGGGCGTGTATAATATGTCTTGGTTCAATTTCATCCTTGGTTTAAATTTTATTTCCTTTGTTTCAAAGCCGTCAACATACAGTACCATACCCAAAAACAAAGAAAATAAAATTTACCGAACGATGAAATTTAACCTCAATACATTTATGTAAACACTACAGGTAAGTGATATATTTTTAATTTTCGCTTTATTTTATTAACTCCATCAATAAAAATTCTAACATTTGCCACTAAGTTTTAGGATTATAAAATTTGTTACTGATGACAATCAGGAGGACTGATATCTTCTTTTTTTTCAAGTTTGTTGACATCACAAGCAAACGAGCAATTTATTTTTTAGAAAAATTAAGGTTTCAAGTTACTGCTCAGAGTTTTCATTTTCTTTTTAAATTTGAACAGGAGTTATAAGTGTTGAAGACTTTCTTTATACAGAGGATAAACAGAACTTATCAGAGTATCCAGATGATGACTCTGTCGAAAAAGTGAGTTATTGAACCACCTAACTTTTTAGGAAACTTTGTTGTGTGGGTGACATAATAAGGATCAAGATTCTTTGTTTGGTTACCAAGACAAGCATTCTAGTAGCATTTTAATGGGGAGCTTAACCAACCATAACAATGAAGACAACAACAGTGTCAAAAATTCCTATTATATTTTTTTTGTTGTATGAACAAAACAGCTCTGCATGTGCAACACACCTTTTAGTACATTTCTTAGACGTCCACTGCATGACTATGACGTGAAGCCTCCTAATGCAACATTTTATAGAGGACATGAGCATGATGAATTTTCCTTCCCCTTTTTTGAACCAGGATAAATCTTAAGAATTCAACTCCAGCAGGTCCAAATAGATGCAATAATTATAAATTTTGAAATGATGCAAATTCATTTTTTAGTGACATTTTCATTGCTCTTGTCATCGTTGTTGTTTAAGTGCCCTAATGATGTCATAGTGAAAATGGTCTATTATTACTGACATTTATTTTTGAAAGTTAAGGCTGTGATGTTTCCATGACAACCATAAGTAGGTAGATGTTATAGTCTCGATTAATATTCAGTGTAACTGTTTTTTTTACTAGAGATGAAACCTTTGTGCAATTTTAGTTACTGGTAAAATAATGAATGGTCTTTTCTCTGCAGGCTGAAGAGGTAGCTATAGAAAGTGGGGCAGAGAATCTGTTCTTCTGTGAGTCACAAAATGAAGCAAAGATTATAAAGGTATAATTTTGAATAAAAAACACTGAGCAGTATCCACCTACTTGCCTAGAGTTCCTGGACCCTAGGGTTAAAGGTATTGCTCATCATACCCCAAAAACTTCCAAAAATATCTAAACCTTAAGTAGAAAGAAAAATTAATGTAAGACTGCAACAGAAGCGTTCTCAAATGAAATGCTAAATTTTTATTTATTTATTAAATTTCAGTTCATATGTGCTATTGAGGATACGAAGAAAGTACATGATGACTTATCAGAAAAGTTTCCAAAGAAGATTCTTTCTTCTGAACTTGAGTATATTCCACGAACGCTTGTTTCTCTGTCAGAGGAACCTTTACAACAAGCAGAGAAACTAATAGATACTCTTGAAGATCATGTGGACGTTGTGCGAGTTTTTGATAATATTGAACAATACCCAAGTACCACGTGCAAGCTGTTTGGTTCTACATGACCAGATTGCCCTGGTGAAGGGCTGTCAATGAATGAAAGATGTCTGTTTTTACATTAGTCTCTAGGCCTTCTTGGGGTCAGTTGAAAAGTTCTCTTCATGACAGGTTTTTTGTCCTTGTCTGAGATGACTGTAGGCCTCATTTTATCCACATGGTCTCCTCACATAACCCAAAGGAATATAATGTTAGCCTTTTCCAGGCATTCAGATGGCAGAGTTTGGGTAGAAAGTCAAAAAGAGGAGAGGTTAGACGAACATGAAAACAGGACTGCCATTAAGCATCGGGGATGGAGGACATTTTGATACCTTTACATGAAATAGCCATGAAAAAAATTGAAATGGCCGAATAATATGTTATCATGGCTGTAAAAAAACTGATGTCCCTACAATACATATAACTGTTTATGCAAAATAAAAATGCTATGCTTATTAAAAAAAAAATTGGCTTGACTTACATTGACATTTTAGTTGAATTATATTGAAATGAAAGCTTGCACAGTAACTGACCATACTTATAACAACTTAATGGTTTGAGTTGGATGAAATATATTCAAAATGAAAGGCAGTTTTTTGATCCAATATCCAAACACTGAGAAGTGGGTTGAAAAAACAAGCACACCCATAATTTCTTCTAGTGTCGGCACATCAGATGAAACACTTTGTTAAGCATTTGAAATCACTTTTCTAGATGCTGGAGAAATTAAAACTCAGTCAATCAATCAACTGAAGCAAGTTACCCGAACCAACTCAACTCTTCAACTCCAGATGCCATTTTTTTAAACTCATTGATCTGTAACCCCAACGTCTTGAAGAAGTTGACTGATGTTGGTTGGTTGCCATAAAAGTAGGTCACTCACTATTTCATTTTTGCTCAGACACCAGCACATCAATTCAGGGTTTACTTCGGTGTAAGAACCTGTGAACTTTTTCTTTGTTTTGCACCTTTTCTTTTCCTAGGTTCTGTTGTGTTGACCTCTTTGTTTTCTTTTGTTTAATGTCACCCGCGAGTTTAACAGGTTCTTACACAGAGGATGAGCTGCAGTTCAAACTTAATGAGAAGGCGAAATTTGGGGGGAACAGTGATGCGACTTCCTTACCTCCTATATGGCAGTGATTTTTTTCCTCTTGATGAATTATCAATGACTTGATATGAGTGTTAAGCTCAA
Organism: Porites cylindrica; assembly: GCA_964035525.1. Taxonomy (NCBI): domain Eukaryota; kingdom Metazoa; phylum Cnidaria; class Anthozoa; order Scleractinia; family Poritidae; genus Porites; species Porites cylindrica. The sequence continues at coordinate 13,755,217 of OZ037777.1, forward strand.
CAGGACAATATTAATATTATTGCAATCTCTTCAATAATTGCCCAATGAAGTCATTTTACTATAACTACAAGATTCCTTTAATCTGTCATTTGTGGAAATTAGGGCTATCATTTTTTTTTTAACCTCAACCCCTGAAAAGTTCAAATAAAAAGGCTAAAACTAAATAAATTCTGGTAATTGTAGTCAAATGATGTCATTGAGCCTACTGGATTCTGTAATTTTTTAAAAATTTAATTGATTGTCATCATCCAAGTCAAGTGAAAATGTAGCCTGTGAACAGGCTCTCTGTTTGGGGAAAAAAAACAGTGACCAAAGGCCTGTTCACAGGTTAGTGAAAATATAGCCATTTTCAAGGCAGAGGGAATATCATCATTAATTATTTTTCTGAGTTATTCCATGGGTGTTGGTCCAATCCTGAGGGTCAAGAACATTGAATGAGCTAACTCTGCATAATGTTAGGAAGTACAATGTTTGTAAGGATTAACAAAAAGAAACCACCTTTGAATTGTGATTTATTTTAGATATGCCTTAAGAAAGGGGTTACTCTAAGATCTAGGTCTGGTCACTTCCACTTTGTTATCTTGGACCACTTATATTCAATCTACTACCACCCAGCACTAATAGGCTGATTTAGCAACAGAATGGGAACACCATTTTTTGATGGCAGAAAAGCACGCGAAAAGGACTGAACTCTTCTTCTGGTGCCCAGTTTGCCACTCAGCCATTGGTCAAGCCAGTAGTTTGATTTGCGCGCACCATCATCAACTGACATTCCTGTTCTGTTGCTAAATCAGCCTAATAAATCAAACTAGTGCACTCATTTGTTCGAATATATGAGAACTCTCCTTTTATAACAAACATTCACTACAAACGATTTCTTGCCAAATGACTATGAAGCAACCTACAAAGGCAAGAAACTTGGTGGAAAACCTGTGCACTGTGCAGCTTCTGATTTTCTAGCATTACCATATTTTGAACTTCAGAATATGAAATCAAGTTGTTAATTATTTAGAAAACAACTTGAGGTCTAAAATGTTTTTGCATTCTGTTAGCCTTAACAGAGATGTCCACATTTCTTTTCGCTTGCTGAATGTTCCGTAACCTGACATCTTTAACTTTCTGTCGTGCAGCACTTGCAATGGTGCCATGCCAACCTAGGGCTTTATAATCAGCCATGATACTTTGAATCACCTTGGAATGATGACTTCTCTCTGGAGGCAAATTCTGTTTGTAGATGTGACGCATATTGCGATGGCCAATTTTGGCCCCTGATGGCAGACACAGCTCCAGTGTTTGCTCATTGACTGCTAAGGTGCTCTCTCTTCCTTGAATTTCATCGCTCTCATTCTCTTTATCAGGATTATAATCAGGGTAGCTACTGCTAAAATCATAGAAATCAGCATATTCCAAAACTGCATCTCCGTCATAGTTCATTTTAGTGTGGCCTTTGTCAACCATGTGGCTTTGAACAGCTTCTAATGAGAAAAAACTCTTCCCTTTGTCGTTGCAGTAAAGGCACATATTTCCCATTCCAACCTTTTCACATAGATACGTTACAAGGCCTTTCAAGTCCACAACATATTCTAGATCTGGAATGAAGAAGCTATGTGACCTCGTCATGTGCTTCAGATTCTCTTCTAAGCTAACACTGTGATGTGGACAGAAAAGACAGTCTGTAACTTCCAGGGTATCTTCTTCAATGTCATCGTCTTCGTCGTCATCATCATCACCATTGTGGGATAATGACTCAGCATTTTCAGATTCAGTGTTCTCTGGGTCAGTTTCTTTACTGTCCTTTCTTTTGAAGTTGTTACTAAACTGGCTCTCTGTGATCAAACTTTCCTGTTTCTTAGCTTTGTTAGCTTTGTTGGCTTCCACATCTTTGTGTTTTTTCGAGCTCAAGTGGTTACTGAAAGCATTCTCAGAAGAGAAGGTCTTGTTGCACAATTGACAGTGCAGAGACTTTGTTTTGCTCTGTTGTTGCGCTTCGACCTCCGCTTTCTGCGCAAGGACCTTTTGCTGAAATACTTCAGCAGTAACTGGCGGCATTTCTGCGACTTTTCTCTTGAGGTTATAACGATGCCAGTCAGTTTTATAGTGACGACGTTGAATATCGCTATCAGCGAAAGATACACGACACGTTATGCAAGTAAACATGGGCATTTTAGAGGTGTTTGGAATCCAAAAGGCAGAATCCTATCTCTACAATACTTTCCCTTAGCCTGAATCCAAGATTGCGATTTATGAAGGTTTTAGAACGCAGTAAACCGCTTACAAACAACTCCAGAAATGATTTCACAACGTGGTGTAATTTTCTTGTCCAATCCCCCAGTGCTTGCTGGGTATAAAAGGTAAGCGTATAAAACACCGATTTTGGTGGTCAGCGGTATATTTCATCATGGCGGCGATTTCGAAGAAACGAGATAAACAGAGAGGAGTAAGTTTGCTATTCATTTTATTGTGTTAGACTGCTTCGATTGCTTCGGATTATATCAATGTCGTCTGGACAATTAACAGACGAGCAGCGAAGGAGGATTGAAGAAAATCGTCGAAAAGCTCTTGAGAAACGAGCTGCTCGTTTACGCCAACAACAAGAGCAGACGGCTTGGTCGACGAATACTGCGTCAACAACATTTAAACTTAATATCAACAGAGGCAATTTTGTCTCCAGTAATGCTGCTCAACCTCCAAGAGATGAAAATGCATTGCTTTCTTCAAACAAACCTAACTCGTACGTGCCACAAAGGCAGATGTCGGCGAAATCTGAAGGAGTCAAACACAGTTTAAACGTGACACCATCGGTCGGTCAAGCTTCTAATGCGAACCTTTCAATGAACGGTAATACAATACGTTCTTCAACTGGCTTTAGTGGAGAATCGCAAAATAGTTTAGTGGGTGCATCGAAGGCAATGGTCAAGCCCTCAAATAATGAAAGATCTTCGCGCTCTTTTCAAAGCACTGTGTCCCAATTTTATCGTCCTCAAAACATTCCGGACTCATCCTCATCTAAAAGGAAATTCGAAAGTACCAACCCTGGTACCAAACCATCGACAGTAAGGTCTTCAGGATTCGCAAATAGCAATTCAGGATCCCTAAAATCCGGTGTTGTTTCCAGTGTGAATGTCAAAAATACAGAGAAAGAAGTGAAAGGAAACTGTGTATTAATGAGCAGAGAGAGGTTTGCTGTTGTTGTACCATATCAGCCTCAGGTTATTGGGATTTTTAAGACAATTCCAAGCAGAAGTTATGGTAAGATTCATTTAATTGGTTTACTGTACATCCCCATGTAAGAGCCCACGCATTAATAATTATTAGTGCCCTTTCTTTAAAATAAGGGCCCTTCCCTTTGGGCACTATTCATATCAGAAAAATGTATTCAAATGAGAAAATTTCTCACCTGCCCCTGTTCCCTTTCATAGATCTGGCCAGATCTTCAGTGTTTGAAACCATCATTATTAATAGTCATCGGCTATGGCTTACTTATAGATGTTTTGTGCTGGAATGTAAAACTCCCTGAAGAAGCCTACATTAGCCAGACAAAAGGCGTATGATAGTCAACAAGTTTTAACACTGCAGTTTGCAGAGTGCTGCTCACTTCAGTCAAAAAGGGGGCTTGTAGGCCTGCATGACTACTTCTGGCTTCATGTAATAAGAATAAATTTTAATTCCCCTGAATAACATTTACCCGCCTCCCCCACCCTTGTTCAAGACTAGGTTAACTGTAGGTAGTTAATAGGTGTTTCTCCACCACATTTTTTTTCACATTTTCTTGTTCTTATAGACAAAAAAACATGCCAGTGGAACTTTGCTTTGACTGACTATAACAGGCTCAGTAAGTTTTATTGCAATGTTATTTTACGTAATACTTAATAAATATTCAATTTAATAGTCAATAGAACCAAGCTATTGTTTAGAGGTTATAATTTGTGAAAAAGAAGGATGGAACTTTTAGTCAGTGTACAGTACATGTAGTTCACCCTTGTAAAATAAATTTGTCTTTTATTGAATTATTTATTTATCATTTATTCAATATTTATCTTTTTAATGAATTTTCCTGGACCTCTTACTCATCATCTTTGTTTAAAATTCAGCCATATCACTTCATTAATCAAAGATATAATAATTTTATGTACATCCATTTGAAAGGTAAAAACACTCTTGGATCTACATGTACAGCAAGGCTGTCACTAAAATTTTGAGTTCCCGAATATATGCAATAAGTAGACAGGAAATTGAGCTAGGAAATTCTTTTGATTCTACTTTCATTTTGTTTTCTTTGAAAATAGGGGAGGGTCAAGCTCTTAGCAGCGGGGCAAATTCCTGGCCTTGGGCCTTAATGACAGCCCTGGTTGGTCCTTACATAATTTACATAAAGTATTCCACTTCAACTTGTTGTACAATCATATAACTCTCTTGCAGTGAAAGCAGTACAATCATTACCTGCCCATGTCATTGTAGAAGGACTACCTAAGGCTGTGACATCAACATTTCTGAAAACCACACCAGGCACTTTACAAGAATTGTCAACCACTAACATTAATCTGAACTCAGTTGATCACAAGCTTGTTCAGGCACTGATGCCATTTCAGCAAGAAGGAGTCAGGTGGGTGCTGCTTATGCTTATGTTCTGGAATTACCACATCAAAAAACTGACCGAAAAGTTTGCCTCTAGAATCAGGGCCATGAAACATGTTAGACAACTGGTTCCCCAGGCAACACTGCATTTTATTTGACTAAGTTTTAATTTAACCTTACTTTGTCTACTGTAGTAGTGTTTGAAAATGAGTGGGGTAACTTTACAAGATAAGCTGCAAAAATTGCAGAATAACTTAAGCAGCCCACGTTTTCACATTCTCAAATTATGATGCTGATGCTGGCCAGTTGTTAGAAATTTTGGGGGGGAAAAATATTGACAGCCAACGAAACACACAAAAGGAAATCATCATGGTATTCAAATACCTACATGGCTTAGCTTTGGACTATTTTGAATTAAAATTCTCTCAGTGCAATACAAGCTACAACCTAAGGGACTCTGGTAACAAACTTAGTGTTCGATTACTATGCAAAAATTATTTCAAAAGTTCTTTTAGTTGTAGTGACTATTACAAATGCTTAGCACCAAATATAATATGTAACCAGTATTTGTTTGGACTTGAATGAATGGAATGCAGATCATGCACATTTTGACCTTTCCTATCATGTGAAACTTACCCAACGCACCAGCTTTAAAGCAAGAGCGATTCGACCTTTGATCAGAAGCCTTAATCTAACCCACACCTTGTAACCATTGGTTATTACTAGTTTATATACACTTGGCCCCAGTTGTTCAAATGTTTGATAGCTCTATCCACAGGGTAATCCACTATCCAGTATGTAAGTATTGGGGAAAATTTGCACTATTCACTGGATAGAGCTTTATTCACCACAGAATGATATACATTGTTTTCATCCTCTGGCAGCATAAAATTATTTTAATACACATATGCCATAAGTCTTTTAGTATAACCTTTGAGCCTATGCCAATAAAATACAACTTATTGCTTGTTCCACTGTTTAACAGTTTCAGCATTCGTCATGATGGCCGAGTGTTGATAGCTGATGACATGGGCCTGGGGAAGACCATTCAAGCTATCTGTGTTGCTTGTTACTATCGTCCAGAGTGGCCACTCCTTATTATTACACCATCCTCTCTCAGAATAACTTGGCAGCAGGTTGGTAACTTATTGTGGGCTCAAATTAAAAATTAATGTGACTATTGCTTTGGTTAAATTTACATCACTGTGGTAACATTACTAGTTAAGAGTAAAATGTAGGTTTTCTTATTTGCAATAGCATCTGTCATTAAATTACCTACATGTGCTTTACAGATCATCATACGTTTCTGGGAAACTGCCCAACTACCCCTCCCCTAAGCCAACATTAACACTTACTTCTCACTTAAGGCAAATTTTGGCTTAGGGGAGGGGTAGGTGAGCAGTATACATGCTATTTATTACTTCTTGCCTAGCTTAGCTTTTTAGCCTTCTAACAACTAGTTAATTAGCCATCAAGCCATTCTCCAAAGGTCCAAACTGATTTCTATGACACATAATGCCAGCTTCACTATTTTTCGTCTCCATCAATGGATTGAAGAACATAGAAACTCCAGTACTGTAGGAACATGAAAGAATACCGTGGAATCACTACTCTTGACCTCTCCTCCCTACGAGCAGAGTCTTCTATTCTGTTCACCAACAACTTCTCCATCTTGAAATATTGATGTAATGGAAAACTGGACTGTTTAATTTATGAAATGGGCTTTACTCAATCAAGAGAAAGCCTGCTGTAATTTGACAACTGAGTGTTGATCAGACTCAATTTGATTTGGAACATTACAAAGAACTATTGAGACAGTGTGACATCTAAATTTATATGACCTCAAAATGTGTATTTTTTTGCTAATTTTTGTTATAGTTGCATTTAAAACCAATAGTATGAAAGACAGGAGCTCTATGACCTCAGCCAATGAGCATGAAGTAATAAGCTATGAAGAGGATCAAGTTGTCACTCATTAAACCCTGCTTAAAAACCCTATGCTTTTGAACAAAGTAATTAAAATTTAGAAGTTCCATCTACAAAGTTAAAAATATTCTTTTTGTAGGCTTTTATGAAATGGCTCCCCTCTGTAGATCCACAGCACATCAACGTGGTTTTCACTGGAAAGGATAATCCAACAGCAGGACTTGTAAACATCATCAGTTATGATCTATTGAGTAAATGTATAGAGGATTTGAAAAAGAAGCAGTTCAGGGTCATTATAGCTGTAAGTTATAGTTTTATTACCATAAATTCTCTATTAAGCACCCCCCTCTCAAATAAGCCCCATCTCTAATAAGCCTCCTCCCTTTTCAGGGGAAGAAAGTTAATGGCTCCCTGTCTCTTTCAAGCAGGGCTCGAAATTGCGACCGATACGGTCGCATTTGCGACTTAATTTTTCTTATTTGCGACTAGAAAAACGAGAGTAGTCGCAAATTTGCGACTAGGTTTTGCCTTAACTGATACGAAATAAAAGGACTAGCACTGGAATTTTTGCTTAAATAAATTTAGAAATAAAAAGATTCATTGAAGTAGCGTCTTATAATTTTGTTACAATCTGAAGGTTTACCGTAATTTACCTGGAATGCATACACGCAACGATATTCCTTCAACAGCACGCCATTTTCAGCGGGTTCTGTAAACATGTACATTGTAGGCTCATATTTCGTTTTGATTTGCCGCTGACAGTCCCGTCAGCATGCTGAGGACTTTTCCCGCGTTTATGACCCGCGTTACGGCCCTCACAGTACACATGTGTTCTTCTTTAGTGAGTCAATTATGTCGGATGAAAGCGACTTAAATTGTTTCAAAGGTCACATTTTAAACGAAGAAATCGACCGAGCGGTTTTAGTTTAAAAAAAAAGATTTACATGTAAAATAAATCGGTTCCAAGTGGGTTGCGAATCTACGTATACATGAAAACGAGGTTTAGCAAACAAAGATGGCGGAATGTCCGCATGGCACGTATCGTCGTATTGAATGATTCAGTCCTTCAGGGTTCTTTGAATAATCACTTTAGTAACACCCCTGATACTTCAGATGAAAAGCTTAATATATAAAAGAATTCGTTACTTGTTTTGTCATCGGTGGAAAACCTACAAACGGTAAAACTAAAGGAATTTAGTTACGTAACGTAACCTATAACCATGTCGGATGTCCGCCCAGTACAAATGTTATTGCTATTTTGCAGAGATTGGAGGCTTTTAAGAACTGCAGTTTCCTGCTGTAATATTTGTTCACGATTTGGAAATCTATCGCTTTGACTAAAATAACAGACACTAATTTATGTGCCTTAACGCAGGTTCAACTTGATCGTTTAGATGAACTGGTGTTGTCCGAGACGCTAAACGTTCTGTACTATTAAGTCTCGAAATGGCATGAAAGCTGTTGAAAGAATGAAAATTATTTTAAAGCGTTAATCATTTAAAAGCCTACTTATTTCTTGATTAAATGGCCTCAATTAATTTCGCGACTAACATTTTCAAAGTTGCGACCAAATTTTCGTAACTAGTCGCAAATTTGCGACCAGACATTTTTTTTAATTTCGAGCCCTGTCAAGCCCTCCCCACTCACCCTTATTATTCTTCACTAGTAAATGATAAACTGTATTAATGAATCACAACTGTAAAAGTTGGTGCGGACTGATCTGGAATGGTTTGTTCACCAACTGGATTTGCTTGATTTGTTTTTGATCCTCGGCTGCATGACCTCCAGCTTCTTGTACTTGAGCTTTTCCACCTTGCATTCTAGGTTCTTTATGGAAAACTGATACCATCATCTGGGCCAAATTGAATAAATCCCCCGTCTCTATTAAGCCTCCCCTCAAATGTGTTTGAAATAAGCCCCGCAGAGCTTAAAAGAGGATTTACGGTATTATGGCAGTATATATGCAAACTTACCATTTTCAAATTTCTCTTGTTTAACGTCAGTGAAAATGTGGGTTATATTATACTTTATTTCTATATTGAATTTTTTTTTAATTTTCTGTATTGAATTCTTTAATTCGATGTGTTGCTTGGTTTAGTACTGCTAAGTGTTGTAACTTTATTTATGTCCTCTGATAGGATGAGTGTCATTTCATCAAGAGCTACAAAGCCTCGAGAACTAAGGCTGCCCTGCCTTTACTTAAGGTATGTGATCGTTTTGCATATATTTGCTATCACAATTGGCCGTTTTTGTACTAGAGGCCTCTCCGGCCTCCTTGACTGAATCTTGCTCATTCTGGTAGGGTTTAAAAGATCTCTTCACCCTACACAAGTCAGGAACAAGTTAGCTGACAAGGACTTGACTGTTAAAACTGACGACGTCACAAGCGGTAGCAGGGACGCTAATTAGGGCGAATGGGTTGAACATTTTTGACAATATTAACTGCGACTGAAGGACAACAATGCTGGCTGTAACCAACGGTTTGATGTGACACACATGTCCAATACTCACCACTGGTTTGTTTGAGTGAAACAAAAGGAAGTACATTGCTTGGCTGCATCTTATTAGCCAAGTGTAGAGAGAGGGTCCTGTCAAGTGGTGCGACTCGTACGAGTCGTACAAGTACAACTGGTGAAATAGCATCTCATTGGAGACACTTAGAATGTGTGAGCAAAATTGTCGAGAGGGGGCCTCTCCGAGTGGTACGACTTGTATGTCTTGTGGGAGTCGTGCAACTGGTGAAATAGCATCTTATTAGAGACACTTAGAATTTGTGAGCAAAGTTGTCGAGAGGGGGCCTCTCTGAGTGGTACAACTTGTACGAGTCGTGTAACTGGCGAAATAGCATCTTACTAGAGACACTTAGAAATTGAGAGCGGAGTTATCAAAAGGGAAGCTTTCGAGTGGTGCGACTTGTATGCCTTGTATGAGTCGTGCAACTGGTGAAATAGCATCTCATTGGAGACACTTAGAATTTGTGAGCAAAGTTGTCGAGAGGGGGCCTTTCGAGTGGTTCGACTCGCACGAGTCGTCCAACTGGCGAAATAGCATCTCACTAGTGACACTTAAAAATTTAGAGCAGAGTTGTCGAAAGGAGAGCTTCCGAGTGGTACGAGTCGTGCAACTGGTGAAATAGCGCGTCCCCGGGAACGCATAATTTTATATACCATGAATATTCCTCGTTCTATAAGCATCATACACGACAAACATTCGGTGCATGAAACTGCAAAATGGCTTAAAATATTACGATCATACAAAAAGTTCCAGTAAGCGTGTGAATAAGAACGTATACACCCTGAATATTCCTCGTTCTAAAAGCATCCTAAAGGCCAAAATTTCACCAGTTGCGCGACTCGTACAAGTCGTACCACTTGATGTTTAGACCATTTATGACATTGGTGCAGCATTGGTTTAACAATGAACGTGGAACGTTGATTTTGGCACATTTCTTTGCCGCCACTGAAGGACAGCATTGACGTGAAACTTCCTAATGCGATGTTTTGGAGGACGCAACAACGCAACTCCGCATTTTTCTTTCTCTTTATAAACTTGAACTCGGTCCCTAAGAATTCAGCTCCTAAAAAAACTGAAAAATTTAATATCGTGATGAAGTTTAAAACTGCGCGAATATTTGCTTGTTTATCTTTGTTTCCGCTGCCGTTGCTGTCGTAGTTGTCGACAAATTAGCAATAGATTTAGGGAGCAATCGGGCATCACCCTTTTCTGTAAATTTTATCTTTACCGCCCCAGCACAACTGCGAGATAAAGCTACGAAGAATGTGAACAGCAATGTGATAAATTTTACAGTATCTCTCTGAGCTCAGTCCCAGTCCTGTCTTCTCTGCTCCTTCTTGAGTTTTAATTGACACTACAAAGAGTAGGTAAATACAAAGCTTTTCTGGTAAAGGCTTCCACAAGAGGCGAAGTCGAAGGTAACAAGGACTGTAGGAAAACAGTTGATACGTTTTTGAGTCTCACTTTCGATTTTATTAATTAATGCTTTTTCTTTAACTATTAAGTTTGTCGAGTTTTCTCGACGTATTTTTCTCTCTTTACTTAGTACATTCTTTTCAGATGAACTATATTGCGTATTGTTTACAGGCGGCCACCCGTGTGATTTTGTTATCCGGGACCCCAGCTCTCTCCAGGCCCTTGGAGCTTTACACGCAGCTCTGTGCCATTCAGCCAGGGTTGTTCCCCACCTTTCATCTCTTTGGAATCCGATACTGTGCTGGACAACAGGTAGCAAGAAGTTTTTCCGTTTTTTAGAGAACGCTATGCGAACAGCATTCATTGTCATCTTTCCGAGCTCATGGACTGGAGCGGGTGATTTAGCAGTTATTGTTTTATAAACCAAAAGAAAAACTTTATTTGAGTGTCAATGTAGTTGGCCCCAAAGTACCAACAGAGGACACTATTCTGACTATTTTGCGTCTTTTACTGGAGACGGGACTGCCATTTGACGTGGTCATCCGAGTCACGTGAATGTCTTGCTGGAAGTACCTTCATTTCTCAGTTATTTTAGGAACCTGATTATCCGATCTTCCGCTCTGCAGTCAAGCGCTGTACCGACTGAGCTAATCCTGCTGCGGTTGACCACATGAACAAAGAACAATGATCTACTATTAGAAAGCAGCAAAGAAGAAAAGCGACTTACTCGTTGAAAAAAAAAGATGGTGAATTTTAAGCTCGGAAAATGAATATGTGATAATCAGCATGTTACGAGCGTGATCAGATCTCTCCATAGCTCATCGGATAGGACGCCCGCTCGGTGTTCAGGCGATCGTAGGTTCGAATCCTGTCGAGGAATCAGGATTTTTTTCTTTGTCCCACGCTTGCAACATGCTCAATTACCTATTTTAGTTGACTTGCCAATGTTTGGAAAGTATAAAGCTAATGACAGAAGATTGTAAAGCCATTTCACGATCATGGTCCTTGCTTTTTCGTTTTTTTTTGTTTCAGAATCGATTCGGCTGGGACTTTTCAGGGGCATCTAACATGCAAGAACTTCAGCTTTTACTTGAGGAAAAAGTAATGATAAGGTGAAAAATCTTTCTTTGTATGCTGTGGACCATGGGTGAATCAGTCAGCTGATCGACCAATCAATCAATCAATCAAACTGAATCGAGTTAATTTTCAGTCGACCTACCAATCAGCCGGCAATCTCTCACTTGAACCTTTTAGTCTGTCAATCAACCAGAGGTCAGCCACTAAGGTGGTACAAATGTCCGTTATTCAGTGCAGAAGCAATTACAGTCAACTTCCTTTATAGCGGACATTGTAGTAGACTGTTCACAGTCCTCTATTTTTCCGTAAGATCGTCGAGATCGAGCGCTCTGCGTTACGGGTTGCCATCTCGCATGAGTGTCAAAACTACTTAGGGGGCGGGGGCGGTTTGGGAGGAAGCGAGAAAAATAGAGGGACTGTAATAACATCACTGCAGCTTGCGTTCAGGAGGCGTGACAGGAATTTCACGCCTTTTACCATTCATTAATTAAGAAACTCCGCTGGTGATGAAAAACATGCCAGACACATTTAGCATCTATTTCGCGTGTTTACAAATATCTCCGTTCGAAACAGTGATTTTATAATGTTTCTGGGCCATTCCTCGAAATGAAATCGGCAAACATGCACAAGGAAACATTTTCCTAATCAAAAATCCTTCGTGTGTTTACGCAAGATGTGCCTTATGGTATGAAAGCGTACGTTTTATGGAAACGTTGACTTGTCAACGACTTGTCAGTGTCGGCAACTGAAACTAAAGCTGTTATCAACGCAAATTAACATCTATTGTCTAATGACCAATTAAACGCCTGCGTTGCTGGTACAACGCGCTCCGTGAACGCAAGCTGCAGTGATGTTATTACAGTCCCTCTATTTTTCGCGCCACCTCCCCCCCCCCCCCCCCTTCACCTAGAGCTATAATCCCCGACGCCCGCCCCTTCCGTACATTTGAAAATCAAGATAGCCGTGGCGGTAAGACGCGGTATACCTAAACGATCTCACGAAAAAATAGGGGACTGTGAACAGTCTAACATTGTAGGGACCTCGAGTTAGTGTCTTCATTAGCGAGAGTCCGTAATAGCGGGAGTTTATTTCAGTCAAATGTTTGTAATTTAGTTTTTCCTGGGATTTAGCTTCTGACCGTATTATTGGCGTGTCCGTTATAGCGGGGTGTCCGCAAGGCGAGAGTTGACTGTAATAGAAAGAGAGAAATGTGGATTACTGTTGAACTATAGTGCTAGTTATACGGTGGATTAAAAAACTGAAATCAGTCAAGTATTTGCCTGAGAAAGTGGCAGTATGGTGAGAGAGGACTGGAGAGGACTAATGCTCCAGAACTACATTAGTTAATAAACTCAAATATTAGTGAACCAGCCCAGTTACGATTTTCATCCTCATAGCCTAACCTTACAGTTGCGTCTAATTTATTTACACTACAGGCGATTGAAGAAAGATGTCCTGTCTCAACTTCCTTCCAAGCGACGACAAGTGGTATGTCATATTCAAGATCATTTTATCAGTGTTTTTCTGAATGAAGTTTTGTTTGAAGCATTTCCAATTTTTGTTCTGTAGGTCCAGCTGGACCCTTCCCTTATTAAAACTAAAACTTTGGAAAGAGCTGCAAAAGAAGTGTCAAAAGCTAAGGTAATTTCTTAATATGACTGTTAATCATTTTATCATCTTATAATCGAACTAAAAGACAAAGTAAAATAAATTCTCTTTTTAGTAAACTATTTTGAAAGAACAACGAATTTCTATGTGAGGACCCATATGACAACAACAACAACAACTTTATTTGTACCCTACATTAATTTACATGATACAAAAATAAATAGATAAAACTGATTTGGAGAGAGTACAAGCTGCCCATAATGACCATTGAGGGTTTAAAAGATAGGGCAACCTTACTTAGGTTATTAATAAATGATCATATTAAAGGGTCAGGTACCACACACCACACACAGCTACACAAAACACACACACACAAAAAGGAAAAAAAGCTAGTGGAAAAAGAAAGACAGCAAGAGAAAGCTAAGTAAAGCTAAGTATACCAGTATTTTTTCTGGCTACCAGTATTAAACAATGGTAGCCAGAAAAAATAACAATTGACTTGACAAACCCTTGAGACAAACATTACCCTACCTACTCGCCCGGTAATGAAAGTTTTGACAATTATTGTATATATCTGATTGAGTAAGCTATATTCTATCAGTTATTGTTCTGTGCGTGTAAGTTAATTGTTTAAGAATTCGTTTCTCTCAGTGTTTTTTTACTTTCTCACAGCAAAAAGAGCAACACGGTGCCCTTCTTAATTACTTCTTTGAAACGTCTGCCTGCAAGATGCCAGCGGTCAGGTGAGAAAAGGCTGTCAGCATGCGCACATGTTCATTTTCATTGTCGGTTTAAGGTGGCTGACAGCAAATCAACCCCTGTACTTTGATGGATCAGCGCTACTACTGCGAGGCACTGACTTTTCGCAAACTCTTCATGTATACAAGTTATACTAAAGAAGGGGTGAATGAACTTTGACATCCGTTACGTTTCGAACCTCAACAACTCGATGCTGTTTAAAATCAATACTAATTTTTATGGTAATGGTACTAGCATTACTGAAAATAACCTAATTAAATGAAAAAAAATGCACTTTATTTGAGAGTCAATGCACTCAGCACGAACAAGAACTACTGTACTAATTGGGGACTCTATTTTTTTACGTCTCCTACTGGACACCGGACTGCCTTTTTACGTGCTCATCCGTGCCACGCAAAGGTCTAGCCGTTTGCAGGGCAAAGGAAGTACCTTCATTTCTCAGTTATTTTAAGACCCTGAGTATTGGTCCGTCCCAGGGAATCGAACCCACGACCTCCCGCTCTGCGGTCAAGCGCTCTACCGACTGAGCTACATGTAATCCTGCCGCCGTTTATTAGCTCAGTCAGTAGAGCACTTGACTGCAGAGCGGGAGACCTGTAACGGATGTTAAAATTTCAGTTTCTTTTTTTCAAATTTCGCTTACTGTACTTTGCTGTTACAAAAATAAATTGGTATACAAAGAATGCTTGCCATTAATGTACAGTAGTTTATTTACTTTTATTTACCAGGGAGTACATTTTAGACCTGCTTGAATGCGGCCGCAAGTTTCTTGTGTTTGCCCATCACAAAAGCATGTTAGACGCCATTTGCAGTTGCCTTAAACAAAAAGTAAGTGGTGTACCCTTTCAAGATTAGTTGACTTTCTTTTCACACCAATCTTGCAAACTGAGGAAAAAGGGACTTCAGCTCTAATATTTGTTTATATTTCCCTTCACTTTCTTAGAAGTACAGTTACATTCGCATTGACGGCAGCACACCAGCAGGGGTTCGACAGAATCTGTGTGATCAATTCCAACAGGATAAGGACTGTCTGGTAGCTGTTCTCTCTATTACTGCTGCTAATACAGGTATGAAAGTACTTTTCACTTGTTCTTTCACTATAACCAAACTGGCGGCACCATGCGAGTGGAGCCTCCTTTGTCTTCTTGAGTGAGGAGTTAAAAGAGGCCCTGCCTTATTCACGTCAAACCTTTGAGGTCGCCGCAGCCCAAATCTCTGGACCAGTCATTCTTCTTTTCTCTCGTCAAACTGGGTTTTTCGAGTGCGAGCATCCTTTTATTGATAAACCGATGGTCATTCTTGAGCCAGCTGTATCCTAGCAACATCCCGCGCATGCTCAGACCGTCAGCGTCTGAAATATCTCCTTTACTTTGCGCTTTTCAGCATACAGCAATTTCTTTACAACTAGCAAACCAGTTTTCAAATTCTAAGTTAAAATTGGGAAAAAAATCATTTCATTTACTTCTTCAAAATTTCCAAAAACCACTGTCAAACAGTCAGGTTTGCTTTTATACAAATAACCAACTGTAAAAAATGTCGTGGGATATTTGTACTCGTTTGGTGCATTTTTTGTACAGTAACCAATGCAATAAGATATTGTATATAATTATGAACATTCTGTGTCCTCAGGGCTGACTCTTACCGAGGCAAACGCGGTCGTGTTTGCAGAGCTCTTCTGGAATCCTGGGGTGAGTCCAGAAGTTAGCTGTTAGCTATAGTTAAGGCGCACTTAATCGATCGTCTGATTTATCCCTAGACGGCTGTAATATTATCACCCTGTGTGGCGTCCGTAACGTATTTTGTTTTTTTTTTCAAAGCCCTCGTAGTTAATAACCGTTTAAAAGGATTTGTCCTGCCGGTGATTGTAAACTCTAAGACTATTATTAAGGTATTTAGAGGAAATACGGATATTTCAGAAACCGACCGGATGACGTTAATACTGGTTTCCCCGCGAAATGGCTTCTGAGGAACGACTACAGAAATTCCATACTGATGACGCTTCTGATTGGTCATGCCGCGTGGAAAATTTACTTCAACCAATCAGATACATCACCCACATCTGATTAGTGACACGTCATCAGTATGGAATTTCTGCGCTTGTTTCTCAGGCGTCATTTTGCGGGCAAACCAGTAGTGGCGTCGTAAAATGTCGGCTGTTTTCTCAGACTATGATGATAATTCGGGGTATTGACTAGCTGATTTAGCTCTGCTTAAATGGTTCTCACTGAAAAAGTTATTGCCCGCGTTCGTGAATTGCGTGCGCTTTGTAGAAATCTCTCCGAGAGGAGAAGTTGTATCCCGATAAGAACTCGATATTGAAACCAGTTTGGTCCACTGGCACAACACAACCGGACATCCTACAAACTTAAAGTGTGCTCACTTTTATCACTCCTTTCGTTGTGCTTCAAGAGAGAATGATCTAGCTCATTCTCTCTTGTGTGCTTATTTTAGCCTGAGAATATTGGCATGACCTGAATAAATTCTTGCAAACGACCTTCGTGTGTGAGCCGAGATTTAAGTTTCTTCAATTGAACACTCAATATCGGAGTTAGACGCATTAAAGATAGTAAAAGTAATGAAAACGTTTGGCTCAGAAAACTAAACATCCACCCCACAAATCACCCTTAACTTGGCTAACAAGATTGATAAAGTTTACATTGTAATTAGGTTTTATGCATATGTTCAAAATCGACCCCCTGTATGGACAAGGGTAACTGGTTAAATGAATGTCCCATTCTAATTCTTTCTTACAAGTTAGTGCATACGGCAAAAAGAAGCTGTTATTTTTCTAATAAAAATGTTTAGTTGATTTCGCTTTCTAGTGGTACAATACAATGTAATGAGTTTATTAACATGTCCCAAATTAGGATTTTCAATGTTAATTTACAATCACCAGAAAAAAACCTAATCACAAGACTTTTAAAAAAGTACTAAAAATTATTAAGATGAACTAAACTAAATTTGACCCTAAAAACATTACACAAGACAAAGTATAGATGCCCAAAGTTCCCTACGGGCACGATGTTTAAAAAGATCAATGTTGTAGTTTTTTTTTTTTATCTCGGGTAATTTTTGTTTCTGGGTTTAGTAATGTATGCTAATGAAGTTAAAACAACGGGAAAAATAAAAATTACCTGAGACAAAAAAATTAACTACAACGAATCCTCAACGCTTTTAACTTTCGCTCCCTTTTTTCGCCTCTTTTTGCGTCAGCCACGCTATAGTCGTGTTCGGCTTGTGCATCCCTGAGTACAAGTGGCGGTTTTTATAGAACTCAAAAATGCATTATCTTCTCATAGAACATTGAAAACTATCTTCTAATTGGCAGGTACTGACCTTATAATTGGGTGTCAGATAAGTTCACATATGAGATAACAATCTTAAAGTGTTTTATTTGACACTTGACTAGCAACTGTTGTTTTGCTAGGCTCTTGTACAGGCCGAAGACCGCGTGTACAGAATAGGACAGAAGAACGCTGTCAACATTCATTACCTTGTGGCTAGAAAGACTGCAGATGACTACCTGTGGTAAGATGCCAGACATGTTTCTGCGGATTTTATGTGAAGTTTGTGCCTTATTCGCCACTTCAGAAACGAAAAGGGAACTGTACCGAGTTTACTTTCGCTAAGACCTCCGGGATTGTTACCACGAGGGACAGGAAAAAATTAGCCAATAGGGAGCTTAAGCAACAGCGTTTTTGAGCGACGGACGTCAACCGGAAGTGGACTTTTTGCAGCATTGGGCTGTGGTTTGGTTGAAACCCTTGGGTAAATCGTCGTTATAGGAGAAAAGAAACTCAGCAATACAAATTTGGTAGTGTCCAGGCATATAAAAAGGGAGAAGGCCTCACTTCCGGTTGACGTGCGTCGCTGAAAAACGTCTTTGCTTAAGCTCCCTAATAGCTGAGTGGCGTGTCCCCAGTAACAATCCCAGAATCAATTGCGGGACACGCTTTAGCTGCCTTCTCGTTTCTAAAGTTGCGAATTGCCCTTTATGCTTTCTATATTTTGGCAAATGATAGCAAAATTAATTGTTATGATTTTAGTTGCAGGATAAATAGATTAAGAAGAAAGGTTATCATTTCTTTGAGAAAACATTTTTTTTTTCACCAAAACTTTTGCCGCTGTTTTTCAGGCCATTAATCCAAAATAAGCTGGAGGTTTTGGGCAAAGCGGGACTTTCCGAGGATGTGTTGGAAGCCGACTGTACTTTCTTCAAGGTGCGCGTTCTAATGCCTTTTAGCGAGAACAGTTTTGTCAATGTGTCCGGTATGGCTCTTAGCTTGTGCGGAGACGTTTGCGTCGCTCTCATTCGCGTAGTTTGCTTGTTGTTTCTACGCAAAAGCAAGCGACGCGAATGACTCCGTAAATGCTAAAAACCATGCCGGAACGAAACCTCTGCTAGCAAGATAGAAAGTGATTTAATCAGAGAATTGTAATACGTCATAAATGTCTGTTTGAGACGGCTTTTTTGTTTCTTTTCCTAGGATCCAAAGCAGCAAACATTGTTTTCATTTGTTGAGTCCTTTGTGGAGGATTGCACAGGAGACCAGTCCACATCGCTGTGTGAAACAGTGGCTGAACAAGGTTCTCCTTATTCTAATAATAATAATTCGGAGTTTAAAACAGAAACGTTAAAAGACGTCAAATTTGTAAACACAAGCGAAACAAGAAAGCGAACGAATCCTGAATCCAATTCTTTGGAGGAAGGCAATCTTAGCCGTGCAGTGAAGGATAATTTTGATTGGTTTGATGGTATGGACAATGACGGAGATATCTTTTCGGATGACCTTTATGATCAAGAAGGTTTGAACTACCATATTGAACCTGGGCCATGTGCTAAGAGATATCGCCGGTGAATTGTGTTTTGCTTTGTAGCGTTGCAGACATTTTTGTCCAAAGTGCCGTGATTGCTGTAGATTTCTAACGGGTCCACTCAAATTGAGTTTTAAAGTGTGCATAGATTTTTTAAAACTAATTAATCACTAGTGGAATAAGATCTGTTGAAAGCATATTTTTGAAGTGTTTGGCTCAATTCCATGTGAAGACGCGTTGAAAATACAAGTAGCCGTGGTCGGGTGTTAACTGTTTCTAGTGCGACCACAACCATTGAAGGTACGGCTGCCGATACACGGCGCGAGCTCTCTAGTCCGACAATGACAGGCTATAATCTTTTCACATATTGAAAATCCCCCTAGTCTTAAACGCTTGCCTCAGTCTTCTTTGAATCAAGGCAAAGGGGACTCAACACGTAGTAAGTCGGCGTGTCATATTGATACAGCAACTATCTTTAAACGACGAGAATTCTACGGCTTTATTATGAGCAAGATTAGGTTCTTTCCTGATTTTTTATTGCCCCTTCCCTCGAGGACAAGTTACGTTCAAGTCTTAGCCAAACCCATCGGAACCTGACAAATAACTGTAATATAAGTTAAAACCCTACTGGATATCAGTCGAGAGAAATCATATATATTTACAGTATAGCAAATTATTGTAAGCCTTTCGCGAGGCTTGGACCGAATGTAATGTAGTGCATTGAAAAAACAGAGACTATTGGTAGCTATGTTTTGGTTCATTATTAAGTTGGTATTTCTCAATGTGATTGAGTTGTTTTTAGTGTAAAGTGACAGGTCCCGTTTGATTAAAAAACGAGAGAGTTCCGATCTAAATATCTTTTTGGGTGTTAAACCTGTTTATTTAGGCAAGAATTACATATTATAGAGCCCCAATAACTCCTTCGGCTCGTGATTTTAAACCCGATAAAACACTGCTGCTCGTTTATTAAACATTACTTTAAATCAATTCTGAATAGGAAAATAAATAAACGTATTTAATTTCTGAAACTCCATATTCCTTCAATTGTATTTGTGTCCATTACAATGTATTACATAAATAGAAAAGCTTATCGCAGACCTCTCAATTTCGAGATTGACTTTCCTTTACTGATAGTTTGATTATTTTGACTGTTACACTGTAATTTTCAGGGAGTTATAATAACTCCTCTAGTGGGGCTAATTTAACTCCTTACAGTGGAGTTATTTTTCGTGGAGTTATTTTAACTCCAAAAAGGAGTTTAAAGAACTCTTTTTCAGGAGTAAAAGTGACCACAGATTTTGAGGAGTTAAAATAACCCCAAAAAAGGAGTTATCCTGTACCTAAAATTTTTACTCCACTTTCAGAGTTAAATTCACTCCAAAAAGAGTGAAAACAACCCCTGTAAGGAGTACAAGTAACCCCATTTCGGAGTAATTTTAACTCCAAGACTGGGAGTAAAAAGAACTCTTTTTCAGGAGTAAAAATGACCCCAAATTCGGAGTTAAATTAGGAGTTAAAATAACCCCAAAAAAGGGGTTATCCTGTACCTAAAATTTTTACTCCATTTTTGGAGTTATGATAACTCCCTAAAAATTACGGTTTACTGATTTCTACAATCAGAAGAGGATTCGGCGGATATTTTAAAATCACTGTTGAAGAGTGTGGGTTCAATGCTAAGGACAAGATTTCAATTCACAGCTTCTTTGAATCTAAGAAAGACAAGTATTCTATTTGTCCTTGTATAACATTGTTGTCACTGCGAATATTAAGCCACAAGATTATTTTCCATTTGATTATTTAGTAAGGGCGTCTTACAAATGCCGACGTACGAGTTAGTAAAAAACGACCACCATTAATAAATAATGACCTTTTTTTAAAGTTAAGAAGTTGTCTTCCCCCGAATAAGCACCGCGTCCTCCGAGCAGCAATGCAGTGTTCATTTAGTAAGAGTGAAAATTACATTGTACCGTGAAATGTGCACGCAAATAGAAGCGATGCCGAGTGGGACTAATTTAGGCGCGGCGCTTATTCGAGTGAACGCGTTTTTTTAAATCTCTATTTTGAGTTTCTTCCGTACTATCGTATTACGTCAGTCCAACCTTTTCGGTTGGTATAAAGGATGATTGATACTGCAGTAGAAATCATTAGTAATGTTATGATCAAAGGAAGACCATTTACAGATGAGTGATTCATTATTAAGTTGAACTATTTTACAAACTAAGGTGGGTATAGTCTTTTAAAACTATCCAAACAAGTCTATGGAATCATGATATGCTAAAAGCGTTAGTCCGTTATTTTGACTCTGCCACGGAAAATTCTTTAGACTAGATCTGGGTCACTTTTGTATTTATTTTTTTATGAAAACCTTCGTATAACAAGGTTCGAGTTGTCCGAAGGTAAAGCGATTGTTGTTATTATTATTATTTATTAATATTATTATTATTATTATTATTATTATTATTATTATTTTTAAAGTGAAGGGTGTATGCATTTAAAGTGAACCCCTTTATTGCTACGGGTATCTAAAAACTACGATGAGCACACTCTCTAGAGTTTATTCAAGTTCACAAAATTCTCATTTAACAACTCCATCTAAATACTCAAAAAACAAAAACGTAAACAGCATCAACTTGAATGTCTAGAAGTGTCAACGCCTCTTTCGGTCCAGGTAAACACGCTAAGGGCATCCATGAATAGTAGCAGTTTGACGCCTTTCTTAACTCACCTCAAAACTGTATTTCTCTTGCCGTCTTAAGATCAAACCGAAGGGTTAAACGTAATAACAAAACGTAGCAGGATCTCTGGAAAATTCCCACACTTAATATCTACTTCACAAAACTATCTACTAGTTATAAGCTACATCTTATCAAAATAAGGCTTACAATAGCCCCTTGATGTTATATCGTTTCTCGTTATGGTTCGATCTCACTAGCGTCCTAAATCATTTTCTTTAATACTGGTCCTTGGTCCTCTCTCTGAGTTTATGCGCCTCAAAATACAGGAGAAACAACATCCGAAATCAAAAGGCCCTTGTCGTATTTGTCGAAGGATAATGGAACACTGCGACGACGACGACGGCTACGAAAACGTCACTTAAAAAGGAAGTCGCGCTGCTTCAAACTTTATCGCGCTTAATCTATCTCATTCAGTTCGTCAAATGTTGGCAATTTTTTCTGGAGATGAATTCTAAAAGATTGTATCGAATTTCAGGAAGAGAAAAAGAATGTCGTTGCCTTGTGTTTATGTCCTCCACAAAACGTGAAATTTGGCATTTTCACTTCGTAGTCGTGCAGTGACGGCAAAGAAATGTACAGAAAAGCGTGCAGAGTTGTTGGCTGCGGTCACATATACGACGTAAGTAAAGTTTAGCTTAAGTTGCGCGATGTCATACCTAACTGTGGTTAGTGCTTTCGGACGACATTGCGGTCATACCACACAGTTAACATTAGCCCATGTAAATTTTTTATTTTTGATTTCTCTCTCGCGTCATGCTTGGTTTTTATTTTGCATATTTATTTATATATGCTCATCTCGCACGTGCAAAAAGAAGTGTCACATTCTGATTGGTTGTTTGTTCGTAAACTAAAGACTAAGGGCCTGTTTACATGGAGGTGGGGGACCCCAGGTAGGTGAGGTAACCCGCTTACGTGGGGTAACCCGCCTGTCCATATAATCTCTCATTTTCATTTGATCACGTTTACATGATAGGTGGGGTGACCCGCCAAGGCGGGTAGCCCGGTCTACCAGACCGGGTTACCCTCTCAGCCGGGGTCACAATTTGTCATGTAAACGTTTCAAGGTGGGGTAACCCGCCTGGCCGGGGTCGGATTCGTGATACATCAAATTCGCGCAAAATTCACTTTCGCGGTGTCTTTGCATTATGATTAAAGTTAACAATAGAAAGCTATTGCACTGACGGGTTGCAGCAAGAGCAACAAGAGAGTGAGTGTTTGCCCGCATTTTTCTTGTTTACGTGCTTAGCGACCATTCAATAATCTTGAGAAAGTGCACCCCGGTAAGGCGGGGTTGTAAGATTGCATGTAAAGGAGGGTTATTTTTTTACCTCACCTAAGCGGGTTACCTCACCTACCTGGGGTCCCCCACCTCCATGTAAACAGGCCCTAACCCACAAACCCTGCTAGTTAGTCTGTATTGTTTCGGATCACCGAGGCGTAAAATTTCTAACTATGGCTAGAGCGAAAAGAGAAGCGGCCAGATTACTATATTTATCCCTGTCCTAACTATAGTTAGTAGCCCAGATGTGACCGCAGCCGTTGCTTTGCCAATATAAACCTATTGCTTTTATGCCGTTCTCGTTGAAGTCTCCGTTGTCGTTACTTAAGCTCCTTAATTAACAATTAATGAATGAGGCTGATTATCTTATGAAGAATTATGGAGATCGAGGAGATCTCCATAATTCTTCATATAATACGAAAGCCGAATTCAATAATTGTTTTATTATTATTCATTCAAAATATTTCCCCGATTCTGATTGGCTAAAAGCACACGCATAATTCACCATAACCAGCTACTGATGACCAAATTTGGAAGAATTTTGCGTTTAATGAACTGATGACGTCAAAAGTGCAGCCTTCTAGTAGGTTAATGCACCGTTAACCGAGAAGACTTGGAGAAGAGGTTAAGTTGTTTTGGTTTTGAAAACAAAAATGGCGGACATTTCACTCTTTCCAAGAGTAAGAACTGGGAGAAATAATAGCTAAAAACATGACAAGAACAGCAAGAAGACAACTCGAAGGGCGACATCTGCTATTTGGAGAATATTTGCGGAGGTGAACAACCCTAAACGTGCACTATCGAAGATAAATTTAACGTCGATCTAATCGATGGAGGTAAGCATGTTTTAGCTACGTTTTTAAACTAGGAATTATTTTGAATGAATAATGAATCTTAAGCAACAACAACGGCGACGGCTACGAAAACGTCACTTAAAAAGTGACGTCACGCTGCTTCAAAGTTATCGCGCTTAATCCATCTTGTTCAATTCGTCAAATGTTAAAAATTTTTTGTGGAGTTGAATTCTAAAAGATTGTATCGAAGCAAGAGCGATCGAAGTTCACTAGGAAAAGAAAAAAGAAGTCGTTGTCTTGTGTTCACGTCTAGTCTCGAAACGTGAATTTAGGCATTTTCACGTCATAGTCTTGCAGCGACGACAAAGAAATGTACAAAAAAGCGTGATGCACGTACAAAATGATTGTTTTGCCAATAAATTGCTTTTTTGCCGTTCTAGTGGACGTTGTTGTCATCGTTGCTGAGGCTCCCTAACACTGGGCTTTACTGGCTTGTTTTTCGCTAACATTTTTGATTGGTACTTGCATCAGTTGATTTTATATATGCATGTACGCACGTCCAGCTAACCAATCACAGCCTTAGCCCTTGCTTTTTTATATTCGTCTTATCGCGTTAGTCTAAGCCCCTAAGAGCTGTCGTCGATCAATACTCCATTGATTAGCCAGACTAGGATACTGGTTCTAAAATTTTGTGGTTTGAAAACGGGAATAGATTTTGCCTATTACAACGGCCTGAAATCGGGTATGGTTTTCAAACTACGAGAGCGTATAAACGTATTTGAAAGTCCTGAACGCATGAACAACAATATTTCACTTTACCTGGAAAAGGTACTATAATGTGTTTGCAAAGCGAGTATAACTTTCAGAGGAAAGATCTCAAGACCGGCATGGATTCAGAGGCCAGGTCTGAAAACGGATGTGAAAATGGCATGTTTTGGTCTGAGATAGGCGTGACAACTACATGTATAAACTGCTTATTGTCAGACAGTATTCTGGAATTGAAGTTTTCGTAAGTAAATACGTTAGAATGTTGTTTACTGGGATTTATCTGGAAAACACTCATCGATATTAAAAAATGAAGCTTTGGGAAATTGGGAAAGAAAGCTGTTAAAATATTAGTTTCCTGAACTTAAACTAAGTGAAAACATGATAATTAAACAAAATTAAGAAATTAACAATATTCAGTTCACAATAACTTTAAAGAGTGAATGAAGTGTTTCCAGCTGCTTTACTTTTCTTTGTATTAACTTTCAGCTTTCGCGCGTATGGAATTAAATAAAAACCGCGGGGATTTATTGACCACAAGCTTAAAGGGGTGGGGTGTTTTTTTTTCTCGCGCGCTGTCGAATTATCGAAGAAAACAAAGTAAAGAAAACGTCTGTCGAAAGACGTTATCAAAGCCCGTTTCCTGTTTCTGCTGCTCGGTTCGCGAGTGTCCATCCTCAAGCAGTCGACTTGCGGCACGTCTAGTCTGTGGATGACCCTGCCAAGAATTGGCGAACCTAAGTAAATAAATTTTGCAGTGAAACTAAAATTTGATAGAAAGACTTGCCAAACCTCATCAGTCAACAGTGTTCGCATATCCAGACCACATACGGACATCATAAGCGAGCTTACAATTTGAATTACCTACATCCCCAAGTCACAGAATCTTGTTGAATTACTTTTCGCCGATTCGCCGGGGAGCTACCCACTTACTCAGTCCCCATACTGAACGCTAGCACCAACTTCCCACATGTTAAATACGGCGAATTTTCAGTCCCTGCAGTTGTCTTTTCAGTACCCATCATAACATTGTTATTGATGGGTACAGTATCTGTTATGTTGGGGGGGATCAACACCACTGGGTGGGGATCATTGAAATGGTATAATGTTTGACAAGGGGTCGCGACAAAAAAGACTTCATGCCCCTTCCCTCCCCGGGCAATAAATAATAATCGTTCTCTAATACAGTCTCTGTTTAACGCGTTACACGTTTACAGTTTCTCGTTGTCAGGATTTCGAAATTTAGCCGAAAACGCTCGTTGTTTAGCGCCGCCATGTTGTTTTTCGTCAAGTCGCAGTGCTTCATTTTTATCGCCTGAAATCATATGAAGGATTCATAGATTCGAGTTCAGAAATCTAACTGGCACATCACAGGGAGGATGTAGAAACCTATCTCTTGCCTTTCAACGTGAGGCAACACAATTTTTAATGGCAAAAAACTTTACCGTAAATAACTTACAGGCCATTTGCCGTTAACCTTATGAAGAACCTGATGCTAGAAGTCTCTAATATCCCATCAAGCACATCATGGCCCTTCTTCCTCTAGCTTTAAGTTTACATACAGTCGAACCTCGCTATTTCGAACTCGGTTAATTCGAAGTCCCCGCTATTTCGAAGGAAGATCGAATGCCCTTGGATTTACCCTTCCCCTTTACGCTTCCTCGGTTATTTCGAAGTCCCGCTATTTCGAACTTTTTTTCATTTCCCTTGGGACTTCGAAATAGCGGGGTTCGACTGTATTTTCTCTATTACTAGCACAGGCGGCCCAAACTCATTACGTGAACGCGGACGTGACTCTTGCTTGTGAGCGGTGTTATGTTACAAACGGTTATTTACAAAGGCTTGTATGGGATCGATCGGTTTTTCTTAAAAGAGATAAAAAATGTTATGTTTTTAAATAAAATCGACATACCTTATTGCCTAAAGAATACAACAAGGCAATAAGGTACGTCGATTTTATTTAAAAACATAACATTTTTTATCTCTTTTAAGAAAAACCGATCGATCCCGTACAAGCCTTTGTAAATAACCGTTTGTAACATAACACCGCTCGCAAGCAAGAGTCACGTCCGCGTTCATGTAATGAGTTTGGGCCACCTGTGTTACTAGTAAGTGTCCTCTCTGAATAAGTACCTAACCCCCACCCCATTGATTTAGTATTTAAATTTCACTCATGACCTGATGCCTCTCTCAACTAAAATGCAATGCTTACTATCCACCGCTAAGGGCGAGAATACACTTATCTACTTAGAAAAGGAAATCACCCCCAGGACGGACTCCTTGAACACAGGATATCCAGGAACACAGAGACACTAGGAACCCAGTTTTTTTTTCCATATTTTTCTTCTTCAGTCATCAGCGCAGTCTTCAAGTAGAACAGGAGAACACTGGCTCTTCAGCAGGGTTCATAGCTGTTTTAGTTCTCCCCTGCGAGCAGAGGCCCTCCGATCTTCTTGGATAAGTCGGGATGAGGAAGGGTCCGACCGCAGTTTTCCCCTCCCGACTTACATAGGAAGATCGAAGGGCCTCTGCTCGCAGGCGCAGGCCTTAAGCCGCGTTACTGAATCTAAGTCAACCATAGGCGTACGGGCAATTTTTTGCCAGGGGGGGGGGGGGGGGGGGGCAGTAAACCATTTGCCCAAAAAATTCTTGTAAGTTGCCCAAATTTTTACAAAACAGTCGAACAGAAACGAGGGCCATACGATGCAACAACATAGGCCGTACTAGCATATGAAGGTGGCTCGATACAGTTTTTCAGGGTCAATACCTGTGAAGTCTTTTTGAGCATAGACTACGCCACCATAAACAAACATTTGGAAAAATTACTACTAGCCTGCGTAGCAAGCATTTCCAATCGAGTTATTGCGCGAAAGTTAGAGCGAAAGCAAAAAAACGGTTGAAGGGGGAGGGGAGAAGAGGAAACGCTTGCCCGCAAACCCCACGATTCTGGAAAACGCCCCTTGATATTTCACGGTTCGGTTCATTTGTAAATTGACAGCTTGTCAAAATAGAAACATAACGAACAGATTACCCCTGGATTACTAGATTTGTAAAATTACTTTGTTCTCTAATAGAATACGTTGCAGGCGATTGCAAGAACTGTGATAAAAAAGATTTACGATAAAAGAAAGTTAAAACTATGAGCGATTGCTGCGGAATTCCTTGTTTTTTATTGCGTGGCTTTATCTCGTCTGAAACCTTGTCGACACGTCAAAAATGATTTGTCCGGAACAATTCACTCCGCCGGGTATAAGTTTTGCAGAGCGGCTGCTCTTCAGCCTGTGTCGAAACGTTCTCTAAGATAGATGCCGCTAAATTTCCAATAAACAAAAAGAATCTTTTCATTTCAAAAAGCTGACAAATCGCTTGTCCATGGCGGCTTTAGCTGGTGTCGAGTACCGATGTTCTGATTTATGTTGATGTTATCTCCAACAAACAGTCCATTTTTGCCAGTCAGATCTGCACGCCGTCATTCTCAATAAATTGGCCTTCCCTAGTATCCACTGCTCGATCTCCAATTATACTTTGAAGACTCTGATCTCATAAAGCTTCGCACAAACACGATTCCAATAAATATCACTCCAAAGCATTTGTAATCTGCGACCACAAATCAGATGAGACCAGATCTGTGACGCACGAAAACGAGTCTATCTTTTTGTCGAGAGTCGAGGGTCGAGGGTACCTTTTTTTTTTTTTTTTTTGGAAAAGGTAATAATCGATGCAATCAATGTCATTAAAACAAATAAGAAGAATTTAAAAAGCAAATGGCGCGTGAACATCTTCTAGTTGTTGGTTGGGGGGGGGGGGGGGGGGTGGAATAGAGAAAAGCTCCGGGACATCCATAAAATGTGTTGTTGTTGTTGTTGTTGTTTAATTAAAATACTGTACGTGGACATTCGAATTCGCTTAAAAGTAAAGAACCTTCTCCCTTCCTGTGAAGGTAGACAGGTTGTGCCTAAAAAAAATGTCATAGAGCTTAGGCGGGGTCACCGAACGGCTGTTTTCTGTAAAATATCTGTTCGGAGAAGCAAAAATTGCCTACAATTTTCTGTTACTTGAGGAAGGCTAAAATTTCTAGATGGCCGTTCCATTCATGTACAGTTTTCGTAGCTTATCTAATTAATTCCCTACGATTTTCTAAAGTTTAGTTTTTCACATTTCAGCCCCCAACTTAGCCTATTTTTCGTTGAAAAAGGAAATCTAAAATTTGCGGATTAGAAAATGCGATGGAGAGAGGAATCAGAAAAATTCTCACTTTCGTAAAACCTAAAATTGCATCTAAAATTTTCGGGAAAATAATACTGAGGTGATTTCGAAAAGATATCAAGTTGCCCTAGGACGACCGAACAGATACAACTTTTATGGCGCCGCTTAGAATGCATTTCTAGAGATTTGAAAGTACTCTGGATAAGCGAAAAAGTGTTTTCAATGCATTTAGGAGGTAACCGTGGTTGGGTGCCCCTGCCTCACGGCTTATATTTCAGTCACGTCTGCCTCTTCTCTGCCTCGCTTGGCTGTTCAGTGGGGTTGTTTGAATATGGATATTTCACCGATTCTTGGTTTTAAGCTATCCCACTGTATGCGACCGAATTGTCGTACTTTCAATGAAGTAGAAACTCGCCATGAAATTTTTTATACAAGTCATCGATAATCACCGACACCGGAAATTGTGACCTAGGTACGTAGGTGCGTAGCTAGAGTGATGATGGTTGATGCTATCGCCCTAGTCGCGCGCAATAATAAACTCCTTTAATTACCAACGTTATGTTCTATCACTGCAGAAATTTGAAACACCCTGAAGCACAAAAGGAACGCAAAACCAACACTTATCGGCGGAGTTGATGGCGGCACTGGGACAATAGGAAGTCATGTGGCGAAACTAATTTTGTACACATCTTTACCCTAGTATGCAAAACAGAACAAAAAATCACTCCACAAACCCAATGCCATTTTTTCTTGCCCGACCGAGCGAAAAATTGTACAGGAATGGCCTTGTGTGACATTGTAACATTTCAAACAGTTAAACAGAATTTGTAACACAGTCTATTTTTTTCGGGAATAAAAAACTTGTACGGTTCAAGATAAACGGCATTGTCCCAATACTCCGTTTTTTCCTATTCATCTCCAACTTGGCAAAACAACAGATCTTTAGTAGAAATGTCTGAAATGTCTTAGCCTGAGTATCAGGCCTTCCTATGGGGGAGGGGGGAGGGGGAGAAGTTTTCGCTTCCATCTTTCCCCTTTTCCCCAGAAACGCCTGATACTCAGGCTAGAAATGTCTCAAATGAAAAACAATTAATTGGATCAATGGGAGACATAGACCGTACGTCTGTTTTTTTCCTATTTACGTCCACCACGTCCACGTTCACAAATAAATATGACCGATTGTGGCCTAGAAAGATATATTGTATTTTTAAAATGGGAAAGCGTGGGCAAATGCCGATGTTCACCTCACCGACCGAAAGTCGCTACCAGGCATTATTCTATTTTAAACCTCTGCGTTAGTGGGTGACGATTTCCATGCGAGTTCGCGCATTTTAATAGCTCTGCAAAAAGATAGACTCCAACGATTGCATTGTTCGTTTATGACACATTTTACAACGCAATAAGAGTTTTTTCCTTCCATTCCTGTTGGTTGGACCAGAAATTCATAATTCAACGCACTCATTTTTGTTTTACGACATTTTAAATTTTGTTTACACTATTTTTTTTTAAAATCAGTGTTTTCAAGTAACGTGTTCTGTTCGTGCTATGGGTTTCCGGGGTGTTATAAAGGTAATTCTTCGAAAACAAATTGGGATGTCCCGGAGTTTTTCTCTATTCAAACCCCTCCTCCCCTCCCCCCCCCCCCCCCCACCCAACAACTAGATGATGTTCACGCGCCATTTGTTTTTTACATTCTTCTTATTTGTTTTAATGACATTGATTGCATCGATTATTACCATTTCCAAAAAAAATAATTGGAAAAAAAAATGTTGCCCTCGACCCTCGACATGGTACCCTCGCCCTCGACATGGAAACCTCGACCCTCGACCCTCGACAAAAGATAGACTCCACGAAAACAAAGCATACCTGGTTTGATTGATGTTTCGAATGCTAAGTAATCAACACTACCCGCACCGCGCCAATCAGAAGCTGCGTTCGTGGGCGAACGCAGTTTCTCAAAATCGTGGGGTTTGCGGGCAAGCGGTTCCTTCGTTCCCCTCCCCCTCCCCCGTCATTCATGTTTTTTTTGCTCTTCTCCCAGCTTTCTAGACGAAACCTCGCAAGGAAACTCTTGCTACGCAGGCTAAATTACTACCACAGTTGTATTAGATAAAGATGAAAATTTGTTATGATCCGGGTTGCAATAACATCGGAGTTGTCATAGCAACAAAATGACGCCATTACCTATTATACTTGCAGCAACACTTCTCACTGGGAACTGCTCCAAAATCGTTCATGGGAGCATTTTCCTCCAATAGTTGACTCGATGTTCGTGAAGTTAAAACGGAATCTGTAACAGCGTTGCGGAGATATTTTGGGATAAAGTTTTCATCGTTAGAAATACGGTAAAAAAAGGAAAATCTTGATGTTTGGCCGTTATCTGTAGAAAATGAAGCGCTTTTGACATGCAATTTCACCTCATAGTGGTTTCAATCTTTTGAAAAACGTGGGTGAAAGATCATGGAGATAGCTCTGGCCAATTGCTACAAAAAAGGATTTGAGTAGTATGTATCATAACGCTCTTGTTAGCAGTTTTGTAAACATTTCGGTCTACTTTAACAAATTAGTGAATAATTTTTAAACCACTCGATAGATTTTTTTTAAAAAAATTAAGATTCCTCGCGTAATTCAAACTGAGAATTAGTCAGCCACTTCTTCACTTTCAGACCCATTGCTGATGCTATCTGCCATACACTGTTCTACGAGCGGAGATGATTCTAGAAAGTTAGGCGGAAGTTTATTCTAATCAATTCACCACTGGAAATGGCCCATTGCAGTACAGTGCCCAACAATAAAAAAAATCAGCACATGATACCTTTCCCTTATAACCAGAAACTCATTACGTGCTAGGCAACCAGTCTCGTGTGAATGTAACAGTAGTGGATTATTACGCCAACTTCAGGTTAAAATAGAAAATATTTATCTCTTCAAAATAATGATTTAAAATCACGGAAAAGTCTTAAAAAACTGGCTTTGCCCAAATTTTCTCTCGCTGCCCAAAAAATCTGAGTTGCCCAAAATTTGGGGGGCTGCAGCCCCCCTCGCCCCCCGGCCCGTACGCCTATGAAGTCAACAATCTACGAGTATGTCACGTTAGCAATCCACTTCGTCTATGTCAGCAATCTACGCGACATCCTAGCAATCTACGCGACACCCCAGTCCAACCCTTTAAACACCGGAGCTTTCAGCTGTAACATGAATAGTTGCAAAACGTGTCCTTTTATTACAGAAGGAACCACGTCTTACATCTTCTTCTCCACAACGAACAGCGACGCACCCAACAACACAAGAACACATCTCTTGTTCATCTTCTTCAGAATCTCATTTACATGATCCAGTGCTGTAAATGTAAAATGCATACAAAGTAGAAACAAAACGACACCTCCGTGACAGATTTGGACGCTCTACAGAAAAAGCCCTAAATCACTCGACTGCCCTTTCAGACCACTTCGGTCTTCCCGGTCATTCGATCAAAGACATGGAACTCATTCGCTTAAAAGTCATTAATTCACTCCGCAATAGTATCCGAAAAGCCTGAGAAGGAATTTTAATTCCAAAGAGCAATACACTTGAACCCTATGGGATAAAACCGACAGGACTGAATTTTAATCTATTTACATAGTTTCGTAGTAACCTCAACCTCTATATATCAGCTTCTGTCTATTGTGTTTCTCCACCAACCACATATTATTTTGTTTCACATTTTTGTATCATTTTAATATCTGTTCTCACTTAGCTTTTCTAGCCCTGATGGCAGGTTAGTTCTGCCTAACCGAAATATCAGGGGCACCTAACGAGAATATAGTTCAAAACCACTTAAACATACAGGCATATTTTTATCCCCTAAAAATTTTTCATCTGTTCGGATTTCCCAGCTGAAAGTCTAGTGATCCGAAAATTATAGGGATCAAAACTTACCATTTCGAAAATTTCAGCCAGAGAAAAGGCTCCCGAAAATTCTAGGGGACCTTTTTAAAGTAAAAAATCCGTTAAAAATGGGTAATTATACCATTTTTTGATGTTCGAAAATCCTAGGAGATGCAGGCAAGCAAGAAATTTTACAACAAATGTTCCGGAAATTCAAGATCTCAAATCGTCTTCCGAACAGATATTTTCCGAAAATTGACGTTGGGTGCCCCTGAAATATTGGGCAAATAAATTACCCGTCCATAGCTGTCTGAGCAGCATAACCTTTAATTATATTACATTTTTCTCGATAATAAGATATGCCTGCGCGATTGTTGGATGTAGATCTGGACTTCCTCATGCCTCGTCCAAAACCTGCTGCTTTCCTGCCAAGATTTCTACCCGGGGGGGGGGGGGGTACTCCCATACATTACTAGCCTGCGTAGCAAGCGTTTCCTTGCGAGGTTTCGTCTAGAAAGCTGGGAGAAGAGCAAAAAAAACATGATTGACGGGGGAGGGGGAGGGGAACGAAGGACCTTTTTTTCGCTTTCGCTCTAACTTTCGCGCAATAACTCGATTGGAAATGCTTGCTACGCAGGCTAATACATTACCTATACGGGTATGTGCCGCCCAACGGGGTCGTGATTTTGGAGCTCCTGATTTAGAACGGGGTATCCATTTCAGAGGCATTTTCTAGAACGGGGTATAATATTTCGAACGCACGAAAGCTCCAGTTTAAATTTTGTAAGCAGCCATTTGAAATTATTCAAGGACAGATTGCTTTTAAAAATACGGTTCAATGCGTTAACAAGCAAACTGTTGTACTCTTTGCACCTTAGAACGGAGTATAAAAAATTGGCCCATTTCTAGAACGGGGTATCAGTTTTAGAGCGAATTGTAGAACGGGGTATCAATTTTAGGGGATTTTTTTTTTCAGAACGGGGTGCCAATTTGGAGTCCCGGGCGGCACATACCCACCCAAAAAAATAACCAAGTACCCCTCCCCCCCGGGGATTTCTAATTATTTTCGGACTTGTATCGTGCTCTGATCGGGTGACCAAAAATGGAGATGACTTGGAACTTCCAATTAGCAGGAACAAGGGCGCCGAAGTCACGTATTTTTTCTTTTACTCTCTTTAGGCTTTTGGCGGTGTTTTTCACTGTTTGTTCTGGTCTCGTTCTGATGGTACGAACATTTTTGTGTCGAAAATTTAAGCTCAAGGGGTTTTATTTCCCAAGGCATCGTCAGCGACAGTCTAATGGCACGTCTGGTACCGATTACCTGCATGGGACCGCTGTTGTAAAAAGACGTTGTTTAATTTTTCTTAAATCCCCTGCGGTTTATATTTTATCACCCGCGCTCGACGAACTTTGAAGAGAAAATAGAGGGTCAGTGAACAGGCTAGACCGCTGTGAATTTTAACTAAAATCAAATGAAATACACTACGGGTAGTCCCAGAGTTATCCGATATTCCCGGCATATTTCTTCAGGGTTGGCAGAGCGAGCGTTACAGGCGAATGCGCGTGAAATTTGCTCGCGTCGTCACTCAGAGTTATCTGTGAGGTGGAAAGAAGGGCTTGAACCAGGTCTTCGAGTGAAACTAAATACCATAAGGTGCCAATAATGTGATATAATGTTTCGGTGGAATCATCTTTTTATCGAGTTCCTGTTTTTCCCCTTTTCTCCATGGCGTTTTCATTGTCAGATTTGGATAGGATTTATATTACAATGTTATATGCAATGGATATAAACTGCATCACATCGTACTGGTTAAGAACGTCCTCTATGGACGAAATGTGATGTGGATCCGGTTTAGATGGCCAATGCCTGAGGGCAACATGTATTTCCCAGCTAAGGGTTAAAGGTTGTACATGTTGTTCCTGTTTTGTTGATTCAGGGCTGCAAATAGTTATTGTTAAAGTTGTTGTTGTTATTAAAAGGCCGTAATTCCGACTAATTGCCATTTTGAACACCGAACCAAAAAGGAATTCACCCATCACATTTCGTTAAAAATTTGTGTGCTTTATTTTTATACATCTGATTCGTAACTAGAGAGAAAGACCATGCGTGGCTAAGTTAAGGTCTGTTTAATTGCTTACCAGTCGGGGCAAATTTGAATTCATAAGGAAAGTTATTGATGTGATATCCTACTATCGTTTTTGACCGCGCACTTTTAGCGGTTATTGTCCTATGACTAACTGTTATTTGCAGTCCTTGCGTTTGAGTTGGTATATAAATTCGTTCAGATGTTGGTTGGTCTTTTCATAGGAAAGTTCACCATCCCAGGATGGCGACAATGTCCGCCTCACGTGAATGACTCTTTCTTCAATTCAACCGTTTTCTATCCCATACATAGTCTTTCATAAAGAAACAATCTAAAACAAGTATAAAATCAGATATCATTTTTCGGGTTATTGATTTGTGTACTTTCCGATTGGCAAAGAAGTTGGTGAAATTGTACTTAGTATTCAAAATATGCAAATAAGATCACTTCTTAGTAGCAGGTATCCCCGTAATATATATTTAGGAATTATCATTTTTTAACTTTAATTTTAACTGAGGGTTTAAGGAAGTTTATATATGGTTTATCCTTGAATGTCCTACGCATGGGAATAAAACATGTAGTATCCTGGAAAATATAAAACACGTTTTTCCTTCGGTTTTTATCGGACACCGGGCCAGCTAAACAAATTGCCGCAACAGGTTGCTTTCAAAATTACCATGTTTGTATTAGCGTCCTTTCACCAACTAATTTTATTACAATTTTTGGATCCCACTCAACCTTGGCCAAAATGGTTGGCTACCTTAAAGGTATAGAGTTAAACTTCATGAAGCGCGACCGCGGTTTAAATGCCAGAACTGCGCCCATGTACATAAAGCACTTTAATAATTTCCAGTTTAACATTGCTTCATGTAATGTTTTTATTCTTTCAGAACAAAAGTATTGGGATCCTATATCACCTGAGTAAACTTAAATTGAATGTGAACTGATCATCGTGGATGACTAAGGCGACGTTACGTGTAATTCGAGAGGCGAAAACCTTCTCGAAGAAAAGCTGTTTCTTGTCATTTATAAACGCATCCTAACGACTCCTTTGAAGATTTGACAGTTTGCAGAACTGAATGCGGATGTTGGCAGGCCTCGGTCGATGTACGTGGATTTGTCTGCACCGGAAAGTCGGTAAAGTCGCTATTTTCAGCTATATAAACGTTTGAAGAGCAATAACTCCGGAACAACAACCATCACTTTTAACAGTTTTATTCTTAAAGAATCGAGAAAAGTAACCCATCTTGGAACTAGCTTTAATCTACAAAATGGCATTTTATAACCTTCGATGCAGAAGATTATTTATATATTTACCATTAATGTTAGTGCTGTGTTCGATGACGAGCGGACGAGATCACAACAATAGCCCTTCTCCAAGCGAGCATAAGAGAACGGTGGCTTTAAACAAGGCAACCGAGCGATTTTTAGCTCTTATATTTGAGGATTACTCGGATAATTCGACTCGACGAATCTCCGCTTCACGGTTCAACGATATTTTAAAAGAACTGAATCTGGGGGAGGTTACTTCGGCGGAACAATCGACTGAAGACAAACCAAATGAATATCACACACATGAACATAGACCTGTGAAACAACCGAGCTTGAGGAACTCGAGGAGGAAAGGCCCATCGAAAGATGCACAAAATTCACAGAATTTTCAAGACAGAGAGCAGCGGAAAGTCCACGAAAACCGACATGAACAACGCAAGCAGCGGGTAAGTACAAAACAATTTTATTATTCTTATTGTTTAAAATCTCTTCTAATATTATCACTGTACTATGACTACGGTTTCATTAAAACCACAGGTAAATTTACCGGATTCTGGTTCGTTTTTTCGCCTTCTGATAGGAGCGTGAACCCAATAAATAAAAACGTCCCGGTTTGGTCTAGTCTGGGGAGATGTTGATGCTAATACCGGCTACCGTCAACCTCCTTTGTAGCGGACACTGTAAGGACCTCGAGTTAGTGACTTCTTTAGCGAGAGTCCGTAATAGCGGGAGTTTATTTCAGGTCTTTCAGGCAAATGTTTGTAATTTAGTTTTTCCTGGGATTTAGCTGCTGACCGTATTATTGGCGTGTCCGTTATAGCGGGGTTTCCGCAAGGCGAGAGTTGATTGTATTACTTATTTACCCGCAATGTTTCTTGGCAAAAACCATAATATTATGGCTCATTTTTTTAACGAATTCGGACACTTTTTCGCCTTCGAAGTTTGCGGTAAAACCAAAATGGAAGAATCACCTTAATGAATTCGAATACAGGGCGTTTAACCAACAACGGAATGATGGCAAGGGAAGCGAAAACGTCACTATTAAAATGAATTCTTTCAAACTTTTTCGCGTTTATTCCAACTCGCTTGAAATGGCAAATGTAAGTGAATTTCCCTGAACTCGAATTCTTTTCTTGGGGACCAAACCCAAGATGACGTACAAGATCAGCTTGCGAATACAGCCGTCGCTCATTGCTCCTCGTCTCTACCGGCGCGTTAAAATTGGTAAAATTGCCAAGTTTGAAGAGATTTGTTAAAAACTAACGAAGATAGTGGTTCCTCTAAGGCGCGAAATTTTACAGAGGTTTGTATGGTGGGGGGCACAAACTTGCAAATTTCCGCAACTAAATGGAACTATATCTTCGCTCGCTTGAGAAAAATCATATCACTTTCAAATTTGGCAATTTTACAAATTTTAAGGCGCTGTTGACGGATTTCCCCCTTACTGGTCCATGTCAAAAGTTGAAAAAACTGTGGAAGGATCTATTTAACCTGATTCGTTAGTTCCGTGTGAACAGAGCGAAAATATTGAACGGTTCCGTATGAAAGAAGAGTGGAGTCAAATTTTTCAGCCGGTCGAAAGCTTGTCCAATGCCATTTGAACGCAGTCGGACCACAGGCCAACCAAGGACCTACAGAACACCTTTGAGTCATTGCTCACTGTTAGGGTTCGCAACGAGAACACTAAAAGCGAAAGTGAAAGAGAACTTAGATTCACTGTAGTTTTTCAAGTTTCCAGTATCTCCTACTGTAGTTATTAGTCTTATGGCCAACGAACAGGCTCGCGAAGACACGAGGCTGCGAGGCGGCAGCATTATAAAGCCGTACCCGAAAGTTCCAAGGAAGAATGATACTCGAAGCGATGTAACATAAAGTAGTGTAAGGTAACTCTGCAGAACAGAGAATATAAGAAAAATATGCCATGTAAAGTCAGTGTTTCAAATTCTTTATGCAGTAGAACAGTTTAGTTCGAATTGAGTTCAAAATATCGCTTTACCCGAATACACTTCCTGTTTATACCGCTAAGAAAAAATAATAACGCCGCAAAATTTATTGTGTCTTTGAAGCAAAATATTTGGAAGGCTTCATCAGCGCACCATAAATCTTTTTTCCTGAAAAGTAGACTTCTTAAGCTTTAAAAGAGACCAAATTTA
Source organism: Porites cylindrica (assembly GCA_964035525.1). NCBI lineage: Eukaryota > Metazoa > Cnidaria > Anthozoa > Scleractinia > Poritidae > Porites > Porites cylindrica. The sequence goes on from OZ037777.1 coordinate 13,793,062, forward strand.
AATCTGTGCGTACGTTGAATATTCGCAGACTTATTATTTTTCGAGGATTCTAAGGTCGCTTGTAAGACAACTAAATTTTACGCAAAATGACCTGTGCGCAACTTCAGACAAAAACACGAATTTCAATGGTTGTCTTTACACTAGGCTGTTAAGTAAGACTTAAGAGTTGCTAAGTTTTACTTAACCAAAGATATGTGTTTGAAGGCCTAAATAACATCTCAAGTTCAATATTTTGCTTTGCATATCATTAAAGTCGAAAAGTGGAAACGATTCAAGAAAGTTTCAAGTGACTTGAAAACCGAAAACCATCCTAAAAACCGACTAGCGAACTTGCGGTTTCTTGAGCTTTGAGAAAGGCGAAGCGTATCAATCAATCTTAATTTTGTTGCGTGGGAAAATTCATGACATTTCTGAACAATTGAACAGCACGCGCGTATAGGTTATTAATAAATATTTGCTCGTTGGCACTTAGCGATAGCTATAACTGGCACAAAATATGTCATTTTGTTAAGTAAAGTTTATCTTGGCTGCCAAACTTATGCATACACTCTCTTCACCCAGCTCTCTGGAAGTAGGTTCTTAGTAGACAAGTAGCTTTTTCAGCGTTACGGAATGGGCTGCGTTTTTAGACTGCAAAACAGTCCGTATTTTTGCGTATTCAAGTACGCGCAAGCAGTCAAACAAAAGGCCTGGAACGAGGCTGAAAACAGAAAGCGAGACTGGGGAGAGACGGTTTTTTTCTCTCGCCTCACACGCTCGTGGGGCGTGTGAGGCTCCCGCACTTCGCGCGCGGAAGACTCTTACGCCACGCTTTACCGATTTCTTTACTGATTTTGAGAAAAAAACGGCGGCTGTTTTGCAGTCTTCTGCGTTTTAAGCGTTTCAACGCAAATCGTGAGTTCTTTATTGAGAATTTGGGTAAGAGTTCTTAATGACCGTGTTGATTCGCTCTAGCACAGTTCGTAGGGAAAAGGTCTGCTTGAGACCCTCGCTTGAGTGTGTTTTTGTTAAGGTGAAGCAGAGTGGGGGATCAATACTACGGTGAAATAAAAGTCCAATTATCAGCAAAAAGATTATACATTAAGATTAATGTCGAGCGAAGCGAACCGCCCGAGAAAAAAGCCGGGGAGGGGTGGTCCGAGGTACTGGGTGCCCTTTCAAATTGATCTGTTGCTGTTATAAGAATGCTTCGATTGACAGATTTCCTCTTGCTAAAAACGAATTGATATTATCGCCAAAAGCGGAATGCGGTGTGTTTTCCACTTTTCATGAAAGAAACAGCCTGAAATTTCTGCGCTCTTTTCTGGGTTTGTAATCCCAGCATGGCGATTCCTTGCTCAATGTAGTTACTGGATTGAAGGCGGGATTGTGTAGGACATTAGCCAGGATGTGCAGTGCTAAACCTTATCTCGTGTTTAAAATATCTACCTCATCATGAAACACCTTTTAATTCACAAAACTTGAGAGAAAATACCCATCCTCAACTGAAACCATGAAATCAAGGAAAGCATATTCCTATAACAATTTGATCATGTGATATTAATTGTGGAGTTGACCCTGTTAAGGCAATGGACAATCATTTTCAGTTTCTGTGGTCCCTCGGTCTTTGAGGACTAATCTTTTTCTAAAAAAACTCTCTGGAAAGTTTTTTGAAACATGACAGTTTAGGATTTCGGTCGGCCTAAGCTTTACGGAAAGTTATTCTGCCATAAATTAAGAATTGTATTGATTTAGTCTAATTTTATAACTTGAAGGGACCAGAGTCTTTTGTCTGCGTAGAACTGAAACTCGAGGAGTCAAACGAGCAATTACAGTGCTTGCACTTGAGTTTTAGTATATTTCTAGGTGATTTCGCAAGTTTGGGTTAGTTTTATATTGAAAGTTGTACGATCTCTTACGAACATGCTTGGTTTGGTTTAACAAGAATCTAATAGTATGACTTTGATCAATGGTATCTTATCAATCCGTGAACTGTAGACTTCCGGCAACTTTTCAGTCTGACTTTACAGTTAGACCCGAACTTTATTTCCTTGTTGTAAAACCGCACTACCCTCCCCCCGCCCCCCGAAGTTCAGTTGCAAACCTTTCACGTCCAACAGCGAGAATATTTTTCAGGGGAATAATTAGAGAATATTTTAATAGCAATAACAACAACAATCTTTATTTTTACTCACTCTTGCTCAAAAATAAATTACAGCAATGAAAATATTAAAAGTAAAAATCAGAGTACTGGCTGCCTGGAATAACCATGGGAGCTAGCGGAGCCAGGCAGCCAGTTGACATCAGTATTAAATAAAATTAAATTACAGGTCAGCAAGAAAACCGAAGCACAAATGTATACGTAAAAAGGAAAAGAATAAAAAAGGGAGAAGAGGAAAAACGCTATTTCTACGCTATGAAGGAAGCCTAAAATAGTTAAATTTATAAATGAATACAAAACATTATATAAGAAAAACTTGAAAAGGTGAATTAGCGCCGGGCTTCGCATCTGTTCCTGCTTTTTGATAGCCAGGTGTATTTTGGGTGGCGAAACCTTGTTCGTGTTCGTGTTGTTGTGGCCGCCATCTTTGATTAATGGCAGAGGAAGATTGGGGATAGTAGAAATAGTAACCCTTAGGGGACCCGTAGGGTGAGTGCAAGGAAGGTCATTTCCTCCTCTCTTCGGGAGTTTCAACATGGCGCATTCGCGTGCCCGAAGAAAACGCCTGTACTGCAGGCTAGCTTTTTGAAGGCGATTAAAGTTACTCAGGAACATCCCATTAAGACTAAGCGATTTCTGTCCTATTTGTTTTTAACTTATGCTGATTTTAGCGTGCAAATACAGGATAAATACCGGCATTTCAGGTGACAACTAAAATTTTGGACCAATTTTTATTTTGTTTAGGTCCCATTATGGATACATATACCAACTGATGAGTTGGGATATTCATTATAAAAGCTAATTGTTGTGATCTTGTGTCAACGTGAAACCATCGTTTACAAGACCGAACGTTAGCTAAGCTTAAACATACGTGTATATAACTATACAGAGCACATGCAAGAACAAGTTCTCTGCTGATTATTCAATCATTTATAACTTTTGGACAGCATTCAAACTGACGAGTTGTTTCATTGCACGAAAACCTTTCGTTACCTGAGTTTCTTTTTTTAAATACCGACCTGAAAGGAACCGTTATTTAACAATTTTTCTGTGCATTGTTTTTAGGATGATACATGCATTAACTTTTTCCTCCAGCTATTTTGATGTCATATATGTAAACATCAGTAATAAATAGCGACAGCTCGGTGTTTTTTAAATTGTCAGGTCACAAGTTTTCTTTCATATTACGCAATGGAACAAATGTTTTGTAATGAATTATTGAATAGTCGAATGTTAGCATTTTCACAGAGTTGACGTTTGGAAAGCCACTGTGTACAACAGCTCTTCAGTTTATCCAAGAGCTTCATTGTCAACAGGTATTATAGTTTATTGAACTAAAAGCATTTTGCAAAGCCATTTTAGGTGATATGAAATAAGGCTGCAATTACATTTTTCCCTGTCGGCAAAGCGGTAATTGTTTTGACCGTATTCACTTCAGCAAAGTACAGTTATGTTTAATATTGCTGTGTTATCATTTATCCTAATAATGCTGTCAATAAATTAAAATAAGGCCTTGCGTTTTTTTCTTTACCTAGTACTCGCACATACACAGTGGTTGAAGAGCTCTATATGTGGCATACAATTGCGGTTTTTTGTATCTTAGCTTTCTAGCTATCTTATTCCTTTTTTTTTTAAATAAGAAAACCGATTGTAAACGATTAGGAGCTAACAACAGCTCGGAACAATCCAGTCCAAATTTCATTTGATTGTATCTGTAGCGATAAAAAGCGCGTAATGTACTTTGCTTTGCTCGTAAAGGAAGCTAGCGAACTTTTTGGTGGTCAACCAGGCGAGTGCATAAGTTGTCTTGCCCTCGGTGAGCTACGTAGGTCGAGAACTATAACAACGTAACACCCCGCTCCTTCATTGGCATCCAAAAAAGAACAACTAATGGAGTTCGGGCTGAGTACAACCATAGCAAATTATTTACATGTTGTGCAAATTCGTGGCATGCGCACACACGATTCTTGTGTGCAACGTTGTATACAGTTTTGATGCCGTTGCAATTGACACATCTGACACGAGACAAATCCTCATCGTATCTCTAACAGAAAGGAGACAAAAGTGTTAAAGGAGTTCCGTGTTTTTTTTGCAATTTGAAGGATAAATTAAGGATGGAAAAACGGTAAGTTGTTTAATCAGAAATTCAAGCATATCGCGATGCATGTTTCTATCTTTATTTATATATACTATTATTATCATTATTTTTTTAACCTTGCCGTTTAAATTATTAATGGTTTGAGAGCTTATTCGAGGCCCTTCCTTACGTTCGGGAGAGATTTAGAGCTCAGTTCAGCTTAGTTCGAGCGCGGGAGACTGAAATTACACTCGCTCACCAGGGGCAACATAACTGTAAGCCAGTTAATAGCCTGTTCCAGGCTCTAAGATAGTGGGGAAGACGCGAAAGTGAAAGGCACGCGAGCGTGGACGCCGCTTGCCATCTTTCTGAGTGACAGGAACAACCCGCCTTGAGAATGCTGATATAGCAACCTGTCAAATCTGACCAATCAGAGGGTATACCAGGAGCTGGAGGCCGTTTAAAGAAATGATTATGGGCTCCGCCGCCCTCCCTCTCCTCATTTTCCTCCCGTTTTTTCATATTCGCGCTTTCTTAATTCAGTGGACCCGACTACCTCAGAGCCTGGAGCAGGCTAGCCAGTTAATTTTAAGGGAACATCTTTCATTTTTTCGAATGGCCAAACTGAAAAAAAGTCATAATTTTTTTCCCTCTTCCTATCGTCCCCCGCGCGCTTTCTATGTTTCGATCACATTTACTGTATTGATATTTTTATTAAGATACTCAGTGGGAGCCTCTGCGGAGGAGAGAGCGTTCTTAGGGGTTCGTCACAAACTTCTGCTGAATCGACCGGTAAAAAACGTAGACCAATCATAGCACACTCCTTGATCTGGGAAATGCACTTTGGACCTTGAGAAAATTCGCGCGAGACTCGAAAGGTGAAGACCTTATAATTTTAGAACAGAAGTCGGCTTTACTACAAAACAATAAACTGCGAAAAAAATTCTGCCTTTTGTTCAGTTACAACGTACAACCCGTCCGTTGCCTCACCCACAGACCAACTTCATGAGCAAATGACATCTAATCCAGCCTTTACGAAGAGAAATATGTCAAACATACAAAACGCCAACTTTCATCTCCTAAATATTGTTGCCCGGAGCTAAACACGTCGGTCACGTCGGTCACTCTATCGAGCTTGTATTCAACAGCGCCGATTGGTTGTCTTCGATAATCTGCACGTGAGCTCCAGCTGATATTTGCAAAGTCAGCAGACGTTCGTGGGGCAGGAACGCGTGACAAACACCCAAGAGCGTCTTGCGTAGTAGGCAGGCTTCGTAAGGCTGTGCACGTGGCATACAGGCGATGCTCAATAAGTCACTGGTTTGACTTTATAATTTGCCTCTGTGCAACAGCACATTTTCCGTCTCATACAGTTGAACTCTCAAGCATGCTTCAGGGCTTCAGGGCAAAAACCTGGACCTGAAGCAGCAAACGAATCTCGGGTTGTGATAAATGTGCTGCAAGCTAAGAGAGGTGAGATGACGACATGGTGTGGGGCGAGGTGTTTGAAATAGAAAAAGAAATGGCAGCGGAGTGAAAGATAGGAAGCTTAACCCTTTAAAGCCTAACGCCGCAATATATGCGTAAAAAAAACCCTACTGGTACATGCGTTAATGCGTTAACTATTTGCTTCTTGTCTTACTTCAGTTACAACCTTTTGGACATTTATTCATAGCACTAAATAGTAGATGTTGCAATTATGAAAGCACACAAACCAACTGCAACTCCCAATTTTCAATTTATATCTTCGTTCATTTGGCGAAGTCCAGAAAGCCAGTTTTTTGGCCGAAAATCATCCCAGACAATTATACCTTTTCATCGTCGATTTTTCTGATTTTTTAGGCAAAAAATTTATTTAAAAATCGAAGGTCTGCATTTACAGCAATTCTCAAGGCCATATCTTGGTATCCAGTTGAAATTTTTTCTCTCGCTTTTTTCACAAAGCCCTGCTTAGTTGTTTGAAGATATAGTCGTTAAATTCCTTTTTTTCAAGGCCATACAATCAAACCGAAACAAAGCAAATTATAATGCTATCATAGCTTCACGGCCAAGTCGATTAGATCACTTTGCCTGCTTTAATACGGACAGGCGACCTTCAGTGCTTAGGTCAAATCTGCTCCACATCCTTGAGATGAAAGAAGTCACAGCTTTTATAGCCTGAGAGCAGGTTGACGTGCGGCGAGAAGAATGGATGGTTGTATGCTATCTTCAGAGTAGCTTGCGCCGACGTCTCTTCCGTCAAAATACTCGCTTCCCCTAAATATTAACGTAGCAATTCAGCTTGCTCACAGGTTGCAACATTCACTTTCAGGGTGTGCAGTGTTTCGAACCGACATGTAGATGTGTGTTAAAATAGGAGCAGAAGTTTTTGGTTTCTATTTGTCAAGTCGTAAATTAGTTTCGGAAAAACGAAACATAGTAATATCCGGCATACAGTTTAGCAAGAACTCGGATGACGGTTCGCTTTAGCCTGTTCCAGGCGTTCAAATCGTGCCCAGCGTCGACTCAACTATCCGAACGGCTACTGTAGGTTGGCTTGAGTTCGTGTTACCAGGTTACTGTCATTATCCCAACAAAACGTGAAGTACTTTGTTGTCAATCAACTAGCTTCTTGAACCTAGGAGGTGCTGCTTCCTACAGTCCCGGGGGTATCGTTAGGAGTATTTCAGGTGGAGGAGTTCCGCCGGATTCTCTTTGCCCCGAACTTATTATTATTCTATCTTGAATGACTGGTTTTCTAAAGCAACAAATCCAACGCTATCACACTAAATGAAAAGTTTGCGACATTGTAGCTGAACATAGGCTGATACAGGCCTAGCGTTACACAGTCCCTTCTCAGCAGTACCGCCCTAAAAACGTTCAAAGAACACCTCCGGATTGATTACATGTGAAGAAAACGCGTTGGTGAAACCTGAATACGTTAGTGACGCAAGATTCACAACCGATGAAGACAAACCTGTAGGCTTTGACAAGTGTGTTCACGTACTTTTAAGATTCTCGGAGCTTGGTGATTGGAAACAACAACCGACCTTGTAAGTTTTAATACACGGTCCGGGTCGATCGTTTATGGTTGCGTGAAGGACCGGCTACAATGAACCGGTTGAATCGATTTGGCTTTGCTCTGCTTTTTGTTCGAGGATTAAGAGCCACTGAATTTTTCGGCTCCATATTTACGAAGCAATTTCAGATCATTTGTATCTTTTCTAGTGCCTAAAAGAACAAGATTTACTGAGAATCCATCAAGTCAGTGAAACAAAAGGAGTGAGTCAAGAAGATTTTGTGCGGATTTGCCCGTCGCTAGTTCACCAGCTTCTGGAGGGTGCCTGCATTGAAGTTCAAGAGTCTGAGAGCGAAGACGAGGAAAATACAGATCCCAAAATGTTACAAGGTGAGTCACTGCACCCTTGCAGTTGTTATTTCCTTCCTTAGAGGGTAAGCTAAATGAGGTTAAACCAAACTGGACGAGTTCCAGTGACCTCAGTCACTGTTCCATGAACTGATGATGAATCCATCGCAACCCTGTTCTAATCCGCTTCACATCCAAAGTGAACTAGTGACGGATATTTTATGTTTCTCTTTTTCTTTCAAGAGCTTGGGTCTTTATTCCGTCTTTCGCTGTTCATTCGCACGATTTAGGAAACTTGCATGGGCATTGATAACCCGAACAGTCCTAGCAGTAGGCTCAATAGAAAGGTCTCAGTGGGGTTCCGTCTTTAGCAATACAATACAATAGCAATTGTTTGGTTTGTGACCGTAAAACAACAAAATACCAACTTATTGTCGGATAAAACAGACGCTTTAATTTTTAGACGAGTTTATAGAAGTCCACTTCGGAAAATTGTATGGGAGATGTTTTGTATACAAATACACAGTCAAATAATCAATTTTAGTTAACTCTAACTTCGTTTTTGGGAGTGCGGTTTTAGATAGTGCTTGACGTATTTTTCTACCTTAAAAATTCTCTTTTGTACGTTTGTCTTTTGTTATGTTTTCTTCCTATGTAGGACTAACGTGTACTTTCGTAATAAACTGTTAGCCTGAGCGGGCCAGTACTTGGTAAAAAAAGAATGGAAGTCTTACGAACATCGTCATAAAGTGGCATAAAGTGGCACAAATGATAACGCTTTCTAGACTAAACCCCTTTATTGTTGTTTGTCGAAAAAGAGGCCCAAAGAGCTTGTTAAACTGCTTGAATTGCTTGTTGACTTGAGGTATATTAGCCTATTCACACCCTCACGTCCGTCACAACAGTTCAAAGTATGTGTGTCGCATCATTGAACTGAACTGGGATAATGGCTACGATTACGTGACCTCTGAGAACGTCATGGTCTTGCGGGAGGGAGGGGGAGGGGGGAGGAAGTGATTTCAGTGTGAAAGGGACGGAGGTGTTCGTCGGAAAATTGGAATTTAATCCTTGAATGAGACCGTTTTAGACTTGGCTCAAGTTTTATTTCAGTGACTTCTAAAAATATGACTCTGCAGCAGATAGTCAAATATGGGTTCCAATTCAAATTTTTTGTTACACTCTTATGAAATGAATCATGTAGACAAGATATGTTTGTTTGTTTTCTTAGTCTGGGGATATGGTGTCCTGTCAATCACTGTCATTAGCCTGACGTCACTGTTAGCAATAGGAATCATTCCGCTGATGGGCAGATCAATTTATAAAAGGATCATGTCATTTCTTGTGGCTCTGGCTGTAGGCACCTTGTCTGGAGATGCTCTTCTTCATCTCATTCCTCACGTGAGTACAGAAAGATACGAAAAGAGATTTCGAAATTTCCATAAGAAAATTAATGTGCAACTGATTAGGTAAGACTGACTGACTCTTTGACTGACTAATTGATTAAGTGAAATAACAAATGAATGAATTTATGAATGAAAGAAAGAACCAAAAAATGAATGAATAAATAAATGAACGAACGAACGAACGAATGAATGAATAGATTGATGGATTGATGAATGAATGAGTGAAGAAATGAAGAGAATAAGAAGAAAATCGTCAGTAGCTGTAAAACTCCTCTGATTTTTTAAGGAGATGATCCGATACGTTGATTAGCGAGAAAAATCGACCATTAATGAAGAAATTTAAAATCAAAATGTTCCCATATAGTCGAGTCTCCATACGCGACCATCTCTCTTGAACGACCAACTTTTCAGGCCTGTGGTCAGATCACTTCTTTGTGAGTGATCTCAGTACTTTCTAATGTAACGGTTGTATAATTTTCCTTTGTTTAATCTCTTGTAAGCGACTAATCTGATCTCTATGTTCGAAGTATGCAGTACGCAATCTTCGTATACTGACAAAAAGTATTTTACTATTTCTTACTTCAATTTTAGGCATTTGACTCAAATCACACTGGTGACTCCGATAAAAGCGATGGGCATAAGATTAACGTCTACAAATCCTGTGTTATTATGGCTGGAATCTATGTGTTTTTCATGGTGGAATGTGCAATGAAAGCTCGCTTAGGAAGAAGAAAACAGACCCAACATAATATACATGTGTGTGACGATGTTACGACACCAGACGAAATGGTAGGGTAGCCATCTTGTTGTTCTGTTTTCTCCAGGGATAATTGGTTCCTGCCCAGGTGTCTGTTACTCGAATATACCGGTAACTTTTCGGGCCCTAAAACTGTTTTATGTTCTTCGTGTTTGCATTCAAGATATAATTTGGCAATGATACAACTAGTAATAGTTGACAATACAGCTGCCCCCGTTCTGTATGTTGTCGATCAGTAGTATTCTTGCTCGTTGTGTAGCTCTTTGAAATATACCGATTCATAATGAAGATTTTTACACATATTCCGTACAATAGGTGAGATACTATCTCACAGGAAACGCAAGGTTCCATGCACAGTTTCAGGTCGATTTACACAACTTTGATCAAAACATTCTCAGTTTCGAGAATAGTTTATTCTAAACCATAAGAAAAGATTTAATTAGAAGTTGAATTTTTCGCTATTTCTCTTTCCCTTTCTACATTCAGTTCATTTTATTTGCCGGAAAGTAAGCCTTAGAAATTAAAAGGATGTTTGATCGATTCATGCTAGCGCATTCTAGTCTTACTTGAAACTTTATAACGGAAGGACATCTGTGAGCAGGGAATAAGTCAGCACAGAATTTGATTGTCGGCGAATTTCTGTAAATGTCCATCACAGTCTGCTAGTGATAAGCTAGCCGTTGTTCACTCGTCTTGCTTGTTTGGGGCTGAGTCTAATTCCCGTCAAAGAGAGAGAAAGAGTGTCTGGCGAGGTTTCCAATATAAATCAAAGATTTGTGAACTCGTGTCTCTCCGGGTGTTTATATATACGCACAGTTAAACGCACCTTATAACCTCGCCTGCGCTTAACGAGTGTCTTTTGGTCCATAACTTTCAAAACAACTGCTCCACAGAATGTCACTGCGTAACGCAAGAGTATCAGAGTATGACTGCACAATAAATGTCACAAAATCTACCTGAGCGGTCCCTTCGGGATTTTCTGTCTTTACGTCATCCTAACCATTTCGCACTTGCGGGCGCAAACAATAGAAACGTCATCATTACCTACCGATTCCTCGCGGCCCCAGTTCGAGCAAATCGAGATTTTTTGTAGTATACTGACTGTATATTTGAACTGTAAGTACTGTCCTTAATATACGCGCGAGTTACTAGGGTGCCTCCTCGGGATTTCGCCTCTGGCCGAAATCCCTGCGGGGGCAATGAAACTATCAGTTAACGAAGCTGACAGTTCATGTTTTGATTTTAATTTTTTCCTTCGGGCCCAAAAGTTACCTGTCCTTTCAAGAAACGGGCCCCCGGATGGCCAGGATTAGGGAAAGTGCTGAGGTTTACAAAAGTAGAAAGGTTCAGACAAATTCGACGCACAGTGAAATCAGTATTCAGCTGATCCAACGTAGTGAACTGACATCCAGAGGAGTGACAAAAGGTTTGCGTTCAATTTCGTCCCCAGTTTCCTTTATCTCCTCACCCCGGAGAGAGCGAGGAAAGAACAAAGGTCCTGGGGGAGATTTTGTTGTTTTTTAAAAATGACTCCGTTAGACGCACACCGAAGAGGAGGTCCACGCATAAAATCAAACTCTATTTGGCTTTACATTAGAACACCGTGAACTCGAACTTACATTTTAGTTATTCTTTTATTTACTCTTGGCAGCATTTGTAGCGCTTAGGTTAGTGGGACCGAGCAGATGACTGAACGATTAACCAGCGGGGAAAAATTTTATATGTTTTTCACTGTTGGATTTTTCTTCCCGTTTAGTCCAAACCCCTGGTCAAAAAAGAAAGCAGGAATTTCGACAGAAGTGTATCAGAGTGGAGGAATTGAATTCAGATTCTCTGAGATCCATTTGAGCTGATACTCCTCTGTCCTTGATGCAACACATAAGAGGATTTATAAGATAAACCCAATTACAACATAAAACAGGGAGCTTACTTCTCACGTCATGCAGAATATGCTATATAACTGGCGTAGGCTGAGCCTATGACTCACAGGAACTTGTCCAAGACTAGTACAAGACCCCCCTTCCCTCCCCTCGGAGTGTATTGACTGTGCGTTTGAACCTTTAACAGCCTAGACTTTTTTATGTATCGTTGCGTACGTACACATTCAATAAAGTTACACGAAAAGAAGCATAAGTATTAAATCGCGATGAAACGTTCTAGCTTTAATTCCTGCTTTGAATGCTGTACTTTTTAAGCGATTTTTGACATAAGAAGGGTCTCAAAGAATTTCGTGATATTTTTAACCAACTCTTTCTAATGATGACATGCTTTTCTGTATTAAGTTTAAAACATGTTTATTTGGCTCATAACTTGTTATGAATGTTTCTTTCTTATAACAGAGCCTGAAGGAAAAGAAAAAATGTGCCAAGGAGTATCAAGCAATGGTTGGTTCCAGACTCGCTGGTACTCACCGCTGTATAAGCTATGATAATGCACACTTTCCAAAAGTAAGCGGTCCTTTGTCTCGGACTTATAAGCCATCTTCATGTGAACTCGTTATTGTGGAGCCTGCGAAAGAGGTACGCACCAGCAACACGCCAGAGAGCTCCCAGGAAAAAGTGCCCTTGTGGGAACCTAGTTGCCATGGCCACCATTGCTACCAGAGAGATAGTATGAGTGAAGCAAGCAAGCACAGCTATAGTGACACAGAACTGATTTCTGCTTTATATGGGAAATCTTGTATTCACCCAAACCTTTACATCAATGAAAATTTTGCTGGCAACGCTAGTGATAGTAGCAGCCAAACCAATCGTGGTGTTAGTCAAGGTCATTGTCACCGTGGTCATGGGTATAGGTACCAGGTCACCTCTGTAACTACAGACACCAGCACGGATGATGCTGCAAGTGAAAGTGGAGATCAACATTATGAGGAGAATCATAATCATCACCACCATCATCATCACCACAGCCACGAGATCGACAAAAACACATCAATTGCCACTGTAGCGTGGATGGTGATTGTTGGTGACGGATTTCATAACTTCAGTGATGGATTGGCCGTCGGTGCTGCGTTTTCTGCCTCACTGACCAGCGGTCTCACCACTGCTATAGCGGTGTTTTGTCACGAGTTGCCTCATGAATTAGGTGAGATTTATTGCCGCAGTAATAAATTTCTCTCGACTCGTCATATCATGGGTTGAAAACTTGTTCAAAAAAATTTTCCTGGGAAAATTGATCTTTCATGCTAATGAGCGACTTGAAATGATCATTGGAAGGATCCGGCGCCTATTTTTCTTCGACCGGCGTTTTCGTTGGCGACGCCGTTCTCCGATCGTAAAGCCCCTTAAGCAACCATCACGGCAACGGAAGAAGTAACGTCACAAATTAAGTAAATTCCGTTCTTTTACTTCTTGAATTTGAATTCTTAGTCACGTAAAGCAGTTTAGAAAGATAAAGTTCGTTTTGTGTTCACACCCTTCATGTAACAGTTTTCGTGTGATTTTAGGTACGGCTTCATATAGAGTAGGCAAACCTGCGGCGATCTCCTCTCGATTTGTCGCCGCCAAATGGCCTTGTTCGGACCTGCTTGAATTTCGGTGCGATTTATCGGCGATTTTTTGGCGAAAGAGTTACCAAAATCCTGCCTTGGCAAGTGAACGTGTACATCACAAAATTCTGCAGTAACCACTCCCTGACTAGAAGTTGTAGTACTGAATTAAGTTCGCAAAGAAGTTTTACCATCAAAGATCGCAGCAAAATTAGCGCGGAAAATGGCCAGCATAATCGGGCCTTAATGGATGTTCTAGTGAACCTTCAACTTTGTTAGCAGATAAGTCAACTAGATATAAGAAAACGTCAAACTAGTCTATAGGGAATTTACAATTGCAGAAAGTGGTGGTCATGTGAGTGAAAAATGCGCGCACACGCGAAAATTTGCTTGCAATCAGTGTGTCGTGTCTTCTCCTGGCAGTCCTTTCACCGGGCGATTTCATTTCTGACTCATGTTGAGCATATTTTAAGCCATTCGGAAAGGTTTAAAGGATCTAGAACCTGACATTGTTTTTGAAATTTCAGGTGATTTTGCCATCTTGCTCAAGTCAGGTCTCACATTTAGACAGGCTGTGGCATACAACTTTGCATCGGCCATCATCTCCTATATTGGTCTAGTGTTGGGAATTATCATTGGTGACATGGAGTTCGCTCATTCCTGGGTGTTAGCACTCACAGCTGGAATGTTTTTGTACATATCTCTTGTTGATATGGTGAGTCAGGTGTATTTTCTTCTAATTATTATTTTCTTATTTTCTTATTATTTTCGAATCCGTCAGGAAATTGAGTAATTTTAATTTTCAGTGGACAAAAACCTTGTACCAGAATATTTTAAACCATATCGCATTCTTTTTTACCCTTTTCAAGGGTTATAGATATAATTAGTTATTTGTAGCCCGAGAAAATAAAATTTCAAATTTCACAGGAATTGAGAAAAAACGCGTAAAATTTCATGCGTAAGATCTCGTTTTGTGAAATTTGGATCTTTTGAAATTTGCTTTCTCGGTCCCCCATAAGAATTTTTTTTTGGTGTTGTAACACATCACTAATTACATTCTCTATAGCCGTACACCAAAGTCACTCTTTAAGGAGTCAGGCCCCCTTTATTTGTAGAAACGTTACCCTGGGAAAGAGAGGCACCCTTCCAGCGGTTATGTGAAAGAAAAGCTGACCCTTTGCCCGAGATATAGCAGCGCTCGCATAAGCTCTGAGTGTCTCACAATGAGCTACAATGACCGAGATGATGCGGCTTGCTAGTACGATAAAGAATTAGTGTCACGTTTACAACAAACGACAAACATGAATTTGTACCACCTGACCTAGTTTTCCCTTAATTTGTTCTTCCCTGTTCATTTCTTTTAACCCAAAATTAGTAGCTTAGCATTAGTTTTGTCTATAACAATTGTTTTGGATTAGCTGCACATTTTCTATTTGAGAAATTCTCTGCTTGAATCTGACGTTTGCTGTTTACCGTAAATGTCACTCTAAATTTCGCTAATATCAACCCAAACTCGCGCTTATAGAACCTGAAAATGACTAAGAGCTGAAAACGGGAAGTATCCTTCTTGTTGTCGAATGTTTGCTCACCCATTCTCAATTTTTTTTTTCTCATCTTTTACACAGCTTCCTGAGCTGAGCAACTTTTTAGAAGAAGGTGGTGGCTTGTCTGTGGTCTTATCACAGAACATAGGAATACTAACGGGTGTAGCTATTATGCTAGTCATAGCCTTATATGAAACTTAGATTTGTAATTAATGATAATTAATATTTAATTTACTAGGAATATTGTAATATATTTCACGCTTAATTAAAGTAAACCTGTTAAATTTATTCACCTCAGTTTTATGAAAAGTCCTTCTAATTTGCTTGTGTAACAGGCTAGCATTGAGTTTGGATTCTTTTTTAAGAGTTACGAGGCTTAAATAGTTTTCAAATTATGAAAATTCTCTTTATAATAATGGATATTAAATGTGGGAATATTTTTGTTAAATCTCTTTTTGTATGATAATAATTTTGCTAATACTAGTTCAAATTTACTATTTTTAATAATTAAATCAAACAACGGGGTTTATAAAGCAAGTGATTATAATATTTAAAACACTGTCAGCAAAGAAAACAATTTTTTTTAAAAAAATGTCAGTTTTTGCGTGTTTGGCATTGACTGTTTTTTCAACTGCGACTCGTTATTCGTGTGTTGATCGAAAAGCGTAGTAAACGTTCTTTTATCGTAACCCTCTGTGTGTAAGAAGTTTAATAGTTGCATTTTATTAAAACACACCTAATTATAATAACGTTGGCATCCGCTGGATTTTTTTTTGTTTTTCAGCTTTTAAACAATTATAGCAAATTCCAACATTCAAATACGGCGTCCATGTGCGGATGCTGGAAAAGAATTCATTAGCCTTATTAACCTTATTAATTCCTATTAATTTTTGGCTTTCTCCATTTTTTTCATTTTTCTATGCCAACGTTTTTGCAATTGGGTGTATGTCTTTTTAGTTTTGTCCAGGTACACAAACATTAGCTCACGTGTTACTCGTCTTGTCACACACAATAGAAAGGGAAGACTGAACTTTTTCTTCCCATGGAGATAACGGGGATAACTATAATTTTTTAGCATATCTGAAAATTTTCGAAGGAATGTAAAATTCGCGTTTCCTCTGAAACGCAGTCTCTTTTCGTAGAATAACTGTTGTTCCTCATCCCTGTGGGGATGCAGGTTGTGGGAGCGGTCATTAGCTGGTTCTGGTTTTTTGATGAGATTGTATGGCTCGATTTCTGCAATTCTTTGATGTTTGATAACGCTGAACGTCCAGCCTCCCTACACGTCATGCACTCTGAAACGCCATCTTCGTTTTGATACGTCATGTACTCCGTAACCAACCAATGGAGGGCGGTGAGTGGGCTGAAAAAGGCTAAAAGGCTAGAAAGTGAAGCAATAAAAACAATTCACGCCGAAACTTTGAGAGTTGTTACCAGTTTTCAGGCTAAATGATAGGAGGGTGCGTCCCCCAGGGGGGCTCACAGAACAACAGTTACCACCAATGCTATGGAAGCGTGTTTTATCAATTCACGCTTAAAATTGGTTTCTGCGCCTCTGTAGACTTACAACTGAGAACTGAATTGACGTAGTTTAATTTGGTTCACATGTTTATTTTCTCTTTACTTTGGAAACCCGAGAGTTTATAAAGTAGATATTCAAACAAGGTGTACGTTTTTTACAAGTAGAAGTTTCGAATTATTTAAATTCACACGTGGTCAAGAGGCCAAGTAGTATGAAATAAAAGAAAACGTGTTTACATTTAGGGATAAAGAATTCAATTATTTTTGTTTTATTCCTCTCAGCCTTGGAGCCGTGAATTTTGATAATTCAAACCTGGCCCATTAAGCTAAGGTTTCTGTAATTTACAGTACACAACGGCTTCAAGTGATTACTCGTACTGTAATGTTTATTTCCTCTCAGTTTTTCGTGGACTTATCATTTTCCTATTTAAGAGATTTTGAGGTTTTAAAATGCAATTGCAACATGTGATTTAATAAGCAATTTTTCAACTTTGATTTCTCTTGATGTGTTGTACAACGAGATGAAAATTTTTGAGAGTGGATTGATCAAAAGAAGATAGATTTTTACTTGCAGTATTATCAATAATAACTTCGTAGCTTGTTTCTTTGAGGCGATGTGCTCATCATGCACCCTAATCAACGTCTGCGTGGCGATGGCGATAAGATGGCAACGTAAACGTCACTAACACAGCTGCTAACAAAATGAAGTCCTGTTCTTAGAGACTTCTTTGTCATTATTTCAGCTTCCTCGATATTTTAAATGCAGGATGAAAAACTTCGTGGAGTTGAATACTCAGACTTCTCACCCCTTCCACTTCAAAACTTTTGTACTGGAAATCTCTAGTGGTCGTAGTCGTGCAATAGCAGAAAAAAGAAATGTACCAGAAAGAACGCTGCACGCGTGCATAGTCGTTGTGTTACTTATTACACCCTTTGCTTTTTTGACGTTCGTGTTGCTGTCGTCGTCGTTGCTTGAAACGTTTCTTGGTGTTAAAACTGATCGTCGTCGTTGCTTGAAACGTTTCTTGGTGTTAAAACTGATCGTCGTCGTTGCTTGAAACGTTTCTTGGTGGTAAAACTGATCGTCGTCGTTGCTTGAAACGTTTCTTGGTGTTAAAACTGATCGTCGTCGTTGCTTGAAACGTTTCTTGGTGTTAAAACTGATCGTCGTCGTTGCTTGAAACGTTTCTTGGTGTTAAAACTGATCGTCGTAGTTGCTTGAAACGTTTCTTGGTGGTAAAACTGATCGTCGTCGTTGCTTGAAACGTTTCTTGGTGTTAAAACTGATCGTCGTCGTTGCTTGAAACGTTTCTTGGTGGTAAAACTGATCGTCGTCGTTGCTTGAAACGTTTCTTGGTGGTAAAACTGATCTACTCGGCTGAGGGCTAAAACATAGCGGGCTGTGTTTTAGCCATCTTAGTCGAGTTTTTATGTTTAACAGACTCTTAAGTGATAAGATAAATTAAGGCATAGCACTGATTTGTTGTAATTTTTCAGGTTTGATTTTATACACGCCAATTAGATTTATTGATTTGTCAAAAGTGTATCAAAGTGTTTTTGAGTGGGATTGATGATATAATCACATTTATAATTTTATTTCGAATATAGATAATAATTTTCAGACCTTTATATGATATATTTAAAAGGAGAATTGTAATTCTAGCATATTAGTTTTATGATGATATTAAAGGGGGACTGAATCAAATGAAGACATTTTTGGCAATTCTGGGTTGTCCGAATCTAATATGAAGATGCTGTAATACAAACAACAAATTCTTGTAACGTTTCTCTCAACAATGTCGTTGTTTCAGGTTGCAATGTGGAAATTGTTTTGCGACAAGTTGATCGCGTGTAACAGCAAAAGCTGAGTATTCACGCGCGAAATCATCAAGAAGTTCACAACCTAGTCTGCAAACATTTCGCGCGTGACTCATATTGTATCGATTACCGGCCCTAGCCCTCTATGGTTGCAATGTTTATCATCTGATGAAACAATAACCATCAGAGACATGCAATAGACTGGACTAACGTTTTCGTTAATCTCAACATAATTAACGCTGCTTTTCTTTTCTTTTCCCTCAACCCCACCCTCTTCTTCAACTGCCCCTTGTCCCTCTCCTCCCCTATCAAAAACAGCGCAGCCCAGAATCGCCAGAAATACTCGAAACTTAAGGTGTATTAATAGGAAATGAATAAACGAACGAACAGCTACAATTGAAGCCAGTGTTGTTGGTTGATATTTGACTTGAAATAACACTCTACTTGAGTTTTCTAGTTTTGTATCGGGGAAAAAAAGGGTGACAGGGCATGGGGGAAGACGCTTATTTGCTTAGTGAGGTTTGGTCAAGTGTCAGGGCGCTTATTTGGGGAACTTATAAGAGTATGATCGTTTATTTGAGAAAACATCAGTTATCATTCAGCGAAATGGATGTGAAAAGTCGTGGATATTTACAGAAGGGAATGGAATGTAGTACTAATAGATATTCATTAACTTACAGTTAAGTCCCAAAGTCAGTGGCTGAAAAATTTAATCATCTCTTCGCCTCTGTTTGCCTGCAGGACTGGCCCTTTTTTTTTTCGTTTTTTTAAGCGAGCGAGGACAAGCATGAAGCGGGCGTGGAGCGCGAGATACGCGGGATGGGGGAAGTGTTTGTGGATACGCTTAATTGCTGGGATGATCAAAGGAAAAATTGTTATTTTTGACACTAAATTTTCCGGTTAGGTTACCGAAATTTAGGGAAGAGGCCCTGCCACGGTAAATTCTGACAAGCGACATGGCCCAAGCAATAGCAACAGCGCGTAAAATGAAATCGCGACAAGAGACAATCTCCCTCGACCAAATTGCGACAGTGACGGCAAAGCCGACAATAAGCGACAAGCATTTATAAACACCGACGACACGAGACGTTTTAAAATTCAGACAGGCGACATGGGACGCCCCCCCCCCCCCCCCCCCCCTGGCAGGGCCTCAGGGAACGCTTCCTTAGTCAGCGTTCAAGTGATCAGTCATCAGTGACAAGTTCCAAAGGAAAGTTCCTTATTAACTGGGCTGCCTGTGACGAGCCCAGTTTAAGAAATGGGTTTCATTTTTTTTCTCGGGGGGTATTTCTGGGAAGTCGTAGTGGGGCTGCTCCGTCCGCCTGATCTTATCTTTACACTATTTCCCAACAATATCTTTAAGGTTAATGCAAGAGAGTTCCTCCCCCGGGATAAAACGGACAAAGGAAATGTCCTAGGATCCTAGGGAATGTGCTCATTGTAGATCACCATGTCAAAAAAAATATATATTACTTTTTGTTTCCCGCTTAGTAAAGGCTCACTTACTCATTTTTATTCGTAATGGGGGAATTTGAAAAGGTACTATACAGCCCCGACTCAAAAATGGTGCTCATTTTTCTTGTTACGAAACTCTTCCAAAAGGGAACAATGTTCAATTTCGATTCAATTGAGTAACTGTTTATCTCTCACATTAGCCTGATCCAAGCGTTCAGATAGTGGAGTAAAGAAAGCGATGAAAAGTAGAGGGGGAACTCCCTCGTTTTTATTTTTTCGTGCGCCTTTTTACTTTTCACCGCTCCCCACTATCTGAACGCCTGGAACAGGCTACTCTCACATGAGATGCTACGTCACGCAATGGTAAGCGACATGCCTGATGGCCTAAGTGTGTAGTCACCCCCTCCCCAAGGGAAATTGGCGCCCAGTTAATGGCCTTTTGGCGATTCTTGTTATTGATTATTTGTACGTGTACTCAACAAATATTTGTACGGGGAGGCTCCGCCCCGAGGTCCAACCTCTTACCCGTCGAGAAAGCGTTCTATATTTGTGACTGATTCCTATTTTATGACAGTGCGGGTTTCCAGCAGCTAAAAGGGATACAAAGTTCTAAGCAAGGCATGTGAAAGGAGTATCATTTGTCAATAGAAGGTATACGAAATCGTGAAAAATGGTATATAAAAGGTTAGGGGGTGGGCCTCCACCGTATAAAAATTTGTTGAGTACTCCAACCCCCCCCCCCCCGCCTCCCCTCCTGGGCTGCTATGTCAGTATGACGCTGGGCCCAGTTCATAAGTGTTGTTTCAAAGATTTTGAATTTTCATGGATAGTGAGATCTTCAGATTTGAGAGTACACGGTAGCTTAAACTAAAGCTACCGGCCAAGTATGGAGAATTATACTCTGCGTGAGTCAAGAGAGGCAGGTGGAAGGCTATTTAAGTGTGAGAAAACAAAACAAGAAACATGGAATTTATAGAGTGAATGGAGGGAGAGAATAAAAAGCTTAAAGACTAGGAGGCTTAGAACGTGTTCGAGGAGGAGAAAAGATGATAATTCGCACGAGAGAGAGAAAACAAGAAAAACTGATCTGTTCAAGCACACTCTCAAGGTCATGTTTCACTCGGAGCTTATGGGTCGTGTTTGGCCTGTCAGACGCTCATTTCTAACTGAATCGATCGTTGTTTAGGTCAGCATTCGTGAAATAGCGTACACGGTCTCTCAAGAGACAATCCACGGATTCCAAGAAATCCGTTGTCGGGGAGCCAACAACCACCACTACTGTGAGGGCAATGAATAAGAACCAAACCTTGCTAGAAAGCGGCCATGCTTGATTCAGACTGAAGTTACTTTTCAGCTCCTTCATACATGAAGGAGTTTTTTGCTGACGGTCTAATTCGGTGCCTCTTATACTACGACTTTCTGTGACCCGACATACACATGCTTGTTTGTAAAACGCATATATATTGGCTTTTTTGCGCGCATATATATGCGCGTTTGTAAGAAAATGGTCATATACTTGGGAATAAAAACCCCACAAAGCAGGAAAGAACGCAAGTATACGTGGCAAAAAAACGCACGTATATCGTGTAGGAGGAATGATTGCAAGTATACGTGGGATAAAACCGCAGGTATATCGTGCCATAATTTTGAAACGAATGGCCGGCCATAGTCAGCTGTAGAACTTGATGCACACCATCCGCCGTTCTGAAGCCGGAGCAAACCGTGAAATCCTCGGTTTTTGGCGGCTTGATAGCATTTGTAGATTAGGTCTTCCCTCGCTACCGTTGGTATAGCATGTCTTTTAGTCTCCACATAGTACACTGTAATGTTGTAAATATAACATATTTTATTTCTTTACAAAATGTCACAGATCAATGATTTATTTAACTAACGTTTAGTATGCAAATTGATCGAAGAAGTTGTAGCTGTTGTAGCCCAGTTATCAATTAAAGTTCCAGCCAAGGATCGCCCCTACTCAGTTTGTTGTACACTCTCTTTCAATCTGAACACAATTATGGTTTAAAATGCTCCTCAAAGATAAGACATTACACTTTAGTGCAATCAACAGATTGTACTTCAGCTAAACAACACTTCACAGAATGACTTGAGCTAAGAGTTTTAAAGAAGTGATGCCGGTCGGGTGATAGGGCTGGACTTGGGCTTTCGCTTTAGCAGCGTTAGTCCACGCATTTCATACAAAGACAACTTTTGTCTCTACACTGACTCTCTGTAAAGCAGAAACTCTGTAAAGCAGAAACCTTTACTATCTTTACTGCTGAGATCTAGGGCATGCGGCTTAAACAGACTTGAAACAGACAGCTTACCGCATAGCCATACTCTTCCACACTGTACATTCTATATATTTTCCATTTATAAATTTCTTATGACACTAATGAGGAGCATTTGCCAAAAGATTAAAACTTTTTACGATTTTTTCTCTGTATTTCAAGGTAGAAGCTCTCAAACGGGCCGCTATGTCACGATCATGCTATCTTTTTATAGGAGCTAAGGCTTTTTACCAACTGAATCCCAAAAAAAATGTTTAGTTTAATTATTTTAAACTATATTGAGGCATTGGGATTCGGATTTCCTGTTGATACAGTTTGCAACGAAGGACATGGATTGAATCTCGAAAATACGGTAGAGGCACTAGATCCTCAACCAGCAATCATGGTTAATAAATACATAATTAAGAAATGTAAAACTACCACTTACCAGAAATCCTTTCTCATTAGAACTAGTAGAATTTGGGGAAATTGTTTAGCGGATGAAGTAGATTTGAGCTCATCGACCTTAGCTTCCTTTAAATCGGTTATTTTTAATTATTTTAAGTCCGCATTAGCTGTTTCCTGTGTTTGTGAAGACCCACGTTCGTCCAACAGTGTCCAAGTCTATCTGTTAAAATGTAATATTATAGTGCTCGTCCATTGTCTCGTCCAATAACTTGTACGTAGCTGTACTTTTTCTTGTATTGCTGTGTTTTTTCTTGTTTTGTTTTTTAAAAGTAGCCTGGGACCAGGGGCCCGTTTCTCGAAAGTCCCGGTAACTTTACGGGCCCGAAATCAAATATTCAAATCGAAATATAAAGAATAAGAGCGCGGGTCCTGGCTAGCAAACTACTCCATTTTGTTTCATTAACTGACAGTTTTATCGTGTTAGATGCAAAACTATTGAAATTTCGATCTTTAATGCAAACGGAGACCGCTTACCGGGCCCGTTAATTATCGGGACTTTCGAGAAACGGGCCCCAGGCTCCTCATTTGGGGAAAAGGCGAAAAAAAATCGGCGAACGAAGCGAGCTGAGGGGTAGTCTTCCTATTTGACTCCGTTTTTTGCCGTTTCCCCCACTGCGGAGCCTGCTTGGTCCCTAGACTACGAGCAGCCTCTCTTTTTGCTTAGTCCGTCGAGCAAAACAGGCGAGACACGCAAATGACCACGCGCGTGACTGAAGGCGCGGACGGGAGAGGCCGCCCTCAAATCGCACTGCTCGCGGCTTGGCCGCTCCCGCGCGCGCGCGTGCACTGCTCTCACCAAATTTGAAGAAAAAGAGAGACTGCTCGCAGTCTACTTGGTCCCAGGCTTTTATAAAATGTTCTTAAAGTGATATCTTCTTCATTTCTCTCACGGAGCATTTTAATTAATTCTTTTTGCTCTGTTGAAAAGCATTTTCTTATGAAGCATTTCTCTCGTTAACTAGCCTGTACCCAGACGTTGTTTTCTTTTTCTTTTTCGTTCTTTCGGAAACATCGGCGAGCGTGGAGCCCGAGAAAGAACTATGATAGCTTTCGAAAGAATGTCAAGAATTTCCTCCTCACCTCATGGTTCCAATGCAATGCCTGAAATATCAGCTTCTCTCATTGCTTCAACTTGATCGTTGATAACCCTTCGTGCAACTAATTCACTGCGCGAACAACTGGTAAATTTAAATTTTCCCAAAACCCGAAGAACCGCCACAACATCCTTTTGTCCCCGTATACCCATAACAGCCTGGTGCTGCTCTTCTTTGAGTACTTATTTACTTGAAAACTGTGCTAAACAGTCGTCAAGCATGCTCTCTATTGGTCAACACAAGCTTAAGGTATGACTGCATCCCAAGTCACAACTGATGTTATTTTTTTATGCAAATGACAATAGTAAGTGTCGCGGTTAGCGCGTCCAGGGACAAACACTCCTACTTGCCTGACACGAGCGTGATGTGTCGTTGACATGATGATGACAGGATAATCGACGTTCAGTCAAAGGTAATTTGCTTTTGCTGGGAAAAGCAAGTTTCAGTTGCTCTTACGATGTCTACAGACCATCTATTTTGTTCTTCCCCACCCCTATCCCTAGGAAGGCCTGATACACCAAGTTTTATGAGCCCGCGAGACTGAGCACCCCACCCAAACCCTTGTTTTCACTAAACCGCTGGACGCCAAAGCCTGGCTGAGGTCATTGTTGTCTTCCGCCAAAGATGGTCAACACTTCCGCCCCACCATGCATGTGTATTACACATGTTTTCTCCCAAATTAGGATACCCATACCATATATGGAAGTTGTAAACACATGTGTGGCGGCAAAATTGGAACTGAGCCCTCCCCCGTGATCGAAGTGAAGCGGAGCCCCTCTTTCCTCATGTCGGGTACCCGGTTTTGAACATTGGTTGTAGGTCTTTATGATGGAACAGGCTTCGAGGAAAAAGCTGTGGTTTTGGTCTCTCTTTCCCAAAGCACAATGCGAATCGCTTCATGGTCATGTAAGCCTTAGAATCACCGTGTTGTAACCGCTGTAGCGGTCGAATGTGACCCGTTCATCATTGGATAATCACTGGATTGTATATTTTGCTTTCTCCACAGTATTTGAAGCCGGCCGATCCAAATGAGCTGAGAAAAATCTTTAACAAGGTAAGCTGGGGAAAAGGTCAATCAAGAAAAGGTTGTTATCGAAGATTAACGAGAACGTATTGTATAAAGACGATGCCTTTGTATAATCAAGATTGTTTTAGTTTCGCCCCTAATACGCCATAAATATCAATAATTAGCCGCTGTTCACCGTTTCTTGGAAGTGGGGGAAGTATAAAACAGTCAATTTTGCAAACCATAATCTGTCAAAATCTTTACATGAAATGCTGAGGAAAGATTACTCCCGGGATTAATACAATGTACAATGCTAGTAAACCACGTACCTGCACTAATCTGACTTCTGCAAGTTCATATTAACCACAGAATATGGGTAGCTTAAACTACGGCAGTACTTGTCTGTTTCTGTCTTTATAGTTGACCTTGAACGTATCGCTTAAAGGTCGTAATTTTGTGGTACAAAATCCTTGATTGAAGCAAACTCGCTTTAAAGATCAAGATCTTTTAGTTTAGACAACAGGACAAACTTCATTGGTTCCTAATTAAAACTCATGCATGGTTAAACTACATAAAACTAGAAAGTGTTAGCTATGAAGCTATGATTGAAGTCAATGAGCCTGTAAATTTTTCGATTTACTAGAGCACTAATGTTTACATTTACGTACATAGAGCACCCTATTAACAACCCTCTTTTAACCCCAACGCTGTGATTTAAGGAGAATTGAAGGGAGCTCAGTGCTCTGAACCTTTGAAATCTAGGGTGCCTGCAGATGATGCTTTATTGCAATCCAGGGGTCCCGAGCTCAGTCCCTGCCTTAACTACTTCCTGAATTTGTTTGCAGTAGTCCCAGGTGCAACTTCTCGGTCTTACTTGTAAAGTAACCAACTACATGTAGGTTGCCTCAGCTATAGTCTTGGCTATATTGTTCATGATATATTTTCCAAACATTATCGAGTCCTCATTCCTTCCAACCCTTGCATCATAAAAATGATTAATACGACCAGATTGTCACAATATCATGATGGTCGCAGATGATCCGGTCCCAACTTTTCCAGGTACTGCTGACGAGTGAATGCACAGAATCGTAGACATTGGGATCATCTAAGATGGTTGCAGACAAACTGGAAAAATTGGGAATTGCTCCTTTTTTCATCATATCCATGTGCCAGATTTCTGAAAGATCAGTGATCATTCCCTAGGGTGTCAGCAATTGACATGGTTGGCAATAGTTTTTGCTTTAGACCTGGAGGGGTCGTCCTTCTTTCCTCAGAACCACGTGCGGTGAACGAAAGAGTAAAATCATGCAAGTTAATTGGAAAAATGTGGCTTGGTACCAATCTCATGTTTATTCCAGGCCCTGTTCCCTCTGAAATAAACAAAAAAACAAACAACTTTTACATGCTCTGAGGCCTCTCAGATATTTCAGCATATCAGCAAAATCTGGCATGATTGGGAAGCAGTGGAATCTGTGCTGATTTGGGAATTTCCTGATGCTGAAATAATAATCAGCATTCCAGCTGCTTTTTGGTGCTATTTTAGATGTCAAATGTTGTTTTAATTCTAGTGATTCCCAAATGTTTGCTCACTGCATTGCTTCTGTATTTTCTGTGTTTGAAATGTATAAAGAGCCAGTTACTCATGGTGACAAGCTTTTCTTGTAACATGTATGATAGAGACATTCATAAGAGTAAGTTGTAGATTTTAAATGAAGATACGTTCATCACAGTGGTAATTGCAACTTAAGCAATTCAAATTAACACAAATAAAATTTCCGGACTTTAATGGGATTTGAACCCATGGCCTCTTGGTTAGTGCTACAGTACTCTACAAACTGAGCTATGAAGACCCATACAAGTTGGAATGCCATTGAGGTCCTGAAATATTTTTGGGTTAATTTGCAGTTGCTTGAATTTCAAATACCACTGCGACAATCATATCTTCATGTTAATTTGAATTTCCACAGTTCACACCATCTCCATTTTAAGTAAGTTATAAAAGTACCAATTTGTTCAAGTTTTGAACTACTTTGCATCATACTGCAAGCAGGAGTGCTACATGTACCACTGTCATGTAGCATTGTGTTAGTTGTCTCTGCTTACACTTGCATTCTCTGTAAGTTTAAAGCACAAAAACATAACAAGCTTTACACCAGAGGAAAGAAGCATTAGTTTAGGATAAAGATAACCAATTTTCTGCAAGCAGGACCTCACTCTCTTTCTGTCTCTTGCAGTATGCAACAGTCGAACAAGAGGGTGAAAAGTTCATGACCCCTGTGAATCTCATCCGAGACTACCTTGGCATGCAAAAGGTTGATGATTATAATGAAACAACTTTGGGTCTTCTGGCTGGATGTGTTGATCAAACAAAAGATGGGTATGCTTGATGTTCACTTACTGTATAGAACTTATTTATGTGTAGACTCATATAGTAACTAAGAGTAACCCCCCTCCCTGATCCCTAACCATCACCCTTTTTCCCCGCATTCAATAAGACCACAGGAGTTGTCTAACAAAGGTTTGATCATAAATTTATCCTGGAGATGTGAGGACTTGTTATTGATATGAGACTTTGAAGATAATGGAAATACCTACATTTCATTTCCTACATGCTCCCGCTAACCAAAATAAACTTTCCTAATGATTTATTTAATATTAGCATTATTAAAGGATAATATCTTCTGCCTCTGGTGATGTTGTTGTGTATAATTTTTGCAATGGAACATGAAAATTAGCGCTCTCTCTCACACATGTACATTGTGTACAATGGAAGTGTAACAGTTTTTCCAAGGAGTTTGACCTTTGTCTTCCTCTCCTTTGTAGGTTGATATCCTTCAGTGAATTCTTAGCATTTGAGGCTTTACTGTGTGATCCCAGTGCTCAGCACAAGATTGTCTTTCAACTGTTTGACTTAGATGGCAAAGGATCAGTCACATTTGGTATGAGTTCCCATTAGATTCTGTTGATTCTGAGTGTATGTTTTTGTTTTGATTTGCTTTGCTCTGCTCTCTATTTTGCGCTTCACCACTATAGCAGTGTTCTCACCAGGATTTTGCCTTGGGGAGTCCCAGGGCCCCCTCTTCTGAGAAATAGGGGCCCTGTAAGAACATTAGGGGGACAAAGTTACAAAAAACACGCGGTACGAAGAACCTGAGCCCGCACTCCAAATTGTCTGTTACATAAAGTACCTACCTGATCCAATATGGCGGAAGAGGTGTTTACGATTTGGAGGAGGAGTTTACGATGTAGTGGGACGTGCGTGGGACCAATGAAAGTAAAGGCAACAAAATTAAAGACTTTGACTCATTTTGATATCGTGTTTTTTCTTTATTCAAACAAACAGAATGCTTTAGTGTTAGGTTGACCATTAAAACTACTTAAGTCCGTTTGACTCGTAGCTTGCCCCTGCGCCCTAACGGGCGCATCTTCTTGGTTTTAATGCGCCATTTCAGTTTTTCTTGCGGGAATCCCGCAAGTCCGCAGCCTGGTGAGAACACTGCTATAGAGTGTTTTCTCTCATGTTGCCAAGAAGAGAAAATGTTTAAATAAGAAAAGAGTTCAACTCCCACGGGATTGGTGTTGGACACCAAAATGGCAGACGTGATGTCATGTGAAAAGGGGCATAGATTTATGGCTTCTAGTGACAAAATACTTGAAATACTCCTGAAAATTTGAATTAGGTACATGTACAGTGTAGAAGAGGAAAAGTAAGTAGCCAGCAATAAATAGGATCAAAAGGTACTTAATGCCTCTAATGTGGTGCAGCTGCATTAAGGTGTTTTTAGGTAAGAAAGAGCTTCCCCGCTTTGTCAGAAAAATAATATTAACATTTAATTTTGAGGGCCGGGAAAAGTACATTTCAGTGCACTTTGATTAACCGGGTGAAGAATTTTAGCTGGGAGGATGTCAGTTTTATTTAGTGTTCTTTGCAAGAAGGTTTTGGTCATTGTTGTGTTTTTTTTTGTGTTTTCAGATGAGTTTGAGAATGTCATCAAAAAAACAACTTTCTTCAACAAAATAATTTTTGACTTTGACACTGAGTTTGTTAAGACATATTTTGGGAAAGAGAAGAAGGCACATGTCCGTTTTGATGACTTCTCTCATTTGCTACAGGTTTGTAGCATTTTTATTATACCCACTGTCAGCAGTATAGTAATATAAAAAATAATATTAAATTATGTATCAGGGTGCAAAGAAAGTCAGTTTTACTGCCTGCCATTCAGGCAAGCTGTCACTAGCATGTACTGGCCCACAAGTCATTTCAATTAGCCCCCAAACCCTTTTTGATCAGCAGGATTGATTACAATCCTTCTGTAATTTGAATTTCCCCAAAAAACAGCACTTGCCGTCAGGCAAGTTAAGAACAAAGATCAGTAGTAGCCCGATAGCAAATTCCACAAGCCCTGGGGTATTGGACGTGACTTTCTTTGCACGCTGTGTCTGATTATTTTTGTTAGTCATTTAGATTATGTTGATGGCTGTCTTTAAGTACTCAATCAGAAAATGACTTTTACATGTACATGTATAGCAATTATCCCAGCTGCTCTTATTTTTGAATGAGTACAATTTATTGTACAGTGCCAGTATCTGGTGCGTTCCAGATCAAACTGGAATTTGAAAGTGTTGGTTTTTAAGGAGAAGGGAAAACCGGAGTACCCAGAAAAAACCTCTCGGAGCAGGGAGAGAACCAACATATGATGTCGATGCCGGGATTTGCACCGGAGTCACATTGGTGGGAGGCGAGTGTTCTCACGACTGCGCCACCCATACCTGTAAGCGCCACCCACTGCGCCATCCATATGATGGATGACAGAGGCAGTGTGGCCAAGCAGTTGGAGCACTAGCCTTATAATTTATAGGCCCTGAGGTCAAGTCCCACCTTGACCACTAGCTGGATTTGTTCTCGGTAGTCCCGAGTTGAATTTCCTAGGCACCCTTTAAATAGCCAACTAGTTTGCCTCCTACCATTTGGGATCTTTAACCCTTTTATATTTATGTTATTTGTTTTGTGATCCCTGAAAAGCGCCGTAAGGGGACAGGATAATTAAATTATTATTATTATTATTATTATTATTATTATTATTATTATATAGAAATGCTGCGAAGGAATTTTTAAGAAAACTGAGGAATTTAACAGAAATAATTCTGTATGTTTATGTGCCATGTCAATATTTTATTCTGTTTAGGGCTTTCGACTCCCTTTTTTGTGCATGGCAAATTTTACTCATCTATTTAGAAGAGTGCCTCAGAAGCATTCATAATATTAAAGTCAATACTGGTACATTCAATTGTCTTTAATAATAATTTATGCAGTCCTGCCCATGGGTGTATCCAGAAAAATTTTGAGGAATGGGTGGCTGGGTCATTTTGCAGCTATATAGATGGTGTTTATTTTAAAGATAATTCTTTAAATTTAAAGACAGCTGAACCTCCACCAATGGCCACCTCTACACAATGGCCTCCTTTCTACAACAGTCTTCTGATCCCAAGGTGGCCTTTGGAGAGTAGTTCAATAATATTGTGATACAACGTTTCACTGAAAATTCGCCCATGCTTCTTTCAGTTATAAGTCAACCATTGTATAAGATGTTCTGTAGGCAGAGCTACACTATTGTAGCAGTCCTTGCTAGACATGATCTGCTTTATTAATGATTGTTATCCTGCTATTTTGGCTATGGTTAGCAACGTGAGAAATTAAGGGCTGAATAGATTTATTGTTTACAGAGCATAAGGCCACACTATGTATAAAGCCTGTATCATTAACAATATTGACCATTTGTTCCCCCAAATGTTAAAATCTTTGTTGATTCTTGTTGTTTACAGGATTTAGAGAAAGAATATCAGCGGCAAGCTTTCTTCCAAAGCAAAGTGGCTGATGGAGAGATAACAGCTGTCAAGTTTGCAGAAATCATGAAAACCCTTAGAGGACATAAACTGTCTCCTTTTGTCAGGAATTATCTTTTAACTGTAAGTAATGGTTACAGGACTGAGTGGAGTCCAATTCGGTCTGTAATCATGCGAGTGATTAACATTTGTTTAATCACGAGTTTGATTACAGACTGAATTAGACGACACGAAGTTCTGTTACCAATTAATCATAACTTTAACAAAATTTGTGATATAATAGGCTATTTTTAAAATCAAAACACAAGAAATGCGAAATTTAGTTATGCTAGCAGTGAAAAAAAAAGCCACTTGAGCGCGCGTGATGGCTCGTACTGTCCAATTATTTAGGCATGATGCGTACTGTCCTATTAAACTGTTCAATTAAGGCTGATATAAGGGCAGTTGATAGCCAATCAGATTTGACAATTTTGTGATAGTTATGATTAGGACAGTAATAGATTTTTCAGGAGTGATCTAATTAAACATAGCTGTTTTGGAGAAAAATGCTTATGACCTTATTGTATGATTGTTCAAGTGCAATAATTATTATTGTAAATCATTTTGTGCCACCATTTCTCTTGTTGCATATTTGAATATTCTGAAATGTATTTAACAAAATTAATGTAAGTATAAAATGCATAGTAAAACTAACCACTAAATTGAGCCAAAACAAATCATGAAAAGCTGTTTTTAAAATATTATTTCTTTGCAGTCATGTTTAACTTACACATAGTGTGCAAAACATTTTATAATGTGCACAGGTTTAGCATTTATCGAAATAACTAGTTTCAAACATACAGAGTGATATGGTGAACATTACATGTATTTTGTTATCTCATTTTTGAGGCTCTTAAAATATTAGCACATACACAGGGCTCGAAATTAAAAAAGTCCTCAGGTCGCCTTTTGGCGACCAACTGGAGAAATATGGTCGCCAGATGTAAATTTTTAGTCGCCAGTTTGTATATATGACGCAGCTCATAGTCAGGGCTTCTGATTTTTCGCGACGTCAAAACATGCAAAATACCGCGAAATCCGGTAGAAAGCTTATCAAATACATGTCTGTACAACATATTGGAAACTTTTCTCAGCTATTGGGGCTATTAACTTGCCCGTAAACGTGTAAATTTATCTTGAAACTTCGTCACTTAAACGTGCAAACAACGTCCTGAAACTCCGAAACTACTGGGTGTAGATTATGTTGCCAAAAACTGGGCACTAGCCATGATGTTAAAGGCTTTGCCATTGGTTCAGTTCCGGAGCGTATTGTTGTTGAAAGAGCAAATGATGACCTCTGTTAGAAAAACATTAAAAACGCTGGTCTGGTCAGCGCAAAACCGATCGATCTCTGACGAAGTTTTCCCTGAAAATAACCACAAAATCAGCCTTTTTTGACCGATTGATTTTCGGCTAAGTTTGCCCCAAATCCTGCGAAATCGGTCGATTTTTCCGCGAATCTGCCCCTAAAAATCCCGCGAAATTTGACTTTTTTTCTACGACCTATCAGAAGCCCTGCATAGTATGATGCGATCCATCAAATTTGAAAATATCGTGGATAGAAGTCGGTATAAACTTGGTGGTAAACTGGCTCTGTTTATGCGATTTGGCACATTTTTTTATGATGAAAGCAAAGCAAGATAAGATGAAATGTTTGTTTTAACTTTACTCTTTTAATTTAAATCTAAATCGTAGAGAAATCTAGTCGCCAGTTTGGCAACTAAACTAGAATTTTTAGTCGCCAAGGAGAAAATATTAGTCGCATTGGCGACCGTATCAGTCGCAATTTCGAGCCCTGATACGTACAGGATGTGTTAGTGTACTGTTCAGTAGTATTCTTATTAAAGTAAGGAACTTCTTCTGTAACAGTATATGTATTTTTGTAATTTTGATTTTGATACTACCTGTACATTTTCAGTGGCATAAGATGTATGATGATGATGTATAGTGTTTGGTTACTTGGGAGAAATAATTTATGCTTCAACCAACATACTTGTCACAAATATGTGCGCTAAGGGTGTTCTTTTGTTTCATCAATAGGCTGGTAGTGGAGAGGGTGGTCATCGTGTGAGTTATGGGTATTACAGAGCCTTCAATACCATGTTAGATCATGTACAAGTCCTTTACAATATGGCAGTCTCAGCTGCAAAGGGAAATCGCTTCAAAGAACTCAGGAAAGGTATACAGTCACATTACTTAGAGACCCATACGTGTACATGCATACAGCTGTATGTTATATTATTTATTGCCCATACACTGTAGAAAGTTGTTTGGTTTTTCATGTATTTCTTTTTTCCCATTTTCCTGTTGTTATTCTTGAATTAACTGCAAAATAATTTTGGAATTGAAATGATATCAGTGTGAAAATTTGGTGCACTACTCTGAGCCAAGGATGTAGTTATTAATTACTGTCACTGGCTCAAAGTTTATTTTTCCTCTTTTTGTTGGTACAGTTATGTGTGGAAAGTGAGTTTCAAAAAAAGGAAAATAAAGTTTAAACAATATCACAACAGTCATGTACACTACATGTAAGTGTATTAATGTGGTTCTCAAAATGATTTGAGAGCCAACAATAATTTACTGAGGAAAAGGAAAATTGGTTGAAATTGTTTGGACGTTTAAATAATCGGGACTATGGTGTTTAACAGGCAAAAAAAGTGTTGAAAAACTGTTTACGGTGTATGTACAATGTACAGTTTAAACTGTCTTAGTGTGCAAATTCTGCATATTACCGGTAATTTGAACCAAGGATTTACAGCTGTTAAGTAATAATCTTATACTGTCGAACCTCCATGTGCGACCACCTCCCATAAGCCACCGCCAATTCAAAACACCAAAACTTTCCCAGTCAAAGCTTCACAGTTGAAACCTCTTGTAAACGACCTCCTCCTGTAAGTGTCCGCAGGCACTTTTTGGGCCTGAATGTTGAATGATTCTCTGTTGGTTTTAACCTGTTGTAAGCAACCACTTGACGGATTCTCTGATCTCAATGTTCACTGTGTGTACTATGCTACTTAGAATACATGAGGAGCTTTAGAAACAACACGGAACTACACATGGCATAACTTAGAAATTGTATGCAATAAATTATCTTCCATAAAGTAGATGTGCTCGGACCTCTTCTAGGAAGAGGCCCCCTGTGGATCAATTCTTGTAAGCAACCACTAAGTCTTTGCATTTTCGGTGATCGTTTATAGGAGGTTCGACTGTGTTAATAGTAATTAATGCTCTAATTTTATCGGTGTTTTTCCTCTGTTTTTTTGGCACTGTTATGTGTGGGGATTCCACTGTACAGCTGAAGTTAGAGAACTTTGTTTCCTTTCTGCACCTCCCGACTTTGGAGTTAAAAAATACAGCTGTGTCTGTTATGATGATAAGTGCAAACTTGACAGCTCCATCAGCTAAAGAAACTACTAATTAGAATACTAATGTTTTCATTTCAGTGGATCTTTTAAATGAATCCAAGGCTGATTCAGAGGTTTGTAATCATTTCCTGTTGTGCTTTTCTCCTATAATGGAAAACAGAATACTTGTTTTAACATGTACATTAACACTTTGAAAATGGAATCCCCCCTGTAACTGAATTCTAACACTCCGAACCAATGGCTAATCATGTCGTTTCATTATTGTTTGGAAAATAATTGGTAAAACCAGTAGCATGAATTTATTGAGGAGTATTTTGGATTTGAATTCATTTCAAATGGAAAAGGAATTAATTTTTTCCTTCACCTGGCCTGCCATCCACACGTGTCGGTGTCCGATGGAAACAGTCAAAGAACACGCTGCTTTTCAACAAAGCGTACAATTTATTGACTGTATTTGGTTATCATAATAAATGGAGTGATTGTTTGAAAAGTTGGAACAGCGAGGTGTTAGTTGAAAAGAAAATAAGGACATACATATAAACTTTTAGGGCTACAGCTGCATATAATATTGACAAAGCCACCCTGAGGTCAGATACCTTAAGAGTTGTTTTAAACATTAGGTTATTAAAGAGAAAAACTGCATACATGGGAAGTCTTTTACTCTTACATGTGTTTTCACAGATTACTCCTCTAGTTATTGACATTCTTTTCCATTTGTGTGACTTGGAACACAGAAGAGGGTAGGTACACACCTTCAAATAATATTCTGTAGCAGATTCAATGTGAATCCTTTTTGAACTCGTAGGAAAGGAACCTCGCCGATTCCGAGATTCTGTCTTAACATTGACCATGCTAGCCTGAGAAAACAGCCAACATTTGGCGACGCTATCATTGGTTTCCCCGCCAAATGACGTCTGAGAAGCGAGCGCAGAAATTCCATATTGATGACGCGTCACTACTCAGATCTGGATAGTGCTTCCGATTGGTGAATCAAATTTTCTACGCGGCACGACCAATCAGAAGCACTACCCAGATCCTGGGTAGTGACGCGTCATCAATATGGAATTTCTGCGCTCGTTTCTCAGACGTCATTTGGCGGGGAAACCAGTGGTAGCGTCGCCAAATGTCGGCTGTTTTCTCAGGCTATGATCATGCATATACAAATGAATTAAGTAACTTTCATTGGGAAACACCCTGAGGAATTAAGAAACATACATGTAGTCGTCATAACAACAGCTGATTACTCGCTACACGAGCCGCCCGTCAGCGGCTTTTATCGAGAATTTTAGTTAACAGGGTAATATCAAAGTGGCCGTTGATCAAGGGTGCACGGCTAGATGCTTATAGTCCTCTCGAAATATTTTATAGTGGCAGACATAACAGTATAACTTATTTTTGTAAGCAATCGACTGTAATTAGGTGATCACGTTTTTTATTCCAAGGGCACTGTGGTTGAACACATGGGCATAATTTTTGCGCTAAGGAGGGTCATACAGCTGTAAAAACCATCAAAGTTGTCTTGTTAAGGTTTAATACATGAAGTACATTTAGATGAATGCAGAAAGTTGTATGTAGTTGACATAATGCACAAAATAAAAAACTCTGTTTTGAATGTAACTGGAATAGGTGATATTATAATGGTAGCATTAGACAATAAATGCAATTTAATGTCATCTGTGTCTAGGCGGGTTACAGTGTCTGATGTACATCAGATTATTCCCCATCGGGATGTCTTCAAGGTGTTTTCTACAGAAAGAATTGAGGAAGAGGTAGGAGGTTTTTGCAGTCCACATCTGCAGGAACTTTTTTTCCGCTAAACAGTAGTTGAAGGGATTTACTCGGTTGATGCAAAATTTTCATTTTGGGCTTCTCGTGTGATCTTTCACCAGCTCGGCAAAGTCGTTATAAATTTATCAAGTCAGTTTCGTCAGTAAAAAGAAGTATGTTGCAGCTCCTCGTAAAAAAACAGCTAAGCGTTTTTATTAACTGTTACACAGTGCTGTACGTGTACGTTACACATGTACGTTTGCGCTAAATAAGAAGACATAAGCCGTTTTCTCGCGTTCCCCTTATCCCTTTTTTAAAATAGACGTTTAAACCGGGCGCAAGTTACTTAACAGGCAAGTCTAGGTAATCCTATTGTTCCTATTGTAGTAGAGAGACGCTCATTAGCTATGGAGGAACCCATTTATTAGTATGGAAGAACCAATGTCTACCTAGAAACTGACTGAGCACATAATTAGTATGCAGGAAGACAGTGACTAGACAATTAGTATGCAGGATTAGGCACTGACTAGGCACCAGACGGGCGTAAAATGATCCTCTACCACTACTTGTGTGTTTCGTTTTTTTGCTTTCATCGTATTTTTACCCTTTGGCTTGTTTCCGTTTATTCTCACTGCTGGCCCTTTTAGCTTCGCGAGATTTTTGCGATAACGTATTTCTAGTAGTGATATACACTGCATGTAGATCTTGGTCGTTCTTTAGCACATAGACAAATTGACAAATAAATTTGCACATTTCACTCACCCAAACCTCCCTAGCTAACTTACTTGTATTGTCTGTATATTATTGACTTTAGATGTTAACGGAGACCGTGGTGGAAAGCGATCAATCAATACTTTGGAAAGCATTAGAACAGGTTTATCGGTTTGGAATAGGAGCCGTAGCTGGAGGTAAGTGAAATGTAATCCAGCCTATAGTTACATATACTTCATGTAAGGTGTATTATACTGTTTCCACTGTTTTAAGGTTTCATTGTTTGTGCTACGTCATGTGCGTGAAGTTAAGACAGTAAGATGTTGATCCTGCGGGAGTTCAGAAGCTTTAGAGGATTTCAGAGTAAAGCATTTGCATTAAGTGAATTTAATGGAAACAGAACGGACTAAAAAGGCCAAAGGTCATAAACGTACTGACTACCAACTTTCGCTTATCCCAAAATTATTGTATATTTATTCGTTCACTTGGTTGACAGGAAGTGCATTTTCCACCCAAGACCTCACTCTATTCCTATGATTTTAGCCGGCGAGCAGGCCCGCTTTGTGTGAGTTCGGGATAATTTTGAAGGCGAAGCTGCCAGCGAAAAATTGCACAAACGATACGATGAGCAGCTTCTGTTCGGTGGATTGCACTTAAATTAATTTTAAAATTATTGAATTTCCTTTTTAGCCGCGGGTGCAACTGCAGTCTACCCTATTGACTTGGTAAAGACGAGAATGCAGAACCAGCGAGCTGTGCTTGAACATGAGAGAGTCTATGCCAACAGCTTTGACTGCTTCTTTAAAGTCATCAGAAATGAAGGTCCACGAGGATTGTACAGAGGTGAGTGAGTTCAACGTGCCATGGCCATTACACGAGATACAAAAAGTTTGTTTGGTTGAATGTTTTTTCATTCCAATTTTAAAATGACCATGTTTAAAAGATCGAAATGGTGATGTTTAGAGAGCTGGCACTTTGTCTTTAGCGAAGTAAATCTTACTTGCAACATAATTCGTCAACGATGCAGTTAGGCAGTTTCCACTTTGATGAAAGCTTTACTTACATTTTGCAACGAGAGGTTCAAGAAAAGAAAAACAAAACAATCTATTGAAGAGTACGTGAATTGGTCACTTTAAAACGAGGAGGCGCCGATAATAAACGGTTCTAGAAAGCTGTTGTTGTTTACTTTCTAGAGAGAGGTTTCAATAGTTTTGAAAGACTATCAGTTTTGAAAACAAAATAGCCTGGTCTGTTAGCGAGTACCCCCTCTCTCTTTCTTTCGATTTGATTTGAACATTTGATTTCGGAACGGGCCACCTGAGATAAGTTAACTTTTGGAAAGACTTCTGGGACTGTTACCAGGTAGAAGGAAAAAATTGTCCAATAGCTGATCGGCGCGTCACAAGTAACCATCCCAGAAGCAATTGCGGGACACGTTTCGGCTCCAGTTCCATCCTCGAATCTAATGTGGCAAATGTTACTCAGTGCAACTTACATTAGTAATAGCATGAACAGTTTTAATGTGGCGAATGTTACTCAGTGCAAGTTTTATTTATAGCTGATAGCTATGCCTTGTTTAGCTACTCTGCCAGTTCTTACCGTTCTCTACCCTAACAGTAGGGAGTTAATACAACTACGACCACGACGACAGCAGCGGAAACGTCAGTAATAAAATGTATTTGCGTTCTTCACACTTCATCGCGATTATTAGAGACCGCATTCAAAAAAAATGAAAGGAAGAAAAATTTGTCGTTATTTCGTTTACGCCTTTCACTAAACGTGAAATAAGGCAATTTTAAGCGGTAATCGTGAAGTGTTGGCCAAAAAAATATTATAATAAAATAAAGTAAAAAGAGTGTGCTGTATGTGCAGAGTTGTTGTTTTGCTTATTTAAACTTATTGTTCTATTATTGTTTTCCGGTCCCTGACGTCTTCGTGGTCGCACAAACCTCTA
This sequence comes from Porites cylindrica, assembly GCA_964035525.1. Taxonomy (NCBI): domain Eukaryota; kingdom Metazoa; phylum Cnidaria; class Anthozoa; order Scleractinia; family Poritidae; genus Porites; species Porites cylindrica. The sequence goes on from OZ037777.1 coordinate 13,831,125, forward strand.
AATAATAGTGCGTAGAGTATCAATGTGGAGCGTTTGTTCGCACCCACAGACGAGATGAACATCATCTCTCATTTCTCCTGTACAAAAGTGTAGTTTCACTACTCCTCAAGCTGATGGTTTTGATTATCAATCATTTTAATTTGTTTAAAACTAAAAGACTTCATGTGACCGCAGTAGGTTATAGGGGCTTAAACTGTAGCGCGTTTCTTCCTTGACCTTTTCTTGTTTCGTATTAAAATATAAACAATTAAAGTAAAGTATATGTCTTTATCATATGACTTATACGCCTCTGCTAGAAAAGCATAATGATCGATGCGGGCTCGCTCCCTCAGAAAAATTCCAAAACACAATGGTCGTATCACATGAACGTTGTATTTTCACAACGTGCAGGAGGGTAAAAGTGCAAGGTTTCTTTTATTCATGTTGCCTGTAGTGTAATATGTTCTTAGTTATGAGTGACATGAATATAATTGACTCTTACGAGCTGTTGATTGTATTCATTTTCTAGGTTTGCTACCCCAGCTCGTTGGTGTTGCTCCAGAGAAGGCCATAAAATTAACGGTGAGTTTACAGGGATTGTCGTCCTACTTTCAGTCAAGCGGATAGTATAAAAGAAACTGAAATTTTAAAAAGAAACTGTACACTAAGTTTAGCATGAACTGATCTTCCGTCTGGAAAATGTTTGGAAGGTTAGGCCAAAGTTTTAACGACTATTAAAAGACCCTGAAAGTGTTGATGCACTTCAAACGTTTAACCTTCAACAGAACCCTACCGTCAACTGTTAAACTCGTGTCTAACGTAAAAGTACCCGTACAGCAGCAATCGTAATGTGCATAGGGTCTAAGCCAGTTTCCATCTTCCTGGCAATTCCCGAAAATAACGACACAATAAATGCCACCCGAAAGTTAAGGAATGACCCTCTGATCAAATCAGTTAAGTTCACATTTTATTTTAATTTTTGCTTCGTTTGAGCTCGAACATCCCACAAATATTTTAATATCAATTTTGTCTCCACTCAGCCTGTTCTTTAGACTCCTTCTTTTATCTGTGTGTGTTTTCTTTCCACAGACGAATGATTTTGTCCGTGACGTGTTTCGAGACAAGGATGGGTTTATTAGCTTACCATTTGAAATAGTTGCCGGCGGATGTGTAAGTAAACGAGTTTTTTTTTTCGGTGAAAAACTGAGACAGCATATGATTGTGCTGTAATAGTTTAAATGGAAGAGGGAGATCTGGGGTGAGGAGAGAGGGTTTTGATGTACTGTGGAGCTTGTACCATTTTAGGTGACAGAAAAGGACTGAGGATATTATAAAAGTGAAGTTCTATTCCAAAAATTTGCTATACTTTATAAGCATCCTATGGTTGGAAAAGATATAAGAAAACCCTTTTGGTGGTATACGGCACTGACCTTTTGCTGGGTTTCTTGGGTTTGTAAGACGCTCTTGTCTGTGATTATGTTGTACCCCAAGGCGAGTTTAAAAATTACTTTTAATTTACTACATGTACTTACAGGTGCCGGAAGCTAAATGCAAATACGGGTTACTCCGCAGTGAACGCCGAATCCCAATTAATTAATGGTGTCTTATTTGGGCTTGATCAATGTTCCATGGGCTATAGTTTTTTGGGTTAGAACAGGGGCATTTCAGTTTTCAGATGAAAGTTCAACGACATTTATCAACCATCGTCCAGGTTGGGTAGCTGAAAATAACTCTCTGTACCATTTGATTTGTCAGCAAATTTCTCCTTGTTCACTTGGCTTGTCTGAAGCGAAATGACCGTCTTTACCTCGGCGTAACATGTTTGACAATTTCAGTTTATTGTTTTACCATAAGATGTACAAAAAGAAGAAATCTAAATATTTATAAAGCTAATGGCGAGGAAGCCCAAGGGAAACCACCTGGCTTATATAAGGAATGGGCTCCCTCAGTTAAATTAATCCAACAAAATATGAACAGAATTATACATGCAAAAATCAATGGCAGAGCTACAGTAAATCTTAAAATATATTAGATAATCGTATTAATCATAGGCTTAAAAAAGCGAAAGGAAAAAAAACTGAGAAAAAAATGAAAAGCAGAGTTTAAGAAAAAACTAAATGAATATTTATGATATGATCACATGCAGGGAGGTGCAGCTCAGGTTCTCTTCACCAATCCTCTGGAGATCGTCAAGATTAGGCTACAGGTTGCAGGCGAGATTGGAGCGGCTGGAGAAAAGGTCACCGCTTTACGAGTCATCAGAGAGTTAGGGCTGGCAGGACTTTACAAGGTAATCCCCTCTCAATGACTCGCTGACTCAAACAGTCAAAACTGGATTGCTTGGAAAACTTGTAGTCTTCATGTACTCTGTCGGGTGGACCATCGCTTTCTCCACTTGTACGACTCCTACGACTCGACTACCATTACACGGGGTCTCTTGTTAACATCACAAGCAACAAAAAGTGTAAAAATAGTCATATCTCTACATTTTGTGTAGGAGTAAAGGCTCTAAGTAATGACTTAAGGATAGAAACGACCTAAAATAGCAATAAGATATGTTATTTGGCTTTCTTCACAGGAAGAGAGCTGCAAGGTCCAGTCGAGTCGAGAAATGCATCTTATTAATGGGACTTAGAAATTTTGTTGCTTCTGATGGTAACAAGAGACCCCATGTAATGATAGTCGAGTCATACGACTGGAGAAAGTGCTTGACCACCCGACAGAGTAAACTGTCGAGTTGACAAATGCATCTCACTAAGGGCTTACAAATTTTGTTGTATGTCGAATCGCGACAACTTGTCCGCTCGTACGAGTCGTGAAAAGTATTTTCCACTCGTATCATGTCGACAGTATTGGACATGACTGGAGGGAAAAAAACGCTAAAATAGCCGCCCCAAGCTCTCTTTGTATTTTCCTGACTGAATTGCTCTTTATTGCTGTTACGTGGCAGGGTGCAAGAGCGTGTTTCCTACGTGACATTCCATTCTCCGGTATATATTTTCCTACCTACGCACATCTTAAGGATCATTTCGCAGACGAGAGTGGTCACGTGAGCGCTGGTGGACTCTTTGCCTCGGCCATGACCGCAGGTGATAAGAATTGTTAATACAATTATCTATTTCTCAGTTTTGTAGTTTATAAATAGTCAATGCAAAGGCGTTTATGAACCTGCAAGGTATGGCAGATAAAGCAATTTTTAAGCGGTCTGCTTTTGATAAATCAACTCATTCCTTTCGCCGAGTATCGTTTGGACAAGAAAGAACCAAAACCTGTCCATATCTGTGTTTTGTAGTTCATAACCTACGCGTGCTTTCCTTATTTTCGTGCGCGAACACGATGAAGAACCTAACAAATGAAGTAAAATAATTGCCAGACGGTGGGTAGTCAGACAAGATGTTCACTCGAATTTTGACAGGGAGCAAATCTCTCCACCCCTCTTAGCATATCTCTGTCTTGTGTGACGGAATCGCTCTCATTTGTGCACGCTGGCGAGGATCTCATCACACTTTTTCTAATGTTTCTGTTATGTGTTTCTTAAGGTGTTCCGGCAGCCGCACTGGCCACACCAGCTGATGTGATCAAGACAAGACTACAGGTAACCAGATGTTATATCTTATGAATTTAATACCCTTGACAGATGTGAAAATCTTAAAAGAGCTCATTCACTCGTTTAGAACGTGGCGAAAAATATGGCTATGATCTAAACGAGCGGGAGTCTGATACGACTTATGGCCGTCAAAGCTTTTGGGATCGTTTAGAGGGACAGCAAAAAAATGGCGGACAGCAGCAAGCCACACCCGTGAAGACGCCCTCAAGATTCTTCTTGCTGAAGAATACATGCCTGGTGCATTAGGATCTTTAGGAGTTGCTGTAAGCAGAAAGCCTACTGAGTTCCACCTTTTAAATATGGACCTGAGCCCGCGATCAATTGATAACTTTAAAAAAGTGAGTCACCTCCATGAGTTGTATACCTGGGCCCGCGATACAGTCATTTGACACTGGTCACTGGATGCCCCTTTTTGAGAGCCGTCAATTGACCATAACATGGATGTTCTATACAAAGTTAAAGATAGATAGTATATGCCCGTAGACTCCTAGGTAGTATTTAAGTGTGACATTTGACATCGGTTTACATGTAGTACATGTACGGACGGTCGCCGGGCGAACGCTGACGTCGTAACCAAAATTTCTCGGATGGATAGATTACCAAATTTTCTTAGCAATGGGGCTCCTCTCGTGCGTGGAGCTCCGCTATTAGGTTACATTTCTATTACTTATATTGCAATGTGGAACACAGCAGTTGTAGTCCGTCATGTTTGTTGATCTTCATGCTCTTCCTCCCAACAATCAAAAGAAGCTTTGTGGTCGCATATCGTACCCAGTTTTTCACTCGTTTAGAACATGGCGAATTGGGAATAGTTTTTTCGCTTTGAGCTGATATTTCTAGCCCTACCAAAATTTCAGGAATGTCACCATGGCCTTGTTGAACGCAAGGGATAACTGTTCCATTCTTTTATGAAGTAAATCATTTGTTTGAAATGATCATGATCACAATAAGATAGTAGTTTTACAAGTGATGCTGGTGTTGGATGTATAAGATTAATTCATACTTAAAACATGGTGTAAACTGATCCACACAAGCTTCTCTTCTCAAATCAGAATATACTCAAGGCTCAGTCTTGTGATGGTAGATAATTTATGTTAATATCTACTAAAACACTGGATAGTGTTTTTCGCGCGCTCTGATTGGCTACTCAGTCAGTGAATATCCTGCACTATTCACTGATTCACCTCCAGTTCCTCCGAGCGAGCGACGCCAAACTCGCGTAGGTTGCGAGCAAAATGCTTTCCCGGTTTGTTGCCGTAACAAACTAAGAAATTTCACAACTAATCAAGCAAGCTATTTCCGAAATACATGAAGAAGGTGACGAAGTTCGGTTTGGAAGTTTTAACAGGTAAAGCTTTGTCTTTTTGACTTGAATAGTTATCGATAAAATCGGTGAAAAAGTTTTTTGTTTGCAAATGCAAATTAAGCTTAAGTCTTGCGTTACTTTATTTAGTTGACTTGTTCATAAATAAGCTTAAAACTAAATTTAATAATCTTTTTTACAGAATTATGTTAAATACAAACAGAATTCACAACTCCTTTTGAAGAAACTTCCCCGCAAGAGCTAAACAAACGCCCTCAAAAGTTTTATTTGTCGCTAAGAAAAAGCGACGACCGCTGCCGTTCGGTCACCGCGCGCCAAAATTGTAATCGTTGGCAACAGTAAATGAGTTAAAAATCATCATTTTGTGCTCAATTATCTCACTGTTTTAGTATATACTAAAACAATTATTCACCTCAGTGTCGGTGGCTTCGCGGCCTCGGTAAATATTTAATACTAGCCACCTCCACTTCGGTGAATAATTGTTATATGTATAGCTACTGTTCGAAAACGAATACAAATTTCGCTATTCTCGACAATTTTAACGAGTACTGCGGAAGTGAGGAAAATTGTTAGAGTTTGAATGGCTTTCTATGTATCGATTGAATTTGGGACTCGACCCAGGCCCTTGCGGCTTGATCAAAGTAACCAATTTTTCAGTGGACAGTGGGTCTAAAGCCCAGTTTTCTCGAGGAAACCTACTGTTGTAAACTGGAAATCTTGACAAAAAACTAGGCAATCTTTTCCTTTTACACGACAAAGGAGAACTTAATGTCTGTGCAAGCTAAAAAGGGCTAGTCACTCAACGCCTCAAAAAAAATGAAGCAAGACTGTTTGGTTTTTACTGAGTAGTGGGAGACGTTGACCTCGTATGGTGTAGCGAACATACTCTGTTAGCTTGGCTTTTGGTTATTGAGCGAACACGCACGCAGCGCATTTTCAGCTGGAACAACAGAAGAACTTAGCGTGGGCAATAAATTAAATAACAAACACTTACTGAAACCAATTTTCATCGCTCTAACTGCGTGTCCCGAAGCAAATCTTCACTGATTATGTACTGATTTTTATGAGCGTGATTTGCCCGCGCTTGCAGGTTAAAGCAAGAGCTGGTCAGCAGACTTACCGGGGAGTAATTGACTGCGTAAGAAAAGTGTGGAAGGAAGAAGGAGGAAGAGCGTTTTGGAAAGGAGCAGGAGGTCTGTCTATGCTTGTGTTTTGCTTGATTTGTCCCTTTTTTCATCTTCAGTGTTCTTACCCTTTTTTTCTCGGAAATACATTTACAAAGGAGAGTTCTAGAAACTTGTTACTTCGAGGTTGACTTTTTTCAGGTGGACCTCGCTGATTTTCTTCAAAAACACACTCGATTTAGTTCGCGTACCAAATGTCCCACCCATTGTAACTGATATCCATTTTAGGACTCGACAGACTCCTAAGCCCTTTTAAAGCAGATCCAATATGTTGGTGTTGCCTCATTCAGCCACGACTAATTTCAGATTATTAGTCTACTCTGGCAGATTAATCTGATTATGGGTCATTTGTCGTAATTGCTTATCCATCATGTTTCAGGTGAAGTTATGAATATATGAGAAATCACATATGTGAACTGCGGAGTGAAGAATTCAATGAAGGATGATCATCGCAGTTATATACGCAACTTTTGCAGTTGCGAAAAGAAAGCCTTAAAAAAAATTCAGGCTTTTACGGGAATCGAACCCTTGACCTCTGCGATACCGGTACAGCTAACAATCAAGCTAACAAGCCAACTGGGAGCAGGTCATTGAATTGGTTCGTTATAAACCCGTGGAAGGATGATGATGAAGTTATGAATATATGAAAAATCATATATGTGGACTGCGGAGTGAAGAATCAACTGCGATGATCATCCTCCATTTAATTCCATCATGTTTCATTGATAGACCACGCAACGGTCAGGGGTACTTACCTACCATTTTCTTTGAAAAAACAGAAATTCTGTTTGGAAAATCAATTGGTTCCCGCAAATCCGTTTGGAAAGCTTCAGAAAAAAGGGGGCTATGATTTGAGAAGATGCAATTCTTCTACTCTTTTTAGCTTTTTAGTCTTTTCAGCTGCTTTGGATATACATTATAGCCGGTCTTTCTCCCACCACATCAAATTTAATACTTTTGTGGTTTGTGGAAATGGTAAGCACCCCAGGGTACCCCCCAGGGTACAGGTGTTCTGTTATTTGACTTGATTTGAAAGAATTTGGTCCCAAAACTGATGGACTTGCAGGTGTACGATTTGAGAGTGGCTTGGTTACCTTTGTCGGTCTCTTTTAGCTCGTGTATTTAGGTCGTCACCTCAGTTTGGTGTCACACTACTCACGTACGAACTTCTTCAAAGATTGTTTAAAGTGGATTTCAGTGGAAAGGGGTGAGTACACAATTTTGAATTGTCTTCAAAAAATTAAAAATTGACCTTAGACTAGTAGATCAATTGGTACTCTCACGGCTGCAAAAATATGTCACTAAGAAAATGAATTCTTGAAACGTCATCGCAAAACGTCATTATCGCCCAAAATGTCAATGTATTTAGCCCGAAAGTACTAACTGAAGACACTATTTTTACGTCTCCCACTGGAGAAGTGACCGCCATTTTACGTGGTCATCCGAGCCACGCGAAGGTCAAGCCTTTGGCAGGGCGTGCAAAAACAATACCTTCGTTTCTCAGATATTTTAAGACCCTGAGTACTCGTTCGGTCCTGGAAATCGAACCCGCAACTTCCTGCTCTGCAGTCAACGCTCTTCATTCATTCCGAATGATATTTTTTTGTCCCTCGACAGAGTGGTGGTACACGAAGCCTGGAGCGAGAAAAAAGCTTTCAACCCAGACGTATCTCTTCATCCTGACCACATCGGCGGCATGAGACTAGCTGTGGCTTCCTTTGCGGGCATCGAGACTAAGTTTGGCTTGTGCTTACCCAAGTTCTCGCACACTTCAGGACAAAAGAAAACTTGATAAGAAATTCGCCAAACAATCGAAATATGAAGATCCAAGGAAAAAATATAGCGGGGAATTTACAGAGGCATTTGCAGCTTACAGACGCATTTGCAGCTTACAGACGCGTTAGCTAATCGTTCGCTTTACTGCGAGTGATTCATGACACTTGTGTGGGCTAAATACTTTACTAGCTGAAATACTCCTACAACTGTTAATCAATGCGCTGATTTCACCTGGACGAGTTATTTGGTGTAGAAGCGTTATTATATTGTAACAAACACGAATAATGTACGGCATTAATATTTTTTTTGTATGACAATAGCAGTTTCTCAGCAAGTGATGTGCTAATCATCGAAACTAACAGGGAGGGAGAGAGTGCAGAAAGGTACTTAGACAAATTACTGTGTTATTGGTTAGTCATAGAATTTCTTCGTTCCTATAATCAAGTTTTATTTAACAATTATTTAGTCTTTCGAAGCAAGTGATACAAAAATGGGCAGGGATATACTGTAGAAAACAATATTATTTTGTCCAGTTAGTTTGCAATATTTACTAGTGAATGACGGCTACTGTACATACCACCTCTGACACACTAGTGAAGAAGTGAAGTATTTTTTAAGTCAGTACATTGTGATCGATTTGATAAAGGAACAAACGATGAGTTTCGCATTAGTTGAAACAAAGCATTTCGTTTTAATGTCCTTTAGACAAGAGGCTCCTTGAAATGCGGCCTTTAAAATAGTGAAGAAGTGGTTTAGGGTACTATCCACTGCGTAAATGAAATCTCCATCCAGTGACTTATTCCCGCTTGTGTTTACATTCGCCTGGCTGATGAAACAATGTTTTAGTTTTACGTTTTGGAACAACTGCAGTCGGGACCCTACATTTTTACGAAGATTAAGAACCCTCCGAGTTAGTTCCTTGAATTACTGGACCAAAAACCAACGCTTGGCAACAGTTGTTTTTTTTAAGTGTTGGCTCAAATAGGCCATAGCCAAAAAATACGTATATGTAGTTCTCAGCGACTTGATAGTAATCTTCACTTTCTATGGTTTGAATTACATGTTGGTATAAAAATGAGGCAACTTATTTGAAGCCCTTTTTCGAATAAGTGAGTCATGCAGGAAATGGGTATGAATTGACACGTTTAATTTCATGTGTTTGAAAAAGTATTTATTTGCGATGAATCCTATAAGCGGGGTAGAAGGTTTCATTTACAATCTTTGTTGCGGAAAAAATGGCTACGGGAACCAAATATTAAACCGTATCGTCCGTTTTTTCGTTTACGAAGAAAACTCGCCCGTGTGAATGGGAAAACTTGACAAGTTTTTCCTTCTCAAGTTTTCCCATGTTTGGACAAAGTGCATCTTTGATAACTATGCGTCACTGAAAAAAAAAAAAAACTACCAATAAAATGCCCATACTTCTGGGCATGTACTCACATTAATAAAAAAATACGTATTTTCTGTATATTTGTGCATAATGCATTGTAAACAAGATATCACGGGTGCGGGTGACATGGCTTGATGGGTCAGTTATCTTGTCTAAGGCAACCCGCCGGACCAAAGTGTGTCTATCACATGCAAACTTACCCACAATGCAGGTCGAGCTACGAAAACCAAGCACCAAAAATTTGCGCTTGGGACGAAGACACCCCTCCTTTCCTAACCCTATTAAATCACTAAACTTCAGAGTCATTCGGCGTTCGGCGTGGTTTTTTGCCGGATTCCGTGTTTTAGGCAAACCCAAGTCGCACCGCGAAACCGCGAGGATCGTAACGACACATACTGGCCATAATGGTTTTGAGACGTCAAGATGCTATTAACCACGACAGCAACGGCAGCGAAAACAACATCACTTGGAAAGAAAGTTCGCTCTGTTTCAAAATTTACTACTCTTGTTCCATTTCATACAATTTGTTTAATGTTGTGGAATTCTAAAGGACTGTAACTAAGTACAGAAAAAGAAAAACGAACATCGTTGTCTTCTACCCACGTCCTCCATAAAACGTGAAATTAGGACGTTTTACGTCGCAGTCGTGCAACGACGGCAAAGAAATGTACACTGAAAAGAGCATGATGCACATGCAAAGTTGTTGTTTTGCTAATCTATACCTGATGCTTTTTGGCCTAGCCTGCGTAGCTGGCGGGATTCTTGCACTCCCGCTAATCCCACCAGCTACGCAGGATATTTTTTGGCCATTCTCGTTGCCTTCGCCGTCGTCGTTGCTTAAGTTTCCTATTGTTTTCCTGCTGTTAGCCGTGTTTATTATTCATTCTGATTGGCTATTGGCACACGCATAATTCACCATAACCAGTTACTGATGACCAAATTTGGAACAATTTTGTGTTTAACGAGGAAATGACGTCAAAAATGCAGCCCGCTACAGGTTCATGCACCGTTAACCGAGAAGACCTGGGGAAGAGGTTGAGTTGTTTTGCTTGTGAAAACAAAAATGGCCGACACTTCACTCGTTTCAAGAGTAAGAGCTACAGCTGGAACTAGGCGAAACAATAGCTAAAAACGTAGCAAAAACAGCAAGAAGACAACTGGGAGGGCGACATCTGCTATTTGGAGAATATTTGTGGAGCTGGACAAACCTAGCCTGCGGTGCAGCCGGCCCACGTATCGCATATAGTGTGGATATAGTCCGAGCTATAAACAAGGTTTAAAGTCTCTGCGCGCAGGCTAGACAAACCTAAATGTACACTATCGAAGATGAACTTTACATCGATGGAGGTAAGCATGTTTTAGCTATGTTTTTAAACTAGGAATTATTCGGAATGAATAATAAAACAGTTATTGAATTCGGCTTTCGTATGATATGAAAAATTGTGGAGATTTCGGAGGGTATTATCCCGCCTCGGCCTACGGCCTCGACGGATAACACCGTCCTCAATCTCCACAATTCTTCGTAAGATACTCAGCCTCATTCATTAATTGTTAATTAAATGAGGCGGAATATAACATGGAAAATTTGGCAGATATCAGGATATGGCTTCGGGGGATATCCTTTAGACTGTGAGCGCGCGCCATATGAGAGTATGAGATCTGCCGGCGCCATTACGAGCGAAAATCAACTCGAAATCGCTCCTACTGGCGCCCGCACAAATCGTTGCTCGCGGCGTCGCCGCTCGAATAGCCTCCCACCCAGAAATTCTTTTGGTTCGTCACGCAATCTGTGGGGCAGGAATGCGTGACGAACCCCTAAGAACGTCTGCGTTCGAAACTACCACTCGCATTCTCACATATCGCACTCGCTGTCTCGCTCACAGATTTTCGAGCTAAAGAAAGATTGCTCTCAGTCTAGACATCTTTCCGATATCTGCAAAATTATCAAAAACATTGTCAATCAGCAAAGAGAACCTATCAGTTTCACGATAATCACGTCTTCTCATATTAGACTTGCGCAGAAAATTTCAGTTCCCAGACTTCTGGTTTTTGTTGTTTCAAAGAAGATTGAACCTTTCGCTTTGTATCACTTCCGGCAAAGTTTCTTAGAAAAGCTCGCGTGAGAGATGGAGAAGAAGATACGTCATTTCCATTGTCGTTTATATCATAGAGCTACCATAGCTCCCGACCATTCAGCGCACAAGAAAACGTAAGAGGTGCGGTCGCATTAGACGTCTTGGCCAGGGTTCGCTCTCGTCTGTGTAGAAAAACGACCTCCCGGAGGAAGGAAGGCACGAGGGTCTGGTACCGAGAAACGATGTTCTCACAAATGGTTTCATAGGAGTTTCCCTTGCACGAATACTTTTTGTACCTCGTTTCCGCCCCCCCCCCCCCTCAGAAACCCAGAAGGCGTTGCGAACCTGAAGACGGCTATTTGCGTTGTTCGAAGCGATTCGATCATAGGAGTCACTCTATAATTTTTTTATTGTTCGAGTTTAAGTCAGTTGATGATGTTGGCGCTGGGAAACTCAGAGAAATGCTCACGTTGCATACAAACCCACACGCCGTTCACGGTATAAATTGCCCAAGGGGGAGACAAAACGCTTGAAAAGTCGTTGTAAACATTAAAGGCTGACATAAATCGAGTAACGGTTGAAGAAGGCTATTTCTTTTTTAAAAGACTGCCACATCAATTAAGCTTGGCAAGAGCGATTCAGCCCTTAATTTTGGCTTTTTTAGTCTGAAACTGAAAAGGAAAGACTTCGACTTCATTCGCACTTGAAAGAAAAGCAAATTTTCGCGTAGGATTTGCCGCTAAGACTAACACAGCACGTAAACAACACGTGATTTCCACTGCTTGGTACCTTTCACTTTTTCGTGATTGGTTGAACCGCTTTGGTAATTCTTTTGTTCTATTTGACGTATCCATAGAAAACAGTTGCTCCCCCATGGGCGACAGCCATTTGCCCATGGGTAAAATCGCTAGTGTGACCGCGCCTAATATAGCCTGAGGTGCAGCCGGCCAACGCATTGTCTAGGTAATTTAGAGTGTCTGCGACGTAGGGTAACATAATAGGGCATGACTGTGACAGCTATTTAGGTCTTGTGGTCGAGTTTAACTTCAAACGTTGAAATAGGGAAATTATTCCCTGTATTTGGCATTGCTGGGATGGTTGATTGTCACTCGACTAACTTTCTCAACGGTGTTCGCGGTAAGATACTTGTAGTGCTCGGGATTTTGAGTTTGGGCTCATTAATTTTCGTGTATCAAGCAAGTCTGGTTTTAAATCCTAAACATCATAGAATTCCTCTGAAAATGTTACTCGTGGAATACAAAGAGGATTCTACAACTGCTTGTCAACTCCCAACCCTAAACCCCTTCCATCCTAGCGTCACTCAATTTATGAAAGATCTTGGCAAACTACGCTGCACAGGAGAAACGTATTCAAGCTTCCAAAATAATGTGCTGCAAGTGAAAGGCAAAGGAATCGTTTCAGCGCAGTACAGCAAGATAGAGAGGATGCCTGGTAATGATTTTGACGTTGTTCTTTCTAACCCAGTGAGTGTTCAAAACACACAGAAAGGTGAGTCATTTTCCGGTGATTTTGGTTGAGTCACCTTGATCGAAACCTTATCAATCATAAATTTTGAGCTGCCGATGGTCGAATTAATCTAACTTCGGTTAGAAGTTACTATGATTATAAAACAGTTTCCCGCGTTTCCCATTAAAAGAAAAAAAAAAAGAAAAAAGACAATGAAAATTCTCTTGATCTAAGTTGTCGCAAGTCTACGCATAAATCTCCTCATTCTTGAATAGCCTAACTGATGGATTTTTTGTCAAATGCAAGTTCCCTGTTACAATCGGTTTCAGTAATCAATAATGGGGAAGGAATTTGTTTCGTAAATTAAAGATCTCTAGGAGTTGTAAATTGGCAAATAAACGCTAATTCAAAGTAGAACTAAGATTGTGTTTAAGGGTGAAGACCTCGTCTCAAGTCTGACTACATATTTGATAACGGAAAAATAGACATGAACAAAACCGAACCAAAAAAGAAATGAAGAAAATGCCTGCTGCTTTCATTTGGCTTAGATTAAGGCCACACAATCATTAAAATGTATCCACAACAACAGCAGTTTGCAGCCAGAATGCTACTTTGGCGAGCTAAATTTAAGTTGCTAATGGTGATATATTCTCACCCAGAGAAAAAACGACAGAATCAGTGATTACCTAAGAAGCAGATTCAAGTCACGTTAGTTTATAAGACAGATAAAAGTGCTTTGCACCCGTCAGACAGACTGAAAATACAGGATCGTTTAGTACGACCGTATCCGGGCTGTAAATTAAAGGACAGATTCTGGGTCCTTGATGACATGGATGCCATAATGCATTTATCATCGTTAATTTCTTTGTTCATTTTTTAGTTATAGTTACTCAATTCATTCAATTCTCATAGTAGTTGAAAGCTCCGATCAAATATTTAATCCTGAAAACGACATGATGTTATGAGCTGACGTTATGAGATCTTAGATAGTAGATAAAGCCTTGGTCGGAATTTTCAATAGTCGGCTGAAAATTAGTTCTTTGTCGATAACTTGTTAGTTGACAACACAAAAAGTAACTGATCACACTCTGTTGGACGAGCCGTCTTAGCCACATAAAAGAAAAATATTGAAAAAAGTAAAAAGCTGGCCATGACAAAAAAAGTTTTCCTTCTGCTTAAGTTGTCGCGTTGTCAGTCTGCTTCAGACGAATAGAACGTCTGTAGATCGTCTCCGGGACAAAAGTCGATACACATGCGACGAACTACACTATAATAAATTAAACATTTGTACGATAATGTATATTTAGCCTCGTTCGGGAGAAACTCCCGCAGGCCGGCTTTTTGGTCTGATTCAGTTGATTGGTTGTTCGACGTCTGACCCAACAAACGATTTTAACTTAATTTAGGTCGACCCATATTACTGAGTTTGGTCCGTCTCATGAAAAGTTCGACGTTTGGCCAAGGTCGAAGTCAGCAACACAATAGCAAAAGTGACATATTGTGAAAGATTATTTAGAAGCCGATGATATCTTTATTGATAGCTGGTGATAAAATTTAGGTTTGGATTGAATCGGACTTTTGGAAGCCGATAAGTAGCTTTTATATGTTACTCAATTTTTAATAGCCATTTTAGCTGTCAGCTATAGTGATAAATCCGAAAATATGAAAAAATATGATTGTATTGTGTCAACTTATTTTTTGGTAAAAATGTCTCCGAACAGTGCGTCTCTTTTGAGCCTTTCCGAGAAGATATCGATACACTAAATAAGGTTTGCGTATGTTATGTATGTCCACCGCTACACAACCTACTTTCAGTATGTTTATCTTCCATTCCTACCAGTTGTTAAAAACATTTCTCCTCTGCATCTAGGCGTTTTCTTTGGGAATGCTTCAGTTGACGAGGACTTCATCCGAGTGGAAGTTGTAACCTCTTCGGGCGAGACGAAAAGTGACGTACACATGCACGTGTTTCCAAAAAAGGAAGTCCTCGAAAGAAAACAGAAACAGGGCGGGATTCCTTTGAATGTTGCTCTAATTATGTTTGACTCCACATCAGCAGCCAATTTTAAAAGAAAGATGCCGAAAAGTTTGGAGTATTTAACCACATCATTGGACTCTATTCTGATGCAAGGTAAGTGTGCGTGTATGTCTTTACCTTGATTTTACGGAATGATTGTTAAATATTCGTTGCTGTAATAGATCTTTTACTTGTATGTTTCGTTTTCCCATTTCAAACCACGTGATGTTACCCCCATGTTACCCAAAAGAACGGTTTCTTTTTAATGTTTTCCTACCGGGCATGTTGGCCTAATTTATCCTGATCATTGTCTGAACTGGGAAAACTAAAAATATAATACAGTAAGGACCCGCAGATAAGAACACATGATATCAGGGTTCAGGCTGATCTAGTTCTTTTATATCGGGTGCTTAGTGAGAAATCAGCCTGATGATGTTCTTAATATGTTCTTAAACTTTGTTTCAGAAATACTGCACAAACATATTACTAGAGGATTAGTTAGCATACTTTATTGTAAATAAATATCAGTAAATCAATAAATAAAATAAAAATCTGTCAGGTAGTAAATGTAACATTAGTCTCAACATTTTAAAAATATTTCTTACAATCATGCTAACTAAACCGGGGCCACCATTGACTTGTCAGCCAATCAAATTTGCTTTCATCAGTAAAGACTCCAACGGCTATGCAACCAGATAGTTTATTACATGCATTTGACATTTATATCCTTCAACCAGCTGCAGCATAACATGATCCTCTGGAGAATGAAATCCTTAAGACACCCAGGGAACTGTTATAGTTTTGTAATAATCTAGCAGCAACCATAGTTACATTGTTTTCTTAATCCGACATCCTCTCCCTTATTATAGCGGACCTCTCTCGCGCGCGCAACGGAACACCATTGGTAAGAAAATTGGGTAACCAATGCATCCGAAAAAATTTTGTCAGTCATGTGACCGTACGCCAGCCCACTCGACCGCACCACAGGCATACCAATGTAAAATAACTCAATCAGCATACAGGTATGGCAACTTGAGGTTATTTTGGCGGGAAATCGCATAGCCACCCGCGCCTTGTGAAGCAGAGACAACTTAAGAGTCAATAAAGACGAAAACAGAGAGCGGAAATTGTTTTTGTATCCGTGCTGTCTAAAGTATAAAGCTTATATTAGATTAATTGTCATGTCCACAAATTTGGAACACAGAGAAAGAGCGAGACAGAGAGAAAGAGAAAGTCAGCGAAGCTCAACGAGAAAAACAGCGACAGACAGCTGAGCGAGAGATAAAAGAGAAAGGAGACACTTGTTTTTGCGAGAACAACATGAAAATGTTGTAGCGGCGGTGGCAAAGAAATTCTAGCGGTCACCAAGGTGAAAATGAGCGGCAGTGAAAAAAAAATGAACAAGAACACGTACGACATTTCCTCCATAAAACGTAACCAGGAAGTTTCTGAAAGTTTCACGTTGTATTCGTGCAAAACAACGGCAAAGAAATGTACAAAAAAAGTGTGCTGCACGTGCAAAGTTGCTCTTTTGCTAATAAGACCTGTTGTTGCTTTTTCACCGTTCTCGTTTCCTTCGCCGCTTAAAGGTGATGTTACACACGACGATTCACACCGCTGCAATGTTGCAACGCTGTGTTGCGCTAAAAATCGCCATTGCGAATCATTTCGTGTAACATCACCTTTAGCATTACACGATTATATACTTTGCTTGAGCAAACTATAAATATTATCGAGAGCTTCGCTTTTAGCCCTGGCTAAATCTACATATTATAAGAACATGTTTTTATCAGGCTGAACCGTTTCTTATATATACATGGTGCTCTATGGGCCAAATTTCAGCCTGGTGTTCTTAATCCATTAGTTCCTATATGCGGGTGTTTACTGTATTGTTTGTGTATAAACAGGGGAGACTATCGTGGGAGATGGTACCACTGCACAACTGTCTGCAATGCTTACTGGGATAGAAGAAGCTCGCCAGCCGGAAGCTCGTAGGAGAATACGTTCGTCCCATACAGTTGACAACTGGCGCTGGATTTTTAAGGACTTTAAATATCACGGATATGCTACGATGTTTTCGGAGGATTCCCCTCTATTGGCATCCTTCAATTATCGCTTGCACGGGTTCAAAGAGCCACCTACAGACCATTACGCAAGACCATTCTGGTTGGAAGCCTATAAATTGATAAACTGGAACTACAGGTATTGTATACAAAGCCGGGCGTCACACAACGTGTCTTTGGAATATTTACTCAGTTATTTTCGCATGTACAGGACGACACCAAAGTTTGCTTTCTCGTCCCACGCTGATATTTCACACGGCAACCCCAACACTATTGGTTTTGTTGATGATGATTTCAAGGTTTTCCTGCAAACCTTTGAAAAGGAATCATTTCGTAACAGCACTTTGCTGATTGTTTTTGCTGATCATGGAGCACGGTTCTCGGGTTTGAGAAAAACTATTCAAGGAAAACTGGAGGAAAGGCTCCCATTCCTGTCCATAACATTACCGAAATGGTTTCCTAGCAAGTATCCTGACCTCTACGCCAACCTCGTCTACAACTCCCGCGTTTTGACGTCACCGTTTGACGTTTATGCAACTTTGCGTCATATCCTGTCATACCCGAGTTATCCGAACAGCATTGTAATTGGTCAAAGCTTATTTAACCGGATTGACAAACAAAATCGCACATGCGCAAGTGCAGGTGTCCAGGATCATTGGTGTCCTTGCCTCGATCTGGAGGAAGTGTCAACTTCTGAGGAAATAGTTAACAAAACAGCGTCGTTTGTGGTGCATTATATTAATAATTCGACGTCCCAAAGTGATGAGCTGTCACAGTTGTGTCAGCGGTTGACTCTTAAAGAAATCAAGAGCGCGTTTCGTGAGATGCCGAAAGAAGCTATGCAAAGATTTCAACATACACAAAATGCCGCAGACGATACGTGCGACGGTTGCGTAGCGGTGTCGGGCGACAAAGCTGAAAATACGCTTGTGAAAGACACGCTGTATCAGATTCAGTTGGTGACGTCTCCTAATAAGGGTTTTTATGAGGCTTCCGTTAGATGGAACAAAGGTTCTCCTCTGCTTCTTGGAGAAATTAGCCGTATTGACGCGTATAAAGACCAGCCACATTGTATCGAAAAAGATTTCCCACTCCTCAGAAAATACTGTTACTGCAATAAGCAAAGTCATTGAAAGAGTTGCACATAGTCAGCTGAGTATTCATATAGATCAGCAAGGCTATCTTTACAAACAGCAGTCCATAGCACTCAACAAGCCATCGCTCAATTAAATTACTGGGTCATAGAGGTCATGGATGGCGGAAAAGTCACCGGTCTAGATTGATTGTGATTGGTTTTTTAATATAATTAGTGAGGACTTCCCTGAAAACCACTCAATGTGACAGAAGCCTCATTATTATTTTCATTGCTCTCCAAGGTCTAGTTTGGCGAGAATAAACTGTGTTTTAGTATATATTTGTTAAATCATTTCCTTGGAATTAAGCAGATCGATTTTGTGCAAGTTGTTTTATTTTATTACATAATCTCGGCAAACTGATTTTAAAACAAACAGCTGTTTTAAGAATTTATACTAACTTTGACCCAGGGCTACGGATCGGATCGGCAATACGGATCAATTTGGAACAATGCACAATACATTTTGCTGTCAGTTTTTAAAGAGATAACTTTGGTGAGCAACTAATTCAACAAGTATCATTTCGGAAATTCTAACCAATCCTGCTAGAGTTACGCACAAAAACCTCCTAAAATGTTTGGGGAAATCCACTGCCAATTTGGCTATTTACATACTTCTCTTTCCTGACAACAATTTCCCCTTTTTCCTAGAAAGTTGGCCAGCTTCAATTGCATGGGAAAGAAAACCAATCAATTGGGCAACAAAACTGACTAGATATAGAAAAGACAGGCCGCAAAGTATAAGCAAAAGAGAGGAAGAAAGGACGATCGCAATAGATTGGTAGATAAACTCCAAATTTTAGCTTATGTGCATGCGACAAAAAAAGGATGAGATTTAGGATGTTCACACTATAAGGGATAGAATGTGCGCCGGCACGAAAACCATACTGGATAGGGCTTCCATTTGCACGTAAGAACCGTGATTTTGGCGTGATTTCTGTAACGGACCGGAGCGACGCTGCGCCGCGCCGATTTCTAGAGTGGAGAGTCATTCATACATCGGGTAGGTGTTCTCACTATATACCGAATAGCTTTTCGCGTCGGCACGAAAAGCTATTCGGTATAGCAGTGAATTAGCAATTAGCAACTAGCAGTGACATATGCCATTATAGCGGGGTTACGCGCGCGAAGCGCGCCCAGCGGAACACTATGGTAAGACAATTAAGTAATCTAACCATCCGAGAAATTTTGGTAATCACGTGACCGTTCTCCCGCCCGGCTGCACCACAGGCATACCAATGTAAAATAACTCAACCAACAGGTAGGGCAACCCAAATGCAACTCGAGGTTATTTTGGCGGGAAATCGCATAGCCACCCGCGTCTTGTGAGCAGAGACAACTAAACAGTCAAAAAAGACGAAAACGGAAAGCGGAAATCCATTCTGTATCCGTGTTGTCTAAAGTATTCAGCTTGGACACCAACATAGCTGCCGTTTTATTGTTTTGGAACACCAATATGGCCGCCGTAACGTCATATGAAAACACTCTATACCCAGTTTACACAAGTCCGGCCAATTTTTAATTTTGAACGGACAAAAACTTGCACAGATCCGCCTGTCTGACTTGGGTCGCTTCCATTATAGACCTTACCTTGCCTCCTCGTGCCCCGTTGCGAATACGACCTGTTCAAATTCCCGTCACATTAGCCCAGTGTAGTTGTCAAATGCCCCTCCAAACTGAAGAAACGTTTTGCAGATTGTGAATTTCAAAAAATAGGCTAGAGCGGCAACTACAAAAATTGAACACTCGATATCGTTTTTCAAAACGCAGCTTTTGAAATCCTTTCCGAATAAGCAATTCGTTTACAATAGCTGTTTCCTTACCTACAAACTCCTCTATCTCACTAAGAAAAAGTTCGTATCCATCGAACAGCAACCACGTTGTCAGACCCGGATCGCACAAGGAACTTAAACTTGACACGTTCGGTTAACATTGCCCGTGACCCTAGCCTGCCTGGTAAGGCCTGTCAAATCCGCCCCATTTCTTCCAATGCTTTTGAATGATCTGTACGTTTTTTTGCAAAAAAAGAAAAAAAGAACGAAAAACCAAAGGAGCGCGAAAAAGACTGATTCTTTTGTTAATAAATTTTTGCCTGTTTAACAAACTTACTCTAAGAATAATTTATAGATTCATTTAATTTTTAAGATTAACTGTATAGTTGAAACAAATAACAAAGCACAAGTTAAGATATTTATTAATAACAATATAATAACAATAAGAAGAACATTTTTATAATGCTTATCCCGTAATGATCTAGGCGCTTAAAAAGTGAAAAAATAAAATTAAAATAAATATTGATTAAACTAAATTTAAATTTGAATATAACACATGTAAAAACAAAAAGTCTTTCTGATGAATAAAATAATAGTTCTTAAAAAGGTAAGTTTTAAGTTCATACTTAAAAATATTTAGATTCTCGCATGACCGTGTATCGTCAGGTAGTTTGTTCTCAAGATTGGGGGCTGAGACAGCTAACAGGATTCAGACTGAGCGTAGAAGATGATCGAAGCGGTCTAGACGGTAAGTAGCGGGTCAATAGGTCTTGAATGTAGGTTGGAGATTGCTGATGCAGAGCCTTGAAGGTAAGTAGTAGAATCTTGAATATAATTCGTTAAGAAACAGGTAGCCAGTGAAGACCGAAGAGGATGGGAGTGATGTGATCACACCTCCTAGAGCGTGTAATCAGTCTGGCAGCTGCATTCTGCACCCATTGAAGCTTTTTGATGACGTTTTTAGGGACATTAATATATAGTAAAGAATTGCAGTGATCGAGTTTTGAAGTCCCAAAGGTGTGAATAAGAATCTCAGTAGATGGCGATGATAAGTATTTCCTTATGCGGGAAATGGTGCTAAGACGATAAAAGGCAGATTTAAAAAAATTGATGACATGGGGAAGCATGGACATAGTGGTATCGAAGATAACGCCAATATATCTTGTATATATCTTGTATCTTGTATGTCAGTTCCAAAGCGAAGCGCGGGGGTAAAGATTGTTCTGGATTATACTTTGAAGTACACCGCACTTGAGCTCGCGAGACTGTGATCAACACCCTGCGATAAACGCAAATTGCGAGCGATTAGTAAGGTAGGAGCGAAACCATTCAAGAGCTGTGCCAGAGATAGAGTATAGAGTATTTAGAGTGCAATCTTTTAAGGAGGATATCGTGATCCACAGCGTCGAAGGCGGAAGACAGGTCTAACAGTAGAAGCATTGACACAGTGACGTTTATCAATAGCAACCAAAATTATGAACGAGCACAAGGGCGGTTTCACAACTGTGGAAAGGTTTATAGGCAGATTAATTTGTAGCAGCTCATTTAGCTGGTTAGCTTCTAAATATTTTTGAAGACTTACTGCGACGACCTTTTCAATAATTTTTGAGATCACCTTGAGGTTGAAATAGGTCTATAGTTTGCAAGAACTTCAGTCATGATCTAAGTTGACTTTCTTAAGTAGTGGAGATAGAACAGGAGTTTTCAAAGAAGACGGAAAATGACCGGATTCCAGTGACAAGTTGACGATCTTCAGGATAATTGGTAAAAGTAAATCGAAGTGCTACTTCAGTAGGGTGGCAGAAAGAAACAGTGTGTTGGTCGCTATGAGATGGATAGTCGGACATGAGTTGGGAACGACGCCATCGAAGGAAGGAATTATTTCATCTCGAGAAATTTTATCGTCATTATTATTATTATTATTGTTATTATTATTATTACCCTCTTCATCATAAAATAATTATACGGAGAACAATTTCTAAACAGAAGGAAGTACTGATTGTTATTTAAAGTAGGTTTTAAAAGTCACTAAAAGGCTTAGAAGCCAACTGTTGTTGGCAGTGTTTTTCTCATACGCTTGAAAAACAAACTGGATCATGTGAATCTCTTACAATAAAAACATTGAAGAACCACTTACTACCATTTACTGTAGTAGCCTATGACAAAAGAAATCAATATTTTCCTGTCCTTTCACTCATAAACGGAAATACACTTCATTTCCGTATAAATGTTTTGTTATATTTAGCAGAAAGGGAATAAAATTAAAAATATATAAAAGTGACAGTAAAATTTATCCGACGCGCACAATAGGTTTGGACATCCTAAAATGCCTTCTGTCAAATGCCTTACCACAAAAAAACATTACCGTCTGCAGGTTGACTGTTTCTACAAGCGGATGATAAATCTCCAGATACACTTTTTAATCGCGACAATCAGGTCGCCCATAGATGGCACTATACCCTAAGAGGAGATTAGAAAAAAAAAAACTTGTCACGAGTACTTTAAAAATTTGTTTCAGTTCTTAACCAAGCATATGGTATGGCGATAAAACTATTCACCTCCCTGGAAGGTCGGGAACATCCGCGTACAGCTAAGAAAATCAATGCAAATATGAATGAATAACCCTGAATATGTTGTCATTAGCAATCTAAAGCGTTTACTTGGGAAATATTAAAAACTGCAGACATTTAATACTCTATATTCTGATTCATGTTCACTTTGTACTTAGTCTATTGATGTCAATATTTGTACTCCTTTCTACGTCAGTTCTTTAAAACAGATATACTGAGCACGTGCTATGTTTTCCCTGTCTACTCAGTCGACCATACAAAGATCAGTTGCTTAAAACCTTAAAAAAATTATTCTTCCTTTATTTAATTCTGATTCTAACTACCTCATGTCTTAGGTCAAATTTTCTCCGTCCGCACTTCAAGATAACGACGATGCCAAAGGCTGTTTCGCACGGACAAATCATAATAAATGTTAAAGCATAATCGGATGATTTGCAGTTGTGGAATATTTCATTTATCTGGCATCCGATTGCAAACATCATCAAGCTGATGGAGCGGGTCATTTTAACTAATCAGATCACAAGCTAATTAATTTGCCCAACATGAATATTAGTATTTTATCAGTTTCATATAATTAAGGTTGTCGATGCGGGCGTTAAAAGGACTTGTTCGGTTTGATTTCCAATTACCGCGCTTAAGGCAATATTAAAAAAAAAAAAAACAATATCCAATCAATTCATGCTCACAATTGCTTAGATTCAGGGAGTATCTCCTAAATTAATCACTGATATTTCAAAGCAGTTGTATTGCGTTACGAAAATCAAATTTATTTTTTTTTCGTTTTAAATGTTGTTTTCAATTTGGGGCCGGAAAGACAAAATCCCTTTATTTGCTACGTTTTAAGAGGTTTATTTAGACTGTGCCTTCTCCGATTTTCCCCGAAATTATCCCAGGCATTAATTTAATTTGTTTGCGTTTCCCAGCACGAAAACCCATAGAATGATTCAATTCAGTGTTTTAAAAAAGCCATTCAACCAACGAAAAACAAGGAAACCCATAGAAACGATCGCGAATGATATTCAGTGTATATAGGGTTTAAATAAACAACTCAAGAGCACGACAACAACACTGAAACCACGCTTTAATAGCATAGCACGCTTAGCAGCTTATTTGCAAATCTAGAGGAAGCATTTTTTTCTTTTGGAACTTTTGCTTTAAAGAGTTTTTTTGGTCCACTATCTACTATTTCTTTTGTCATTGAAGTCTTTAAAGTATAATGAGCCAGACCTGTCTCAATGCCACTAACTACTCACCTGACAAGAATGCCCGAGTAGGACATCTTTAATTTTTCACTGAAATTATACCTTACATTCAACCTTTTCTTAACTAGTGGGATATAAGGTGAAAGACATTGATTCTTGTGCTTTCACCACAGAAGCCTTACACCTGCAAGCGAAAAACGTCCTAATCTCTACTCAAATTCAACCAATTTTTAATCTCACATGGCTAATGGGTATCTTATTCCGGTCCCATAACATATTAGATATTCGTTTTGGTCGGTTTTCTAGTCCCAACGGCTAATGTTAGCCGGTATAAAGTGTGATAAGCTAAAGATAGTATTTTTTATTATTGTCGGGTTTAACGAACTTCGAAGTTATAAAGCTGATTAGCGGAGGAAGAATTGAGAAGTTCAACCCACACTTAATTTAATTCCGAGGTCCCTACTGTAGATAATTTGCGCATCTGCCGTTGAGGAATATAATGGAATAAGGCAAATTATACAAATAATAAAAGTGAAAATAGGAAGATTCGTTTCATTTTTTCTGTAAATGTCACAGCTGGACTTTTAAGATCGTAGTGTATTATTTTAAATGCCGCTTTCTTCACGCATACAAGATGACGTCGTTTGTGAAGTTCTTGAACAAGCTGCATGGTTACGCCTTCTAAGTTCTGTTAGGGGTTCAGAAAAAGAAGTAAAACTTCCAGATCTTGCTCTCCTATAGTGCTTGAAAAGTTTTTCAGTAGCTTTCCTGAACTGATGATTATAAATGGTGTAAATAATGGGATTGAACGCAGAGTTGCAGTTTGGCAAAAGATGGACGAACACGACTTTCAGTAAAACGGATAACCAACGAGGTAATCCTCGATAAACCTCTGGGCTGTGAAGACTCAGCAACGTCATAACGAAAAAAGGCGACCAACAAACACAAAACACGCTGAGAAGTATGATCAAAGTTTTGGTTGCTTTCACCTCGAAGAAAATCGTTCCAGCAGACATTCGGGTTGACTTTCGCCGTGCGTTCGGTTTATTTCCGGCGTAAAGTGATTCATGCCGACGAAACATTTCCTTTGCCTGAGCAAGAGCCATTTTAAAAACAAAGCAATACATAAGTATCATAATAAGGAAAGGCGCGAAAAATCCTGTTACGGAAATAACTGTCAAGAAGATCTTGTTGTCAATGTAACACGTTTGTCTTACGACTATAATGCCTGGCGCTTCGCCCTGTACAAAAGATAGCGACGCAAGACATACGGAATATCCCCATAATGCTATTAAAGTCAAAACCACCCTCACAGATGTCATCCGTATGTCGTAGGTTAGCGGAGAAGCGATTTTTAAATAGCGGTCGACGCTAATGGCTGCTAGGTTAGCGATGGAGGCAGAACAGAATAGTAAATCTAACCAGATCCAGAATTTGCATGCGGCCAGTCCTAGTGTCCAATGGTAATTCTGTAGAATGTTGACGATACGAAAAGGCAGACACATCACTGCGAATAAGAAATCGGCCATCGCCAAGGAAAGAATGAAATAGTTTGTAGGAATTTGTAGTTGTTTGACTGTAAAGACGAGAAAGCAAACTAGGCCGTTTCCTCCAACTGATATTATGAGGACGACAAGAAGAATGATGACCTGTGAAATAATTTCAGAATTACTTGGACCAATCGTCTCTCCACCGCTCGATGCATTTAGAGAAAGATTTTGTGCCGCCTCATGAGGAGTGCTGGACGAGGTGAAACTGTTGTTAATGATGGTATCCGCTTGCATATTGAACAAAGACGTTAACTCTTCCTTTGAAACACGAAAACCTTTGAGCATTAGCAATAGACTAATCGCTTTACATTTCTCGAACCATCCCAAGCCAAAGCAAAGTCTGGAATTAGCGTTTTCTCAATGCATGTATACTCAAGACATACGACCTCAAAAGTGCGTAACCTCAACCAATCCAGGCTTTTGGGTATACTTTCATAACTAACTGAGCTTCGGGCTAAGGAACAAATTCTGAGAAATGAATTCAGAAGTCGCTACACAGGCTACACAGGTCAATCGTATTCTACAGTTATATCCCCAGACAGCTGTTGTTTTGTGCCACTTCTTTTCTGTGTGGACTTCTGTGAGATCTCCCTGATACGTTATGGAGCCTTAAAGGCGAGTTAATACCTTTGACAGTCTTATGTTATTGAGAAATGTTCGGAAACGGATGGACTTCAAATTGGAGAGGTAATTATCCCTCTTATGATTGGTTCGTATCCCTTTGATCACCGCCAAATCATTCCGAATTCATTTGTTTTGTTAACTCAAACTCAATAACTAAACATTGAGAAATTTGAATTAAAATAGATTTTGGTCGCCTTGACCGTGAGATCAAAAACATCGGCTGGAAACACGAGCAGAATAGGACACCTTTCAAAAACATTATGTTTTTTACACCCAGGGAAATATCAATCTTATTTCACTAATTTACCTATTACAACATTTCCAGAGAAGAATGGCTAATTAAAAAGTCAATGTACCTGCATTTCGTTTTCCGATAAAACTTAAAGGGGTAAGTTTACATTGCAAAGCCCCGATTGATATCTTTTTCAGACAAGCCTCTATTATCGTAAAGTAACAAATATTCGAACATCATCAATACTGAATTGAAATGGCCAATGGAAAATTTTAATTGAATAGATGCACCTGCCGTCGGTTCTTTTGTTTCACTTGCAGCCCGACTTTTTGCAGTCAAACCCAATGGACAAAGTTTGCCGTAAGGGCTTTTAGCGGGATTTTTCGTTGATCTCCTCAGATTGAATGTCTCCCTAGCAAACGACCTGAAAAAATAGTTGAAGAACATTTGTGAGTTTGTATAAACAACAAAAATATTTGAAAACCTATCGGCCTTTTAGCTAGCTAATCGAGCCCATTATGATGTTATCTTAAACTTCTGTTACGGAAGAACTATCAACGCAGGCATCTAGATTTTTCATCACTGACAATTGACTGTATACTGACAAGCAAACTTTTAATCAACTTGGTCGGCAAGAGAGATAACTGTCGTTAGCAACAGTAACGATGTCGATTGTCACGTCCCGGTTTTACTTCAATTACCTCTCACGTCAAATTCTGTCGAGTCTGGGACGGACAGTTAATTATTTATAATTGTTTTTTGTTGTTTTTATTGGCTGTTTTGTTCCTTTTCTCTTCAACTGCTATAGTTAGAAATTTTTGTTTAAATTTTCTTAATAGTTAGTCCTCCGAGGAACGATTTTTTGCTTTTTGTTCGTCGAAGCAAGTAAAGCTGGACAAACATCAAGCTGCGTTGGGTAGATGTAAACAGATAGCCTTTAATAAGCCGTGGTAGAACATAATAGTGCCAGACACTAACAAACTTTAAGTCCTTAAATTCATGTTGCTGGTCCAGCATAACGCATTAAACATATTGGAATAAAGTGCGTGCATATGAAGTGCGCTCACTGTTATCATTACAAACCTAACAACACGTGCTTCTAATCACCGGACTTTGCCAATTAGTAGTATTACTCGGGAAACGGTAATAACAGCACATGATGATTATGTCGAAAAGAAGACATTTTCTGCACAATTAATGATACTAGAAGTTTTCATTGAGAGGGGAAGTGCTGCCGTTAGTTACGGTGCGAATAGGACAAAGACAGTTTGTAGAACAGTTGAACATATGAATTCTTTTTTATTAAAGTCAATAACTTAGACTTGTTGGCATTATGAAACACTCAGAGCGTAATATAAAAAATGAACCGATCACCATGACAAATATGCTTAAATTCATAACTCGCTAAGGTTTCAATACCATTTTGTAATTCATTTTAACAATTCACGAAATTCTAAAACAACAGCAGGTCTGATATATAGGCTGTTTCTTCACCGAACAATCATCGTACACAGGATGAGATGAGTTACGAACAAATAACTGATGTAAAAGCCAAAAATTGTTTATTCACAGGTCAGGTAGATGTACAGCACATGCCGTTTACTTATGTAACTTACAATCCTAATTCCCGCGATAACAATCTGTGTGACAAGAGAATACTCGCTATAAACCTAGAATAAAAAAAAATAAACAGAAAAAATGTTCCGTAGAACACTTCTTGAACTGTTCTTACTGTTTAGGCCGTTTAAAAAGACAGCAAACATCCGATAAATTACGATTTCTGCACAGATCTTACAAGAGAGCCAAACAAAATGGCGGGTTGCTACTAAGAGAAAAACAGGCGCGGCAGCTAAGCACTTTCTTAAGCAAACCGCTGACTGCACAGCGCTGCAGTCACAGATTGATTGAACATCGAACCACGGAACCATTGAACGAAAAATCTCAAATCGCTCAAGAATATCGTCTGCTGGCGGCTGATGCCCGGCAGTAAAAAGACCAACACAGTCCCTCGCTGTTCTCCTACAGCTCACAACACAAGCGGTCGGACGAAAGAGAAGGAGGGGAAGGCCGGGGTATAGGACCCATAAAAAGGCTTTTGTAGCCAGCTAAAGGCAGACATGGATATTCACATCAAAATAAAGTTCTTATTTCGAGAGCAAACACTAAGAAGGGCTTTGGTGTAAACCTGACGAGACGAAGATGGTCATTCCACGTTAGCATGGCAAAACAGCCTAGATTGCTTTCATCAACACGAATAACCTGAGAGCGAGCTCTCCAATCAGACCGTTTGCAGCTGGTTAGTCACGTGGCACAAAAACGCTATGCTTGAACGCAAAAATTGCAATGAGAGACAAGGCAAACAGAGCCAATTACTATTGAAAAATGTGAGCTCTCTCTTTGCCCTCGATGCGTTTCTTGCGCCTCAGCATTTTTTTTTTGTTCCCCATGACTGGCCAGCTGCAAAGGCTTTTCAAGTGGCAGGTTCCCCTCGCTCTCGCCTGACTTTTCAGGAAATTCTCGAAATGGAGAGCTTAAAATACGCGCAGGCTAGGAAACTAAGTGAAAAAGACCGAGAGTTTGAAGTTCACAAAGTCAGGAAGATGCAAGTGTTAGGGATGGCATGTTAGCTTGGAGCAAAACTTCCCTTGCTTGGAGCTGGCGCTTAATTAAAAGAGTACTTTGAATGAAGGGCCTTTGCTACACGACTTTGTCCATTCATAGTTCCGACGGTTATGTCATCCTGATGAGCTCCAAAAAGGGTGAAACAGCTGTCCATAGCTGCCACTTTAGTATATTATAGGCCTCGAGTCCAGGAAAAAAAAGCAGTCTGAGACTGGATAAAAACTGAGACGGTGTCCAACCTTCAGAGTGATTTTACATCACCCAATTGCAAGAAACAGTATCTATCAATTACAAAAGTGGTAAGTGGTAAGTAGAGCGGGTCGCTTACGAGAATGAGCTCTCGTAAGCGACCCCATGGTAAGCAATAGAGGGTGGTCGCCTACGACAGCTTCAGAATCTCATTAATAATTCCAAAAGCATACAAAACGCTTAAAGCCATTGCTGTAGAATCCAGGATATGAAGGACTGACATAGTACTACTAGCAATTTACAGGCCGCCTAAACCGTCCGGTAGGGGCAGAGCAACATCCTCTGGGGGGAAATGCCTTCAAAGAGTGGAAGAAAAAAATCATCGATATATCTCTGTAGGCGTGTTTTCAAAAACAGTTTGTCGTCATTGCTGACAACTTTTAAAATCTGTTGAAGGAATTTTGGATTTTGATTTATGGGCTAACAACCTTCAGTCGCTAGGATGTATAGAGCTTGCGAAGTTGTTTTGTGGTAGCGAACACGATCAACTAAGCAGCTTCACCGTCCATTTTAACCCGATAACTGATGAAGGAGTTCATCATTTAGTCACAGCACTCACACACACTAACTGCAAGCTAACCAACTTACGCCTCATTGATAACAAGATAACTGACGAAGGTGACGAAACACCTGACTGTAGCACTCACACACACGAACTGTAAACTAAATAGCTTATCCCTCGAAAAGAACCAGATAACCAATGAAGGTGCGAAACAGATAACTTCAGCACTGACACACTCTAACTGCAAACTAACCTTCTTAATCCTCAGTAGTAACCAGATAACCAATGAGGGTGCTAGACTCTTGACATTAGCAAATCACACACTCTAACTGCAAACTAACCTACTTATTCCTACGAGGCAATTGGGGAATAACCTATGTTTATAAATCGACGAACAAAAACTGTGAGGTATATATAGCTAAGCTATAAAAATGTGCGTAAATGTTTCCCTGAACAGCGCTGATTTGAGTCAGAATTGTGTGGCATTTTTCATTGAGCCTTAAAAAAAAGTTAAGTTTTTTCTTCTTCTTCGGAAACGTTCCACGACCAGGACACTTTCAAACACTTAATCCAAGGTCGAAGTTCTTCTGTTCCCAGTTATGTATATCTGACTTCATATAAACATTGCTTCTCCGACACTCTTAAAGCCCTCAGCTAAGTAAGGCTTTGGTACCAAGAATTCACCCTCCCCACCCAAGAGACTTAGGGGTTCTCTGCTCATCCCCTTGAGCTCTGGAATTGATCATTATCTGCAGAGGCTTGATCGAGCTCGATCAGGGGCAAAAGGAAACAAGTTACTTCCCAGTAAAAGCCTCTACTGGACAGTGTACCTTGACATAGTTAAAATGTGTGATTTAAACAAATTAAAGCTAAAAAGGTCCAAACAGATAAAACTCAAAACTAAAAATTTCCAATAATGGTGAAGCTTAGCATAACTTAAAAATCATTTTACGTAGCTATACACACAGCTATATGATATATTTTAGCTTTACGTAGTATCAACGTATATTATAATAAACTAGGAGGGTCCATACAGATAACAGTTTACAAACAACGAAAAAGCATCAATAATGGGAGAGACTAGAGTAAATTAGTAGACATATCGGAATCATTTTAGATAACTGTAAATATAGCTGCAAGTGATATATTTTAGCTTTACATACTAACAATGTGCATCCAAACAAACTAAAATTGTCCATATAAATGACGCTTTGCTTACTCCGAAAAATATCGTCCCATAATGGAGACTGGCACAAATTGATAGAGATGTATAATCAATTGAGACAGCTATATATACAGGTTCATATGATATATGCATTAAAACCTTTACCTTTAGGGATGCGTTTTACCCTATAAGCATGATTACTGATTTACAGTAACAATAATACTGACAGTAAGGGTCATCTTGTATTTTATCATGCAGTTATTACTATCTTTTACAGAAGTCGCTGATACATTTTTAACACCACCACCAACAACAACAACAGTTTATTCAATTGTCAAATGAGTTAGGCCTATGTTACCCACAATTAGCGGAGCTATTCTAGTTGGGCAACAATACAATAATTGTCTTCTATAAAGTCGGGAAAAGAACGTAAGTAAAGAGAAAGCAAAAATAAATTGTAATAAATAAATAAATAAATAAATAAAAGGTAGCACCTATAGTTATAAGGAAGGAAGACACTTTAACTTAATAAGGAGTTCAGGTAGGAACTGGTAATGGTACTCATATCAACATACACCTTCTTGGTCTTCAAAACCTTGATCAGTAATTTATGTAATTTGCGCTTGAAAGGGTCTTTGCGCTGCTTACATCACTTCTGGAAAAAGATAATAATAGCTGATTGAGTCTAGATGTCTGGACATAAAAATTACCTGCGGCAGAAAATCTGGTATAATAAGAGTGGATCATGTTAGAACGGACGAACAATTCAGAAATTTTAGAGGGAGCCCGGTTATTGGAGTGTTATGAAGCAAGAGTGTAGCGTGATTGTGAGATGGCGTGATTTTATTATTCCTTTGATTTTGTTATTAATAGTTTCACTCGTCTGTTAGAGCGACAGAGAACTTGATGACAGATCGCATTAAAAACTAAAGCTTATAGATTCAAGAAAGTCACGATTTTGAGTAGTGTGTGAGCGAGCCATTGTACTGTGAGGATCGAAGCTGTGAAATAAACCCTGTTTTGCTTTAAAACTGTGATATCGTGAAGAACGGCCCTTCGGCATTCACGACATGGAGATATCGTGCATTAGGATAGCCGAATATTTAAAGTACAGCATATTCAGAGGTAAAACACCAGACTTGACGAACAAAGGTATGGCATGAGTTCTCCAGTCAGAAGAGCACATTAACCGTAGAGCTCGTTTTGCAGTATTAGAATTTTGTTCAGACTTGAATTGGCAGCTTGTCCCCATACAATAATTTTAATTTAGTTATTCATTACAGACTGTACATAGGTTTAGTTTTTTTGATATGATGTTATTAAAGGTCTGTTAGACTAGTAAGAAGTCGGCCTGGCGTCCTTCCTTTAGTCTGCTACACAGTCGTTTTTAGTCTCGTCACGCATTTCTCCTCCCCCACAAACGGCTGCCAGAACCGAACCATATTCCTTTTCAGCGTTTAGTCAATTAGAATCCAGCTTCCATTTTCTGAAAGTTGTTCGCGCCACGGACACTCGTCCAATCACAGCCTTGCTTGTATCAATACCCCATGTGCGGTTGACAAAGCAAAGCAATATGGCCGCGCTCGAGGAAGCTTTCAGTCGAGTGGCTCAAATCTTCATTCAAAATTTCGGAATTAAGGTGGCCCAAACCAATTTATTTGCGCGTTGGTTATGTTTTGAATCGCGTTTTTCGGCAGAAATGATTTAACCGATTTCTATGATTTTTAGTATCCTTAATAAAAAATGGTCGAACTTTAAGAAAATGCTATTTATTTTCTTATAGGTGTAATCGGCATATGTTTAAAACCGCATTTCTACAAAAAAAGTCAACAATTTCAAAACCCTAAGACAGATTTTTCTCTAACTTCGGCAAATAAGCCTAAGAGCTCTCTAGTTTTGTATCTGCAAGTTTGAAGTCAATCGTGATCGTAGAACTCTTAGCACAAATAGCTGGTCAAATTTAACTTTAAAATGCAACGCTAACACATTTGTGAAAGTTGACACAAAAATAGAGGAAACTGCCGACGGACTATCTCCTATCTGCAACGGTATTCTTGCCCATAGCTTCAGTAGCAAGAAATTGAGTAATCAGAAACCTACGGCGAATACAGTTCGCAATATAAGAAGGACAACTTTATGCTGAATGCGGGGCAAGATTAAATAACTTCTATTTATCAAAGTTACTGTGTATTTTCCCTTACCATTATTCACTATCTTCATGTAGACCATAATGCACCTTGTTTACCCCCCCAAAATTTTGCATGAATTGTTATGTCAAGATATTTTGCTGTGCCCCTCTTATCACGCAAAAGGTTTTGAGTTTTAAACTCAACAAGTTTACTACAGTAACTATATTTACCCATTTGCTCGTCTGTTGAAACTTGTAAAATCTTTGCAAACATGCCGTGTCAATTTTTTTCCGCTTGAGCTGTCAATAACTTCGAAACCCTAAAACAGATTTTTCTCGAACTTCAGCGAATAAGCCGAAACACGCGATTCAAAAACATAACCAACGCGCATATAAATAGGTTCGGGCCACCTTAAAACGCCCGTATACTCAGGTTGCAAAAGGCGCAGTCTAAAATACTCGCCCTAATGATGTAGCATTTAAACTTCGGCAACAAGCGAAACAGCGGTAAAAAGATAAAATATGTAGCAATTTGGCCGCTAAGTGTGTACGTGTATTATGAAACACGGATGTCTACAATTTTCAACACATTCCATTGTTTATCCAGAAAATGTAGCACGAAATTAATAATAAAAAAGCTTTTCGACTTCTTTATAAGGGTACTTCTTGCAGTAACACAAAATTGCCTCCAGTGGAAGTTGTGCTGGGCCTGTTTCTTCCTAAACACTGTACGATCACTCCCGAGCGCGCCACATTAAATTTGGCGGGCATTTAGGAGGTTTTGGCGCGGATATGTTCGAGGCAGAAATAAATAAATTAAAGGAAAAAAATCGAACATTGTCCTTACCTTCAAGGCGTCTTACGATTAAGCAAGTCATAAAAAAAAAACAGAATTAATGTGTCGCAAGGTAAACCTACTGATTTAAGGCTGAAATGGCCTCGCTTCTGAACCAATGTGACGAAGGAAGGCTGGCCATCTCAGTTTGAACTCTGCTAACCTGTTCGATCTGTTAAAATTTTCTTTCAAATACCAACAAGCTTCTGAGGGAAATGAGTTTGAATCAACACAGAAATTCTCGACCGGGATACCCTAAAAAAGAATTCACATATACTCCATACAATGATGGCTTGATCGGGATGATCCGATCCGGAGAATAGTTGAATAGACCGCACTCGACTATATTTACCCCGGCTAATACTGTTTTAACCATATTACCAGACAGTTGCGAAATTTAGGATTGTTTCATCGCCTCTGTGAAAATCCCTATCGATGACAGCCAGTCTGACCCCTGCTAGCCTGCACGAGATCGGAGGTAAAATTATAACAGGAAATTGAGCATAGCAACCGTCACTCAGCGTAATTAGTAAAGGGACTTTATGCGGCTCCTCATGTTTTAAACTTTTTTCAATTTTTACCTGACTCAACTGCCGTTTAGTGATGACGAAGAAAAAAGAATGGCGCGCTCTTCGTTCCAAATTCCATAAATGACATATAAAAGACTGTGACGTAAAGAATGGAAGTTTCAAACTTTCTTACAAAGCAGCAAAATTTTTTTGCTTCTTTTTGGGCCGGCTACATTGCGGCCTATAAACTTTGGAGATATTGCATGCTTTCATTCAAGGGTGCCTACAGCAGTTAAAGTGATACCCCAACAAAGGTAGTTTGGTTTTTTTGGTTTTTATTTCAGCTACAGATAAGTGTCAGAGCCAGATGCCTTGTCAAGATTAAGCAGACATACGAAAATTTTAATCACCAACTGAAAATTATGACTGTTCTTTTCAAATTCACATTTTTCGTTTTCATTTATGGAAAAGGTAGACTAAGATAATTTTTTTTATTATAGCAGACTTGTTTATGAACTCGTAAGGCCTTTTTTTCGTTGAATAACATTTACCATTTCTTAGACGCATTTGGGAAAAAAATTGTTGACTTTCATTTGGCATGGTAACGAGAGACGACGTCTCTCTAGTCAAAATTTGAACGAGTCAGCCAAATTGTGTCTTCCAAACTTTGTCAACTTTCAGTTTACATGAGTTTAATTTTGCGGATGGACAGTTTTTTGCACTTTGAGAGAACCAATTTAATAAAATTATCTGTACAATTCTTAGCGGCTACATTCAAATTTCTTGCGTTTATCGGAGTCAAGGTACAGATCATTGAAACTGGCTTTCTTCTGTTTGAGTAAACCCTTTTTTGTGGTCATGAGGGCAACAGAACTCGTAAAACATGGACGCATTCATGCGATGATTGCATTTACATCTCAAACAGCGCACGATAAAAAATGTTATTCCAGTTCTAGGTGCATTTGTATTAATTGCCCGGGGTAAATACAAATTTGAGTGGAACAAAATTGAAGAACATCCCGATATTATAACTTTTATGGCTAAGTAAAAATTGTTTATTTATTTACTTTTTTAGGGTCAAGGACAGCAAATTAGAAATTTTTTTGATGTGCTGTCCTTCATCCTAAAAAAGTATATTAAATATACATCGGAAGCCAAATCAACCGCAACAAATGGTAATAAGAATGGTTTTATGTACGTAATTGATATATTTATAGTCTCTACCTTTTAGAGTCCTTTTATAACCATTGCATAAGAGTCAAGAATGGGTTGTCCAAGGCACAATCAGCTACTGTAAGCTAAACACCGACAAAACATTTCTATGGCTGGCGCAGAATGTTCTGGTGCAACAGAACCACATACCGGAGTTCTGCCTGTAAACACTATATGGAAATCACACAATCACACATTTCCGTGGCACTGATACGACTATCCTCAACCACGCATAATCTTCTCACGTCTAACACAAACGAAATATCATCAGATAACTCGGAAAAACTCAGCCTATTGGCAGTTAAACACCTCTCGACTTTTCTCTTACAATCTTCTTATTCAAGTTCCCGGATGTACGGTCACACGGTCACACATGTCCAATACTCTCGACCAGATTCCAGTGGACAAAACCACGAGTCCGACGGAGTCTAGTCGAAAAATGAAACCGGAAGTTCAGTAGCGTCCACTTGAGTTACCGGAAGTTTAGTCATGAGATGAAACCGGAAGTGTAAACAATACTTAGAGGAGGGTTGGAAAGTCGTCCGATGGAGTCCATCGGATCCATTGGAAACACATCGATTCCGATGGAATCTCAGGAAGTCTAGTCGTGCCATGAGTCAAAACAAGCACACTGCACGTGTAACTCGTTCTTTAAGCCCTAAGTCGAGACTGGCAAGCCTAACAGGCAACAGAACCCGTTCTTAAAGCGATGAGTCAAAACAAGCACGCTACACAAAAAATATAACTCGTTCTTAAAGCAATGAGCCGAAACGAGCACGCTACGCGAATGGCATAACTCGTTCTTAAAGCCACGAGTCGAAACAAGCACGGTACCCACGTAACATAACTCGCTCTTTAAACCCTAAGTCCCCCGGGCCCTTTATTCGAGACGGACTGGCACGCTTAAAGCCACGAGTCAAAACAAGCACGGTAAAGCTATGAAACGGGGCAAAAGCCCTGCGAAACGAGGACAGTACACAAGTATATGCTTCGATCTTTAATGGTAACT
The DNA here is from genome assembly GCA_964035525.1 of Porites cylindrica. Lineage (NCBI taxonomy): Eukaryota > Metazoa > Cnidaria > Anthozoa > Scleractinia > Poritidae > Porites > Porites cylindrica. The sequence goes on from OZ037777.1 coordinate 13,867,320, forward strand.
ATAATATGAGCTACACTTGAGTAGAATTATTAAAAGAAACATAGTGGTAGGCGGTAGGCATAACATTGAAACTGACATTACATGGATACAAAATGTATGAAGTTATTGAACAGCTGAAGTTTTAAACCTGAGCAATATTGAATTATTATTTGTTTTGTAAAATACTTAGTAAAAAACATTAAGTGATAAAAAGCTATATAAAACATTACATAAATCAGTCCTGGTCACTTCACACATCAACCAGCTGTAGACAGAAATTGAAGCTGGATGATTCTAGGTCTCTTCCATAAGGGCCCAATTCAGAAAAATGAAAGAAATATGCTTTTTATCATATTTTTATAAACGCCAATGAGATATTGGGTGAGCTTGTGTTCGAAAACATGATATCTTCACATGTCAAAATAACAAGTGAGTTATCTTTGCATGTAGGCGTGAAAATCACCCCACGCGCGCCTTTTCTCGCGTGGGGTGATTTTCACGCGCGCTCGCGTTTCGCACTCTCTACTATCCCTGAGGAAAAATGGGGGACTACTCGTAGTCTATCTCAGCCCGGATCAGAGTGATTGATCCTTTTAATACGATATTGCACGATGCAGACTGCGAATCGTAATAACTTTGTCCCATCTCAGCATCTTACATGATCTTCTCCGGGAAACTTTTCTCAAGGTCACCAATAACGAAATGTAAACTGCTAAACACAACCAAAACCAGCTTTAGGCGCGCCCTGGTTTCAAATAGCTGTCACTTGTTTGGAAAAGAGAACTGTGGTTAGGGCCAGAAGAAAAAGAAACAGAGGGAAGTAGGAAAAGGGGGGAAGGTCAGCTGGAAGGTTAGATAGAAATTCGCGAAATTGTGTCTTTAGCCACTTCTACACAAATCCGCAACCACAAAACAACCAGAAATGAAAAAACGACATAAGCAAACAACTCAATAAACAAGCTGAGTCAGGGGAAGTTGAGAGAAATTACAAAATTTTGCTAACCCAGTTTTCATAAATCCAGGTAGAATTATAAGTGAAATAACTGGAGCGACGCTTTTTTCCCCGGCTACATGTTTTTAGCATACACTAAAACAGTGGATAGTGCTTTTCGTGTGCTCTTATTGGCTACTCAAAGTCGGGATATCCAGTGCTATTCACTGATTCACCTTCAGCTCCTCCGAGCAAGCGGCGTCAAACTTGTGTGAGTTACGAGGAGCATGGTTTCCCGTTTTACAGTACTACATGAGAAATTTTTCCAATTTGATTGGCTTAGAGCAGTGGTATTTCAGCTTCATTTGAAATACCTACACGTGGAAATTACAAAACCTTTGCGGGTAATAGTATTTACTAGGGTATCTAAAAGATAGTAATGCTGCGGCACATTCTGTCGATACTGGCATTAGTTAGGCAGTGAGACTTAAAAGAATCGAAAATGACATTGAATGCCCCATTTACATATTTGAAAGTACTAGAATAATTACTATCAGTCTATAGAAATTACTTGTGGGAACGTTGTTTAGAAAATGATCAAGTGGTTATCAACTCTGGTTTTCCCACAGTAAATTGTAGGAGATAATAGAATTTCAGATTGTTCATCCATATATTTAATATACGGTGTACTATATTTTCTCTGGAAACACAATACTTTTCTTACTGTTTATTGCACTTTATTAAGTAACAGTTATTTAGCTATATATTTATAGAAAACAACAACACAAAAAACGAAAAAAAAAAGAAAGAGGGAAATAAATAGTTCGGTAGGACTCGAACTCTGCACCTTCGGCTCGACGCGACTACACCTAATCACTACACTACAGAGGGTGATTACGTAATCTGTGGGAAAAGTTTTCACCTTAATTCCTTTTCCACGAAACTTTCGCCGGCAAGATGATCGCCAGCCGCATTAACCGAGCTATTAACAGTAAAAAAAAAACGATCTAAACGCATATTCCATGGCAATGAATGAATGAAAGAACATAATTATGCTTTTCAAAACGCCGATACACGTCCTCGACTGCAAAGTAGGACACAAAACATATCTTTTGTTATCTCGATTTCCGCTGTTATTTTGAAGCAAATGGTCAAAATGATATCCATTTTCGGCTCATACAGGTTCTTAAGAATAGCATTGCATGACATTTTCTCACTTTCACATCACCTTCTAGCAAGCTGGAATTTGTATATTCCCCGTGTTGCGGAGTCGAAGAGCAAATGTTCATCTTCTCTTCAGGTTTAAGACCTGGATGAGTCAAGGGCTCTTGAATTGAAATCCAATCCCCAAGTTAACCATCGTACTCATCTGAAAGACTTCTGCGTGTCTTAAATTTGGTAAGACCTCTAACCGTGCTGTAGAAAATTTGCCACAAAGAAAACTCTGAGTCTGGGCAGCGAACGATGAACTCTCTTCCCCGTGTTTTTATTTGAGTTGTTCGTGGCGCAATGCACTCTGGTTAAATGCAGTGCATTGTGGTAAAAAATGTGGTTAAAAGCAATGCATTGTGGTAAAAAGTGATGAATTCGAGAATTCGCCCCACCTTATATATTTCCTTTAAATCCTGATTATGTTGCTGCTCGCTCCCTACGGTCGCTTCGCAGCAATTACATCCACTTTGAAATCACTGGCTATCCGTGCAATCTGATTGGCTCTCAGCAGTGTGATTTATTCCTAAATCGCACCATTTTTTGCTCTAAATCGCATCTGTTCTAAAAAATCGCGTCATTCATGTTCTGAATCGCATCATTTCTGTTTTAAATCGCACCATTTTTGCTCTATATCGCATCATTTCTGTTTCGAATACAAAATGAGATGTAAAAGCATTTTTGTTTCGGCTTTTTAGCAAACCGGCTACTCGATCAATAAAATATTAGTACTGACTAAATTCCGCGATTTCAAAATGGATGTAATAAAGTGGTAATTGAACTTCGTGTCGTGCAATTTTGGTCAGAAATCATACTTGTGCGCGCTCGTTCGATTTTGAAATCACGCGTATGATTTCAGACCAAATTGCGCTCAACTCAGTTCAATTACCATTATAAACAAATAATAGCATGATTTGTAGTGGTATTTGGCATAAACACCACTAGTGATATTTCGAAATCGTCTCAAATTTCACTCGCCTAACGGCTCGTGAAGTACGTATAACAATTTCGAAATATCACTAGTGGTATTTATGCCAAATACCACTACAAATCATGCTATTACCTATAACTAACACGTTAACAAACGAAGATATTCCACAAATAATGAAACAAGCTGTTCCCGAAATACACGAAGAAGGTGAAAAAATTCGGTTTCGAAGCTTTAACAGGTAAAACTTTGTGTGTTTGACTTACATTTATCGATGAAACCGGTGAAAAAGTGTTTTGTTTACAAATGCAAATTAAGTCAGACTTTGAGTAGCCAATCAGAGCGCGCTTTCTCCTACTAGGGGGCAGCGTGGCCGAGTGGTTAGAGCGCTGGACTTACAGTTCGAAGGCCCCGAGTTCAAGTCCCACTCGGACCGGTAGCTGGATTTGTTCTGGATAGTCCCGAGTTCAAATCCTCGGCCATGCTTGTAAATAGCCAGCTGGTATGCCTCCGGCCAGTTGGGATTCTTAACCCTGTTATGTTCAATTTGAGTTATTTATTTCTGTCATTTGCACGGCCCCACTAGTGTTAATGCTATAAATACTGCCAAGGGTAAATAATGGAATTATTTTTTATAAATCTTTTTTTAAAAACACTATCCACTGTTTTATTTAGTATATACTAAAAGCAAATATTCTCGAGGAGCGCAAGTTTTGGTCTTCTGTCTGAAAAGCGCCTAGTTCTCAAGAACAAGTTGAGGCTATGACTTCATTCCTGTATATCTTCTAACAAAATGTTTTCTCAAAGGAGAGAACATCCATACAATACATTACCTCAGTTGGTTCTCATAAATTATTAACGTCATAGGCTCGCAATAAAACTGAAACATAATGTATACCCAAGCTCCAGTTTGCCAAGATCTTCTATTTCAATTCCTCCTCTTCCTTTATCCCTTGCCTGAAAGCAAGGGATACATTTTTTCAGCGTTTAAAAATAGTTGATATTCACGTCCGAACAACCAGTGATGCCAAACTTAAATGATTTAACGCAACTCACTTACGGGGGCACGTACGTATACCCGTAGGCGACTAATCGAGGAAATACGGTATAATTTTGTTAAGACAACCCGAGATTCCACCGCCATAAGCGATTCAGGCGCAACGTGAGTCGCGACAATTTTATATACCTTGCTAAACCTAGGCTGTCAGCCATTGCTCCACGTCAGGAAGAATCTTCATTTTAAGCATGCAGTGTAGTCGTACGCGGGCAAGGAATCTTCACCATCAGCCCAGGCGAGAATGAAGGAGTGAGAGAGGGGAAACCCCAGTCTATCAGCAGAGAGAAGAAATATCAGAGGATCATGATTTACAAAAAGGCAGGCGTCCGACAGGGAGTGCGAAGAGAAACCCCCTTTCCTTTTCAAACACATGCCTCGCGGGCTGGATTTACCTATTTTCGGAAGAATATACCGGCATTTTAAAATCCCCTTAAAGAGGCCTTTCCCATGTCAGATCGACACCAATGTTTCACCACTTACTGGTATTGAGATGGAGTCTGACGTTACGAAGTCTTTAGTTAAATCGATATTACCATGACAAAGATAAAGAAAAGGAAATATGCCACGATATAGGCCTAACCGTGAGAATTCGACGTCACGCCATGATCTTACAATAAGGTATACAGATAATTCAGTGGACTGAAGATTCTTTTAGAAGACTTCTATCTGAAAATGCCGTCGTCAAAGAGAAACTTGAATTTGCGTAAAAAAACGAGTCTCTCGAAATGCACCGAGCGAAGAGAGACAGCAGTATTAGCTTGCTATCAAAGAAGATGCCTGGGTGCTGTTTGCGTCAGTGGATTGACAGGAAACTACTTCCAAGTTCCTTTATTTCAGAGGTCGCATCATCACAGAATATGAGAAGCAATCAATTCTGGTTAGTGCACGTGTAAAGACGTTTCGTGAAATTTTTCGAATAGAATAGAATCGAAACCTTTATTAATGTGTAGGAGCCATATAGCTTGGGAAAAACCCCACACTAATTTGGGGACACAATTTATGATTAATTAATTAGAATTACCTATAAAATATAAAAGTAAAAATATTTGAACTACGCATAATGTATTATAATCTAATGATAATCTAAATAACTGAGAGAGAATTGTAAAATTATAAATGGTTATGATGTGCTGAGGGAACAGCTCTTACATCCATCATCTATCATTTTTACGAACTCTGCATTTAAAGACGTTCAGAATTTTCGCTGATGTTAAATCATCAGGAGGTAATTTTTGCCATAACCTAAGCCCAAGATACCTTAAAGAATGTATACCATATGTTACAGTATTTTATTTAGGAATAGAGAAATCCGACTGTCGTAAAGAATAAGAAGAATTATGATTATTGAAAAGATTCCAGATACATGTATATAAGTTGGACATATAAATTGTGCTTCACTTTGTACATAAGGATGCAATGATCCTGAAAGCGCCTATTCAACAGCGTTGGTAATTCAGCCCTATTAAAAAGTTGTGGATAACTTGCATGCTTGTCTCTATATACAGCCCTCAGTCCCCTTTCTTGCAGTCTTTCTAGATTTCGCCCATTACTACATCTACAAACATGCCAGACTAGCTAAATGGCAATAAGTAAGGTACGGTAAAACTGAGCACTGATTTGAATAATATTAGCTTGGCCTTAGTTGGAATTAGGTTCCTAAGTCGCATGAGCACGCCGATTCTTTGACTAGCTTTCTTACAAATTGTGCCAATGTGACCAGTAAAGTTAAATTTGGAATCTATTGTAACAGCTAAGAGTCTGAGATTTTCTCCATTTTTTATTTCCTCATTGTTCGCACAAAGTGCAGATGCCGCACTGTTGATTGCCTGACTGTACCCAGTGTTCATAGTTTGGTATTTCTTGAGGGTCCCAGCAAGAAGATTGGAGTCATACCACTTGGTTGCAGCGCGCGCACCATCTCTGAGCTTGAATGAAACTCCAGACTGATCAGATGCAATATGATTTCACAGTTTCATTACATTTGATGACGTCTGATATCTTCTTCTTTAATTTTCACAACCTCGCAAGAAAGATTCATTCCTATTGATGGGGACAAGAGCCTTCTCCGTTCGAGGACCTCAAAGCCCAAAAGGCGTGAAGATTGAAAACAATTGTCTGCGAAAGAGTTTGCAAAGTCACCATTACCTCGTCTTTCAAAAGCTCTGTCAAAAATTGTAGCAGCAGTAAAAGGGCATTTACACAGCACGAAAAGGCAAATTTAAGTTAGCGTAATGGTGGCGTAAAGCTAGCGTAAAGCTCTCATTTACGTAACTTTACGACACATTTCAGCCACGTAAAGCCGAACTTTACCTTACCTTTACGCGTATGCGTTAAGGTATCGTAAAGAGACTGTTTAAGCCCTGCGTAAAGTTGGTGTAAATACGCCGTAAAGAAGAGGTTTAAGCTAACGGAAAGTTGGTGTAAATACGCTTTAAAGTAGAGACTTAAACCAGCGTAATTGAGGCGTAAAGTTGGTGTAAAGATCTTATTTAGACAATCCTTTTACGCGTTAAGCGGACATGCAAAGGAGTAGTAGTTTAAAAAATAGGGCCCCTTTCCGTTTCCAATTTTGCATTACCATAACCAATTTTCAAATTGCCTATCTTTATTTTTACATTTCAAATCCCATGAAAATCGCCAGGTATGCTACATTGTTGTAACTGCAAAAGCTGCAAATACGAATCGCATTCTTCAAGTTTAGTCCCGTAAAGAGTGATCTTACAAGGTTTTAAACAACAAAACACACTGATACTCTAAAACTGAATTTTCTAAATATAACATGATTTATTTCTGTGTTAGCATCTTTGTCATTACATTAAAAATTAAAAAAACGAAAATTTTTCCAACACCTAAGGTTTAAATAAGAAGATACAGTGTACATAAACCTTTCAAATGGGTCAAAACAGTCTTCTCAAAATATCCAAAAAAACCATCTTTAACTTAGTATTATACCAAATTAAGATGATTTATAGTTTAAAATAATTATTAGCATTTACATGTAAGGTACAGGGTGAAAAAGAAAACTGATGAAGTTAAATTTTGATAAAAAACAGCAACTCTAACACACAAATT
>OZ037777.1:13879495-14154495 GCA_964035525.1 Porites cylindrica
TTGAAACCGTTGAACACTTTCAAAATGGACGCCAAATCAACGAACCTGATTGAGCATGTGCAAAGGAACAAGCCCGCTGACCAGGTGTCCCTTCACTCTATTGTTTCCAGGCCCCTTTCTTTTAACAAATTGTCCGTTCCCAAAACTGAAGTCCGCGGACTTAAAATAAGGAAGCGATAAAGGTTCAACAATGAAGCCAGCACTTCATTGAATGTAAAATAGTCAGAGTAATTTGTGAATGCGTTCTTTCTTTAAGTAAAACTCGCCGTTTTTGCGAGGCGATATTTTTTCTTTATTTTTCAATTATTTCAATTTGATCAAATTACAGTTGAAACTCTCTACAACGGCCACCTTAGGGACATCGAAGAAAGTGGCCATAGTAGAGAGGTTGAAAGAAGAGTGAATGTATGTCATGTATGGACCGTCCGCCGAAAAAACAAAACAAAACAAAAATGGCCCGTGTAGAGAGGTGACCGTTAAGGAAGAAACACCTTATACTGACTGAAATCAATGAGGGAATACTACTGAGTATTGACGGCTATTGTGTTTGTCGCGACAGATATGCCGTTTTTCGAAAATTGCCGCACAGTCGCAAGCTATATGTTTGCATGAACTCTGCCAGCAGAATTTTCTTTTCAGCGTCAATTTTAAGTGTGTGCGAAGTCGTTCGCACCACCAAAAAAAATTTGCGTGGTTGGCTTGTTTACATCGACACCAACATCGAACACCAAATGAGTGATCAAAAAAACTATGCGAACTAGTATCAGGACACAAACGACTTACTAAAAACAGTGCCGGGAATAAATTCCTGTTAGGAAGCTAGCATTATATGACAACCTTACTAAACCTTTACTTTTAGCGTAAATGAGCGTAAAGCTGTTTCAACAACTTTATGCTAGCTTTACGAAACCTTTAAGAGCCGAGCGCGTAAATTTACCTTTACAAACCTTTACGCGCCGTGTCAGTTAATAACAGGAAACTCTGCAACGACTCTAGATGCTTACTGACAAACCGTAAATAAACTCAGGAATCTAAGCCTGCTTCAGACTCAGTTCCTAGAGAATTTGGATGTAAAGTCGATGGTAGTTTAATAAACCAAACGCTGGTGTTTTTGACACCTCAGTTTCAGCCATAACAAGCCTGGTCTAGCGGTGAGGAGCGAGGAGGGACGGTTGTATTCGCCGGCAACCAAATAAGATGCCTGGGTGCTGTTTGCATCTATGGCCGGGGGACGGTGTTTCGAGAGTCGTAGTAAAAATAATGGTAAAGTTGCATCAAAATCATAGTCTATGTCAAGCATGCAATTCTTCGTGAAATTTTACATTACACAGTTCCATTTCATTTTCTTTGCTTCCACCTTTGAATAACTCATTCTCTTGGTACCAGTAACTTTATGACGTACTGTTTTCTTTTTCTTCGATTTTCACAACCTCGCAAGGAAGATTTACAGTTCTTTTCTTTTGATAGGGAGAAGAGCCTTCTCCGATCGAGGACCTCAAAACCTACCCTGGATGCCTGAGACTTTTCATGCGCGGTTTCCGGCTTTATAGTGACCCGCGCGAAAAGCGACGCCACCACTGATTTCGCGGGAAAAAAAGCGGTGGCGTCGCGGAATGTCGGCTGTTTTTTCAGGCTAGGTTTTATGGGTGGTGACTGGGACTTGCTCACTCCTCCATCAAAAACCCTGTAGCTCTCAAAAAAATACTAACATCATGCTGTTGTTTCCTCTATTAAAATGTTCCACCTAAATGCTCCATTTTTGCCACTAAAATGCTCGGTCGTCCCCGAAAGTTTACTAAAATGCTCGTTAGTGATCATAAAAAGGAGGCTCTTTTTTATTAATTCTAAACGATTTAAGGGAGTTTAAGACAACAAAAATGGAAGTATGAGTGGAATGAAAACAATGTATAGATTCAAGTAAATGGTTTTGAATAATTAGCTAACTCTTAAGCTAAATACATTGGCTCTAAAATAAAGTTAATAATAATAATAATGTTATTATTATTATTATCATCCTTGCGGCTGTATTAATATAAGGTGAATTTGAATATTTTTTTGGAATTTGGAGTTTAAGTCGTTATTTCTCTTAAAAAATGTGTCAATTTTTATTTTCTGTGAGAGAGAAAACTAATTCTCGGGGAAAAAGCCACTAAAATACTCGAATAATGCCTGATGCTTTTGCCTCACTAAAATGCTACAAAAAAAAAATGCGAGCATAATGCAAAAAAGCCTTATGTGCTCACTTTCACGTGTACACGTGCGTAACTGGTAAGTACAAAGTTCAACCACATCCCCAGGATTCAGTTTCTAACACTTTTCCGCCTCTTATAGTTTTTGTCGATTGTCGATCGAGGTTAAACTTAACTCATAATAAATAAATTGGGCTCGCTTTTTCATTTCTGTCGGCTTTTCTTGGCCCACCAATTTTCATCGGAGAGCAATAGGAAGTACTTTGACCTTGCACCTTCGCAAATATAGCAGTAGTTATTTATGTACCAAATATTGCACTGTCAGAATTAGCCAAGGTTACAAAACAATTTCTTAATGTCGCAACTATCACTGGGGTGGGAAATTTGTCAGGTTTCGGAAAGAGAGGGAAATTCAATTTTTAAACCTTGTTTGTGCCAGGATTGAGTTTTTTTAAATATCAAAAAATTTCTCTCCATCGGAAGGGAAGCCTACGGCGACTTTGAATTTGCCACAAACATTTTAAGAATGGGATATGGATGTATGCCATGATCTAAACAAGTGCCACTCATAACTTATAAAATAGGTGTGGCTGTAAAGAGCATGTTCGCAGGAGGGTACAGCAAAAGATACATGAACCATTTAAAATAGCTACAAACAGAAACTGCTATAAGCAATTTATGCGCAATTCTGACAAAAAGTATCGAACATGTGAGAGATACGAAAACGTTGACGTGACACGCATGTTTAATAGTGTTTTTGTAATTGAAATATTTATTCATATAATTTATATTGGTCGACTAAATATAAATCGTTTTCTTCGTTTAATCATTTCCAATAGAACATTGACAAACGCTAAATGCAAGCAAGAGCTGGTAGCTCCTAAGCAGAAATCGAGAGACATACGTCATGGAAGGTCTTAAAGATTTGCTTGTTCGCAAAACAGTCAACTGGTTCAGCTATGTGGTAAATGTATTTTGGATTTTGCTCGGAATTATCCTATCAGCAATTCTTCTAGAAATTGAAAACAGCGAACCGAGTTCAGATTTTCGGTGTGGCTCAAATGGTGACAACGAGGAAGTCGTTGGTGTCAAATGTTACGAACAGTATGAAAAACAATATAACAAATTCGGTATTCCTGTGTATGGATTCGTGATTTTTAACTTCTTTGTTACGGCAGGTGTTTGTGGAATTTACTCACAAGCGGTAAAGTCGACAGTCGATGAACTTGAAGGAGACGCGGATCGTGATGTAGAGGGACGGACTTCCCGGAGAAAGCTCTTTAAAGCGTATTGTTTGCAACTTCTTGCCAGGTTTGTTCTTGGGATTATTTTTGTCCTACTGCAGGCCAAGTTACTTTATCCCCGCAACTTTCCCTCGAAATTTAATTGCAACTTAACGAAAGGCGAAAAGTTTTCAGACAATACGGCCAGTACGTCTTCCAACGTAACACAAACGCAAACGTCATACCAATGTTTTAATCAAGGAGCGGCTAAGAAGACCTTCTGGGCTTATGCCGTGATCTTCGTAACTGGAGCGTTTGTGATTCTTGTGTTTATTGAGGTTCTCTACATGTTGTTACGTGCAAGAAAAGTAGAAAGGTTCATGGAAGACACACAATTTTATAACTATTACCTGAAATCAAATTCATATGTTTATCAGCCAGAACCGAAACAAACAAGTGAAGAAGAAGAATCATTCAACTGCCCTCAAACAAACGAACAAACATCCGTCTCTACTTTCGTCGAACGTATGAAGGAACATGTCCTGAGGAAAACCAAACAATCCGATAGATATCCTTTTAATCCTAATCCTGGTGAAGGCACTCAAAGAGATCAAACACTTGACCAAATCTACACCAATTTAGTTATTCACGAGGGTAGAGTTGATTATGACTTCACTGGAGATAGAGAGAAGCGACTAGAAGAGTACCCTAAACACAGAGAACATTCCCGACCAACACTACCAGGAGATATTTTTGGTGAAGCTGAACAGCAGAAGATACTTGTTGTTGGTCGTCCTGGAATTGGAAAAACTCTATTTAGCACAAAGATTCTTCGCGACTGGGCATCCGATAACTTGTTCAAAGAAGCACAAAAATCACTTGTGGATTTCAAAGTCGCGTTTCTCATTAAGCTGAGGAGGTTTAACTCCAAAAAAGACGAAGGAAAGGCGGCACAAGACGAAGAACTTAGTCTTCGTGATCTTCTGAATCACTCAGAGTATTCCGCAAAAGATCTAACCGAAGAGGTCTGGAACTACATTCTTAAAAACCCAAACGAAGTACTTGTAATTTTTGATGGATTTGACGAATATTCTGGTAAGACTAAAATCGATGACGAAAGCGATTTCTACGGAGACAATGAAGAAGAGAGCATGCCTATTCATGTACTCTTCAAGAAAATAGCATCTGGAGACATTCTTAGCGGTGCCACAGTCTTGACGACAACAAGACCCAATGCCGTGTCATGTATGAGAAGTCTTAAATTTAACAAAACAGTTGAAATCCTGGGATTTACAACCGAGCAAGTGGATGACTATGTGCAGAATTTCACAAAAGGCGATGACCAAAAAGCAAACACCATAAAGCAACACATTAACAGTAACCTTAACCTCTTATCCTTTTGCTATATTCCTGTGAATTGTTTCATCATTTGTTCCTGCTTGTTCCACCTGCTCACCAACTCAAACTCGGCTGACCTTGGTTTTCTTCCCACAACACTAACCGAAATATACTCCATCGCTGTCAAATATTTTTACTATCGTCACCACTCTAGAGAGGACAAAGTTGAAAACTATTTTCGAAAGCCATTTAAGGAGCTGTCTTCCTCTGTGCAAGACGTGTTTACACGTCTGGGTGAAATTGCTTTTAAAGGAATTCAAAATGGAAGACTAATTTTTGAATCAGATGAAGTGAACGACCTAGAGAATAATGGCCTTTTCCACCGTTTACCAGATACCAGAGATCGTCCTTTAGCAGAGGGAAGACCGCAATATTGTTTTCTGCACCTGACCATACAGGAGTTCTTGGCGGCGAACTATTTGGTGCAGACGTTGAGTCATGAAGAACTGCGGAAGTTTGTTTCCGATCACATCGGGAAAGGTGCGTGGAAGGTCGTGATACAGTTTGTGGCTGGACTGCTTGCTGAACAACAAGAACAATCAACAGATATTTTCAGCGACCTTCTTCCCTCAAAAACCTTTACTACTAGTGCTAAAGACAAGACCGTTTGGCCAGCTCGTGAAGAAAGAGCACTGGTGGTGACGCTATTCAATTGCATGTATGAGAACAATGCCTCTGATCAAGAAGTTCAAAAGAAACTGGCGAAAATTGGTTGCAATGCGCTTGATTTTAGATACTGTAGCCTGTCACCTCTTGACTGTTTAGCATTAGTGCATGCACTTAAATCTGTAGAAGGAATTTTGGATTTTGATTTAGGGGATAACAACCTTCAGTCGCTAGGATGTATAGAGCTTGCGAAGTTGTTTGGTGGTGGCGAACACAATAAGGGTTTTTGCGAACTTGAGAATATTACACTCTGGAGAAACAAGATAACTGGTGAAGGAGTTAAACACTTTTTTACTGCTCTCACACGCCCTAGCTCCAAACTAAACAGTTTCTTTGTCGATTGTAACCCAATAACTGATGAGGGAGTAAATCATTTAGCTACAGCACTCACACACACTAACTGCAAACTGAACCGCTTAACCCTTATTTTAACCAAAATAACTGATGAAGGATTAAAACACTTAACCACAGCACTCAGACACACTAACTGCAAACTAAATGCCTTACTGCTTCATAATAACGAGATAACTGACGAAGGTATTAAACACTTGACTGTAGCACTCACGCACACTAACTGTAAGCTAAATATATTATCACTGGAAGGGAACATGATAACTGATGAAGGTGCCAAACAGTTGACTTCTGCACTTACACACTCTAACTGCAAACTAACCTACTTATCCCTCGGTAGTAACCAGATAACCAATGAAGGTGCTAAACACTTGATGTTAGCACTCACACACCCTAATTGCAAACTAAACTACTTATACCTCGGAGGTAATTGGGGAATAACCCATGACCATAAAACGGGGAACATAAACTGTAAAGTATGTACCTAAGCTATAAACATGTGGGTAAATGTTTCCCTGAACAGCGCTGATTTCTGTGGCATTTTTAACTGGAGCGTTAAAAAGAAGTTAAGTTTTTTCTTCTTCTTCATTGGAAACGTTCCACAACCAGGACACTTCAAAGCAATGTTGAAGCTCTTCGGTTCCCAGTTATGTATATCTGACTTAATTTTATGTAAACATTGCTTCACCGAGACTCGTCAAGCACTCAGCTAAGTATATCTTTAGTACCAAGAATACACCCTCCCTGTCCAAGAGACTCGGGTTCTCTGTTCATTCCCCCTGAGCACTGCAGTTGATCATTATCTGCAGAGGCCTGATTGAGCTGGATCGGGCAAAAGGATCACAGGCATGGGGTTATTTCCCAGTTAAAGTCTCTACTGAACAGTGTAGCTTGACATAGTTACAACTTGTGTGTGATTTAAACGAACTAAAGCTAAAAGGGCCCATATAAATAAAAGTTTGCTAAGTCCTAAAAGTCTCCAGTAACGGTGAAGCTTAGCATAACTTAAAAATCATTTTACGTAGCTATACATACAGCTATGTGATATATTTTAGCTCTACGTAGTAACAATGTATATTAAAACAAACTAAGAGGGTCCATATAGATAACCGAGTTTACTAACTCCGAAAAACCATCAATAATGGTGGAGACTAGAGTAAATTAGTAGACATATATAATCATTTTAGATGCCGTATGATCACTTTTACTGATTTACAGTAACAATAATACTGACAGTAAGGGTCATCTTGTATTTTATCATGCAGTTATTGCTATCTTTCACATAAGTCGCTGATACATTTTTAATTTAGTTGTTCATCACAGACTGTACATAGGTTTAGTGTTTGATATGATGTTATGAAAGGTCTGTTAGACTAGTAAGACGTCGGCCTGGCCTCCTTCCTTTAGTCTGCTACTCAGCCGTTTTTAGTGTCGTCACGCATTTCTCCTCCCCCAAAAACGGCTGCCAGAACCGAACCATATTCCTTTCCAGCGTTTAGCCAATTAGAATCCAGCTTCCATTTTCTGGACGTTGTTCGTGCCACGGACACTCGTACAATCACAGCCTTGCTTTTATCAGTACCCCATGTGCGGTTGACAAAGCAAGAAAGCAATATGGCCGCGCTCGAGGAAGCTGTGACGAAACTCGCCACAAAAGTGAGTCCTCTCCAACGAGAAAACACGTATATATAAAAAAATAATCCTCTAAACGTTTATTAAAACAACACTCCCAAAACTCCACGATTTTAAGATTAACTAGGCGTTTCTATAACTATACTCGTTTCACTAAACAATGAAAACGGGATAATTATTCTAATTTCTAAAGACTAATGCGATATTAATTTTTTTACACAAAATACACAGCCATTTTTGAACTACTTAGTCTACAACACATTTACAAATTATCTTCGAACACGCAGTAATGGACCAATTCGGCTAACGCAATATTGTACCCAGTTCGGATCTCTCGGGGTTAAGATTCTTTGTGCACTGTATTTGCATTATAGGGTAGCATTCACATTTAAATGATATGGAAATTCCTGAAACAAAAAGTTTTATTCCCAAAGGGTTTGAATTGGGTACAACATCGAGTTAGCCGAATTGGTCTATAGTTCCCTTTTCAGTTCACCTTACGTACAAAACAGAGTTCCTTGTCTTTCCTTTAGTCCAGCCCGCCACGACTCCTTCCGAACACAACACCACTTTTACTCGATCCCAAAACCTCCAAACTCCAGTAGCCGCCTTTTCTTATATCTTTCACAGACTTGCTCCGGCTTCGGTCTCCCGGTCTGCCACTGCTCTCTAGTTCAGTTTGGTTTTCCGCAACCGTTCTTGGAGAGATGTTATGTAACGCACTGACTTCTTGAAGAGATGTTACGTAATACAATACTTCTCCTGCTCTCTCAACTTTTACAGCACATCAAACTGCTCTCCCCCGACAAAATGACTTCTTTTGCCGTGAAGTTAAAAGGGACGCCTCTGCTGAAGGGATTTCAGTAGAACGGCTTGTGCTTCAAGGTCTCTCTCTTACAGTCTCTCTGAGCGCGCCCTCCGCACTGAATTTTTAGCGACGCGGCTCCTTCTTAACATCTAAAACTTCCAAATCCCATGCAAATGCAAGGTGTGGCAAAAAGGGACTATTGTAAAAGGTCCCATCTAGTAATTCACGGCTTACAACCAATAGAACGGCTTACAATGACTATTTTACCTAATAAGTTTTATAACGAACAATAAAGTACCAACTGCAACAATAAAAGTTACGCAATACGTAAAAATGCTCGGTCGTTTCCGAAAGTTTACTAAAATGCTCGTTAGTGCTCATAAAAAAGAGGCTCTTTTTATTAATTCTAAACGATTTAAGGGCGTTTAAGCCAACAAAAATGTAAGTATAAGTGGAATGAAAACAATGTGTAGATTCAAGTAAATGGTTTTGAATAATTAGCTAACTCTTAAGTTAAATACATTGACACTAAAATAAAGTTAATAATAATAATAATATTATTATTATTATCATCCTCGCGGCTGTATTAATATGAGGTAAATTTGAATATCGTTTTGGAATTTGGAGATTAAGTCGTCATTTCCCTTAAAAAATGTTTCAATTTTTATTTTCTGTGAGAGAGAAAACTAATTTTCCGGAAAAAAGCCACTAAAATACTCGAATAACGCTTGATGCTTTTGCCTCACTAAAATGCTAAAAAAAAAATGCGAGCATAATGTAAAAAAGCCTTAATATGTGCTCATTTTCACATGTACGCGTGCGTAACTGGTAAGCACAAAGTTCAACCACATCCCCAGGATTCAGTTTCTAACGCTTTTCCGCCTCTTACAGTTTTTTTCGATTGTCGATCGAGGTTAAACTTAACTCATAATAAATAAATTGGGCTCGCTTTTTCATTTCTGTCAGCCTTTCTTGGCCCAATTTTCATCGGAGAGCAATAGGAAGTACTTTAACCTGGCACCTTCGCAAATATAGCAGTAGTTATTTATGTACCAAATATTGTACTGTCAGAATCAGCCAAGGTTACAAAACAATTTCTTGATGTCGCAACTATCAATGGGTTGGAGAAATTTGTCAGATTTCAGAAAGAGAGGGAAATTTAATTTTTAAACCTTATTTGTGCCAGGATTAAGTTTTTTTAAATATCAATAAAATTTCTCTCCATCGGAAGGGATGCCTACGGCGATTTTAAATTTGCAACAAACATTTTAAGAATGGGATATGGATGTATGCCATGATCTAAACAAGTACCACTCATAACTTATAAAATAGGTGTGGCTGTAAAGAGCATGTTCGCAGGCGGGTACAGCAAAAGATACATGAACCATTTAAAATAGCTACAAACAGAAACTGCTCTAAGCAATTTATGCGCAATTCTGACAAAAAGTATCGAACATTTGAGAGATACGAAAACGTTGATGTGACACGCATGTTTAATAGTGTTTTTGTAATTCAAATATATATTCATATAATTTATATTGGTCGACTAAATATGAATCGTTTTCTTCGTTTAATTATGAAGGTCCTAAAGATTTGCTCGTTCGCAAAACAGTCAACTGGATTTTGCTCGGAATTATCCTATCAGCAATTTTTCTAGAAATTGAAAACAGCGAACCGAGTTCTAATTTTCGGTGTGGCTCAAATGGCGACAACGAGGAAGTCATTGGTGTCAAATGTTACGAACAGTATGAAAAACAATATAACAAATTCGGTATTCCTGTGTATGGATTCGTGATTTTTAACTTCTTTGTTACGGCAATTGTTTGTGGACTTTACTCACAAGCGCTAAAGTCGATAGTGGATGAACTTGAAGGAGACACGGATCGTGATGTAGAACGACTGACTTCCCGGAAAAAGCTCTTTAAAGCGTATTGTTTGCAACTTCTTGCCAGGTTTGTTCTTGGGATTATTTTTGTCCTAATGCAGGCCAAGTTACTTTATCCCCGAAACTCTCCCTCGAAATTTAACTGCAACTTAACGAAAGATGAAACGTTTTCAGACAATACGGCCAGTGCGTCTCCCAACACTGGACGAAAAAACGGATTTACTAATGTTTGCGAAAGGTGAAAATATGTGGTAAATTTGGAGCTCCAAATTTGCTTTACATTTGCGCTGTCGGCTAAAGTGTGGGCAAATTCATATATTTGCTAGATAGGTATTGATACGCAAAAGTCAAGTAAATGTAATGGTTTGATACAAATTTGATACATATTTGCAGCATGGGCAAATCTTCAACATTTCTACCAATTTACTCAAATTTACATCCTTGGCAAAAATGACAGTTTTCACTGTACTTCAAATGCAGGCAAAAATATTGCAAAACCACTAATTTGCAGTGGTGTTTGCTCTTGTTTTTCCAGGATACCAAAAGAACACTTTTGCATGTGGTTTACTCGTATTTGCCTTAAGAGCAAAAACAATAAATTTCTACACATTTGGCTGTATCATAAATTTGAACATTTGTATCATAATTATCCATATTTGCAAGGGGAGCAAATATAGTGAACTGCATAACATTTGCTGACAGTCAAAGGTGATGTGCATGTGACATTTCCTATATGTTTGATTCGTTTTGTGACTAAAGTAAATTTCCAATCTCAACTGTAACATTACATTGTTACAATAAAATTTTGTACATGCTGTGAGACTCCGCCAAGAGGTCCAACCCCTTACATGCATCTTTCCTGTTAACCTTTTTTATATGCACTGTCATTTTAATATAAAGGAATCAGAAACCAGTTACTTTTTTTGACAATTTTACAGTCACAAATTTCTTCTGTTAGTCTTTTTACAGAACGAATCAAACTTGGTCCAAAATAAAAAGTTTTGTGGATTTCAAACTCAGGGTTGTGATTATTCACTTGTACACAATTTCCTCCTGGTCATTTAACCAACAAACTTAATTCAAATTAATACCAACAATTTTCGTTTAACCGGTATTTGTTGTAGTTTTGACTGCCCACCTAGAGATGACCGCATCTCGATGGTGGGCTTCCTAAAAATGACCACGTTTTGAAAACCCAACAGCCAATGCTACAACAAAATATGGTGAAACTGCTCACAATTTTATTTGAACATTAACCCGTAAATTTGGTTTGAAAGTAATGTCACTCTATTGTCTTTTTTGCATCTCTCGCAAGTTAAAGTGAGAGTTCACAGAGACTGTGCGGTTTTCTCGGGTGCGTTTTAGACGCTGCCGTAACAAAAAGGTTACTACACTACCGGAATTAAAACATCGTGGAAATTATTAATTTAAATCCGCGGAGTTTTTTCCCCAACAATGAATAATATTACCTCTAACTTTCTGCGATAACGCTGCAAAATTTTTTAGTTTATTTTTCAACCGAATAGGCTGCGAATTTAATGCGATGATCATTTTCACTTTCATACCTTCATCCGCATTTCATATATTTCAATTCATGCTTACAAGATCTCCCTAATTTAATGTCTGAACGCAAGGCTTTTTAATGGAATCTTCATTTCAAGGCCAGAACTAACACTAAGCGCTAAACAGAAACTGCCTTATGAAAAAACTTTTAAAATTGACGCGCTGTTTTAAAGGCCTCACTGGATCTGGATGGGGTTAAATAAAAACGTAAGCGAAACATTAATTTTGCAATATTTAAATAATGTCTAAAAAATAAAGCTTCCCTCTGAGATACCTGGCGAATAAAATTCTCACAGGGCCACAGCCTAAACAGGCTAAGCTGCTCTGTTGAATCAGGAAGGCCAAACTTTTTTTCTTAATGCTGGACAGAGATTAAAACAATATCTAAAAGCGCGTTTTTAGTTCCCTCCGAGACACCCGGAGAATAAATTCTCACAGAGCCAAAGCCTAAAAAGGCTAAGCTGCTCTGTTGAATCAGGAAGGCCAAACTGTTTTACTTAATGCTAGACGGGGATTCAAAAAATATCTGAAAAGCGCGTTTTTAGTTCCCTCTGAGACACCCGGAGAATAAAATTCTCACAGAACCACAGCCTAAAAGGGCTAAGCTGCTCTGTTGAATCAGGAAGGCCAAACTTTTTTTCTTAATGCTGGACAGAGATTCAAACAATATCTAAAAGCGAGTTTTTAGTTCCCTCTGAGACACCCGGAGAATAAAATTCTCACAGAGCCATGCACAGCCTAAAAAGGCTAAGCTGCTCTGTTGCATCAGGAAGGCCAAACTTTTTTTCTTAATGCTGGACAGAGATTCAAACAATATCTAAAAGCGAGTTTTTAGTTCCCTCTGAGAGACCCGGAGAATAAAATTCTCACAGAGCCACAGCCTAAAAAGGCTAAGCTGCTCTGTTGTATCAGGAAGGCCAAACTGTTTTACTTAATGCTAGACGGGGATTCAAAATATCTGAAAAGCGCGTTTTTAGTTCCCTCTGAGACACCCGGAGAATAAAATTCTCACAGAACCACAGCCTAAAAAGGCTAAGCTGCTCTGTTGAATCAGGAAGGCCAAACGTTTTTTCTTAATGCTGGACAGAGATTAAAACAATATCTGAAAGCGCGCTTTTAGTTCCCTCTGAGACACCCGGAGAATAAAATTCTCACAGAGCCACAGCCTAAAAAGGCTAAGCTGCTCTGTTGAATCAGGAAGGCCAAACGTTTTTCTTAAATGCTGGACAGAGATTTAAACAATATCTAAAAGCGAGTTTTTAGTTCCCTCTGAGACACCCGGAGAATAAAATTCTCACAGAGCCACAGCCTAAAAAGGGCTAAGCTGCTCTGTTGAATCAGGAAGGCCAAACCGTTTTACTTAATACTAGACGGAGATACAAACAATATCTGAAAAGCGCGTTTTTAGTTCTCTCTGAGACACCCGGAGAATAAAATTCTCACAGAGCCACAGCCTAAAAAGGCTACGCTGCTCTGTTGCATCAGCAAGGCTAAACTGTTTTACTTAATGCGGGACATGCACTATCATCTTCACAGATCTAATCAGTGCAACATTAAATAAAGCTTTAACCTGTAAATCAATTTTTGGTTTATGAAATTTTACTCACTTTTACCGACAATTGATAGCCACTGGCTTTGGCAAAATAAATTTTCCTGTTTTCTTAAAATGGATTCGATAAAATTGAAAATATCCACTACGATCCGCACTTAAAAACTGAACTCTGACTGAATTGAACTGTTTGCGATCAGGCTTAAGAAATAGTGATCTCCATCAACATTCTCCATGAACATTACACTTTCACATCATTAGCAGTTATTGAGAATTTATGAAATGATCGAGGGATCAGTGTCGACCTTAAAACGTTTTTGCGCTAAAATGATAATAGGTAGCCATTTGAAGATGATACAAAGGAACCTAAAATAGTATCTGTCTTTCGTCTCAGGTCGTTTTCCATCAGTGACGCAAAGTACACAAGTCATGACAGATTAGCAGCTATTAATTGAATCCTAATTAGGTTTTTACAAGGACACCGGAAATTGAAACTTCCTCCCTGTGGTGAATTTCAAAGTCGTATGAATCTCGTCATGCTATAAAGAAAAAACTAAGGCGGTGAAACAAATTAACTTGCAGCATTTATTCTCCCAGGCTGCGTTGTTCAAAGCTGGGTTAAGATAACCCAAGGTTAGTACGAAATATGAATTCAGATACGAAAGTTTCAAAAACAAATTGATTTAAATTCCTTTTGTCTACAATTTGGTGACTGGATACGTAAAAAAGAAAAGAGAAAATTATCTGACAAAATGCTTTTGATTAAAAGGAAAAAGAAACGCGGGTTAAAATCTAACCCTGAGTTAGTGCTAATCGGTCTTTGGAACAACTGGGCCCCGGTCTTTTTTAGGGTCCAATAATTCTAAATCACATAACCACTTTGAAGTGAGTCAATGGTACACAACCTGGGAATGTGTTGCATTCCTCTTCTGTCATTTGATTATAATAAAGCCTAGGGTCGTACAACGGGCAAGGATGTCCGAGTACTAAAACTAGAAATTCAAAATCACACAGTAACTGTTCTATACCGTACAGATCGAGGGCCCACACTACTCCCCTTTATTATACAAGTAAATACACTACAACAAATCTACTGGACAAAGGTCCAGTAGTCAGATCATTTACTGTATTTTTTGTACATCATACTAAAAAATCAAATGTGGTCCAAAATAAAAAGTTTTGTGGATTTCAAACTCAGGGTTGGGATTATTCACTTGTGCATAATTTCCTCATGGCCATTTAACCAACAAACTTAATTCAAATTAAAACCAACAATTTTAGTTTAACCGGTATTTGTTGTAGTTTTGCCTGCCCACCTAGAGATGACCGCATCTCGATGGTGGGCTTCCTAAAAATGACCACATTTTGAAAACCCATCAGCCAATACTACAACAAAATATGGTGAAACTGCT
The DNA here is from genome assembly GCA_964035525.1 of Porites cylindrica. Lineage (NCBI taxonomy): Eukaryota > Metazoa > Cnidaria > Anthozoa > Scleractinia > Poritidae > Porites > Porites cylindrica. The sequence continues at coordinate 13,894,172 of OZ037777.1, forward strand.
CACAATTTTATTTGAACATTAACTCAGCCGACAAATTTATGAAAGGCTAATTTTTCTTACTCTGTTGTTTGCAACCCTGAGTTTGAGTTTCACTGATTTTAATGTTGATTTTGAGTTTTACTGTTCATGAAGTACTACCCATTCAATCCAAAAAAGTCATAGCATTTTTGCAGGCTAAAATTCACCTGAATCCTGGTTATTTGATCTTGGGATACAAGGAGCGGGGTTGTGGCTTCCCAACAAAAATTCTGATGAAGAGACGGTCTTCATATACAGGAGCTACCAGTCAAATCCCACCCGACAAAGCCCCCCCCCCCCCCCCCTCATAAAAAATGAACAGACCAACACTGGGTTACAGGAGCTCTGAGTTGGCCTTGGATCATGAAAAGTTTAAAGCTATAAAGAAAAAACTAAGGCGGTGAAACAAATTAACATGCAGCATTTATCCTTCCACGCTGGGTTGTTCAAAGCTGGGTAAAGATAACCCAAGGTTAGTACAAAATATGAATTCAGATATGAAAGTTTTAAAAACAAATTCAATTGAATAATTCGTTTTGTCTACAATTTGGTGATTTGATACTTAAAAAAGAAAAGAGAAAATTATCTGACAAAATGCTTTTGATTAAAAGAAAAAAGAAACGCGGGTTAAAATCTAACCCTGGGTTAGTGCTAATCTCTCTTTTGAACAACTCGGCCCCGGTCTTTTTTTGGGTCCAATTCTAAATCACGTAACCACTTCGAAGTGAGTCAATGGTACATAACCTGGGCATGTGTTGCATTCCTCTTCTGTCATTTGATAATAGTAAAGCCTAGGGTCGCACAATGGGCAGGGATCTCCAATTACTAAAACTAAAAATTCAAAATGACACAGTAACTGTTATATATAGTTACAGAGGGCCCACACTACCTCCCCTTTACATAAAGTAAATACACCACAACAAATCTACTGGACAAAGGTCCAGTAGTCAAATAATCTACTGTATTTTTTCTACATCATAATATTATTATTAAAATGCTAACAATAACAAGGCCACCCACAGTACCTTAAATTTGGTCCAAAAAAAAAAGTTCTGTGCATTTCAAAGTCAGGGTTGAGATTATTCACTTGTACACAATTTCCTCATGGCCATTTATTCAAGGAACTTCACATGAAAACTGACAATTTTGTTCTTACCGCTATTTGTTCTAGTTTTCACTGACTATACCTAGAGATGACCACATCTTGATGGTGAGCCTCCTAAAAATGACCACATTTTGAAAGCCCAACAGCCAATAATACAACAAATGGTGAAATTGCTTTGTATTTCATATAATTTGTGAATAGAAACTAGCACAGACATGAACAAATAATTTCTTTGCTGCTCTTTACAACCTGATTTTGAGTTCAATAGAATTTGTCTTTTTAAACTGATCAAACAGACTGGCGACATTTATATCAACCTTCGCTCAACAACATTAACATGGTGCATTTCTTCACTTAAACCTAAACTTCTTAGACCAACGGTGTTTACACCTTCAATATTATTATACCCTTTTCACTAAATGAGTCGAATTTTACTAGATTTATTTAGTATTGGAATTCACACAGTAAGATAACTTTTTGATTTTCCTTTTTAAATAGGAATATGATATTTTATAATTGCTGGACAGAAAAAAGGTTCCAGCTAAAAATTTGTTTTGAGCAGTGACAGAAGACATGAAATAGTAAATCTCAACTTTGGAGTGTCTGAAGGCATTTTCTTTGCCCTTCCACAAAATGACTTTCTACTTTCACTCTGCCACTAATTTTTGCCATGACTTATTAACGCCAAGTGAAAACATAATATCTGAGGCATATTTCTGAAGCTACATGTCAGTGCTAGTGAGCAGTCATGGACTGCTGTTTTGAAGGGGCATCCGATAGCAAGATAGCCTTTCGAAAATCACTGAGCATTGGGTGGTACATATTGTTTACCTCTGTAGGAATAATGTTGTCACTCTTTATATCTCTGAGGGGAAACCTCTACGAGTGCAAATGTTCTATAGCTTCACACAATTTCAGTACATTATGTTTCCTGCAGAACACTGTGAAAGGGACATGGATTTACTTAGCAGGGCACGGCACAAAGTACAAGAAAACTAATATTGTAAAGATGCTAAAAATATAACACAAGGAACTACACGTGAGGTTTCTTTTTTGTGACATTTACCCCAAACAGATGGGGTATTGATGTATGGGAGCATTCAGTATAATTTATAAGCTTCACTTCTGTTATCTTCTGAAGAGGAAAAAATGATTACTGTAAATAAATTGAGACCCACTGGAATACCCCTGTAGCATTTCTTCATGCACAGACCACAAAAAGCTTCCCCATGTTGAACCTGTATTTCATTGACCTCTTTATCTTTTGGAGAGTTCAGGTGAAGCAACTCAATTTCAAGAACATTGGAAATTTAACTCCTGTACCACTCAAGGAAAAATCTGAAACAAATGTACAAAAAAGTCACTAAACCCACTAAAAATAACTGGTAATTCTACCTTTATTGAAAATATTGTGAAATTAAATGAATTGTGTTACTTGTGTTTCCATTATCTTTATGAACATTATAAATACACATGTGGCACATTTTAGCATTTTTGACCTTTGGACTCAGCTTACATGTACAGCTGTATCATTATAAATTATTATAAACAAAACGACCTTGTATATGAAAACATGACAAAACAAAACAGCAAAAAATGACAGTAAGGCATATAAAATAAAGGCTCCACCCTACCCCTGTCAAAATCAATGGTACATGTACAGGTATTACGCTCAATATGTCAATATAGCGCCAGAGGAAGTATAAATTACTCAAGCAATTAATCTTGAGCTACTTCTGCCAAATACCAATAAATTAGCACCAAATACCAATAAATTAACACCACTTAAATTTTTCAACAAGGCTTTTTTCAGCTGGATCACTACCATACGCACGCGACACGCGTGCACATACATGCTACAAATGTAAATATGGATGCAAATGTAGTTTATTCCCGGTTATAACATAGATGTGGCAGTAGAAGCACGATATACAAAGCAAAATACATCGACTTTACCTTTTAAATTTCGAATATCCTTGAGAAAAAATCCAGCAACATAGGCAATCTCTTCCTCCCGCCAAATCGCCAAAAGAACGCGCGCCCGATTTCCCAAGCATTTGCGCCTCAGTGGTGCTGGTCAGCGACAGTCTGCATAACCGTTCGAGAACGAGGCACAACAATTGAAATCGCCCAAATTTCGTCGACCGTTACCACGTTCCATTGCCATCGATTTGCCACCAGCTTTTACTTCATACGTTTAACGCCATATTTATCAAGAGTTTTCGAATTTTCCTTCTTTGTGGGGTTGACTGTCGAGTATGGAGGAATCGGCCAGTCTTATTTGTTCGAATTTATCGAACGAATGTGTCTTCGAAGAACTTATAAAAATAATCGCTCGAGCTTGAGGGAACTGCATGCTTATAGACTGTTCGACGAAAAGGAAATTGCACTTATCCACCATGAAAGACATCTAGATAGCTCCATCGGCGACGATCAAGTACTAACGATTGGATCCAAGAAAAGCAGCAGTTAGTACTTAGTTCATAGACTTCGGTGAATCGTTGCTGTTAGCAGACATTGTAAAACTAAGAAGAGGCAGGAGAAATGCAAGGACAAACAAATGCTGAGGGAGCAACTAATCGGGAGTAAAAGAAATGCTCAGTAAGTATAAGAAAGTTCATTCTTACTGTTAATCCATTAATGATGCTATTTGATAATACCTACATTTACATTCCCAATATTCAGTAATCAACAAGGACTCACCCCTACTCCTGAAACTTTATTTGTCCTGTTGTTTTAAAAAATACTATAATCTTTTATGTGGTTGTTCTCTTCAGATAAAATTTATCTGAAGAGAACAACCAAATAAAAGATTATAGTATTTTTTAAAACAACAGGACAAATTCGATAATGGTCTTGGAAATTTAATAAGAATTGAAGCAAGTGTTAATTCCCCTCTAAGGCCAAAAATAACCTTATCCTCTGGTGCCTACTTTCTCCAAAGGCTTTTCCAAAATTTAAAAGGGGATTAAAGGCAGTGACTGCCATGGTGCTGAAAACATAGAGTAGCTAGAATTTAGATCATGGTACCCTGCTTTCACTGATTTCTTTTTAATGATCACCCCATGTAAGGGATTCTGGAATCCGGGAAATTAATTTTTTGCTTATGGAATCCAGAATTCAGGCAATTTTTGTTGTGGAATCCTAAATTCTGAGCTTTGAAACCTGAAATACAGGTCAAACAATTGGAATCCAGAAACCAAGTAATCCACTGAAAAAGGTTCTGGAATCCGCAGCGTGGAATCCAGAATCTAAAACTGTCTTGGATTCCCTCATATGAGGCAATTATAGTATAATTAAACTTTTGTTCCCAAGATACACTGTAAGTGATGGCAATGTTGCAGAAGAAGCAGGTCCATGAAGTTTTAAGTAATATGTCAATAATGTCGTTATGGTAGTGATGTAGTGGGACACTCACTATAAAATTAATACAATGATTTATCTGGAGTCAATTGTCTTGTTACAAAAGGGTTTCTTCCATTCATTTTTTCATTTTGCTTTTGCTCAAAGAAGGTCTTAGTTTTAACAGGTACAGTGTAATCAGGATTATGATGACCGCTTGGGGTTAGATTTGAGACATGAAAGTTACAAGCCACCAATTTGTTTAAACTAGTTAATTTTGATATCAGTGAACTCAGGAAATAAGTAAGTTTAGTCACGTAGTGTGACTGCAGCCAGTAATAGTACATGTAATATCTAATAGCAACCTTTATGCTATAAAAGGCTAGAATATTTAGACAGAAAAGGACAATAGTATTTTTCATGACAACCATCTACAGCTTTAGTTTCAATATTAATGGTCTCAATTATGTATAATTTCTGTTTGTTGCAGAAAAAGCTAAAGAGACCACCCTTTTCCAGTCAACCTCTATTTCGAAGAAGGATTGTTGTAAGTTCAAAGCTTGTATAAATGTGGAGTGCATGTCTTCAGAGCAAGGCAATACAGACCAAGGAGATGACAAATCTGAGAAAAGTCCTTTGCAGGAGGCCTCTAGCATGGAGGAGTCAACAACTTAGCCTGTAAAAACCTCTTTGCCTAGCTGAACAGTAAAGCAAAATTGAAACAGTCACATGTAAGCCTGTCATTACTCAATGACAATAGAAAGGAGGAATGGCTTCTCCTCAGAGAAGGAGGCACCAGATAATGCTCCTGAATTTGCTTTGTGATAAGGAAATATAAGTTAATCCAATGCTCTTAAAGAAATTCCAGATTATTTTATGACTGGTCATACTTACAGGTACATGTACATGTAGCTCTGCAAATACAGTAATCCTTTAATCACTCTCTGTTTATGACACTGTTTTTTAGAAAAAGATAAATCTGTGTAAACAGTACAAATCCTGATGGTGTTGATTTGTCCTGAGAATTCTGGTGGCAGGTAGATCAAATTGGTTGATGTGATAAATTTTTCATTAGAATCCTTTGGCTATTGTTTGCAAGTAATGTACCAGTCAGCAGGTTAAAAGGCCAATTAATGTACAAATGTTTCTTTTAAATCTATTTGCTTAACTGCAGGCATTTGAGTTCTGCTGGCACCACTTCACAGTACATGTGTACCGGTTACAGCAATTGCAACTGACCTGCTTGAACAAAAAACAAAACAAATTTAGGTACACCCTGCTTTTTGTCATGATTTAGTATGGAATTTTGCAAAGGATTGCAACATGACTCAAGAAAAAGAGTAATGAGAGACAGCAGTGTAGTTATTTTGCAGGCTAGCCAGATCAACCTTTTGTACTACATGTACATGTATACTGAATGTAAAATAATTATTAGCTTCTTTCATTGGGACCAACTACAGTGACAATGGTAATGTTGACATGCTGTGGAATACTTACAGCTGGTCATTACTTTAATGACCCTCAATTTTCTTAGAACAGGGCAAGTACTAGAAGCTCCGGCCGGTACTTCCTCTAAGAGCATATCCAATACTATACAGGAACCATTAGTAACAAAATGAAGTTAAAGAAGTCTGATCTGAATTTGAATAGCTACATGTACCTAAACTATTTCTTAGTTTGCTAAATGCTATAACCCAGTTGTTATACCAGCAAAAATTGGAAATTGGTAGCAAGAATTAGGCCTTTCATTCTAATAGAGCCTAAAGACAAAAAATGCCACCAGAATCAAATTTTGTTTAATCTGTAAATAGCAATAAATTCAAAAATGCTAATTATTTATTAAAATGGGTTTCTTAAGGGTTCCATTTGGTTGGAACAGGATTTTGTCCTTAGATACAAAAGTTTAAGTAAGAAATAGTCTTGTCATAAGTAAATATTGGCCCAAGGGTAAAAAGATTTTTAACCTGTTTCTGAGTTGCAAAAAGCTAAACAACTGAAATAGGTTTGAGGCAACTCTAAAACACCTACAGCTGTCTGTAGAATATCTTACACATTTAGATGAAGAACACTTTTCTTATAATATTAATAGTTAGTAATGATCTGATAGAGTGGAGACAAGTAAACATCAACGAACTGTAAAATTGGGAATTAATATGAAGAGCTGTATGTACAGCTGTATACTGTAGTTTGTAAAGTCTGTAATAATGTGTAAGCCACTTTGGTTTATGGAATAAATCATTTGAACATTATAATGGGAGGTCACTGCTAGAATTTCTTTCAGTAACTTTAATGTTTGAAGCTATAAACTTCAAGATTAATTATAGCCACTTGTTATGAACCTGAAGTGAGCCATGTTATAATTAAAAATAATTTAAAAATTTTATCGCATTTGCTACAACTCAGGCAAACTCGTTTAAACCTTGGAATTTACATTTGCTACTTGTGAAAAAATGCTCAATTTTATGGGTTTGATGACATTTGCTAACCAAATTAAAGTCAGAATTTGATTACATTTGCTACCTGAGCGAAAAATTGTACAATAGTAACAGTTTGATCAGATTTGCTGCTTAAGCAACTTTGTTCAAAACTTGACTTTTGACCACATTTGCCGCTACAAGCAAAATTCTGTGTTTGATCAAATTTGCACACCCTAGAAAATTTGTTCAAAGTTTAGGTTTGCTAACATTTGCTTCGTGGGCATACATGTTTAATACAAAGAGTTTGGTTACATTTGCTATGCAAAGCAATCTGGTTCAATTATGAAAATTTGATCATCCATGATAACCCAAGCAAACATTGTTCAAATTAGATACTTCGCTCACATTTGCAAAGCTGCGTAAACGCTCTGAAAATAACAGGTTTACATGCTTTTACATCTAAAGCAAAAGCTGTGCAAAACAGCAGATTTGCGCTATCATTTGCGTAATGTGCAAATATAGTTCAAAGAAACATATTTGCCTACACATTTGAACCATCTGCAAATGACCCTCAAATCCATGGCTGCCCATTATCTTTGCACCAAGATGTAAATGTTGTGCAAATGTGGCATTTACCGTCATTGCTACGGATAGCAAATCTAGTGCAATATCAGTCTTTGCTCTTGCGCAAAATTGTGCAAATGTGGTATTTGCTACATATTTGCTGTAATTTGGCTACCCTAGTAAATCCATTTTTTCGTCCAGTGCAACGTAACACAAACGCAAACGTCATACCAATGTTTTAATCAAGGAGCGGCTAAGAAGACCTTCTGGGCTTATGCCGTGATCTTTGTAACTGGAACGTTTGCGCTTCTTGTGTTTATTGAGGCTATCTACATGTTGTTACGTGCAAGAAAAGTAGAAAGGTTCATGGAAGACACAATTTTTTAACTATTACCTGAAATCAAATTCATATGTTTATCAGCCAGAACCGAAACAGAGAAGCGAAGAAGAAGGTGAATCAACAACAAACTGCACTCATACAAACGAACAAACATCCGTCTCTACTTTCATCGAACTATGAAGGAACATGTCCTGAGGAAAACCAAACGATCCGATAGAGATCCTTTTAATCCTAATCCTGGTGAAGGCACTCAAAGAGATCAAACACTTGACCAAATCTACACCAATTTAGTTCTTCACGAGGAGAGAGTTGATTATGACTTCACTGGAGATAGAGAGAAACGACTGGAAGAGTACCCTAAACACAGAGAAAATTCGCGACCAACACTACCAGGAGATATTTTTGGTGCAGCCGAACAGCAGAAGATACTTGTTGTTGGTCGTCCTGGAATTGGAAAAACTCTATTTAGCACAAAGATTCTTCGCGACTGGGCATCCGATAAATTGTTCAAAGAAGTACAAAACTCACTTGTGGATTTCAAAGTCGCGTTTCTCATTAAGCTAAGGAGGTTTAACTCCAAAAAAGGCGGCGCAAGACGAAGAACTTAGCCTTCGTGATCTTCTGAATCACTCAGACTATTCAGCAAAAGATCTAACCGAAGAGGTCTGGAAGTACATTCTTAAAAATCCAAACGAAGTACTTGTAATTTTTGATGGATTTGACGAATATTCTGGTAAGACTAAAATCGATGAAGAAAGCGATTCCTACGGAGACAATGAAGAAGACAGCATGCCTATTCATGTACTCTTCAAGAAAATAGCATCTGGAGACATTCTTGGCGGTGCCACAGTCTTGACGACAACAAGACCCAATGCCGTGTCATGTATGAGAAGTCTTAAATTTAACAAAACAGTTGAAATCCTGGGATTTACAACCGAGCAAGTGGATGAGTATGTGCAGAATTTCACAAAAGGCGATGACCAAAAAGCAAACACCATAAAGCAACACATTAACAGTAACCTTAACCTCTTATCCTTTTGCTATATTCCTGTGAATTGTTTCATCATTTGTTCCTGCTTGTTCCACCTGCTCACCAACTCAAACTCTGCTGACCTTGGTTTTCTTCCCACAACACTAACCGAAATATACTCCATCGCTGTCAATTATTTTTACTATCGTCACCACTCTAGGGAGGACAAAGTTGAAAACTATTTTCGAAAGCCATTTAAGGAGCTGTCTTCCTCTGTGCAAGACGTGTTTACACGTCTGGGTGAAATTGCTTTTAAAGGAATTCAAAATGGAAGACTAATTTTTGAATCAGATGAAGTGAACGACCTAGAGAATAATGGCCTTTTCCACCGTTTACTAGATACCAGAGATCGTCCTTTAGCAGAGGGAAGACCGCAATATTGTTTTGGCGGCGAACTATTTGGTGCAGACGTTGAGTCATGAAGAACTGCGGAAGTTTGTTTCCGATCACATCGAGAAATGTGCGTGGAAGGTCGTGATACAGTTTGTGGCTGGACTGCTTGCTGAACAAGAAGAACCATCAACATATATTTTCAGCGACCTTTTTCCCTCAAAAACCTTTACTATTCGTGCTTACGGCAGGATCGGTTGGCCAGCTCGTGAAGAAAGAGCACTAGTGGTGACGCTATTCAATTGCATGTATGAGAACAATGCCTCTGATCAAGAAGTTGAAAAGAAGCTGGCGAAAATTAGTTGCAGTTGGCTTGATTTTAGATACTGTAGCCTGTCACCTCTTGACTGTTTAGCATTAGTGCACGAGCTTAAATCTGTTGAAGGAATTTTGGATTTTGATTTAGGGGATAACAACCTTCAGTCGCTAGGATGTATAGAGCTTGCGAAGTAGTTTTGTGGTAGCGAACACAATCAACTAAGCAGCTTCACCGTCCATTTTAACCCGATAACTGATGAAGGAGTTAATCGTTTAGTCACAGCACTCACACACACTAACTGCAAGCTAACCGACTTAGACCTCAGTTCTAACAAGATAACTGACGAAGGTGTTAAACACCTGACTGTAGCACTCACACACACTAACTGCAAGCTAACCGTCTTACGCCTCAGTTATAACAAGACAACTGACGAAGGTGTTAAACACCTGACTGTAGCACTCACACACACGAACTGTAAACTAACCAACTTAAGCCTCATTGATAACAAGATAACTGACGAAGGTGTTAAACACCTGACTGTAGCATTCACACAACGAACTGTAAACTAACCAACTTAAGCCTCATTGATAACAAGATAACTGACGAAGGTGTTAAACACCTGACTGTAGCACTCACACACACGAACTGTAAGCTAAATAGCTTATCCCTCGAAAAGAACCAGATAACCGATGAAGGTGCGAAACAGTTAACTTCAGCACTGACACACTCTAACTGCAAACTAACCTTCTTATCCCTCGGTAGTAACCAGATAACCAATAAAGGTGCTAGACTCTTGACATTAGCACTCACACACTCTAACTGCAAACTAACCTACTTATTCCTACGAGGGAATTGGGGAATAACCCATGATCATAAATCGACGAACAAAAACTGTGAGGTATGTACCTAAGCTATAAAAATGTGCGTAAATTTTTCCCTGAACAGCGCTGATTTGAGTCAGAATTGTGTGGCATTTTTAATTGAGCCTTAAAAAGAAGTTAAGTTTTTCTTCTTCTTCGGAAACGTTCCACGACCAGGACACTTCAAGCAATGTCGAAGTTCTTCTGTTCCCAGATATGTATATCTGACTTCATGTAAACATTGCTTCTCCGACACTCTTAAAGCCCTCAGCTAAGTCCCAAGAGACTCAGGGGTTCTCTGCTCATCCCCCTGAGCTCTGCAACTGATCATTATCTGCAGAGGCTTGATCGAGCTAGATAAAACTTTGCTGAGTCCTAAAAATTTCCAAAAATGGTGACGCTTAGCATAACTTAAAAATCATTTTACGTAGCTATACATACAGCTATTTGATATATTTTAGCTCTACGTAGTAACAATGTATATTAAAATAAACTAGGAGGGTCCATATAGATAACAGTTTACAAACATCGAAAAACCATCAATAATGGTAGAGACTAGAGTAAATTAGTAGACATATCGGAATCATTTTAGATACCTGTAAATATAGCTGTAAGTGATATATTTTAGCTTTACATACTAACAATGTGTATCCAAACAAACTAAAATTGTCCATATAAATGACGCTTTGCTTACTCCGAAAAATATCCAATAATGGAGACTGGCACAAATTGATAGACATATATAATCAGTTGAGATAGCTATAGAGTGTTTTCACATGACGTCACGGCGGCCATATTGGTGTCCCAAAACAATGAAACCGTGGCCATGTTGGTGTCCTAAACCAGTTCCCTGGGAGTTGAACTCTTTTCTTAAGCAAACGCTTTCTTTTGTTACAATAAATTTGCATATATGCTGGCCACGTGAGTGAAAACACTATATATACAGGTAAATCATATGATATATACATTAAGACCTTTACCTTTAGGGGTGCGTGTTACCCTATAAGCATTATCACTTTTACTGATTTACATTGAGTAACAATAATACTGACAGTAAGGATCATCTTGTATTTTATCATGCATTTATTGCTATCTTTTACATAAGTCGCTGATACATTTTTAACACCACCACCACCACCAACAACAACAGTTCATTCAATTGTCAAATGAGTTAGGTCTATGTTACCCACAATTAGCGGAGCTATTCTAGGTGGGCAACAATACAATAATTGTCTTCTATAAAGTCGGCAAAACAACGTAAGTAAAGAGAAAGCAAAAACAAAACGTAATCAATCAATCAATCAATCAATCAATAAAAGGTAGCACCTATAGTTATAAGGAAGGAAAACACTTTAACTGAATAAGCAGTTCAGGTAGGAACTGGTAATGGTACTCATATCAACATACACCTTCTTGGTCTCCGAAACCTTGATCAGTATATTTATATAATTTACCCTTGAAAGGGTCTTTGCGCTGTTCACGTAACGTAAGAGGAATTTTGTTCCAAATTCTGACACCACTTCTAGAAAAAGATAACAATAGCTGATTGAGTCTAGATCTCTGGACATAAAAATTACCTGCGGCAGAAAATCTGGTATAATAAGAGTGGATCATGTTAGAACGGACGAACAATTCAGAAATTTTAGAGGGAGCCCGGTTATTGGAGATATCGTGCATTAGGATAGCCGAATATTTAAAGTACAGCATATTCAGAGGCAAAACACCAGACCTGACGAACAAAGGTATGGCATGAGCTCTCCAGTCAGAAGAGCACATTAACCGTAGAGTTCGTTTTTGCAGTATTAGAATTTTGTTCAGACTTGAATTGGCAGCTTGTCCCCATGCAATAATTTTAATTTAGTTATTCATTAAAGACTGTACATAGGTTTAGTTTTTTTGATATGATGTTATGAAAGGTCTGTTAGACTAGTAAGAAGTCGGCCTGGTCTCCTTCCTTTAGTCTGCTACACAGCCGTTTTTTGTGTCGTCACGCATTTCTCCTCCCCCACAAACGGCTGCCAGAACCGAACCATATTCCTTTTCAGCGTTTAGTCAATTAGAATCCAGCTTCCATTTTCTGGAAGTTGTTCGCGCCACGGACACTCGTCCAATCACAGCCTTGCTTTTATCAGTACCCCATGTGCGGTTGACAAAGCAAAGCAATATAGCCGCGCTCGAGGAAGTTTTCAGTCGAGTGGCTCAAATCTTCATTCAAAATTTCGGAATTAAGGTGGCCCAAACCAATTTATTTGCGCGTTGGTTATGTTTTGAATCGCGTTTTTCGGCAGAAATGCTTTAACCGATTTCTATGATTTTTGGTATCCTTAATAAAAATGGTCGAACTTTAAGAAAATGCTATTTATTTTCTTATAGGTGTAATCGGCATATGTTTAAAACCGCATTTCTACAAAAAAAGTCAACAATTTCAAAACCCTAAGACAGATTTTTCTCTAACTTCGGCAAATAAGCCTAAGAGCTCTCTAGTTTTGTATCTGCAAGTTTGAAGTCAATCGTGATCGTAGAACTCTTAGCACAAATAGCTGGTCAAATTTAACTTTAAAATGCAACGCTAACACATTTGTGAAAGTTGACACAAAAATAGAGGAAAACTGCCCACGGACTATCTCCTATCTACAAGGGTATTCTTGCCCATAGCTTCAGTAGCACGAAATTGAGTAATCAGAAACCTACGGCGAATACAGTTCGCAATATAAGAAGGACAACTTTATGCTGAATGCGGGGCAAGATTAAATAACTTCTATTTATCAAAGTTACTGTGTATTTTCCCTTACCATTATTCACTATCTTCATGTAGACCATAATGCACCTTGTTTACCCCCCAAATTTTGCATGAATTGTTATGTCAAGATATTTTGCTGTGCCCCTCTTATCACGCAAAAGGTTTTGAGTTTTAAACTCAACAAGTTTACTATAGTAACTATATTTACCCATTTGCTCGTCTGTTGAAGCTTGGAAAATCTTTGCAAACATGCCGTGTCAATTTTTTTCCGCTTGAGCTGTCAATAACTTCGAAACCCTAAAACAGATTTTTCTCGAACTTCAGCAAATAAGCCGAAAAACGCGATTCAAAAACATAACCAACGCGCATATAAATAGGTTCGGGCCACCTTAAAACGCCCGTATACTCAGGTTGCAAAGGGCGCAGTCTAAAATACTCGCCCTTCTGGCATTGTTTGCAGCTAATTTAAAGTGTATCCCAAAGCGGGCAAAGCTGGACACTCTCTCTTCTAGCACAACATCCAGGCCACACAGATTTTTCATTTTTTTTGCACTTGTGTTTGTGTTGATACTTTCTTACTCCTGACATTGTAAGGTTGGTTAGACTGCCTGCAGATGTCTCAAACTTAATGAACGTCTCCCAGAAAAGGCCAAAATAAAGGCTGGCATCGTACGCGTTTACAAGGTTCAACAGTTAAAAAAATTTTTTTTTAGTAGAAAACATCCTAAAAGAAACGAAATAGATTTAGATTTAGAGATAAAAAATTATTACTGTTTTTGTCTTCTTTAAACTGCAGAAAGGCACCTAAAAAATGACTGATCCACATCATGTATCTAACAATACGCTAATGACATATGACATGTTCAAAGCAAAATTTGTTAATATTTGCAGTCGTATGCAAAAAGTTCATTGACACGCGAGAAGTGCACGAGCGCGTGGTAAAAGATCAACGCGAATTATCTGCACTGGAAAAATTAGCGGTTGATCCTGAGCGGAGAAAATATTGTCTTATCTACTCAGGTGCTGTCGGACGTCCTTTAATTTTGTACTTATCTTGACTTTAACACCACAACTTGAGTAGCTACTGGAGGTGGGTACGTAAAAAAACTAAAAATTTCAACTTGTTTCACAACTTTAATCGTGCAAGTTCGAGACTGAGAATGATTAACAGTACGTTTTGATAAAAAGCTCCTTCGGCGAAAAAAAGGAAAATAAAGCAGGTTTACAGGGAAACTTTTGCAAGAGGTGTTTTTAAAAAGGCGTGAAAAAATAATAATGGTAAAGTTTCCCAAAAATGTGTTGTCGCAACAATCTATCATAGCCTTTAAGCATAAAACATTTCAAAAGCACTGTGCGGCAAGGATTTAGCAGAGTCAGCGGAAGATGTGTCCTAATCCCCAAGTGTTTTAAACTTTTTTCAATTTTTACCTGACTCAACTGCCGTTTAGTGATGACGAAGAAAAAAGAATCGCGCGCTCTTCGTTCCAAATTCCATAAATGACATATAAAAGACTGTGACGTAAAGAATGGAAGTTTCAAACTTTCTTACAAAGCAGCAAAATTTTTTTGCTTCTTTTTGGGCCGGCTACATTGCGGCCTATAAACTTTGGAGATATTGCATGTTTTCATTCAAGGGTGCCTACAGCAGTTAAAGTGATACCTCAACAAAGGTAGTTTGTTTTTTTTTTGGTTTTTATTTCAGCTACAGATAAGTGTCAAAGCCAGATGCCTTGTCAAGATTAAGCAGACATACGAAAATTTTAATCACCAACTGAAAATTATGACTGTTCTTTTCAAATTCACATTTTTCGTTTTCATTTAGGGAAAAGGTAGACTAAGATAATTTTTTTTATTATAGCAGACTTGTTTATGAACTCGTAAGGCCTTTTTTCCGTTGAAAAACATTTACCATTTCTTGGACGCATTTGGGAAAAAAATTGTTGACTTTCATTTGGCATGGCAACGAGTGAACGAGTCAGCCAAATTGTGTCTTCCAAAATTTGTCAACTTTCAGTTTACATGAGTTTAATTTTGCGGATGGACAGTTTTTTGCACTTTGAGAGAACCAATTTAATAAAATTATCTGTACAATTCTTAGCGGCTACATTCAAATTTCTTGCGTTTATCGGAGTCAAGGTACAGATCATTGAAACTGGCTTTCTTCTGTTTGAGTAAACCCTTTTTTGTGGTCATGAGGGCAACAGAACTCGTAAAACATGGACGCATTCATACGATGATTGCATTTACATCTCAAACAGCGCACGATAAAAAATGTTATTCCAGTTCTAAGTGCATTTGTATTAATTGCCCGGGGTAAATACAAATTTGAGTGGAACAAAATTGAAATTTAAGCTCAAAACATTCATTAAAATAGAACATCCCGATATTATAACTTTTATGGCTAAGTAAAAATTGTTTATTTATTTACTCTTTTAGGGTCAAGGACAGCAAATTAGAAATTTTTTTGATGTGCTGTCCTTCATCCTAAAAAAGTATATTAAATATACATCGGAAGCCAAATCAACCGCAACAAATGGTAATAAGAATGGTTTTATGTACGTAATTGATATATTTATAGTCTCTACCTTTTATAACCATTGCATAAGAGTCGAGAATGGGTTGTCCAAGGCACAATCAGCTACTGTAAGCTAAACACCGACAAAACGTTTCTATGGCTGGCGCAGAATGTTCTGGTGCAACAGAACCACGTACCTGAGTTCTGCCTGTAAACACTATACGGAAATCACACAATCACACATTTCCGTGGCACTGATACGACTATCCTCAACCACGCATAATCTTCTCACGTCTAACACGAGCGAAATATCATCAGATAACTCGGAAAAACTCAGCCTATTGGCAGTTAAACACCTCTCGACTTTTCTCTTACAATCTTCTTATTCAAGTTCCCGGATGTACGGTCACACGGTCGGTAGACCAGCATAGACCCTGTTTTCACACCAGAAAAAAGTTTTCGCCCGGGCCAAAGTTCACCTGCAATGCGGCTGCAATTTTGCTCTCGCCTAAGTCATTTGACTCCTAAGAGCCTGTTCCTGAGGCCAAAGACTTAGCGGTCACCTTAGAAAAGCGAACAATATCGTATCTTTCTGTCTCAGCCCGACACGTCGCCTTTTCTCGCGTGGGGTGATTTTCACGCGCGCTCGCGTTTCGCTCGCTCTACTATCCCTGAGGAAAAATGGGGGACTACTCGTAGTCTATCTCAGCCCGGATCAGAGTGATTGATCCTTTTAATACGATATTGCACGATGCAGACTGCGAATCGTAATAACTTTGTCCCATCTCAGCATCTTACATGATCTTCTCCGGGAAACTTTTCTCAAGGTCACCAATAACGAAATGTAAACTGCTAAACACAACCAAAACCAGCTTTAGGCGCGCCCTGATTTCAAATAACTGTCACTTGTTTGGAAAAGAGAATTGTGGTTAGGGCCAGAAGAAAAAGAAACAGAGGGAAGTAGGAAAAGGGGGGAAGGTCAGCTGGAAGGATAGATAGAAATTGTGTCTTTAGCCACTTCTACACAAATCCCTAACCACAAAACAACCAGAAATGAAAAAACGACATAAGCAAACAACTCAATAAACAAGCTGAGTCAGGGGAAGTTGAGAGAAATTACAAAATTTTGCTAACCCAGTTTTCATAAATCCAGGTAGAATTATAAGTGAAATAACTGGAGTGACGCTTTTTTCCCTGACTACATGTTTTTAGCATACACTAAAACAGTGGATAGTGCTTTTCGTGTGCTCTTATTGGCTACTCAAAGTCGGGATATCCAGTGTTAGTATATACACACTCAGTGATCTTGGTGATTTAAGCAATCTGATTGGTTCGCTATCTCGGACTATTCAACAATATTCACCTCCTAGCGAGTGGATAATGTGTGAGCTCGGTGTTTTTCCCATTTTTTAAGAGAACGATCTTTTTAAAAGTCGCCAAAATCCTAGGGCTGACTTTTTTTAAGGCAAGAAAAGACTTGGAAGGATTCAATACGGCGTTTTTCGATTTACTGTTAGTAGCAGGAGTTTTGTGCTCGATGGATTGTTTACAACTGCCGTGTATTCGCGTAGAGGAAGCCGTTTCGTGAAGTCAGCGTTTTCTAACAAGAAAATTTTGGCTAAAAAATCGAAGTTTATTTATGACAAACAAATTTAAAAGGAAATGTTTGCAGAAATTCTACGTTTCAATTAAACAGGAAAAAGAAAGATACAGGTAGACGACGTCTTACCTCGAGCAACCGAGCCGCCATTTTTGTCAGCACTTCATGCAAAGACAACACAACAAACCCTTTTGGCTATGAACTTGGCGAGTCAACAGAAAACAACATAGCTTTTCTTCTCAGGTAAGGAAACAGTTCAAACTTTTAGCGGTTCCATTTAAACCATTACGCTGTTGTTTGCGAAATGATAAACTTGTGAATTGCCATGTTTGAAAATTCTGCAAAGATCTATTTTTAAACTTACGCGTGATTTGATCTGTCAATCAAATCGTACTTTTAAATGGTTTCCTCTCTGATTTTGTTGAGATCACTTCGTGTGTATATACTAAAACAATTATTCTTTTCAATGTCGGTGAATAGTGGCTTTGGGAATATTTACCTCGCCGCTTTCGCGGCTCGGCAAATATTTTGCCACTATTCACCTCGATTTCAAAGAATAATTGTTAACTATTCATTGATTCACCTTCAGCTCCTCCGAGCAAGCGGCGTCAAACTTGTGCTAGTTACAAGGAGAATGGTTTCCCGGTTTACAGTACTACATGAGAAATTTTTCCAATTTGATTGGCTTAGAGCAGTGGTATTTCAGTTTCATTTGAAATACCTACACGTGGAAATTACAAAACCTTTGCGGGTAATAGTATAAACAAATAATAGCATGATTTGTAGTGGTATTTGGCATAAATACCACTAGTGATATTTCGAAATTGTCTCAAATTTCACTCGCCTAACGGCTCGTAAAGTACGTATAACAATAACGTATAACTAGTGGTATTTATGCCAAATACCACTACAAATCATGCTATTACCTATAACTAACACGGTAACAAACGAAGAAATTCCACAAATAATGAAACAAGCTGTTCCCTAAGTACACGAAGAAGGTGAAAAAATTCGGTTTCGAAGCTTTAACAGGTAAAACTTTGTGTGTTTGACTTACATTTATCGATGAAACCGGTGAAAAAGTGTTTTGTTTACAAATGCAAATTAAGTCGGCATTGCCGAACACAATGAACAGCACACGATATCCAGAGTTTGAGTTGCCAATCAGAGCGCGCTTTCTCCTACTAGGGGGCAGCGTGGCCGAGTGGTTAGAGCGCTGGACTTACAGTTCGAAGGCCCCGAGTTCAAGTCCCACTCGGACCGCTAGCTGGATTTGTTCTGGATAGTCCCGAGTTCAAATCCTCGGCCATGCTTGTAAATAGCCAGCTGGTACGCCTCCGGCCAGTTGGGATTCTTAACTTCGAAAGGGAGTGCGAAGAGAAACCCCCTTTCCTTTCCTTTTCAAACACATGCCTCGCAGGCTAGATTTACCTATTTTCGGAAGAATATACCAGCATTTTAAAATCCCCTTAAAGAGGCCTTTCCCATGTCAGATCGACACCAATGTTTCACCACTTACTGGTATTGAGATGGAGTCTGACATTACGAAGTCTTTAGTTAAATCAATAATACCATGACAAAGATAAAGAAAAGGAAATATTCCACGATATAGGCCTAACAATGAGAATTCGACGTCACGCCATGATCTTACAATAAGGTATACAGTTAATTCAGTGGACTGAAGATTCTTTTGGAAGACTTCTATCTGAAAATGCCGTCGTCAAAGAGAAACTTGAATTTGCGTAAAAAAACGAGTCTCTCGAAATGCACTGAGCGAAGAGAGACAGCAGTATTAGCTTGCTATCAAAGAAGATGCCTGGATGCTGTTTGCGTCAGTGGATTGACGGGAAACTACTTCCAAGTTCCTTTATTTCAGAGGTCGCATCAAAAATAATGATAAGGTTTCATCACAGAATGTGAGAAGCAATCAATTCTGGTTAGTGCACGTGTAAAGACGTTTCGTGAAATTTTTAGAATAGAATAGAAAACTTTATTAATGTGTCGGAGCCGTATAGCTTGGGAAAAACTCCACACTAATTTGGGGACACAATTTATGATTAAATAATTAGAATTACCTATAAAATATCAAAGTAAAAATATTTAAACTACACATAATGTATTATAATCTAATGATAATCTAAATAACTGAGAGAGAATTGTAAAATTAAATGGTTATGATGTGCTGAGGGAACAGCTCTTACATCAATCATCTATAGTTGAGCTTAAAACATTTTTTACGAATTCTGCTTTTAAAGACGTTCAGAATTTTCGCTGATGTTAAATCAGGAGATAATTTTTGCCATAACCTAAGCCCAAGATACCTTAAAGAATGTATACCATATGTTACAGTATTTTATTTAGGAATAGAGAAATCCGACTGTCGTAAAGAATAAGAAGAATTATGATTATTGAAAAGATAACAGATACATGTATATAAGTTGGACATATAAATTGTGCTTCACTTTGTACATAAGGATGCAATGATCCTGAAAGCGCCTATTCAACAGCGTTGGTAATTCAGCCCTATTAAAAAGTTGTGGATAACTTGCATGCTTGTCTCTATATACAGCCCTCAGTCCCCTTTCTTGCAGTCTTTCTAGATTTCGCCCATTACTACATCTACAAAAATGCCAGACTAGATAAATGGCAATAAGTAAGGTACGGTAAAACTGCTGATTTGAATAATATTAGCTTGGCCTTAGTTGGAATTAGGTTCCTAAGTCGCATGAGAACGCCGATTCTTTGACTAGCTTTCTTACAAATTGTGCCAATGTGACCAGTAAAGTTAAATTTGGAATCTATTGTAACAGCTAAGAGTCTGAGATTTTCTCCATTTTTTATTTCCTCATTGTTCGCACAAAGTGCAGATGCCGCACTGTTGATTGCCTGACTGTACCCAATGTTCATTGTTTGGTATTTCTTGAGGGTCCCAGCAAGAAGATTGGAGTCATACCACTTGGTTGCAGCGCGCGCACCATCTCTGAGCTTGAATGAAACTCCAGACTGATCAGATCCAATATGATTTCACAGTTTCATTACATTTGATGACGTCTGATATCTTCTTCTTTAATTTTCACAACCTCGCAAGAAAGATTCATTCCTATTGATGGGGACAAGAGCCTTCTGCGTTCGAGGACCTCAAAGCCGAAAAGGCGTGAAGATTGAAAACAATTGTCTGCGAAAGAGTTTGCAAAGTCACCATTACCTCGTCTTTCAAAAGCTCTGTCAAAAATTGTAGGAACAGTAAAAGGGCATTTAAAGTTAATCAGTACGTCTCTTTCTAGGTTACTAAGTTCGCACATATTATTTCGAAATCTTGTCATGGTTGTAAGGACTTCTTCAAGATGGCAGGAAAAAAAAACAACAACAACAGTATCCTGATTTACTGATATTTCAAAGCTGCATTAATAAATACAAGCTACTTTCCCCTAGAAATTGAAGAGGCCTAATTGAGGCTTATGAAGAAAAGTTTCAGTTCGACCCTTGTAACTGAGGTTTTTGAAAATATCGTATTGAAAGCTCGAAGCCGCTAGTATATTTTACGTTCTTGAAAATTCAACGGTCTACCTATAAATCAACTTTTTCTCTTTTTTTACCAGGCTCATTTCACCCTATATTCACGTATGCAAGTATGGGATTAAAAAAACCTAAGTGAGAAGGATAAGCGATGAAGAGCTTTTAAAATTGGCTACTGCCATGCAAATCCCTCCATTGAATACACCACCTTGTAGAAATACAAGAAACTGTGGGACAGGATCACTGCTTTCATCATCATCTACAATCATCACATTACGCAAAAGGAGTCATGATCTAAGCGCTAAAAGCGTATTAATTCAGTTAAAGACGCTTATTTCTTGGTGTTAATTAGAAAGTCAATTTTTGTTCGCATTCATTTTTCGCTGTTACCCAACCAGGTTCTTTGCAGTGGTTTCAGTTAATTTGTGTTAAAAATAGTCTAAACAATGGTTTACATTTCTTCAGATCAGGCAGCCCATCTCCAATCTGGCAACTGGATAAATTAGTGAGTCTGCCCCAGCATGGTCAACTAGGATCATGGCCCTTCTCCTCTAACCAACCTATAACTGAGAAACAAAACATCTCAGTCCTGTTTTTCTTGGTATGCAACGCCGTGGACGAGCGCTTACATCAAGTGTGTCAACTGACAAAAGAAGCGTTATAATTTTAAAGTCAGGCGCAAAACAATGGACAAGTATCTTTTTTCTCAGTCTCGTTAAATGAGTAGTTTTCCCGAAAGATTTATAATGCCTCTGTGCAATTATGATAAATGGAGACTGAAATGGTTTTCACCCAATCGTCGCGCGAACTACTCTCATAATCCTAACATCAATTGCATCTTGTTTGCTTTCAGGCTCTATTATCAAGATATTTCGCCACACTTATTTCCTTATAAGATATTGTCATCTACTAAGAAAGCAAGCTTCCTCTAAATGAAATCATTATAATTATTTACTTTTCTGTTATCTAGGCAGGCTATAGCCATATGAAAACTAAATTAGATCCCGACAAAAAAGCCGCCAATTTTTATTCCTAGCATAAAAGTGCATTTACGTTAGAGAGCTAATAGCCCCAAATTTAATTTGATGTCGCTAATTTTAAGTTTTGTACGCATACGTTTGAACAAAACTAGCCTTGCTCGGTTGTAGGTTTTTAAGCCATTTTTCTTAAAGTAAAAATCAAAGTCATCATATAACCCCTTCGCCTTAGGTGCAAAATATATTATTTTCAACACCACCGTAATAGGTAAGCTAACATTGATGATATTCCTCCTACTTTAATAAATAAGAAGTAGCTGGGATTCACCAACTGATCTTATCTGAACTTAAAAAGTTGCAAAGAAAACCTGGAATATGTGTTGATAAGATCACATCTTCGACTCGGGTGTTTCATTCGCAGCACATATATATAATTATTTTATAAATTAACGTTAACATCTAAAATACTTTCCACAAATCTTGTTTAACATAACTCACCAATCCTACTAGGGCGTGGTCAAATTAAGGTATTTCAAGCAGCCCGTAGGCTGAGACTATTTACCTTTCAGTCTCTGATCTAAAAAGAAGGGATATTACACTGTCTCAACATAATGAAATATGAAAATGATTCTGATTTACAAAAGGACGGAATATCACGCTCACATTTTTGCAAAATGGCTTCAACTTTCTTCAGTTTTTCCGTTGTCTCAAATTTCTCTTCTCGTCTCGGTTCTATTTTGATTATGCCATGAGAAGGGGGATTGAGTGTTTCTAAGAGCTTCAGCGCAATCACATTTCGCAGATTTCGGGAGTATTTCTTTTAATTGCGACGTGACTATTTATTTGACATTTCCAGGATTAATATTCAAATCTAGAAGAAAGAAGTGACGAATAGCAACGGAATGATTACAAAAAATTTTGAGTGCCGATTAGAGCAAGATTTTGAACTGTGATAATCGAATTACATGTATAAATTGCTCGATTTCGGGTTTGTTTTTTACCGTTACAACGAAGTTGGCGCTGAGGTAGGTATCGGACGTTTTTAAAAGGATTAGCAGTTTTCATGCAAAAGAGAATGAATATGCGGTAAGTTAAAGCCTTGTTCATTTAATGAATGCTGCCTATGACAAACATATCTGCGATTAAGAATCTTACTATTAAACAATGGAAAATTTTTCTAATGATTTTCCGTACGCTTTTAATAAACGAGTACTTTATTTTTCTTTTTGCTCATACTCTAAAGGCAGAAAAACGAAGAGAGTAACCCATGCATTAGCTCTAAAAGGAGTGAAGTTCTTTTTAGTTAGGAGCAGCTGTCACTGAGAATATCGCATTTTTCATCAAATAAAAGGAACCAATTGTCAATAACAAAAAAACCGTAATTGACGTCAATAAATATATGAATAGTTGTCAGTAAATGAAGAGGGGAGAATCGAATGAAAAGTTCATTTTTCGCCACCAGTTTTTTGTGGAAAAGTGGTTTTTCGAAAGGTAAGTTGTTCACATAATGTTTTCCTTTACTAAGGCTCAACGAAAAAACCTTGTGATCACTTAATTTAATGCCACGAATTTTTATTTATAGATAGTTGTTAGCACAATCCTTACAAGATTCTTCCATGCAGCATATACGTATAGCTATAATATAGTGTGCTTATTTTACTCTGATTACAACCGAGCAGACTTGAGTACATTCTGTGGAAAACTAGTCAAGACTGCGTACTTTAAATCCCAAAATCAGTTTTATCGGAAATAATTGATGTTAAGGCAGATATTCAAAAGAAATATGCTTCCAGTTAAAAGCTAAAAATATTGTTTCATTACAGTTGTTTTCCATTTATACTACTCAAGGTTCCACTTGTTTTAACCGCCTAACTCTCTTGGCTGTCAAAATTTGTGGGCTTTCTTGAATTTGCATATAAGTATGAAAGTTTGTCAAATCAGTTATATTACACATTGCTTGTCATGGTTGAAAATGCTTTGCCAGATTATAAACATCTTCTATTGAGACACCGCCTCGTTTTCAACAGAAGACGGATGTGGCACGTAAGACTGAATTTAAAATATTCAAAAGCCAAAAAAACAGTCGTTAAGTTATTTTGAAAGGCTCATGGCAACAAAAGCGTGTCTCTTCACAGAAAGATCTCCGGCAGATTAAAAACCTAAAATGACGCTTTTTCACTCTTTCTGACGAAATGAAATGAAGTGTTTGAACAACTAAGTTGTAAAGCAGGAAAGGATCGGAATACTCAAATGTCATGTTTCTCATTCAAAATAACGCCGGAACATAATAGCTCAATTCATCGTTATTAGAGTCACTGCTACAGTCAATTTCCGTACAACATTTTAGTCTCCCAACACATTTCAAAAGCATATAAGATTCTTTAATTTGCCGACTTTGAAGTGATACTGGAATTTGAGTTTCTTTTCTTCGTCTGAAAGGTACCTTCTCAAGAGAGTTAAAATTAGAACAGTAAAAAGGGGGCATGCATAAAGAGAAGCTTCATGGAAGATTAAGCGAAACACGATTGTTAAGGTTTCCGTTATATCTCTAAGGCAGAGGATTAAAGACGCTCACGAAAGAAAAAGGCTTCATTTGTTTGACTTGCTTCAAACAAACTTCATATAGGGCTTGGTAAAAGTCTTCAACAGAGTAAAAGTGCAGAGTGATCGTGGCTCTTTAATGGAAAAAATGCAACAGCCCTGGAGTTTTTCTTCTAAGTCTACTGTTTTCCTACAGAACACAATGAATTTGATCACTGGAGGCAACAACTTAATTTGAAAGCCTAAAATGACGCTTTTTCACTCTTTCTGACGAAATGAAATGCAGTGTTTGAACAACTAAGTTGTAAAGCAGGAAAGGATCGGAATACTCAAATGTCATGTTTCTCATTCAAAATCACGCCGGAACATAATAGCTCAATTTATCGTTATTAGAGTCACTGCTACAGTCAATTTCCGTACAACATTTTAGTCTCCCAACACATTTCAAAAGCATATAAGATTCTTTAATTTGCCGACTTTGAAGTGATACTGGAATTTGAGTTTCTTTTCTTCGTCTGAAAGGTACCTTCTCAAGAGAGTTAAAATTAGAACAGTAAAAAGGGGGCATGCATAAAGAGAAGCTTCATGGAAGATTAAGCGAAACACGATTGTTAAGGTTTCCGTTATATCTCTAAGGCAGAGGATTAAAGACGCTCACGAAAGAAAAAGGCTTCATTTGTTTGACTTGCTTCAAACAAACTTCATATAGGGCTTGGTAAAAGTCTTCAATAGAGTAAAAGTGCAGAGTGATCGTGGCTCTTTAATGGAAAAAATGCAACAGCCCTGGAGTTTTTCTTCTAAGTCTACTGTTTTCCTACAGAACACAATGAATTTGATCACTGGAGGCAACAACTTAATTTGAAAGCTTTTCTTGGATTTACGGAGTGGCACGGAAGGTGGGCGGATCAGTTCCGTCTACTCTATTTTTTCTATCAATCGAGAAGCTGTGAAATTGAAACTTGTAGGGTTAATTGTTTATCAAAACTGTCTAAACTAAGGTGGTTTGAATGAGTTTATGATGAGAAATGACGTCAGGATTTCAGAATTGTTGCCACCTTAAATTTTCTGTCAGAAAACTGCCCAGAAAATTA
The DNA here is from genome assembly GCA_964035525.1 of Porites cylindrica. NCBI lineage: Eukaryota > Metazoa > Cnidaria > Anthozoa > Scleractinia > Poritidae > Porites > Porites cylindrica. Next base: position 13,919,477 of record OZ037777.1, read on the forward strand.
AATGGGGAAAAATAAAATTATAACAAAATCGACTGAAAGACGCTAAGATCATGTATAATAGTTTCACTTTATGAGAAGCTACTTTTATAGTCAAAACTAGGCGTCATAAAATGTCTCAAAGATATGTTGGATACTTATCACTCCACTGAAGTCTCCGGCCTGTTTACGAAATGAATAAAAGATAAAGCTGCCACGATAAAACGTGGATAACGATGTGCACGTCTTAAAGCCGTAGCAGAGGGAACTCTCAAATGTACCATTAAAGTGGTATTGGAAATGAATTAAGCAAGAGTGACGATGGTCCACTCCATTTGGTGCGTGCTGATACCGGTTTTAGCTTATAACTTGTATTGTAAAAGCTTAACTCCATGTTAGATCCTTGAAACTTAATGATTTGAGTCCAGTCGTAGCCAGTCGACAAAAAGTGTCACTTCATTCGCTGGTTTTCATTTGTTGTAATCAATGGTATTTACACATAATAAACACAATTCACTAGCAGGCACGTACATCCGTTCATTACAGTCTTACTATCATACGTTACTCTTTCTATTGATAGTTTCATGTAACGTTCGCTACACTTTTCAAGTATCTTACAGTATCGCTGAAAGATGGAAGACAAAATCTTCTATGTCAGTTATTGCAAAGCTGTTAAGAGGTACATACAGAAGGTAGACAATAAGGAGCGTAAGCAACGACGACGGCGACCTCTAAGAAAACGTCCCTGGAAAAGTGAATTTACGCTGCCTCAATCTTAAACCGCGCTTATTTTATCTCGTTTAGTTCGTAAAATGTTGGCAAAATTTTTTGGAGTTGAATTCTTAAGGACTGTATCAAAGTTCAGGAAAAGAAAAGAAAAGTTGTCTCGTGTTCGCGTCCTCGACAAAACGTGAATTTAGGCACTTTCACGTTGTAGTCGTGCAACGACGGCAAATAAATGAACGTGATGCACGTGCAAAGTTGTTGTTTTGCCAATCTAAACCTATTGTGTTATTGCCGTTGACAGCGCCGTCGTCGATGCTTAAGCTCCCTGGTATGAAAGAATGCCCATTCATGGTAGAAGTGGATACGTATGCTGGTATAACGCTGTGAGGTAGAAAGGGAGAAAGAAGGACAAGAACTCTCTAACTCTCTAATTTACAGACGGTTTCATTTTAAAAAGTTACCACTTTGATGAGAGGGTACCCCCTCATTTATACAGTCAATTCTTTCTTAACGGACACCTCTGTAAGACGGACACTTCTCAAAGACGGACACATCTGGTGTTGGTCCCTGTCGCTTTTCAGTCATTTTGCTGTAACTATACTCTGCTTTATGGAATGAAAATACCTCAAAACGGAAATGCAGGTGCTCTACATGACAGTAAATTGCAAACTTTATAACATTTTGTAGTCTTTCTCCAGTTCGCAGAGTGTATACTGTTACGCCTTTAGACCACGAAGTCGTGAACGTTTGCTTGTAATGAACATTTGATTTCACAATAAGAAAATGATTTCATTTTTCTGTTACAATGTTCTAGTTTTAGCATAAGTAAACAGATGTGTTTTCTCATGCCAATGGGTTCAGCTTAGGTTTTTACTGGTGTCACGTTATCTCGACCCTTTATAAGCCGCACGCCTCTCTAAGAGGGACAGTCGGGGCTGGTCCCGGAGGAGTGTACTGTCGCACTTTGTAATAATCGTCGCACTTTGTAATACCTGTCGCACTTTGTAACAAAATTGTCACACTTTGTAATACCTGTCGCACTTTGTAATAAAATTGTCACACTTTGTAATACCTGTCGCACTTTGTAATAACACTTGTCGCACTTTGTAATAAAAAAGCTGTCGCACTTTGTAATAACAGACCATCGCACTTTGTAATAAAAAAAGCTGCCGCACTTTGTAATAACACTTGTCGCACTTTGTAATAAACTTGAAATAGATGGTCGGAGGACAAATAAACCTAGTAATAAGTGTCATCATCGACAACAACAACAACGACAATAATAATAATAAGTGTTCACATCAACTTCTGGCTTCAAGATCTTTCTAGAGAAGTACAACTCTTTATATGCGTACGACCTCGATAGAGAGAAAGTGTCTACGCCTATGACAGGGGGAGTCGTTTAAAACGGGAGTTTGTGTTGGAATTTCATTTAATTGATTGTTAGTAAAAGTAATTAAAGTTGTCCTTCAGGCGAAATGTGATCGTATAAGCAAAATATTTTTAAAGTTTTACTACTAGCACAGGCAACTAGAAAACCTATGATTTCGTTACCTGTGAGGTATTACTTGAGACATATACAGAGATATCACTTGATTTGTATTTATTACCATGAATAAGCTATACTGTATTTCATAAAACCAAATGAAAATAATAAACTCAGAGCACAAGCCGGTGCCACAATCATTGTCATCATCATCATTATTGTCACTATTATTTTCGCACTAAAATGTTCTTTAAAACATTGCATATCACGTCATTGTGCCACGATGACTACTACTAATGAATGTTGTGGAAATTTCGAATACGCTGGAACCTACATGAAACGGCATCATTGTGATAAATACACAAAACCAGTGTTAGATCTGGATATAGTTAAAGGCTACGTGCTGTGTACAGCTGAACATTGTTCTCTGAGATCGCGTAAACCTAAACTTTACTAAGATATTAAAAGCAGATACCCTAAGATTACAGCAGCTATGGAAAAATTATTATATTTTTGAGTAGACAAATCTCATAAACGGGCCACAAATTCAACAGGAATACGCGCGAACTGAGCAAATTGTCTGTTGTACATTTTAAAGGTTCTGCTCAACTTACACAATTTTCCCTTCCTGGACATAAACTGTGCCAAGCCGTATCTTGGTCCGCTATATATAAGCTATATCGTGGTTCAAATATTAAACTGTAAGATCCCTGAAAGAGTTCTTCTCAATGGAGCAATATGTAAAAGGTTTTCAAAGGTTTCACGCCGGTGAAGATGTGCGGCCTGTCACCTCTTGCAAGTTTTTACTTTATTATTATTATTATTATTATTATTATCATTATTATTGTCGTTGTTGTCGATGATGACACTGATTACTGGGTTTACTTGTCCTCCGACCATCTATTTCAAGTTTATTACAAAGTGCGACAGCTTTTTTTATTACAAAGTGCGATGGTCTGTTATTACAAAGTGCGACAGCTTTTTTATTACAAAGTGCGACAAGTGTTATTACAAAGTGCGACAGGTATTACAAAGTGTGACAATTTTATTACAAAGTGCGACAGGTATTACAAAGTGCGACGATTATTACAAAGTGCGACAGTACAAGGAGTCCGTCTTCCCTAGAGTTGATTGTATCCTCAAAGAGATCGATAAACCGATCTAAAATACAACAGAAAATCCACTTGGGAGTGGTTTTCTTGTTTTTGCAATCCGCAAAAGTTTATTTGGTGACGATTTTTAGAGTAATCTGGTATCAGTCCTCAAGAAAAAAAAAATAAGATGAAGTAACTCATTCAATTAAGCCGGGAGTTCCAAAAAGAGAACACGCATAGGGGTGTCTAGAAGTAAGAAAGGTAAGAAACACCTGAATTAAAAGTAAGTCAAAGAAGTTGGCAAAGTTAAATGTCCTATATACGCGCAATCCTTGTGCAATAGCCAGCGCGGATGACTGACAAATCGATCTTGTCGTAAATGAAGTCCCTATAACCAAAGTTAACAAGAATCAAGCAAAAATTATTTAACGAAAAAGGAGTTTGTAACACAAACCACAACTTAACTGTACAACTGTACAACCCAATTCAACTTGGTCTTCATCAGCGATTCTTTGTGTAATTCCATCACTGAAACGTCTTAAATTTACTTTGCTCATCTTTCTCACTACTTCCAAGGTATAGAAAAAGGAAAATTATATATTTTAAAAAGAGTGGATTTGGTATCGATTTAACGTGATACGCTTGAACTTCCAACAAAGTTTTATTTACGCGTCAAACGCCTGTGTACACGTTTTTTACGCCACACGCCATTCACTCTATCGGAAATTGATTCTGGTAGTTTTCACAGTTAACGTGTGTCTGAAAATACATTTCATTGATTTGTCATGAATCATTCCTAAAAGACCAACCCGTAAACAAATGCTTTTTTGTAAAGACAGTATACGTCAACTTCACCTAAAGATGAGGTAACAAGTAGAAAAGAAAGATGGAAGGAGATTTAGAATCAGGGTACGTGTATACTTTTACAATTTGTGCTAGATATTTCAGTACAATTATTAGTCGACTCGGAGACTGTGCTTTTTCTGCACTCTGTGCAGTGTTCAGTTGCACGTGGTAGCTCATCATTTTATGTTTTATAAAAGTCTTTCAAGGCTTCCTGATTCTAGTTTGAACTTTGGGCGATTTTAAACAGCATAATTTAATCTGAGGTTCCTCGCCAATCGTACGTTAAGGAAAGTCAGTGAGCAATTGAAATTGTGGCAAGAAATTGTGGGGTATTTTTCTAAAAACAATTCCAATCAGGTGTTGTTGACTTCGCTAATCAAGTGACCGAAGAAAAATCGCCACGCCACGGGTACGGCAGAGAAAACAAATCTCATCTTTTGAATAAGTAGCAATTCACGTCGGTCTCAATTTGACAATTCTTGCAACAAACACACAAATAGGTTGCACCAAAGACTGAGCCACAAGGATTTTATGAGTGTTTAAAGGCGAGTACAAAATATTTAAAACATAAGGGAAAAGGAAGGAAAATTTAATGCTAGGACTAAAGCTCGAAGCCATGCACGTGATTTGCTGTTTCATCAGAATTTGCTCACATTTTTACGGCAGAATTAAACATTCTAGCGCCGTCTAGCCTGAATAACGTTATGCGGGAACATTCATGAAAAAATAAGACTTCTGGCTTTTGGCTAAAAGGTTACAATTCAACCTCAATGAAACAAAGTAACATAACATGATGTCTTCCTTCCCTAGAATGATAAAAAATTTTTGCAGCCTTTTTTTTTGAAAGAACTTAGATGTAAGTTGGCTAAGCCATCGGCTGACTTACCAACAACTTACATTTGGACCCTGTTTTTCTTAAGGGTGTAAGCTCTGGTTGATGATGATGATGATTCTTATTATTATCAAAATTGCGATTAAGATTTTCGTATTTGCAGTTTGATGCGCTCTGTAGCACAATTGTGTGGTTCTTTATTGATCTGGGGTCATTTCAAGTTTAATTGTATGTTGCTAAGGTAAGTACGATACGTTGAACGGTTGATACCTATTAATACAGGCTTCAAGAACTACTACAAGTTCCGGACTACTCGTAATAATGTTACTTTGGCAAAATGTGTAGAGCTTGTTTATTTAATTTTCGTCTTACATTTGTACTTTATAGAAAATTTGTGGCGGATTTAATTTTTTGCTCTGTTTTTACCGCGAATTGAATTTAAGTTCATCCACAAACATTTGTTGATTAGGAACGATATCGCATTTACTTTTGGCCGGTTTGAGATCGCGCATCGTTTTTTTCTTAGTAAATTCTCGCTTACAGACATCGGAAATACCGTGTGGCACGAAGTCTTTGCGGGAGTGTATTTTTGTGGATTGGCGTTTTTTGTGTTTTGCGAGAACTAATTTTTGCGATTAGGACAGATTGGTTTTTCTCGCTGGGAATTAATTTTTGCGATTTTCAGAAAGTACACAGTACCCAGCATTGATAATATTTTCGTTTTTATTGAGTAGGTGCAATAGAAAGACACATTTTCAAACAATAAACAAGTATTTCTTTGTGTACCGTTTTGTTTCTGAATAAAAGAGACAAGTTGTGATTGAACAGACGCGATTTCTTAGTAGAGTTTTGTGTAGCGAATTTAAGTGAGAGAATATTTACTCTGGAGTAAATTTTTACGCGAAAAATGTTTGTGGGAACTTATTTTTGCGGATCGTTAGAAAAATCGTAACAATTAGAACGGCAAAATTTCGTGCCACAACAGGGGTCTTTTTTGCATAAGCATGCGCGACCGCTGACTTGACAAAGGGTACACGACCAGTGACAGCGACCGCGGTGCATAGTCATAGGAACCAAATTGTTCACTTTGAAACCTTGCTTGAGATTGAAATGGTAGCAGGAACTTAGGAAAGACCTTCGTTGTACAAAATAAGTAAAGACCTGGTGATTTAAAGTAGAGACTGATGCGCTGAACGAGGTGAAAGAGCAAGTTTCTCAAGGATGTCTGACACGAATATGGCTGTTTGTTATTGTTTGGCGCTCGACTCGTGTCTTGATTCCCCTTTAAGAACCGCAAAGTTTGGCATAGAATGCATTGCTGATGCGTAGCTATTGAACAAAATGTTCTTTATTTAGTGTTTGTCTATAAATGGGATGTAAATCAGTTTCTCGATGCCGTAGAGGATTTCTGTCAATAATTTGTTGCTAACTGATTTAGCCATATTTCGGCAGTGGATTAATAACGATCAGCGGGCGACTACCAGGCCGATATCAGTTGGAATAGAAAGTTGTTCCCTTAAGTATTTCAGCGATACAAAGTTTGTTTATCGCAAAATTGTAGAACTTCTTGTTTTTGCGTGGACTAACATCGTAACGCATCTTTTACAGGAATTTTCTTTTAGCCAGAACTTAAGAGCTCTAATAATTTTTAACTTTTGGTCGGCATCACATGTTTACTGTACTTCTTGGGAAACCTAACCGTTTGTTTCATCAAAATCGGTCACAAGATTCGACTTTAATTCCGGTCCTCATGAATGCAGTTTTGACTATGTCTCATTGACATTCATTTTTTTAATTGTCCGAGACATACAGAGTGACTACCACCAACATCTCACCAGGTGACTAATCTACGTTTCGTGTGCTCTTAATTTTGTAGCTTTAAAGTGCTGGGAAAATTGTAGAACATATAGTAGTACTTCACTGCTGAACTGAACACCGGCTTTTGCGCACTTCGCACCCGCTCGCTGAAATGTGCAATCTTTTTTTTTTTTTTTTTAAATATTTCTGTTCCTTTCCCATTTCAAAACAAAGAAAATTGAAAGTGGTTACTTGCATCAACAAACGTTTTGGCACTTTTTTTAGACTTTGATGAGGTCAGCGCAATCCTACAGGCACTACATATACGCGCGCTGTTGTCCAGGTCAAGTGGGGAGATGAAATTTGATAGTAGCTCGTGTATGTTAAAGCCGGTCTACTTCGCTTTTGTTAAGACCATGTTAGAGTTTTTTTGCAAACTACACATTTTGTTAAATCACGAGCACATTCGCCAAGACCAACAAGCAAAATAATTGCGATGACAGCTTTGAGACGCGCCATTTTGATGAAGGCAGACCCAGTGGTGAGCCTCCATGCACATCGCTTGTTCAGCGGTCGCGCATGCTCATGCAAAAAAGACCCCTGTTTCGCACCACACGGTAGGTCGTTTCCGAGTTGCTCCGAGCCTCTGTTTTAAAGCGAGGCTAAGTGCGAAGCCATTGGTATGAAAATGAGTTCTCACGCAATGAAACTCATTATCACAAACTGAAAAGTACAAAGAGAATTGAAAGCTGGCTAAATTCTCGGCGCAATCAATTTTGTACGTTCATGGTTAGTTCAATTCCCCAACCTTCTCTTGGTTACGTTTCCAAAACAAATTGAACTGCATGTAAATCTTCAAAAGCAGACACGTGTGTCTTGGCCTTAAACCTTAAAAGCTGAATTTTGAAAATCCAACAGAATCAAGTTCCATCCTCGCGCCGTATGTAAAACGTAAGTAAATGATATGCAAATGGACTGTGTAAACTGTCAAAAAATACCCTGGAGTAAATTAAAATCTGATTCTAATTAGTCTAGCTTGTAAACTGAATGATCCAAGGGAGAAGACCAAAATTAAATATTTCAGTTTCCTGACAGTTCACGGGGAAACAAATCTGTTGAAATGAATTCTATTTATGCACACGTTTAAATGTAAAACGTATTTTGATCAGCAATGCTGTAGCTTGTTTTGAAGCGCTTTTTCTATTCCGGTTATAAGCACTCATAAAGCTTCGAGTACGAAGATGTATAAGCTCAGACCTTAAAAGCGGCATTTAACGGTAATTAAAGAAAATCACTAATTGACACAAATGACACCAAAATTAGGGAACTGGTCTTCAGTTTCGTACGCGACCATAAGTATTTCAGATTACAGAAAAAAAAAAAGTATAATAATAATGATTTGTAGTGATATTTGGCATAAATACCACGAGTGATATTTCGAAATTGTTCAACGTAATTTCACGAGCCGTTAGGCGAGTGACTTTGAGACAATTTTGAAATATCACGGGTGGTATTTATGCCAAATATCACGTACAAATCATTCTATTATTTGTTTATACTAGTACCCGCAAAAGGTTAATTGTAATCTTCACATGTAGGTATTTCAAATTAAGCTGAAATACCACTGCTCTAAGCCAATCAAATTGCAGAAATTTTTCGTGTAGTAGTATAAATAAATAAATGAACAAATATTTTGGTCTTTACACCGGCCTATAAAATTTACTGACTTTTTTGTTAAGAAGTGGAATGAGAAACAAACAAACAAACAAAAAACAACCAAAAATCTACCCATAAACAAAAATAAAAGCAAGATTTTTTTCAAATCTTAGCAGTCACAGAATTGAGACCTAAAAATACCCACAGGGTAAATGTTCTATACGGGCATTACAAAGACTTCTTCAATTTATAAATTTCAAACGTAATAAAAAACAAGTTTATAATATATTAATTTCATGGTTATTTTGTCAGTTTCTTCAAGAAACAAAATGAACCAAACACTTTTAATTGCAAAGTTCTAAAGCGCACCTGTCCGTCACATTTGACAGTTGAAACATGCAAATAGGAAGGAAATTACAGTGAAATTAAGCAAAATATAAATTGAAAACTGATTCCCCTGCATAGTCCAATGGTTCTAGATGAATCCGTTGTTTACTTGAGCGGCCACATGAGAAGTTTAAGATTTATTTGAGAGGATTGGCCAAGCTTAACAATTTTACCACTTCCGCACTTGTTTAAAAGATTAAACAGAGAACAGCGGAATTTTCATTTAAGCATGCACAAAATACACTTTAACACATGTCTCCGGCGAAAACATTTTTTCATAATTAACTGAGATACGAATCTGTCAAGAATTTACTTTTATTTAATGAGCCTGCTGTGAAATTGATCTAACAACACAACAAACTGCCTTTTATGTTCTTCAAGCAAAAAGGGACCAATTCAACATGTAAAGAGGAGATAGAAACCGCCGATTTTTAACCGCTGAGGTATTTTTACTTAGATATTCAGCCGTGCTGTAGTACCTGATCTATAGTTTTGAGTAGTTTAGCGACATTATGCACTGAACAGATAGAGCGAAGGTCTAAAAAATAGACCTCTCGTCAACACCGCAAAGTATGTTTTACCAAACTCGATAATATTTATGACGAGATGATAAAACTGATATTTTGGTGTTGTTCTCTATGACGAACGTGGAGCAGCGAAATAACCAATATCATCAAATATACAAAGAAAACAACGAAACATGCATTCCTAATGTAGACAAATCAACCCTGGATATATTTCATTTGTCAATGGCGATGGAAGCAGATTTATTCTAAGTTACAAATTGCCTGAAATTTCAAGTGTGCGAACTTGAAAAAAGACCGGCGAAAGAAATTAAACACCACAGTCTTAAAACTTACGGCTCAAGTTATGAGTCGAGAATGTTAAAAACGAAGTAATTAAGGAGAACTTTTCTACTAAGGCATATTTTATATAAAGTGACAGTCTCCGAAGGATAATTTGGCTGTAAGCGCTTGCTTTGTACAAATATTCATAACCCGTTCCAGGCCGGATTACATGGTGCTAAAATAATCTTTAACACATTTACTCTACACGTCAAACTGATTCGGAAACTGATATCGGTGTCAGCAGCCGGAAACTAAGGCTTTACACCGAACTTCTCGTTTCCTTCAGTTTACCGTCAAAAACGCCAAAAGGAATCAAGTGAGTTATCTGATTGCTGGCGACCTCTTTGTACATGAGATTCAGTTCAAAACAAGGAGGTAGCATACTCTTTAAGCCGGCTACAATTACAAATTTGCTGCTGTTTTTCAGCGCTTTCTACTAATGACGTCACAAATTTCTGGTCCCTGCTGTGACTCAGACATTAGACCTGACCAGTGTAAGAGTTTAGTATGGGAAAGTCACGTTCGGTAACACATTTTCGTCGTCTTTGAAGATGTTTATCGTTAAACGAAACAAAATCCACCTTGGTTTCGATAATAAATATCCTGAAAATAATCAACTCGTGCCAAGACAGCGTTAAACGTGGAAAAAACTGTACAGATGAGTGGTTTTATTTCTTATGCGGCGTCATATTTGCTGTGGGTAAAATTATGTTAAAATGTGTGGAGAACAGGGCTTCATAGCTATGCGTGAAACGCTGCATTTGCTTAAATTTATAGGCAAAGGTTGCTCAATTTTTTTTCGAGTGCTTATGTTACGCTATAGTACTACGGGATATAAAGTACTAAAGTATTCGTCGCGGATTCATATGGTCTACCTGGCCGCACAACAACAGAACAAACTTATACAATTTCCGGTTTGTGCTAATGTTGGTGTGCTTTTCACCGTAGATATTCTGTCACAGGCCTGCGAGAAGCACATCCCAACTCGATTTTCTCTTTAGCAATTTCGGTTTTGGAGTATTGCACAGCCAATAATGTTATGTCATGTTTCAGTGCATAGCGGTGCTTTCTGCCTAAGACCCCTTAGACACAGAGCTAGGGATCCGATTTCAGTAGCCTTCTTTGATCGAGTCGCTTTATTTTCTGATTTTAACCATTTATTTGAGTTACTGGACCAGGTTTTGCTCCCAATAGCAGTAGGGCCTTTTATATATTGGAGTTATGCTCAAAAAACATTTTAAAAACGCTAACTGCGAATTTTATGAACAGTTTTCATGTCGGAAACGTATGTTTCCCATACAAAGCCTTGGAGTAGAATGCAAAGTTTGTCTGAGTCACGCGGGGGATCTAAGGTGACAAAACTTATTTTTAGTAATAGTATAAAGCGCTATTATGATTTGTAAATTGCGAATCTCAAAAGTAAATTATGAGTTCGAAAGATACAGAAAGCGAAAGTTTTGACATATAATAGTTGAAGGAAACATTCAATGAAATATGCAAATCTTCGCATTAATTTATCTTTCCTTTCAACTTTTTTTTTTATTAAAAAAGAAAATCAAAAGAAACAATGGGGTCTTCTTGATTACAGTGTTAAAAACTTCAACTCCAATTTGTCATCTTAAACAAAGACAAGTTGCTCTCCTTGGCAAAGGAAAAATAGCCTGTTCCAAACGATCACTGAGGGTCCCATGTCTGTCGTTCAAACTCCCCGAGCGACTTAGTATCTTCTGAGAAAAAGGTTCACTAGATAAAAACAGCCGTTAGCCATTTGCCTTTTTAGCATTCGAAAAAAACATTTGTAATAATACTTCTGATGACCTGTTGACAGGGTATTTGGAAAAACAATAGAAGTCTATTCGTAACGTAAACAACTCGAGGGATCTAAAGTTAAATTTTATAGAACATCTACTTTCTTGTCCTAGCAAAGATATGAATAAAGATAAGAATACTGAAATATCCTCGAATGCAATAAGTAACATTTTCAACATATTCTGCACACATGCAGTTTCTCATAAATTTCCGGAAATATAAATTACAGCCGACTGAATTGGCTATTCTTTGGTTTGTTGTGACAGCTAGCATCTGTTAAGCATAGTTGAATAAATACATTCAGATCTCAAACTTTTCCCATTGACTTACAGACGTGAACTAACCATTTCACATCTATGGTAAAGGGAGGGTGTTGTGACCGCGGGTTAGAGGGTGAAAAAAAGTCGACTCAAGTAGGATAAAACTCTCAAGTACCTACCCCTGATAAGGACTGAAATATACCGAAGACATTTACCGTGAACTCTCCGCCACAGTGTAATTGATATCAAAACAGGGAAGTTCGGTTTGGAGTGCCCCACGGCAGATAAGTTAGTTTTTTTATGTACAGTTATCAAAGTCACTTTGAAGTAAAAAACCCTGTTTACTTAATTGCTTAAAAGACTCCATTAAGAGGTAACTGAATTTAACCTCCTTTAACCTCCTCCTGAATTTAACCTCCTTTTAAGAAAGTGTGCGGGGCATGAGCTCCAACGAACATCAAAATGAGGCCGACAAAATGGGTTTCGTGATTATGTAAAAGTAGCGAAGGAAAGGCACGGAGATTGAGGCTCTAAATCGAGATGAGAATTGATATCATCTACAATGCCGAATTCACAATGTGAGGCCAACTAAGAAGTAATAATAGCAATAATCTATACAACGTCCCATCTTGTAAATGGTTCTTTCATTCTTCTCACGAATGGAAATGTCAGTTAAATAATTACGATAATAGAAGCCCATTACAAACCCATTAAAAGAACAAAAGAAGGTGACCTTTATGTTACTGTTATCTCGAACAGAAGGGATAAAATATCGATTAGTTTTTGATCATATCTGTGGTTCTCAGAGGTAACAAAAATAAAGAACACTTAGACAAAGACATTAGAAGTCCGTACGGGGCACGTATACCGCAACTATTTCTTATTGTGAGGCTTTCGTTCTACGGAGACAGTGGCAGAAGAACTTGAAAGGTATATTCACAAAGCTTAAACACAACAAAGGGTAATAATACCGCATAAAATCGAATGGTTTTTAGTTATAAAATGTGTACATTTTCCAACCTCGTAAGAACGTCACTTAACGGGACGATTGTACCTGTCTTAAAAATGGACTCGAGTATGTGACTCGGAAAACAAAAATAAGCACACACTGTAATTGTCTTCAGTCTTTTGTCAGATAAACAGGACACATGTAGTTAAATCGTTTTCAAAAGAAACATCTGCAGTCAAAGTTCGATTTGATATACAAAGTATGCGCATACAGTTACAAGCGTTTGATTCATGGTGAAACCTTAAACATTTTTAACACTTTAATTGGCATTCCTTATGAACATTAAAATACAGAAGACTGTTGTCATGCTAGTATTGCATTTTGTGTCGCAGGACTGTGAATATGTCGAGAGCTGAAGTACAGTGATACAACTGAAGATTACTCCACGCAGAAGTCTGACGAGGACTGTACGTTCGTCTCTGTTCTGATTCAGTAACGTTAAAAAAGGAACCAAAGTAAGTCGATCAGCCATACATTCCTTCACGATCGCCTATCCATTTTCTGATTGAAAAAGCTGACAATTTCATTTGTACGTAATTTTAAGGTTTCATGATTAGACATAGTTCCATCTCTGCGCAACTCTCTACTGAATGGAGTTAGGCAATAATCCTATTTTAATTTGCTCAATCGATGCTGAATTTCCCCCCTCAAGAATCTCCCTGAAGAATGCATATACTGATGGTATACAGTCGATGAGTAACATTGAGTTAATGAGGTATCTCTGGTATTGATTATTGAAACAGCGTGCTAAACACACCGTTTATGTAACTGAAATATACTTACACTGACTTACGGTACATTAAAGTCCTTGACTTGTATGAGGTCTGTATGACAAACCAAAGGTATCAGAGAAAAATGGTTATAAAAGGTGGCAAACATCAAGGATAACTGAAAACAACGGCGCTGCAGTTTTGGGTGTTCCCTGACGTTGCACAATCCTTTGTTCTTTGTTCACAAATTGTGACGGAATAATTTAATGTGAGGTTTTTATTGGTCAATAAGATCAAAATGCTAGGAATGCTATTGAACGTTGTGCACCGTCAGGTCCTCAAAACATAACAACAAAGGAGTTTGACGGGCTATTCCACTCTATTAACTATGCACAAACTGATCCGCCGAGTTCGGTTGCGAGCTCTATGAGAACAGGATCGTTTCTAGTGTGAACGCAACGTCGAGTGACTTTGGGACGTTTTTACTCGATTAAAAACCGCAGATGGAAGCAAAATTACCAAAAAACGCCGCTCATAATCAGAAGAATGCGGTGTTTGTTCGAGAATTAAAAGAAAAAACTCCATACAACTTCCTAATCTACATCATCCAGGCAAATTACGATTCTATCACAGCAAAAACATTTTTTCTGTTTTATATAATATTAACGTGTAATTCATCGTAATTGATGTCAGTGATTTATGAAGAAATGTGATTTTGAAATAAAAGCCGCCCTTGAATAAACACCGCATCGGAAACGCTAAAAGGATAAAAACGGTATTACACTGATAAAGAGATGACAAGAGAAGTACTCAAGTAACAGAGCAATCGATAAGGGGGCCGACCATTTAACTCTTGAGGGGGGGGGGGGGGGTGGGTGATTTTGAAAAAAAATTTCCTGCAAGCGCTTGTCGAAAGAAAAAAATTGCATGCAGCACAAATGTAATAGAGAGCTTATGGGAAAAAAAGGGAAAAAAATATCCTGCCTACCATATTGCTAGAAAAAAAAATTCTTGATGACCAGAAATCACCCACCCCCACCCTCAAGAGTTAAATGCTCGGCCCCTAACAACTGTGAACAGAGGCGATCCCGTTTTTTTCACGCCTGTAATTTATACGGTTCATTTATCAACTAGCGGTGGTAAATTAACTACAAATCACCTCATTTTGCGCAAGATGGCTTTTTTAATTATTATTATTATTGCCACAACAAGTATTGACATACATTGTAGTATATACATATAGTAAAATAACATCACACAAAAAGTCATACAAGATATTTGATTTAAAGTCAAGGCATTCTGCATTTTACAAAGCCATTGAAAAACGTGGAGATGTTTCGAGTATGCAACTAATTTGTATGACTAAACAAAGAAAACAAACATTGCCACCAAAAACAGAAAGGTACGAGACTAGAATAAACAAATAAATCAAGCAAAAAGTATATACATATAGTAAAATAAAATCACACAAAAAGTCATACAAGATATTGGATTTCGAAGTCAAGGGGTTCTACGTTTTACGCTTCTTATATATTGTTAATGCAATAGATTTTGTGAGAGGTTATTTTTAAAGCGAGACCATTTCCGTACAAAGACGTTTGAGTCGTTATTGTGGAATGCAATATGCTTTTCAATTTCTATCAAGTTCATAAGTAAAAAATGTAACCTCAAAAATGTAACCTCATTTCTATAAGCCCCCGACCACAGACCCCTTCCTCTCTCCGACGTTATCATGGTGGGACGAGTTGTCACTCCCTCCTTCGCTCTTTCCATCCTTAACAGTATGCAATGGTATTTTATGGACTGACGAGCCTTCCGATAACTCCAAGTGTAGTATGCTCACCTAGTCAGAATATTTTCATTTCCTCAGTCTGTCTTGTCTTTGATTTATCGTAATTCCTCGGAGAAGTCTCCCCGGTACAGGAACGACGAAAAAGATCTCGGCTTTAAAATGCAAACACCCAACTATAAACTGCGATCTCCAATCGAAGACAGCAACAAATTTCAAAGCTTTTTCAGACAGTCTTTTCGCGACGATTATTTCTGAGCAAAACGTTTTTTCGTATGGCTGGTGTTCGATTTACATATTTTTAAGTGTTAACTGTCGACATACGGAATCGTTACTTCTGCGAATGTCTCGTCAACGCGAAAATTTCAAATTTATGTACCAGTCAACGCCCAACCCCAAAATGAGGCTTGCCCAGTCGGGCATTTGACATTCGTGTCAAAACGCTGGTCAGCGTCACAAGCAAAAGGATTTCGTAATTCTTTGCGCGTTCACGGGTTCACTGTTTTGTTGGAGCACTTGAGAGCTTTTGAAAAAGCCTGTTAAATGCGCATTCTGGAGATAAACAATTTTTATTGAAATGAACAAACCTCCGTAAGACAGTATTCCGAGACTTTGGATATTTCGGTTGAGTTAAGTAGGATATTTTCGAATATTTACCTTTGAATAAACGGTTTTTACGCATGGAAAAATTTGTTAGTAGTCTTTTTTGAAAAGGTGGGGATTTGACGCTTTTTGAAGAACCAGCCGATCAGGGGCATTTGACCATCTAACCTGCCAACATACCGTGGAATTTGACCAAAATTTTTCAAAGAGTCAAATGCCCGGGGGTTTGCCCGGTGGGGGTGGGGGGGGGGGGGGGTGGGTTGGGTTGTTTTGGAATTGAATGTTACATTAGGAAAACTTCGGGGTGTCCACCACCAAGAAAACACTTCTAATAATGACACCAGTTCTTTTTCATCATGTATTTAGGTAACCTAGAAGGCGGGGAGTAAACAGTTTAAGACAACAAAAGTCATGCCGATTAGATGATATACATCGCATTTCTTTCGCGAAAGAGTGCCAGAGTTGACAAGAAATAACAACAACAACTGAGAGCTACAACAACTAGCAAGGACGTCTCACAGATAATAATAGAATACAAAAAGTGATGACGTCGTAAAAACTAAAACTGGAAAGTGAATTATGAGATTCGTTGGGGTATTCAGAAAGAACAAGACAAAAATGCCCTATTGCCATCAGAGTATAACGAAGCCAGTCAGGTCGGGTTACACCAATTTGCTCTAACTCGCTGATTTTTGGCAAGGAGGCATTATATTTTTATTTTGCTCCCTTGGACGATGTCAACAAATCCCACAATTTCCCAAATTCTAATTCGTGTGACGTCACATCCACGTCACTCTATTTTCGAACCATTTCTCCAACCTCGTTCCCAGGGTTCTCTCCTACCCGTCCCTACAGAACCTGGGAACGAGGTTGCCATTTCTCTTGAAAATTTTTCTCTCATCGTTTTTACCAAACTCTAAAGCTCTTTCCTACGAACTGAAATAGTAACTAGTTGTAATCAAAGATTATAGGCGTCGCTGTAGGGCCTTAACACTGAAACTCGTTTCATTAAATACAGAATACATCAGCTGCCGCCAAAACTCCAGGAATCACCAAAGCTCAGATCAAAGCTACGAAGAAAAGGATCTTACCTCGCCTCTAAGTCGCACTGAAGTGTTACAAAAATCTTGAAGAAATTGTGCTCCTACGAACTGAAATAGTAAATATATGTGACTTCGCTTAGACTATGATATCAACAAAAACTTGACATAACCTTACAAAAGCCACTTATAAGCCGGATAGGACCGACGAGGAGGGGAGAGCGGTAACGGTTCAGAAAAAATATATATACGGAATAAGCTGGGAAAGAAGGCAGGATCTGAATTTTTTCCATTTGGAAAATTTAAGTTCTACAATATAATTTCTTTTGAAACCTTCCGATACTGCTACAGGCGATTGCTAAAACGTTTAAGGTTTGCTTTTAACTAATCGGTATCATAACCTCATTATATGTAAACAGCTATAACTATATTTTCGTTGTGTTTTCTGTGCGTGAAACCAGCTCCGACCAGCTGAACAATTTCATATACACATTTTTCTTCAAATTACAAAGTCACTTTCACTTCGGTCACAGCAATCTCTGATTCGTTGATTTTAGGCAAAACTGCGCACGCGCAGAACTGCAGGATATTCAACGCTCACGGCTTTGCCACCTTCAGTTTAAAAAACGTAAAAGCGCTTTACCTGGCACTAATCGGTATCGAGCTTAAAGCTTTCCCAACTGAAGTTTACGGGATAGGGCGTGGGAAAAGTAGTTATCAAGGAACTTTCCTCGGTTTTCTACAAGTGAAACCGTGAAAGGTAAATATGTAATTAGTCAGCGTGTTTTTTACTTAAATGTGTTAAGAAAGATTTAACCGCAAGATGATGGTGGGTACGTTTAAAAGAAAATAACTTTCGATTGCAGATTATTCAAATTTCGGCGCTAAGCCAAATGTTAAATTCGTGTACACTGAAGCGGACTTTTTTAGCATAGACATTTTTCTTTAGATGTGAAAACGTGTATTAAAAAAATTCCAAAGCTAAGCATAGGACAAGACAGTTCTCAACATGTCGAAGTTTTTTTTTTGCGACTATGCGACAAAAAAAAATTAACGGACATTACCTCTTACATAAGTGTTCCTCGGCAAAAAATAAAATCTCCATGAAATCTTTTGAGTTTGAGGTGTAAATTTATAATTCATGACAAATCTCGTTAAAAAAATCTGCAGTGGAACCTCGATATAACGAACATCTACGTTACAAACTCCTCGGTATAACGAAAGATTTTTTACCCCAGTAAAAGTAAAATATATAGAATAGAACCTCGAAATAACGAAACCTTGTTATAGCGAACATATTTTGTCAGTCCGAGGTTCCACTGTACCATGTGTCAGCTGCCATTAATGAAATTAAAATATCTCAAAATAACCTCGAAACTGAAGGGTCAACAATAAAGAAACCACAGAATTCTGTTTAGGATTAATACGTTACTTCAAGTTTTTGCTCGTGAAAAAGTTGAGTCGCACTTTACCGGAATCTTGCTGCTAACTGGCGAAATACCCTGCTATTAATTTTTCACTTTAGTTGAAAGCTTGCAAATTGGGAAACGTGATGTATTCCCAGCAGGAGAAACAGCTGTTTAAGCGAAAATGTGTGTTTTTTAAAGAAACAATAGTATGTACAGAAATCCGAAAAGGCTTAACGCATTACTGTTTAAACAAACAAACAAAAAATACAACTAACTACACAATACAAGCTAAATGTATGATATATTGCCAAGGTCAAGCTAAGACGAAGTGTTTACAAGAATATTACAAAAAAACATTGTACAGAAAACAGAGATGTGCAAATATATTATTCTCAACAGTATTTACCAAGAGGTCCTTTTTTCACAATGATAGCATCAATTGGCAATTTCCAAGAACAACTCAAAATAAATAAATAATAATAAGTAAAATATCATGGTTTCAAAAGAAATCCCCATGCAGTGTGTCAGTTTCGGATTTCGCAACAGAACGAAACATGAAGACCCCAACTTTAAGTGGTTGTGTTGGAAAAAAGTTCAGTCAAACAAACCAGGAATTCCAGCACTAGCAAACAGGCACGTTTTAAAAGATGCGTTAACGATACAGTAATGCCCTTACGTCACTGAAACGTTTTTAAAAAGCATCATCTCAAAGTTGACAAAGTATTTGATTCGCAAGATTCTTATGCAGTATGTTGCTGAAGATTTAGGACAAGTTTTTCACGGCTATCTTTAAAACAAGGAACGGGTAATCGGGGAATGGGAATGGCGAACGGAGAACGGGGAAACTTTAAAATGGGGAATCTTTAAAAGCGGGAATCTTTAAAATGGGGAATCTTTAAAACGGGGAATCTTTAAAACGGGGAATCTTAAAAAGCGGGAATCTTTAAAATGGGGAATCTTTAAAACGGGGAATCTTTAAAAGCGGAAATCTTCAAAACGAGGAATCTTTAAAAGCGAGAATCTTTAAAATGGGGAATCTTTAAAAGCGGGAACCTTTAAAATGGGGAATCTTTAAAAGCCGGAATCTTTAAAATGGGGAATCTTTAAAAGCGGGAATCTTTAAAATGGAGAATCTTTAAAATAGATGATATTTGAAATAATATTTATGTCGTCGTTGTTTCAAATTTGTAATTCGCTTTCCTTCATGTTGTCGTGGTTTGAAATCCCTCTTAAAATGGGTTTTCTCGAATTCAATAAAATGTGCTAAATGTGCTTCGAATGATTAATAAAGCTGACATTAGTCCAACCTAACAAACAGTGTCCTTTTGTTCTAAATATTTAAAGATTCCAGCTTTTAAAGATTCCCGCTTTTAAAGATTCCCCATTTTCAAGATTCCCCGTTCCCCGTTCCCTGTTTCTCATTCCCATTCCCCGTTCCTTGTTTTAAAGATAGCCAGTTTTTCACCTCTTTTGATCTTAAGGGAAAAAGAGAAATAACAACGACAATAATATTTCCATCACTACTACCAAGAAAAAAATATCTTAAGTGCAACTTAAATCACCTTTGTTAACCAGAATGCAACTCGATAAAAAGATCTCCAATGTTCGCACTGCGGTAAATGATAATTCTGTAGTGCTTATACCCGGATATAGAGTGTTTCACAGGAACTCTGCCAACGCGTGTTCCTGTGCGTCCCCTGCGTGTTTTTTTTTTCATAATTAGAGGATCACTGTATCTTTGGAGATAGAGTAATAATGTACATTCTGCTTATTCAAGGTACCACAATATATAAAGTAGCCCAATAAAGCCTTGAGCGTAAATTCCGCAAGGGAGTACGTACATCCTTTCCTGTGACGTGGTCGATCGAAGTCTTATCGTTAGAAATGGCTCTATATTGTTACATTTTTCGAATTTTTCACCAGCTGTAAACTCTCTCAATTTCTACCCCTAAAGGAGCCCGTAACCTAACAGCTTAAAAACAAATAGGTCACGATGGCGGGGCATACGGGCCATAAAGCTTGTAAATGACGTAAATTTCTCCCTTCGCCCGCTGAATTTGGTACATATACATTCAAGTTACATAGCTGTGACCAAGCACCAGGTGACACGGGAAGAGTAAGATGAAAACTCCTTTCCCCTCCCTCTTAGAGAGCTTTCTCGCTCGTTACATGTCGATACGAACTATTGTTGTACCAGCACGTATTCTTCATAATGTCATGATATCAAATGTTTCACACGCGATAAACGTTACGCCTCAAGACCAACAGGGTATTAGTCAAACCCAATTGTTTCCGGCATTGTCATAAAAGATAATAGAACTTTACATCTCACTGAATACTAAGTATGTCATAATATCCCCACAGACTGCGCGTAAGCCATAGAAAGCTGTTACGGTTCAAAAACACAGCGGCGAATTGAATCCTAAAGTATTAATGCAACCAAAACGGACCTAGAGGTTGATTGAAGTACAATAAGATATCAAGTGAGTAAAACAAATTATAGTGCAAAATTATGCCCTTAGCTTAACTGAATTAGATAAAGTGATATAGAAGGAGGGGTTAAAATGCGTTAAGTTTTAGTGGTGTGTACCTTAAAAAGGTAAACTGCGCATATCAACATTTTTCTTACCCTTTTTTAATGTACAAACTGGTAGTTATTGTTGTTAGAGTTTAGGGAAAGCTATGTGGTGAAAACATTACTTTTCCACCTACATAATCGTATCGGAAAAAATTAATACATTTAAGATGTCTATACATTTATTGTAGGGTAAATGTTAGTGTCGGTGGATGAGCAAACGGATATATCGAACTAGAATGGAAGAGCTGCCCAGAAGATTCATTAGCTCTAGGGCAAAAACCTGTCTTTATTTGTCTGTGGAGAATTAGACAGCCAACAGATTACTAAAATATCATTCATAAGGAAAATTTAATCTTCTCTGAAGATTGTTAGATCTCCAATAAAAAACTTTGCAAATCGCGATTACAAGCGTGCTAATGCGATGGCGCCACTAGCAATACCATACAAGCCATTGCTTTTTTCTCATTTCCCACACGGTCACCACACCTTATTAGTCACAGCCTTTTTGAAAAACTAGCCACCATGAACAATGGTCGACAATTGATCTCTCAGACTTAACCAACGTCAGAATTTTCAACAACATGATCAAATTCAAAGACTATATAAGTTATACACAATTTCCAGTTTTGCACCTGTCGTCTTGGCTGAGTCAAAACAAGAAAAACTATCACAAACATCTTTTTGTTTTTCCAGATATTACTAGCGCCCCTGGTTCGAATCGATCTTCTTATTGAGGTAAGCAAAGGAAATTGACTCTATAATGAACCAAAAGAGAAACAGGCGACGTGAATAAAATCATTCACACAGGAGAATTGCATTCGCACACCACAAGGTTTTAAGAATAATAACTGAAATTAACCTGCTGAGTTGAAATGTAGTCTGTAGAAAAAGGGCTTTGCTAGAAACTGCAAAGGAAACACAATTGTTGGTTAATATACACAAAATGAACTTCAAAAACTGCCAGCAAGGGACTAGCCACGCAATTCTGAACAAAGGGGCGTCAACATCACAGATTATATGAAAACAACGGCACGATATTAAAAAGACCGAAAGGATTACAATAAAGATCACGCTTCCAATGCGACTCGACAAAGTTTTCAACATCTTTCTGATATTTTTCCAAAAACAAAAATATTTAGAATTTTAATGGGTCCATATAACGCAGAGCCATTTGAAATCCAAAATGTTTTGACGACTGAACCATGCATTTAACATGTTTAATTTCTACTTCTTTAAAACTGGACAACTCCACCTTGAGGCACCTTGGATTTTACAGTACCCATCAAAGTTGTCAAAGCATTTGAGGAAAACATGTCAAAACCTAAGTCAGATGGCAACGCCGTGACGCGGTCTATAATGTAAACAGAAACATTCACTTACAAACTAAACGATTACTTTCACTGAGTTAAAACACTGAAGTAACCATTCGATTCTGAAATTAATTATTTGACACAAACACTTATTCACAACAGAAAAATAGGAGTTTTTTTTATTTACATTTAGACAAAAAGCTGTTTTTTGCCTTTACAACTTGTAGTCAGGAACCTAGTTTACTCGTAGCAAGGGTTGCAATTCAGTTTGAGTAAAACTGCATACAATCATTTTTGTACACCAAAGTTTTCGTTTTCTTGGTTATTGCGATTATTGTTGTCAAACCAAGCTGTTTGTTTTGACACAATACTCGAATCCAGCATTTTCAGTCCAAAATTGTAAGACTTTTCCATTTCCGCAAGCAGCCGTTCCTTTTTTGTCTGTTATGAACGCATTAGGAAAATTACAGGAAAGCACAGCATGTATAATAAATTTATAGTAAGCCTATGTATAAGAAGAAACACTATATGAAACAGCGTGAGAGCGTATACAGTTGAACATCTCTACAACGGCCACCTTGGGGACAAAAGAACGTGGCCATTGTAAAGAAGTGGCCCGCGTTGTAGAGAGGTTGAAACAAGAGTCAATGTATGGACTTTTTTGTCCGCAGGGGCGAAAAAAAAATGGCCGTTGTAGAGAGGTGACCGTTAGCGGAGGTTCGACTGTATTCAAAAACACTGCGGAGAATCACGATATTATTCACATTCCCGTCGAGTTTTACAACCTTTATTGGCTCATTTCAGCAATTTCCGTGAAAGATGTTTAACTCACATCAACAAGGCCGTGTTTCTATTCTCGGGGAACTGCTGATCAAAGAGGTAAAACGTCTCCCGCTTCCGCCGTACCCCTTGTGGTCAAGTTACATAAAAAATGATAATCGACGTTGATTCCAGTCAAACTCTATAATTTATCGCCAGACTTTACCAGTTGTTTGACGCTGCATCAGTTTACGAAACTGAGCCAAGCTTGTTGCACCATGTAATAAAATCAGGAAGCCTAGTCTTTATACGAGAACTTGTTTAGCCTAAAATTTGAAACAGGTTCCTATTTCCTAAAATCTATAAAAAAAAATCCTCTTTGCAGATATAAGGGTCTTATCACTCCAACTGCAATGTAATGGTATGCAGATATATAAGGAATAAGCTGAATATACCACTAAATACTATTACCCGGTAGCTTCAATGTATTTTTTTCTTCAGAAAATAAGAACCTATACATAGCCTAAATTTGCGCTAATTACCATTTCTGTTTAGCCAAACTTGAGAAAGTACATTTTCTTAATCGCGGATTTTTACTCTAGCCAACAAAAGAGGCTAAAGAGTCCCCAAAACAATCACATGGTGCAATGCGACCCAACACTGACCCAGCTAACGCTCAACTTTAAGGTGGCCCGACTGGATTTTTTAGGGGGGATACCTCTCAAGTTTAAGCATTAACTACGTCGGCATGAGTAAAACAAGAAATAGGAAAAAGGTTACCACAACTGTAGTATACACAGATGAAAATTTCTTATGATCTCCGTTTTATTGCAATCAGAGTGACCATGGCAACCTAATGACACCAATACGTTTTTTATTTATCTTTGTGTTTCTCTGTACCAGGAGTCAGTTTTTTTTTAAGAAAAAAACATTACCGACTTGTTTTTTATTTTAAGCGCGCGCACTACAAAGTTTTTATTTTTTATGTTTTCTTTCATGGTGTATGCAACCTTGCAACGATTCTTACGTATCTGAACTCCACTGATGAAGGGCCATGCCCAAAATATCTGGAGACTGAATTCACAAATATGGCAAGACAGCACTTTTGTTCATTGCCCTCTTTTTGTATTGAACATTCCCTTCTATTTACTTTCTCTTATCGGAATTTTGTTTTCGTTATTCATTTGTCTTGACATATTTTGACGGCTCGTGACGACGCACGCGACAGGGACGCAAATAGTTCGCGCCAAATGACGTCACTTGATGCGATTTTTTGCAGGGGAAACAAGTCGAGCTCTCACTCTCTCGCTCGCTGTTGCGAAAAATCTGAGTTCGACTTGTGGGCAAGTCTAACAATTAACAAATATTTTGAGAAAATGACACACTTTAGAAACGCGGCTTCATCCCATAGTGGTTTGATTCCACTGAAAACTGCGGGCAAAAAAAGAGGAGAATTACTTAAGACGATCGCCATTTAAAGAACAATTTTATCAACCTTCAGTCAGCTACTTTTGTTACAGTTTTTGCACGTAATTTGGTCAAAAACAATTTATCACGGTTATTGAAAATGTAAGGGTCGAAATATATTTACGTTGTATTTGAATTCAAGCATAAAGAATTTTTTACTTATCAAGGAGGTTATTTGCTCAACGCCACACTATAATTAAGACTCTGTTTGCATGGAGTGGGGAACTCCGGTCTAGTGGGGTAAGTTTCTTTTGTTTTGTGTCCCCCAGAGCGTGAAAACAAAAGAAACCAACCCCACTAGACCGGGGTCCCCCACTCCATGTAACCAGGCCCTAAGTTCCTGGTGACGGATTTTTAGTAGCAGGCATAGATCGCGTAAAATTCAAATTTTATCGATTTCGAAGTTTTTTGTTTATTGCTGTCATAGTGATAACGATTTTACTAAAAACTTCATTTTGACAAACTTCAATTCATAGTCAATCGCTGGTGAAAGGTTTGTAGCGACCGGACAAGGACAAAATCACTTTTAACGCAATTGAAAAACATCGCTATGTCTCCGAAAAACTGTATCGAAACACCTTAATTTAATTCGAGATTGTATGTTTCTGATTTTAAACCGTTGCATGAAGGTGCGATTCTTTTTCTCTGTCTTCTCGTATTAAGTCGGAAATTTACTTCACTGAGAGACAAAGTAATAAATTTATTAGTAGCTAAACTCTAGGGGAAATCTCTGAATATAAATAAACTTTAAGTGAGGAAATCAGAGAGCATAAATGAATGGTAATTCTTGAAATTGATCTGTGGATCATTTTAGCATGCTGCCTTTGGCCTCAGTTCAGGAAAATTACATAAATTCAAGGTTGGTTTCAGTAATCGATTGCCTGTAACGATGGCTATAAGTTTCTAACTTGCAAGCAACGTTTAGTTTAGAAAAATCCTTGTACCACGGTTAAATATGTTTGGCTTGACTGTCCATGCATTAGCGAATTTCTTTAGATGATTTTGATTGCGATTTTCCTATTGCACAACAACAGGCATTTGAGGTTATAATTAAAAAGCGTATGATAAATATGACATCCGGTTAGTAATGCGAAAACTGGACAATTAAAGCATCAGTTCGATCCTAAACATTTAACGGAAAAATGAATGGACAATTTCTTATTGGCTGTTTTCACATTCGCTTAGTTAACATCCTGTTTATATGACCATAACATTTAATGGATTATTTCTATAAGTCTATTTTTAACTGAAAACTGAAAAAAATTGAATTACTTTCGGTAAAAGTATTCAAATTACTTTTGGCTTCCATTCTTGGCAGTAATTTCCGAACCGAACTCACTTTAATCATTGTTCCCGCTAAACCACCTAAACTTACTCACTCAGGACGTCCTATTTGGCTGCTTATTTTGCTTAACAGGTAAGCTGAAGGCATGCAAACTGTACTCCAGAATTCATTTCGACAGCACTGAAAGGTAAAATTTACCGATAGATTGTCTACAGCCAAAACCCTATTTTACAGTCAGATTGTTGTGCTCGAGTGCTCATTACGGTGAAACCTGTCACAGACTGAGGTTTATTCTATAGTGACGCTTTTGAGGATTCCTGCAATTCGGAAATAATGACGCGAAAAATCTAAGTCAGTGTGGCAATGAGGAGCGAAAATAATCTGAAATAAGGAATGATTTTAACTGTCGATTTCGTAGACCGAGGAGATAAACCAGAACGGAACAGTGATCGCGTTTTTTAAGTTGCGAAAGAATGGTCGTTAAACGTTCGGAACTCTATTGACGATTTTAAAAGCAAATTTACCAGTCAGTTATGTTGAAAAAAAAATCTAATTACAGCTGAGAAATACAATACTGGCAAAATGTATTTAAGCGGTCACTTTCCCCCGAAAATGAAAGAAAATCCCGAAAATGATTTCCCTTGATTACTTTAAAATTAACATGTTTTAAGCGGTCACCTCTATAGAGTACCGAAGTGTGACGTCATAAAAAATGAAATTTGTGAAATTATGGGATTTGTTAAGCTGTTCTGAAAGAACAACGTCCAAGACGCCTACTTGCCAAAAATTAGCAATTTGGGGCAAATTGTCTCTGAGATATTAGCCCAGTTATGCTCCGATGACTCCATACAAATCCTTCTAAATCTTACGTGGTTCCTAATCTTATGAACCAAGCCAAATTTAGAAGGATTTGTATGGAATCGTCACAGCATAACTGGGCTAATATCTCAGAGACAATTTGCCCCGAATTGCTAATTTTTGGCGAGTAGGCGTTTTGGACGTTGTTCTTTCAGAATAGCTTAACAAATCCCATAATTTCACAAATTTCATTTTTATGACGTCATCACTTCGGTACTCTATTAAGCAGACTTTTAGCATCACGTTGTTAACGGCAAACGGCAAACCTGAGGATGTCACGTGACCACGGTCTTGCGGTCGCGTTTGCAGTTTGTAGTTCAAGTTTGAACGGCAGGAAGAGCTTCCAGCAGAAAGTGATTTACGGCAAGGTTTATTGCCATTAAAAATTATACAGTCTCACGTTTAAAGGCAAGAAATAGGTTTCTACACCCGCCTGTGTAGTGCCAATTAGATTTTTGAACTGGAACTAATGAATTCTTCATGTTTTTCAGGCGATAAAAGTGAAGCACCGTGACTTGACGAAAAACAACATGGTGGTACTACACAGTACTACTGTAAAGTGCTTTGCTAAAATTAGAAATCTTGACAACGTGAATCTGCAAACGAGTAATTGCAAACTGCAGTTTACGGTTTCCCAAGTAAAACCTGATGCTAAAGGTCTCTATTGTCTTCACTGTGCATGGTATTCAGTGGTCTTTTGATCATTTTCTTTTGGCACAAGAAGATGTAGAAACACTTCGAGGTCAATATGTCAGTCGTGTTATGGATATTTGACTTTGATTCCTTTATAATCTCTTGGGTTTAGTGTCAAACCTGTATCAAACCGTAAAACTGTATTAAGCGGTCAGTAGGCCCAGCGGTATCCCACAAAGATGACCGCTTAAAGCTGCTGGTTTGTTGACTGTAGTTGTTTCTCTAGGCACCAGACCCACTCTTCCTCTTTGTTCAAAGTTACGCTAGCAACCGCGCTATCGTTTTGTTTAACGTCTCACGACTCTTTATCGTCTGCAGGTGTCAGTAATTCTGATATTTTTTTGGTTTTCCATTCATTATTCCATGTCTTTGCAACACAGGTTATTATTCGTTTTCACTGTACCTTGTAAAATAGCGTATTTTCGATCCAAATAGCGTAAACGACCTGATATGGGATTTAAAGGAGTGATATGGATCTCTAGACGGCCTAGATGTATCAATTGATGAAGTGGATATTCCGCTATTTTAAAACTCTCTTGATACTTTTGCCGAAAGCATTTTAGTTTTGTTGGGCTTCATACAGTTATGAGAATAAACTCCTCTCTTTTAATCACCTCCTACCTATTAAACGCCCCAGCTTGGACACCTAAGATTAAATAGACGCCCCGCCCGGGCGTTTATTAGGTCATTTACGGTAATTCTTTGTTGGAAACCCGGCTCTTGGAGTAACGTTCATAGAGAGAGTTCTGGAGGTCGTCTTTAACCTATTCTGTTAAAGTATCCACAACAGTAGTCAAATTTCGCTGAAACGCTAGACGAAAACTAAGGATTTTTCACTTTAAAACGTCTCAACCGATTTGTCTGATTTTTCACAGCGCGGTCTGTTCCATCTTCAAGATCTTCAAGATTGAAGGACCTCTGCTCGCAGGGCAAAACCCGACAAGTTTGTCAAACAAATATGACGATTACTTTAGAAGGCAGTTTATTCGTTATTCGCTCCTAAATGGCCGTCGTGAAGTGCTTGGCCAACGCGACACAATTTGATGGCTGATATGATGTGATGGCTGATATGATATGTGGTTAATGTATAGACTTTCCGGCGAGACAATAAGAAATGACGGTTAGAAATTAAAAGGGTGGTGATCTTGGTTTCAGATTAAGCGATGGACTGATGTCAGGGCTGTGTAGTGTCGAGTTTAGAGGGTTTTGTTTTTTGACCCAGGGAAACTTGTTGTTCATTATTTGTGTATTTATATAGACTAAGATAATTTACTAAATCAAGTTTAGTTACACGATTTTGACACCAGATATTTCCTTATAAAAGTCTAATGAGAATTGTCAGCGACTATTATCACGAACTGACGCGCGCTACCAAACCAAATCTGAAAATCTGCAAACTGATTACCCTTTCAAAATCTAAATAAGATATTGATCAGAAAGAATTGCAAGTCTTGTCTGCATTTCTCACTTAATTTAGATTTAGATTACGGTCAGTTATAAGCTATAATGCAAACCTCCCTTTAATTTATTTAACTGTTTTTGTTGTTAGCTAATTAATAACCTGAAAACTTGTTACTCAAAGATTTGGCTACAATTTCTGAGCAAACAATTCAAAGTTTTTTAATATTACACCTGAATCCCTTGTTTATTTTAAATCACATTACAAGCTCGGTTATTATTGCTACTTTGGCAGGTACCAATTAAAAACATAGTATGATAAATAAATTCTTTAACTACTAGTTTTAATTTAAATGCAAAACAAAAAACTTCTTGTTAGGAAAATTGGCGTAAATTTTCTCCTCTCTTCAATTACTGGTCTTTTTCAATTACGTCTATTTTATCTCGTACTGTCATAAAGCAATTGTAGCTATTGTTTTTCTTTCCAAAGTAAATATTGACAAAGCAAATTAAATAGCGGAAAATGCGCCTTAAGTTACACCGTCACATTCTCCGGTACAAGATGCATATGTACACGTCGCGCACAGCCTGTATTTAGTGGGATTTAACTCTGTACCATAAAGGCTTATTTATCGGTAGGTAGCTTTCAGTGCTTTTCAAATGTTTGACGATTTAGTTCCATTATCCGGAGAAGCGCATGACACGACGGGTAATATTTAAGCATTTAAGTACATCACCGCTATTTGAAATAGCCATAGGAAACTCTACAGAAAACGTCATTATGATTTCACTGACTAGGTTGACTAGTGTATGCTCGACATGAAGGTTGTGTCGCTATCGCAGCTGATGAGATCAGTGGCCTTATGAGCATGAGAGCTTTAGTTATCGTTTGACACTAAAGGAAAGGATATCCCTTAGAAAACAGTCTCTTTCATCTATTGTGCATCTACCCACTCTGAAAACAATCTATTTTTTACCTATGACATTTAACTCGCAGCAGAATTCACTTTTTCTTCTATGAATCGAGCTTTAGTACTTTTAACGCCCGATGTCATTAAATATGCAGTTAAGAAAAACACTGAAACATTGTATGATGCACGATTCAGGCTATATGGATCCGTTGAAGTTTGTGACCCTAACCCTAAACGGATACAAACTTATGCGATAAATTCATGGCTTTCATGGGTCTTTTAGTTATCAGTCTCTACATATTACCGGGTCCAGTTGTATATTAAAAACCTAGCTTCATCGGTAACTGCTCAGGTGACCTAAGGTCCAACGTTGCCTAAAAGTAAAGAGTTTGACTGTCCTGAAAGTCAGACGTTAACAGTTAAATCTGACGTGGATTTACGCTACTGACCCCAAAGTACGGGGATTAATCGGTCGGTCTTGAACGCGGGTACAGATGTCGTTCTCATGTGGACAGTGCCGTGGGCGCATAAGCTTGAAATACCAGCGTTTACACTAGAACAGGTCATCCAGTGTGGACGCACAGAGCCTGCATGAGGCGATTGGCACTGTCGGCGGGGGTGCGGGTACAATAAATGGTAAAAGGATATTCCAACTCAAATGGCTTGCAAAAGCCATGTTATCCAACCTGTTTAACTGTAAAACTATGCAACCTGTTGCTATGTCTGACAAAATACTTAAGTGCGACAAAAGAAATAGCTACAGAGTATCAATTAGCATGATGTTGCTTAAGTTGTTTGTTTATTATTATAGACTGGAAGAAATAACTTGCCACTGCAATTCGCGGAAAAACAGCTATCTTAGGCAAGAGGGGAGAAAGAAGTTTTTGCCTTAGGTCGGTTCATAGTCAGTGCAAGGAAGGTTTTAATTTCAGCTATAATCTTTAAAATACTGTATTGTAAAAACTGCATTACTACGTAAAGATCAGCACTAACACAATACTAATACTTATAAATTACATTCATTTCCTTAAGGTGTGTTTATTGTTGTCCTCCTTTGTACCGCCTCGATTAGCCTCGTAGCTATTACGGGGTCAAGCCAAACACTGTATTAATTCATAGTGCAATTTTGCAAACAAAACCGTCGTTGTTGTTACTAGCAGTATCGTCAATTGTCACTTTGTTATGCTGTGGACAGCTTTATTGCGCGATTGAATCTAAACATGCGCACAACGTGATCTTTGGCAGTTTTGTCAATCGTCACTAGTTGATTTTCAGTCATTTTACGAAACAAAATTTCATAAAAGACTGGCACTTTTTCAATTTTTTCTGTCACAAACTGTTTAACACATGCGCATGTGCTTAACTGATAGCCGACAAAGACTGGTACTGGTTTAGAATAATATGAAACAATGATTTGATTGAAATTCTCCTACGACGTGAAAATCGATTTTCACTTTAGGATGTTACTATTTTCCCACCTGAGTCTAACAACACGTTTCTTTGTTACAGGAGAACAGAAATTCTTACAACTCAAGAAAGAAAGGAAGGTAGGTGTATTATTTCAAACGAAAAAACGATTAACGAATCTCGCCAGCAAAAGCGTGCGAATTCAATTTAAACCTAAAAGGTCTAATTGCTTAGCGATTCAGTATATTTTTGGTTTGGAGTGGAAGGGCAATATTTAGTGTAACATGATTTATTTATATTCTTTCAAATCATTATTTTGGTTGACTCAACGCCCCCGGCTAATTGTTCATAGCTAATCGGCACTGACTAAATTACTTTGGAAGGTTCGAACTACATACCATCAATTTGATGTTATATTGGCTTGGAAACTAGATCGATAAATGGTATATTGACCAGGAAACGAGGTTACATGGGCAATAAACTGCAGATGCATTAGGCTCGATTACCAGCCGCGCGCTGTTCGGAAGGTGTGAGCCTAAGGTATCTTCTCGGAGTGGAACAAGACCGGAGCCAAGAGAGCGGAAGGCGGAAATCAAACCTACCGAGGAATCAGCGAGATGTAGAGGAAAAAATGTTATAAGCTTCAATAAATAATAAATAACAAATGAATTTGGCTTTTACATGATGGAGAGAACAGACTTCCTCCTCCTCAGGTAATTCGTTTTTTTTCGCAGTTTGGTCGCGAACAAAGGCAAGCGCGAATCGGAACTGAAGAGTGACAAAGCGCAAGGGACCATGGGAAGGGGGAAGGAAAAAGAAGAAGAGGCGAAGCACCTTCTCGCCCGTTTTCTCCTTCCCGCCTTCCTTTGCGAGCAAATTTACATCGAAAGATCGACGTCTGGAAACGAGGCAAACCTTCAGAGATCTGCATACTTCTTCATAACATACGAAGTTGAATTCAATAATTGTTCAGTTATTTTACTCCCAGCGAGGTGCATTCTATCGTTGCTTTTATAATAGCACCTTTCAAACGAAAAAAGAGGCCGTCAAATCGCGGTTGCGAAATATTTATACTGACCTGAGATGTAAGGCTTTCGTCTTCACGACAACCAATTTGCGCAAAAACTCGCCCGAAGCTACCTCCATCGTAACAAATTCTCAAATCCTCTCTGCGTTGTCCACGTTTTCATTAGAAAGTGTCAAGAGACAAGTCAGGCTTCAACCAAACCGCTCGATTTTAAACACGGTGAGAAACTATCTAGATTTAAGAATCTTTCGAAAATGCTTTCGACAATTCCCTGATTTTGTTATTTCTTGTTGATTATGTTTATTTAACACAGTAACTGTGTATGTATGGGTCCCTTGGCTCATTTTTCATCGCTTAAACTGCCCTAGGTTGAAAAGGGTAGTGCATGTTAAGGCGAAACATGGACATCAGTAGCTTATAGGATCAAGATATATAGTTTTTATTTTATTTTATTTGTTTAAGAATGTTCGAAGAGCAAACGCATATCAGAATATTTCTTGTTGAAGAGAATACAACTTCTAACGAGAAAATCTTCCGTTAAATACTTGTTTACTGTACCGTCTCCCTCTTATGTTATAAATGAATATTACTACAGACACACAAAAACACTCAAGTACGTAGCGCCACGCTCCTCTGTAAAGCCTATTTGAGACTGAACGAGCCGCCATGTACGAAGCAGTGTTAAAGTACGTAAGGCTTTGATGTTGAGAGGTGCTTTGTTATCAAACGTGTTAAACTGCAGTAGCATATCTTAACTATAAGCGCAACCGCTATAGCTGTTTCTCGTTTACTTTTACCACTCCTGAAAGACCTTAAATATGGGGAAAAGGAAAGATTTCACGATACAATTTCGGGTTTTATAACTCCATCAATACCCTATTGAGTATAGAATTATTCACATTCTTCAAGCATTTATCTGCCCTCGGAGTTTTTAATTTTCAGGAAACGAGCTCTGATGTTTCATCAGATTCAGCTATAATTCACACACAGTACAAAAAAAGTCCAACTCGTTTGTTTACAAGTTTACACGAAGGACTCAGGTCAAAATGACATTTGGTAATAAGTACTCTGAAAAACTTACTACAACATACCACGTTTAAAAGTTCACTAGCGTTTACCAAGACCAGTAATATCTTAAACATTCATGACTATAAACTAACAAAGAAGATGAACATATTATAATATAGAAGTGGGTCTGTAACATAGGTAAAATATAAATTTCAATAACAGTACTGTGCGTGTATTTATAGTAATGAGGAACACATATTTATGTCAAGCATGATAGTTTGATAGGCACATGAGTGATGTCGCCGCTGCTCAGCACAATAGTCTTTTAGCAACGTGTTTGGAATACTAAACTTTCACAAAGTGTGGGCTTTAATCAACAAACGTTGCTTTTTTTAATTTTCATTTTTACATTGTTGCCCGACAACTGGTGAGCAGCGCCATAGCAAGACCAACACTTCATTTAGGTTGTTGTAATTCTTTAACAAGGCTTGCACACGCTGAAATGGAAATATCCACGATACAGTTAGCTATTTTCTTAGATTGTATTTTTAACTTTTTAACTAACAAAGAAGATGAACAAGGCTTGCACACGCTGAAATGGAAATATCCACGATACAGTTAGCTATTTTCTTAGATTGTATTTTTAACTTTTTAACTAACAAAGAAGATGAACATATTATAATATAGAAGTGGGTGTGTAACATAGGTAAAATATAAATTTCAATAACAGTACTGTGCGTGTATTTATAGTAATGAGGAACACATATTTATGTCAAGCATGATAGTTTGATAGGCACATGAGTGATGTCGCCGCTGCTCAGCACAATAGTCTTTTAGCAACGTGTTTGGAATACTAAACTTCCACAAAGTGTGGGCTTTAATCAACAAACGTTGCTTTTTTTAGTTTTCATTTTTACATTGTTGCCCGACAACTGGTGAGCAGCGCCATAGCAAGACCAACACTTCATTTAGGTTGTTGTAATTCTTTAACAAGGCTTGCACACGCTGAAATGGAAATATCCACGATACAGTTAGCTATTTTCTTAGATTGTATTTTTAACTTTTAAATCTCCCTAACGCTAACTTGCTCAAACGGCACTAAAGTTGAAATTAAAAACCAAATGAACAGTACTTATACTGAACACGAATAGTTTTGTGTTTTAATTGCCCACATATTTTGCGGGACCAGGTAGTTCCTACGCAATCAAGGGTGATAACATGAATTTCAGCCGTCTACTCGAGTCGCACACCCACGAGTGTGCGACTCGAAGAGAAGGCTTAAATTCAGGTTGCCTGACGGGCGCCTTATTACACACTCACCTAGCAAATATTCCCTGGTCACAAATATGATTGAGTTACACCTTTTTCGGTATTTGGTGCCCTTAAACTAACAGAACAGATCAAGACTGAATGAAACGGTAATACTAATTCATGCACAGGCGTACTTTTTTCTCAACCTGTCGAGTTACTACTTTTTCTCAGTTAATCATGCTGCAACAAACAGTCCGTGCATTCAGCAAGAGTTAGCCTTTTCACCTTTTCTTTTTACTTCGTTATGAAGAGTGGTAGGCAAACCAACACTAAAGTGAAAAGTTAATTAACTATATTAATACCACAGGAGCTTAATAACTAGCGAGAAAAAAGTAACACTTGGCGAATAAACTCCGAGCTAGCCAATCAGCGCGCTCAAAAAGCACAATTTAAATTGACTTGTTTGGTATTTATTACAACTCACTTTTGGTATTGACGCTTGGCACCAAAACAGGTCAGAAAATTGTAGGAGTATTCACATCCACTTCGGCGATCAGTAATTGTAAAGACTTTCTACCGGTAAGTGACATAGCGGCTCGTACACTGTTATACATGCAATGAAGACAGTGGAACCTCTCCTTTGGGACACCTCCATTCAGGGGGCACAAAATTTGGTCCCGGAAAAATGTTGACATAATCTTTGTATTTGTTACTTCTATTGAAGGAACACTTTTTCTGGGTCCCGAAACCCGGATTCAACCTCCATTCAGGGGACACCTTAGCAATCAAAGAGAGCATGACTGACCGCAAAAATAGTCGATAAGTTTAAGTGTTCACCAGTCACAATGGCGACAGCTTTCAAAACATGAATTAACTCACTTAAATCCATGTACAGCACTTATGGGGAATTCAACACACAACATCGCAAAGGATAAGTTAATCACGATTTTTTTACACATTATCCAGCTGCTTGAAATAACGACTGCTTAGATTCCATAGCCTGCAAGAGCAGACGCCTTTTTGGGCTCTAATAAAAGTCAGCACTTTATATGTTGGTTTATTATTAACAAACCCCAGCCCATCCTCCATTCAGGGGACACTTTCCTTGGTCCGGAGGGTGTCCCCTGAACAGAGATTCCATAAGACTGTCCAGTGGTAACGCAATAGCTCTGGAGTCAATCTAAACTGTGTGCAGGAAACTGACTACTTTATAAAAAGCCAGCTACACTATGAAAGGCCTCAGGCGAGAGTTGTTTAGTTGTTTCAGCTGTATACTAATACTTGGCAGCAAGCGAACAAACTTCAGTCATAAAAAAAACTCTTCATGGAGAACACTTTTGTCACTCGATGATACACGAAATGACTTTCGCGGCGAGGTTTCACTGGCGTCGATTTGTAAGTTTAAAAAACGAGATTTGCTTTTTTTTTTCAACAAATACCTGACACTGAGTACACGTTGGGGGTTCAATTAAAGTTATGACTATCAGTAGAAAGTGACGCCAAAAAGTTTTCAATTTCAAAAAAGCTATTTGTACCTCTCCTGAATTAACATCCCTGATAGTGCGAGATGTCTATTTGGGTTTCCGGGCCAAGGAGCTGCTAAGTACTACCTTTGCATTTGACTTAGCTGAATTGTTACTTAGCATCCAGTGTACAAATATATGTTCAAGTAGTTTTTGCAAGGATAACTTTGTCATACAATAAAACGCATTTTCAAGGAATTGGCTTTCTCATTGCTAATGCTTTGTAAATACTGTATTCTCTTCCATATTCCCGGAGGGTTTTATGGTTATGCAAACGCACCGAAACAAAAATGACGGCGCTGAAAAGCACTCTTTCTATTAAAATACTTTTACTTTAAAAAGACGCTATGATTTACTCGTTTTAACAACATGTCGCTAAAAAGGTCTTCATACATTAAAAATTCCGCAATTGCATGAATATAGGTAAAAGTAGACTTCAACTTTACCTTTTATTTAGCTGTGGTCGTTTTTGTTATTTTTCCTTTGAGGCTATCCGCCGATTATTATAAAGAAGCTAAGAGAAAGCAAACCATACTTCAAGCTACCTTTTGTGTGCTTTCAGAATTTTCAATGGCTAATCGATTCAAAACCATTGCCTTGTAATACGTATGAACTGCAAATGGCCTGAGCGTAATTGGGAGATTTACAGGCATTAGCAAATTACCTTAATTGTAGCTTCTCTAATTAGGAATGAAGACCAACGGTGAGTCTAGTTTGTACATTCACAGCCATAAGAGCGAATAGTTGGTCAATCTACTTTTTATGGCGGCATACTGGCTTTGGTACCTGGTACACTGATATTGCTTGAGATCGTCACGACCATACAGGACAATCATACAGAGAACGGTAAGAAAAACACTGATCTCTCCACGATTTAGAAAACAACTTTTTTGCAGATAAAAACTATGCGTAATGCATCCTAACAGTTGACAACGAAAACGTAATCTCCAAAGTCGTTAGGACTTCTTTTGTACCTTTTATAAGTGTTGAATGTGATTTTTTTTTTATCTTTTTCCAGACGATTACTTATTTTAGTGCCTACATTTCCTTATGAATTAACTGTGGTGAGACCAAGTCATTATGTTCAAGTTTTTTTTTTTCACTTCATCAAGTACCTACATTGTAGCAAAGTGCCTTAAGTCAAATGTAAGTGCTTCATACTGTCCTAAGTTGAAAGGTTTTGCAAAATACAGAAAACTGGAAATAGTTCTATCCTTTCTCAGTATCGGGTCTCAATATTCTTAGGACACAAGCCATCACAAGAGATACCTGTACGTCCAGGTGAATTCACGTTTATCTACACAACAAAACAACCATAAAAACTAGCAATACTGCAGTGACTAAACGGACCGAATTTTCAGACCTTTTTCCTGGTAACAATTAGTATGATTTCATTTAAATTTGATCCAAAATTTTCAAATTGAGAAGATAAAACGCACTTATTCAGGCTATTCTTAAAGTTTTAAAAAGTCTTGACTAGATAAATCCTTTTGTCATCAGAATTCTTCTTACACCGTTGTTGTCATGATTTTTAAGCTATCATATTGTCTTTTCTGAGGACGGTGAAGAATTTATAAACTGGCAGGACAACGATGACTCTTTTACATTTAAGGCCAGAGATTTGACCAGTTAACACAATCAAATAAACAAGGATGGAGGTTAATGTCAAAAGAGTATCGCGGACTAAAGTATAGTTTACTTTGCGTTGAAGGCATTTATATTGGGCTACATTAGAAACGAGCATAAAATCCAAATAATCTCTCGCATGTGCCATTGTGTATCACTATACCTGTCTGCTTTTAATTTAGGGCTTTGCACTCATTATCGACTCACTGTTAAGTATCAGAAGTATAAAAGGTAGAGGTTTTGCGGCGTATGACCAACGGCGTGTCTTTACATTTACATTAGTGCGTATTATTAATTAAAATGGCTTTCAGGTGCCGCGGCATTCAAAATCATTGCAAATCGAAGAGAGAGCTGCTTCGCATTACCGAAGAGACGTACAGACCCATTTGTTCAAATCTAACTGAGGCCGTTTCGTTGATGAGAAACATAATAATTTTTTTTCGGAGTAGACAAGTAGGCATCATTAAATCGCATGAAAACAAAATCACTAAATAAAATTCTTTATGGAAGGAATTGTGTGAAACGTTTCAACTCTTAAGGGCCTTCAAAATCACTTACTATTGAAACACAACTGAAATAAATAAAAATCAATGATTAATTCAAGTGGTTAACATGTTAATGGTTGATGATCCCATTATCCGTTAGACGAATACTTTGTATTGGTATAAATTCGAAAGACGAATTCAGATGGATCTTTAGCTTTGAGAAAGAATCTGGTCAGAAAAAAAGGTACAAAATGGCGCGTTCATAGTCCTGGTAAGGAACTGATGGATGGAAATGCAGAGAAATCAGTGAGTAACGCAGCGGAATAGCATGTTAACCAAGTGTATCATTGAACCGGCAAGACAATGGAACATTGGATTCCATATTCTCAGCTTGTCTATATTTTCTTACTCAAGAAGCAAAAAATTGGCCAAGACGAACAAAGAACGGTAGGAGAAGAGTTAACCAGTTGTTAAGCGAACGAGGTTCGAAAAAAGTCGCTTACGAGTATTTTCTACGGTTCAAACAGGGTTGCATAACACTAGTCGAAACCTAGTAGAGCTACTGTTAGAGCTGGTCACTTCGGAGAGCTACTAGTCGTAAAGAGAACTTCGACTGTATATTCTTTCTTCACAAAAACATCGATGAGGCGATATTTCGATGTTTTACTCTGCTAATAGAAAGCAGCGTGGCCGAGTGGAGAGCACATCGGACTCCCCAGTAGTTTGGCGGTCCTAGGTTAGATAGTCCCGCTCGAACAGTGCGTCTGCATGGCTAGATTTGTTTCTCGGCCGTCCTGAGTCCATTCAATTTATCATTATGAGTTTTCCCACAGCATCATTTAAAAATAGTTATTTTAAGCAATAGTAACACATTATAAAGGGTCCTCAATAGGTTTTACTGAATTCGGGATTTCCCTTATTTGAAGCTCGGGATTCAGGATCTGAAAGCAAAATCGAGGCGAGATTCGGGATTGAAAGTATGCGCGGGAGGTGGGACGCCAAAAATAACCCTCGGGATTACGGGATTGCACGAAATTTTAAGTCGGGATTACGGGATCGAAGGACCCTATTGGGCACCCTCATTATATGCCAGACGTAGTTAATCGATAAACCGATAATCAATAGTAATCGATTTCCGATATTGATCGGTAGAAATCGATAAAGAAAAAAAGTTGTGACTTCGATTAATATCGATGATTTTCCGATAGAAATCAATGATGATTTTTTATTGATTGTTATCGATTTAGTTAGTCGATACTAATCGATAAATTACGGTATTTTTCCTGTGACTTTGATTTCTATCGATTTCCGATATCAATCGATAATTATATTAGGCGGATTAAATCGATGAACATCGACGATATCGATTGATTTCCGTAATCGATATTGATCGATTAACTACGTCTGGTATATGGCAAGGGTAAGTACGTTCTCTTGATTCCTTTTTAACACAACAAGCTACTGCTATGGCCCCCGTTTACTGTATATGGAGAAAGCTTGACCTGGGGAGAAGGATCACCCTCCCCTCCTAGCCGAGTCGACTTTAGTTCTATCAACTCGGTTGATAAAGTGAATCGTAAAAACAGTCAATATTGTGTGTGGTTTGGGCAGTTGATAAAAAAAATTGTGTTTCATTCCCCGAACGACAAGCTTTAGTGAGTTAGTTTGAACTAACCCCTTTATTCTAATATTATAAAAGCACACGCCATTGTGTTACTGAGCTCGCCAATAGCGAGATTATGGCTGCCTGTGAACACTGATACTATGCCCTGAATGCGCAAGGGTGAGGACAGTGTATCTTATCATTTTCACGCAGTTTTCGCGTCTAATCAGAACATCCCAAGCAGTATAGAGAAAAAGGTAACTTAGGTATTGCTTTTTCGCCTTTTGAGTAGAAAAAGGCCAAAAAATCGTGGACAGAATTTCAGAATTTAACAGTTTCGTTATTAAGTGAGTGTCTGACTAAATTGAACATGTGGTGAAGAACTTTTATTTTTACAAGTGGAATTAACAGGTACGTGACTTTCAACAGGATCCACCCAAAACAATTAAGACACCAAAAAATTTCCGACGATCAAATGCGAAGATCCTTTCCGGAAACCCACGAAGCTTTCAATGCCTAAACTAAAGCATTTATCGCTTTGAAGTGCTTTCCTGGTGATCGATTATCTTAATTCTCTGAAAACGTGCTCGCACGTGTGAAACTAGGGACTATAAAAGGTTTACTGGTGTGCCTTTTGCTAAACTCAAAAGTTTGTTTCGGGAGCAAACCTTAAAGAACTTTAAAATGACAACTATCTTGTTGAAAAGATGAAAAAAGGTTTAAGCACATCCGCCATTTAATTGGTCCTGAATTTGTTATAGTAAATCAGTACAATCGGTTTCGTGACCTTTCATTTTTATTACAATTATTATAATTATATTTTTTAACTATTATGATTCTTTCGTATCATAAGGTTCCTCAGGTTAAAATAACATGAGGAAAAGCACTAAGCAATCAGGCGTAATAATTTTTACCGCGTTGGTGCACCAGTCTAAGCTAACCTTGGATAAAGATAAAATTTTGTCATCTTAGACTAAAAAAGTCCTGGAAGGTATAATCTTTCAGCTGAACTTTGCCTTAAAGTGTTATCTGACCGCAGGATCCTGTCTTGATGAATATTAGAAGATAGATAACACTGCAATCATAAGAATTAACGCGAAAGATTATGAAAACGCTCGTGAGCATCATGATAACCAAGAGTAGTTTCACAAATCTAACTATAAGCCAAAGATCACCTCAGCTTTAACTCATAGAATTTTAGGTCAGTTTATAGCCGACATGTACATGATCCACCACAGGAGTTGATTTGTCACGACTCAGCAAAACCAACAAAGACTTTAAACGTGCTGAGAAGGAACATGAGTCCTGTAGATACCCCACTGGACCTGTGGGTCGTCATATATCCACCGTATTGTGGAAGATAAGGGGGAAAAAATCACTTAAATAATTATACGAAAGGAATGTTGACCAGTCCCCGACGAGAACAGTTACAGCTTCTACAGTTACAGTTCCTTTTTTTGCTTTTTCCGCCTTTTTCTATTTTTAATATACTTTCAAAGCGTCTGCACACGATAGATAACGTGATCTTTCAGCCAAACTATCTCCAGTGAAAAACAATAAGCTATTCCACGGGCGGATCGAACGCGTCAAAATAAGTATCTGTCCCAACACATACATCGCCGAGGGACGAGTTTAATTCGTACAAGAAATAAAAACACCCAATATAGATCAAAATCAAACAGAGAACACCTGCATGCTAGCGTGACTTGTGCGTGACGTCAGATCAGAACAGGCGGCGGAAATGACCCACGACCGACTGTTGTGACGCACGCAAGTCGTGATCAAAAGATCAGAGCTTCGAGGACCTTCGGAAGGTTCGATCATCACCAGTCATGGAAGAAAAAACAAATGCGCCATACACTAAAATGAAAGCTAGGAGGTTTGAAACAGTTTCTTAACCGGGTTAAGAGGACAAATTTGGAATGATATGAGGCATATAGATACACTGCGAAAAGAGTTAGGTAAGTTTGGCTTGTTTTTGAACTTTTGTGTATAATGTGTTAATGAGATTGGCAGAGGTTAACACTGGAGAAGCAGGACGCTCAATCAAAACTATCACGCTATTTAACTTGCGTTTACTTCGTACTAATAGTGTAGTGAATAATTTCATGGTGATCCAAGTCTCGGGGGAATTGCTAAACATGGAACTGTAAGTCCGTAAGTCCAGCAGTGAAGATTACGTCCAAATATATAGGTCTTAGAGGGTTATATTTAATCATCATCTGTCATTAGCCTCTCTAATCAAACAAATATCAAAAAGTCATTTTGTGTGTAGTTCAACTAAATCTTGTTTATAAAATAACGAGAAATGGAAAATCGTTACAAGTTTACAACTGAAACATGTCACCTTGCTTTTTCCCTACCTGCGGTTAAATCTTCATGTTTTAAACAATATTTAATGACCATTCGTGTAAACCACTCGCTCAAGTGCTTCTTTTTTCGTAAGCTCTTATCCGGAAACACATCGACTGGAAATCGCGCGTGAGCGAGATCAGGTAGCTAGCGAAGGTCAAGTAGTATATTCCTCCAGTTTATTCCTCTTTCATTACATTTCCTACAAAAAACCGACCAACAACGGAAGATAGTCATGTCATTTTAGTATTTACAGCTTTTGTAAACAATTGAAAATTAGAAATCGTTCTATTTTTCTGATAATAAGACATTTCAAGTGTTTGTACAGGTGTCTTTTTATAGTACTTATCTCCTCTTAATCAGTGATGATCGTTCGTACGTGGCATGGTTGGCGTGACAAAACGTGCTGTAACTTGACCTGACACAATGGTCAGTCATTTATATTTCCAACTTTCGCGACAAATTCAATGACCCATACCCTTTCATATTAGTTTCAGTTATAAAAAAAATGTAAAACAACAACAACAAATAATGCGGAAAAAAACAAAAGTATCGGCTGGATTTCATGACAATCGCTTTCACTATTCCAGCAGCAGACACACGATATCTATCAACCTGCCGCTGTCCAATATAAGGTATCCACAACACAAGGCGGCAACGCAACGTGCATCCCTCATACAATATTCAGTTTTAGGTAGCAATTTTAGCATACGACAACGTCTTGATTTCTGTCTTTTGTGCCTTGCCGATGAGCGGTTATTGTCCCATAAGCTTAACCAGCTCTTTTCTCAGTTACCATGGAAACGAACAAGAACTACAAATTAGTTTCTTTGTGTTCGATCGACAGAACAAGCACCTAGGTCAAGACGATTTAAGCAGAAGCCAAACGTTGTGCCTGCTGGGAGCACTCAAGATATAACCCAAAAGTACACGAAAAACAACGTTACGTGCAATAATTCTCACGTATTCCCACCGAAGATTGAATACTTAAAAGGAAACAGTCAACGTCAAATAATTGAGTTATTTGTGTCGCTAAACTTTTAAAGAGAAAGTTCAACAAGCTTTCGCTCCCGGGTGTTAAACACTGTTTACCGTTCACACCTATTCGTATTCACTAGAATATTGACACAATTACTTAATAATTTTAACAAATACCATGGAAATCCACTGAGAAGGGGCGGGCCGTCAAGTAATCTTTTAATACGCAAAGGGTCGGCAAGGGAAATAAAAAGAGTATTTTGAAAACAGTAGATAAAAAGCTAAAGGTCGATTGATTTACGAAAAGCTCAGCAACTCATATTTATGGCCAGTGTCAAGTTCTGCAAACAATGACTGGCGAGAGGCTGTCGCGATGAAATAATTAGAGGAGCCGATTATTGGATTTTTTGATAATTACGCTATACATCATGCCGAATAGTTCAGTGTGGTTCTGAAAACCGATATTCAGTCAATATTTGTTATAAAATAACTGCTACTACCAGACAGTAAAGAAACAGTGAGAAGCTACGTAACCAAAGTTTTCTTTCAAGATCTTAAGTTGTTGTTACGTGTTAATATTATGGTAAAGTTATACCGTTTTCATAAATCATTTGCCGACAAAAATTACAAATTACAAAAATTACCTCAAAAATACCGAAAGGTTTATAGTGTAACAGCCTAATGCACTTCGAGTTCCGTTTTTATCCTTTGGGCAAACATCTAGTCATGTTTAAACAAATAATAATGTTCACGCCAGTCCAGTTAAACAACGAAGTTATTTTTTACACTGAATTAAAGAGTGTATAATCCGAAAACTTGTTGGCCTTAATTCGGATGAATTGACATCTCCCAATTTTCTTAAAATTATCATGAGAAAATGAACGAGGCCTTTTGCGTTGACAGGCAAAATTTAGAGAAAGTATGTCTTTTAAAAATGTGATTTGGCTTGAGCAATCCAAAGTTAGCTACAGTACAATCCTCAATATAACGACGGAAGGGCTAAGGGACTGGCAAAATTTGTTCGCTATAACGAGGTTTCTTTTATCGAGATTCTTTTTCATATATTTTACTATTACTGGGGCAAAAAAAAAAATTGTTCGTTATACCGAGGACTTCTTTATATAGAAGTTCCACTGCAATTGTTGTTAAAACAATAACAAACAGGCGTGAGGTGACAGTCTGAACGACTCTGACAAAGCGGGCGCATGACTAACTTACATTTTCAGATTGCTCACTAAATTTGTAATGATCCAATCAGCTGTTTGCAAGCAGCGAAATTTCACGGCGCAGGCAGGGAACAAATGAATAATGATCCCTCAGGGTACGCGGACACTTGGTCAATTTAACGTCCGCTTACTAAGGAACAACGACATGTAAGTTACTCAGTCAATTAAGTATGAATCGAAATTGAGACAGGTTATTCAGTCTAAGCGGTGACTTTGTGAAATTGAAAGAAGTGGAAAGACGTTATGAAAAGGATAGGTATGTTATGTTAATCCATGCTTTGTCGCTATAACACGTATTAAGTTCCGTGTATTGTGACTTTTATGTTTAGAATAACACGAAACTATAATTAGGACTCAATGAATGTGCTTTTTAAAGCACGTTATTTTATATAACTCTCAAGTTACGCCCAGATGGTTATTTACAACTGGTCATTCGAAGACCTTGGTAGTGAAACTGAATTATAGGAGATAAAGCCATACAGGCAGGCGAAAACCCGTCGACCGTAGCAATGGAAAGCTGTAAACAGACCGATTTATTCCGCTTTCTCAGTTTCAAGAAAACTGCTTTATCAGAAGACCGCAGCGGGGATTGATGTTCTGATTACGGTAGATATCACTATCAAGTGAACAAGTCGGTCAAGAGAGTTCAAAAGTGTCATAGCTGGTCAAATCCTTGAATCGGATTAGCGGCGGGAAAATTCATTATAGCCATATTTAACAATATTCAAAGCTAACTGCATGTTCATTGTTCGTTTGCATTTTTCTTAGTGGATTCAGTGAAGTGTAAGTTCTTTTGAAATAAATCCCTCCGGCAGTCAGACGCCTTCTAAATTAAACGATTTGTTAGCTTCAGCAAGAGCAGCATTTGCATAGAAAAACAACAGCTAAATTAATAATGAACATGATTATGGATATTTTGAAGTGGTA
Source organism: Porites cylindrica (assembly GCA_964035525.1). Classification (NCBI taxonomy): domain Eukaryota; kingdom Metazoa; phylum Cnidaria; class Anthozoa; order Scleractinia; family Poritidae; genus Porites; species Porites cylindrica. The sequence goes on from OZ037777.1 coordinate 13,964,426, forward strand.
CTGAATAGATCCTTGTCGTGTCGTGACCGAGATACGGTTTATCGATCTCTTTGTTGGGAGTTTGGGAATCAAAAAATAGCGCAAACAAAGTACGTAGACACGGTGTCGAGCCAATTGAACGGTAACTACAAAATACTGCTCCATATATAAGTCATTTGCTGTAAACTTGGTGGTGTCAGACGAAAAGCCGTATTGGCCACCGACTTTTGAACTAAAGAGACGAAACACAGCTGGCGCCCGGACCAAGCCCAACGGCATTACTCAAGCGTATGTACCTGTATCAATGTTTTCCGCGAACAAACACAATTAGTTGCTAACTTTAGCTCATGTATATGGCACAATCTCAAATCCAATCACGCTTTTTTTCTCACACACTGATGCTTTGTCGTTATATTTAGCGCTCAGTATGATTTGATCGTGCAGGTATTCACTTGTGATTCACACGGGGTCGGTTAATAACAAAGGTATTTTACGCATCCATGCTGTTACTGTTTCAGAGGAGGGCTGTTAAATCAACCTGTGCATAGTTAGAACACTTACAAAAAAAAGGCAGACTTGCTATTCTTATTATATAGTTAATGAACACCAAAGGACAATGATATTTGTCACCTCACATGTGTGCTAGCCGATCAATTTCTATTCGTTTAGTTTCATACTCATAACAATGTCTCATTATGTTCGCAAAATAAAGGTAATTGTACTTTGAGAACTTGGAGCTAAGAGCATATATCATCACATCAGATCTTGTGAATGGTTATTGAAACGAATATCGCAAGACTGAACTAAGTCAAATGAGAAACAATGTGAAGTTATTTAGAAACGTGGCCGACATTCATACGAGAAAATAGGCGCGAATAACATAACTTACTTCGTTGTTCGTGCATCGTTAATGAAGTTGAATAAACACGCTATAAGATGATTTGCTAATGATAAAAGAATACAATTCGACATTCCTATTTACAATTTGGTTTTGGTATTAATTGGTCAAGATACTTGGAAGGTAATAATGATAGGAAGTTTGAATAGTTGCAGGTTTGGTGGTTACTCTATTTCTACCATTTCATAACTTTCTCTTTATTTCCAGTCTCCGGCAGCAAAAAGGGACCTGAAAATTCCGAGGTGACCACTAGCAATATATGGTTTGGTCAGGGTATAATAAGTAAGTTTGGCGAAACACATTAAAAGACGGTCTACGAAGAGGGAAAATGCATCTTTTTTGTTTTGCCTTGCACAAAAAGATCCCTTTATTCAAAAAGTAATGTTATGATGTATTCTAACTCAGCTTTCGGCGAACTGATAACGTATTTGTTGACGTTTGTAAGTCCCTTGTTGGATTTACCTGCCTTGTAGATGTCCGAATATTACACTGAGTGTTGAGGGGGCAAGCTCTATCTAGCTGTCACAAGGGGAGAAATGATCAGTGTTTTTTTATAAGATAAACTTCGTTGACAAGGATTCATTTTGGGGAAGCATATGGAAAAAATTATTGACGTACAGCGATATTTAATGAAGAGTATTTGTACACACGAATTATTAATCGAAAATCTCGTTTATTATTGAGTGGGTGAATAATTGCCCCCTGAGCTTCTGAGTTCGAACTTTACTACGATCAGTTCATTTGAGTTATCAGAACAAAACTGAAAACTGCCTTCTCTAGAACTGTTACGGCCTTGAATCACAAAGAAAAGATACACGAAAGCAAACACAACGCATGCATTTATGACTTCGCTTGAACTATTGTAGATTAGCATATGACATGAATTCAACGTTTCTGACCCTGCCTACTTAGGCAAAATTAAGAAAGGAATCATATATATTAAGGGGGGGACTTCACTGAAATCATTACTTACACATTTATATAAGATTCCTGCTTACTCACTTCACGGCTTAGTACAAACGATTAAACTTGTGCCGTGAATATTGAAGCAAAATGTTTGTCCAATCATTAGCACAAAAAAGGAAATTGGTATATTGTAATAAATGTCTTAAAATGCTATTAACGTTGATTTGTAGCAATTATCTGTCGTTATTACTGGCTTAAAAAAATCCTGCCGGCGAATAAATATTGCGATAGTTCGGATTAATTGCGGTAGCCTAACAAAAGAGTGTTTACCAAGGTAGGAGACCGTTCATCGCTCTCTCTGAGACTATACGGAACAGTTTACCTTTCACAATGTAACGCGGGACTTTGTGTTTATATCACCGCCTGACTTACCTCTAATCCAGTGAGTCGGTTCAATCAAATGTTTGATATTGTCCAAGAAACTTTTTAAAATCTATTTAAACTTTGATCATTTTTATACGTTTGGTATTGTAGCATGTTTCCTACGAAGGAAATGCGTGATTTGCGCCATTTTAAAATAATAATTCAGAGAAAACTGCCGCTGCATTGACCTTGGACGCTTCACAGTAGTTTCAAATCGAGGCTCTTGTTAAGATTCAGTGATTAGTTTGTACGCTCAACAGTGCATTCTTTCAAGCTAGTGGAGACGACCAAACCAAAGCCCCTCCGTCCTCCCTACTTCGCTGCCCAAAGGGTCTCCTTCTCCCCTGGAAGCAAGCTGGTCTTGATCTCAGACTGACTGTGCCTGCACTTAAGATTTTAAAAAAAAAATCCATAGCGTAAAAGATTGAAAGAATGAAATTGTCCACGTGCATTTCAAGACATGCCTGGGGCAGCAGCCCTTTCTATTAGCAGGGGACAATTAGCTAAAAACACTTGAACGACAGAGCGGAAAAACAACAATATCCTATATAGTCGTTTCGAAAGTTCACTTAAAGGACCGCTAGTCACCTTGTTTGTCTCTTAAAGTGTTGCTTTTTTGGGTCCAGAAACATATTTCTTTGGACACTGAAACTGCCTTCGACTGGACCGAGTAAGTATTTATATATTCTTTTTTTACCAAAGTAAGTTTGACTTGAAAATGCTTTGTCAATCTCGGTGGATAGTTTATTTTGCAAAATGCGTTTGGTTAAGTGGTTTCGTGCGGGAATTGACGTTTGAGAGGTGTACATAACAGACAGCCGAGCCACAACTCAAGTAGAAGGTGTATATGATTTGATTTTAATCTATAAGGGACTCAGTTAAAGTATCTAGGCATATTACATATAGTTTAACTCTCTACCACTCCGGCCATTTCTATCTCTTCGTGTAAGAAAAATGAAGACAGATTTGTTCTCAGCCATATTCTGAAACTTGCAAACTTAACTTATGTTTCTTTAAATCACTACGATATCAAGTCGTAAAAACGAGCCTCCTGACGATTTAACTCAGCTTTGTAAAGATTTTAAGTGAATATCAATGTGTCCTTTCATTGTCTCGGTCTATAAATTCACTGTCAATGACAATCGTCAAGGAAAGGCCTGCGTTTATTGCAAAAAAACCGAACACACTGTTCCATCCCAGCAGAGCAAACAAACTGTATTTCCAGAAAGAATATGACTTATCGTCAATGTGTTTTATCTACTGAATAGTTCGTGCCGAAGGAGTAATCAAGCTAATGGATTCAGGCAGGATAATAGCTTTTACTTACTTATGAATTCAATTCAGCTACCTAGGAATGCATCATTAGTGCTGTGAGGGAAACCACGTGTCACGTATCTGATTTCAAAGACTAGGTCTAGATCATGCGAACTTCCATTTTTGGCGAACAATCTTTATCATCCGCTACGCAAGAGTGAATAAAAGTGCAATTAACACCGCGTGCTGCCACTCTAAACTGAGCATGTTCACTCTATGGAACTGAGAAACGACTACTAGTATTTAGGACAAATTTCTTAGAAGAATGGACAACACTTTGATTGACTTCAGCACCTTGGTTCGTACACCTGTTTCGTCCGAAAAAGACCAATTTAAAAAAAACTTAATCGTGGAAAAAAATTCCTGACTGTAACTTGGAAAGTAAGGCTTGGTTAGGAAATGTTAATAACAAGATGTGGGCGTTGAAATCGCTGAATCATAACTCGAAATGAAGGTATTCATGTCGATCAGTTTCGCCGCCGTAAACGGGCAACTGAGATGTTTTTGGAAAATTTAACGGTTAACTATTGTTTAACTGTAGTTACATGAACAGAACTTGTGTCTCAGTCATGTTTAGTCTAAATCTTTATTCAGTTAGTGGAAATTCTGCCACTGTTACAAGTAATTAAAATAACTGATGCGTAACGTTAATGTTGGTTAGAAAATAATGAAATTCTAATTCGTTGCATTTTTCGTAAACAATAATGAATAACTGCATTTTAAATGGACAATTTACCTTGGAAGTCGATCAACACAAATCACTTTTCTAACCAACGCGTGTAACAAAAAAAGTATTAAGACTTTCTTTATGATATTTTTAATACTGATTCGCGTTAAAGGGAACCTACCGGACAACAAAAACAGATGCATGTGAAAAAAAAGTCTGAAGCAGGGTAATTTGCCAAAAATCATGCAAGGCATGAACTAATGGACACTATTGTTTTATAACCAGAACACCACTTTGCTTCAATATGACTAAAAGTTATGAGTAAAGTTGTGTTATATGTTGCTATTATTGAAGTTATTTTCGATACAATACAACTTGTATCCATAATCTTGAACTCTTTCATTGACGGTAGAATATACTTATCAGAAATCAGGAGATTCATCTACGAGAGCTTTATTCCGCTGACTCCTGTGCCCTTGTTTGATCTGGCCAATTAGAAAGCATCTCTACACTTTAAAAATTATCATGGTATCGCTTCTTGTAATTATCAAACCCGGCCTTTAATCACCTGCCACAACTAAATAAATCATGTTTTTTATACTTTTCATTTTGCTTTTCTAACTTAACGATATGTCAATTCTATTAATGATATCGATTATGTGCACTACATTTAAGGCGTACCAAATTGCGTTCCTCGGCACTTCCTTTATCAAAATAAAACTCCCACGTGGAGTATTATGTCTTGTCCAATGAGGTCACTACAGAAACCTTATGAGAATGATGTCACTCACGATCAGGGTGGTATGCTGTAAATATCCAAATATCTTTTCCCTCAATAGAGCTCGATAACAAAAAAATGCATTAGGCAAAAGATAGTCATTCTGTTTCAACATCATTTTGCATCGTCCGCGGATATTGCCATGTAAAATTAATCCTGTTGGTTTTTAGTTACATGCTTCCTCACGATATTATTTTTTCATCAACGGGAAAAAAGAGGTGAAATTATATTCATCTGTAACATTTTGTTCGCAACGAAACTGATCCATGTTAGAGTCATTAAAATATACCGTTGATATTGTACAATAAAAAAAATGCAAATTAGACAGTCTTTGATGAATAAATAAATATCACGGCAATTGCGTATCACGTCAAAAGCTGACATCAGTTCAGTGGTTAAAGTTTCTGCCACTTTGAAACAATATAGTACTTGAAATTTTTGCCAGCTCATGGCGAACCACCGAGTAAACAAAGCCGCAAAGCGCAAGATTACCTGATACAAATTCAACTTAAATAATCGGCAGTTGGCCAGGGGGCAGTGCAACAGACTGTGATGAAAAACAAAGAGATGTGGAGGAAAATAAGATAAAGGCAAGTGTGGTGCAATAAGGCATTTTGCCTGTATTGTCAAACATATGCCAGAGCCAAAGGGCCACAGGGAAATGCATGTTTTGTTTTTAAGCCCACTTTTTTCTGTGGAGTGAATGTGATTATGGGTCGTTGGATGACAATAGTTTTTAGAATTTTTACAACAAACTTGTTTCATTTCTTTTCACAAAATTGATTCACATCTTTTGCACTCAGTTAGATATCGAACATTCATAATTCTCCCGCCAAAGAACCACTCTTTTTTAAGTGAAAGTATGTTTACATTCACGTGAGGCCAACTAATAGCTTATCTGTTTGTCTCATTACCTTTTTTATGACCCTTTCAAGATCACGTTCTTATAGATTGTCAACAGTCAACGAAAAAAAGTCCAATGTAAACTGCGCTTTTTTGTCTTTGAAAACATCCTTGGATAAAATCTGGATGAAGACGAGGCTGTATGAAGACCCAATGCCGGTATTTTAATAGGTCAGTTTACAATATCTTATCCACGCATATAGGGAGTGAACCTAAGTTGAAATTCCTTTTTAACGCTAGAGGTTACACGACGGTTGACTGAATAGAGCTACGCTCAGGCTACAGGTTAAACGCGAAGGTTTAAACAAGATTTGGTCAAAACAAACACAACACCAGCCTGATTTACAAATCTCTTGACACACTGTTGTGTTGTGGTTGTTTTTCGTGACCCAATATCGCTTAATAGCAGTAATATATCAAGTTTGAATATGTTAATTATAAATCACTTTCAAACCAAAAGAAACTGTACAAGCGTCACCATACTCGTTCGGAAAGAGTCATCTGGTTTTTCACACAAGCGGTTCTACCTAGGCATCATTTTTCAGCTACAAAAGACAAAATAATTGTTACCGCACACACTTTTTTTCATCTATCGTATTGTTCGTATCGTAGCCACCAATCACACCGTTAGCAGACTGATGAGCCGTGACTATGCATTATGCACTATGCAACAACGTGCTCTTGAAGCAACTGCTGCTAAGGATTACATTAGAACTATAAGAATATCAAAAATAGGAACATAACATCTTGAAAGAATGTTAGCAAGTATCTAATGAGATAGCACAGAAAAAACACTGTTATTGTCTTGAGTAACATATTTCGAACGCAGACATCTTAAGCCTCTCCGCGGAGTATTCCTCGCTTACAAATCTGTGCAAAACTTGGGTGTGTTTAAAGTGAGCAAGTCGGCGATTTTTTAGGTATTTTGTACTTATATCGAACAAGCTGAATGGAAATACGACTTCAGCAAAGAGGAACCCACTTGAATTAAAAGAAAGAAAAGATCAAGAGCTGGTTTAAATTATGCTGTGACTAGGGATGTTAAAAGTTAGTTAACGTGGACAAGTCAGTCCATGATCTATCCAATAACGTCAATGAATGTCTGTGAAAATGTACAACATTTACAAAACCTCTCCGGCATCTTACACAAAATACCACGTAACTTAAAATAGCTCTGTGTCAAGTAATAAGTTCATCAGTAATAAAAACAATTTCGCCTAAAGCTCCCTAAACCACCAACCTCCCGGGCCACCATTTTAAGTCCTTAGGAAATAGGAATTGTGAAAACAATTCTTGCTTTACGGACTCATTGTTACAGAATAATATTCAAAACCATGATCCCAAGATAACCAAATTTTTACACTTCATTTTCCCTGCGGTTAGATTGTTTACCATGCGATCACAAGTATCGAACTGAAAGTCTGTACACATTTAGCCCCAAGGCATATTATAAGGTATTCGTAGACAAAACTGTGCTTTTAACTTGTCATTTCAAACAATATCCTTGAGAACGAGAGAGGATAATTACCCCTTTCCATTGGTCCTTTCTTGCTTAAAACTAATATGAGACTCAGATTAAGACGCACCAAGTTTTTACGTTCTTTTAAGGGAAACATATAGTTTCCAGTACTCGTCTGGTTATTCCAGAGGTGACATTGGTTTGTACCAATGTATCGTAGCGTTAGCTTGTTAAATGAAGCCCATTTGGTAAGGCCAAAACCATGCGGAGTAAGAAGACCAGTCCACTACAACAATAAGTTTTAAAACACCAAAGATTTAAAAACAGGTTACTGACAACTTATACGTATGTGATGATGTTGGTATTGAATATACATTTTAAAGTTTACAAAGGAGAGACTTGATGCAAAATGCCCTCCGGCTTTTGAATATAAAATTCCATCAATTTTCTGTCTTGTTCGTTTGAATGACAAGAAAACACTGCTTTTATTATGGAAATGGAAATGCCCTTATCCTAAAGATTATGCGCTAAACAACGGAAAATTCGAGGTGATACTAAAAATCGAAGGCGTAACAAAACGAGGAACGCAACATCGCAGAAGTCTGACAATTCGAGGCTAGCAATGTAGACTAATGGTTGCTTGATACTGACTGGCCCAGCGATAACCGCTCAATGCCAAACTTAGTACTTTTGAGAATCTTCGTCACTTCCGTCCTTCATTACTTATCCTAAGTTTCTCATTCTCACTGTTCACGTAACTTCCTTGCATAGGACGCGTCGAGACGTGACTGCGTAGGGAAGGCAAACTTCACGCAAAATTACCAACAATTAACCTGCCTGTTTTAAAATTGTTTTTTTTTTTGGTCGTGCACAAGTGCACATGACGCGAGGAAATAGGCACGATGAAACTATAGAAGCAAATTACAAAGACTGACTACAGCACAAATAACAAAGTAATTCAAACAACACGGATACCTTTCAAAAATGGTTCTCACAAAGAAATTGTGCAAGACATGCGACAGATAAACCACAATTTAAACAGTTATTTTAGTTATCATTGCACGAAGAGAGCAAGTTATTAAAAACATTGACGAAGAAAGCGAAGTGTTTTTGCACCTTTAAGCTGTTGTGTCGTTGGCCATAATTCCTTTTTTTAACAGTTATCACTAAGGCATTCCTTATTGACCAATACTTTTTACTGTCATTTCCACAACAGCAATGCTGCACTGCTAAACTAAAAGCGACATTAACTGGAAGTCTGGAAGTTGTTATTTAAACGCTCAATTTCCTAAAAAACGATCCGAGGAAAAATACTCATCAGGGCACAAGACTATTTCCATTTTATATTGACAAAAAGGTTTCCATTTTCTCCTTTCGTGCGCGGCTTAATGCATAACATGCGAACGGATTACTTCAGGTTATTGTCAGTAATTCTGAATAATTGTCTTAGTCCGCGGAGAGTTCGAAATTTTTAGTAACCCAACGATGAACCATTTTTCTCAGTGCTTTATGTACCAGCCAATTGCCGAAAAAACAGCTTTCTCAGTCCATACATCTCTAACTAACTATATTGTCTTTTCAAAAAGTTCTCCAGTGCCCCGACAAAAAGCAATCTCTCCATTCAGCTCATTTTTTTATCTTTCGCGAGTAATAAATAACAAAGTCTTTGTTAAAACCGACACACAAATCAGTGTAATACGTTGCATCCTAATACTATTTCCAGCAATTGAATATTAGCCAGTCACTTGCTTTCACGGAAATCGGTGGAATTCTCACATCTCGGAATAATTATTTGATTCTGCTCGCGGCTGAAGTTGAGTAGAATTAAATTTTAACAATACAAAAGAAAAATCTTTTCAAGAGGAAATCCTTTTCAGGTGTTGCAAGAAAACCACGCCAATCCATTGTAATGGTTAAGCCTTAGGCCATGTATCAGTCTAACACTGTATAGCTGTCATTGGAAACCAAAAAAGGCATGAACGAATACAAATTCGCATTGCATCCAAAACTCTGAACTGCTGACAAGAACCACTTCAGTCGTGCAAGTGAGTGAGTTGGTGAGTTCGATTGTCAAGAAACGGCATCTTCGGCACATTTGTTATGCGATCAGTGAATATTTTTTGTATCAGTGATCAAAGACGCAGCAAGGTAGTAGTCTTCCTTCATTGCGTTTGGTTTCTTATGCTTCCTTAACCGGCTTATGCTGCCTCCAGTACGAGTAGTAGTTGAAGTACTATCGTCTCCTCATGTGTTGAAAATGAATTTCTTACGCAAAAAGAGGAAACAACTGTATCTCCTCTTAGTATGTTACAAAAAACACATAATCGATGTTATTAAGATTTTTTTGCAAGGCAACCCAATTTTTCGCCTCTTCATTAACAAGTTTGGTTTCTCCTTCCATCCTCTGGCACATAAATTACCACCCAGCTTTTGTATGGGGTGCCCATTTTTTTCGTACTTTTTGCTTGCTTTGACGCCATTAGAACGGGTTCTGTATAGTTCTAATATAAAACGACACGTTATGAACATCATCTAATTTCAACAGAATTCCTAGTGGATCCCCTTGCAATCAATAAACGAAAAACCAACCAATAAATTTAAAACCAGCGTCCAAACAGGAATAAAAAAATGTAAAAATATGGTGCGCTGCCGCATCTAAAGGAGCTCGGCACGACGCTGCGTTCTTAGAGAAACTTCAGATTATTTAAAAAAGTAATTTTAGCAAATGAAGTTAAATATAACCAGATGGCTTTGAGCAAAAAATTATTTTCTTATCTAAGGATAAATAAACGCCTGAGTCGTCATATGAACACGAAAAAAATGGATTTTACAAGGCATATGTAAAAAGACGAAAATAAATACAGACGCAAAACGCATTGTATCCAAAAACGGCTGTGTGAATTGCCAAGCAATGGTTCATCGTGTAGCAACACGAATAATTATATATTCATTCACAAAATGAATGCTGAACAACAGTTAGAGAGAATATATTATAAATGAGACTACTGAGGGCAATTTTAAGGACATCGTAATTGTTTCCTAGTCTCCTACAACTGTAATAAGATGCCAGTACGGAACCAGAGCTCTGGTACGAAACTTTCTAGATACGACATTAACGACATGAAATTACTTTTAAAGATCATAAGCCAAGAGATCATTAAAAACCAAGCATGATCAACCTCAGACTGTGTAAAAATCTCCGGGAAAGTACCCTGTGAAAGCTGCATTTGATGATTAATTTCTGCTTTTCTCACTTTCTCTTATAGGATTGGAAGACCCAACACTTAACTGAGGAAAAAAAGAATTTGTGACAAGCCAGCAAAACTATATCATTCAGCAAGGATTCAGTTAGAAAGCAGGAAGAGAGTTATCCTCAACCTACAACGCTTCAATTAGACTACATATCGTTTGTTCCGTTAAAAGCTGAGTAGTTCGCTGAAACGCGAAGAAAGGAAGCCAACAGAGCCTCAGCAGTGCCAGTACTGTAGGCCAACTATTCTCGCCGGAAAACTGTCAAGAAGTAAACATGAATAACACAACTCAAAACGACATGAACAATACATCTCAAACGACAAGTGCCGCCATAGGTGACGTGGAGAGAAACATTCTTCTGGCATTTTGCTCCATTGTGTTAGTGCTAACCGTGCTCGGAAACACTCTGGTATGCGTGGCCATTTATGTCGACCTGCGCTTGCGCAGTCCAACTAACTGGTTTATAGCATCGTTGGCAGTGAGCGACCTATTTTATGGGATCGCAAGCCTACCTTTTCGTATTGCATCCATGCTAACAGGCTTGCCTAATGCTGCAGTTTGCTCGCTGTGGGTTTGGATAGACATGATATGCGCCGCTGCCTCCATGGCTAACTTAGCAGTGATCTCAGTAGACAGATATTTAAAAATAACCAAACCGTTTGCTTACCATAAAAATATGACAAAACGGCGCTCGTTTGGTGCTATTGGCGGCGTGTGGATTTACGCAGCCACTCTAGCGTCGCTGTCTATCATCAGATGGCCTGGAGCGGGAGGCGTATATGTGGATCCCCCGAATAAATTGTGCGTGAACGACAATAGAGTGTTCTATACTGTGGCTAACATTGTAGCATTCTTGGTTCCGCTTATTGTGCTTTGTGTTAACTACTCAATGATTTTGCGAACGGCCTGGATTCAGTTCAAAAAAATGCAACACAGTATTGTAAGTACCAGCAGCAAAGAAGATAAACGTAAACATAAGAGTATCACGCGAGACTTCAAGGCCACCAAAACCTTAGCTGTAGTGCTGTTAACTTTTACTATCTGCTGGGCACCATTTTTCATCATGTTCACCATCCATCAATACGACCCGCTATACTTGACGGACCTCCCACAAGATCTAGCCAACGGTATTGTTTACACCTTCTACTTTGTGCTACCAAATATAAACAGCGCGTGCAATCCAGTCATCTATGCGTACTTTAACAGCGACTTCCGGCGTGTGTTTAAAAGGTTAATGTTCTCTGCCTGCGATAAGGATCTGCGTAACTATGGAAGCCGCACTAAGAGAAAAAGCTCGTTAACTAGCTTTTTCCAAAGCACTTTTGTAAGACGAGGAAGTCCACCAACGCCCACGGACGATGGAAATCACAATTACAATCACATTCACAGTCCGTCGAATAACCATGATGAGAAGGCCTTATTCATAAATGGAGACACTGTGATTACAGAAGTGTGACATTTGAATCGAAAAAATATCATCTGTGTAGTGATGCTTCTTTACTGGCCAACGTTTGTGAGGAGTTATAATCAAAGAAGTAACATAACATCACCCCCAGAGATCATGTGACATGGTCACGCAAAAACAACAAACAAAATGGAACATGAGGGATCAAATGAGGCCATACTGAAACGAGTTAAAATCTATGTTGTGCAGAACATTACGGTGAAAATAACGATCAAGCTACGTTAAGTGGCAAAAACTTCTGTCACCGGTAATGAAAAGAGTCATGAGCCGATTTGAGTCATTAAAAATGGCCATACAAATCAACTGGAACATTCTGAAATTATCACTTTCATTACAATAGTATAGAACATTATTACAAGTCGTTTGATACTCAGTAGGTTTATCATGCTGCTACGTTACATACCTTAAAAAGCATTACCAAAGGGGTAAATCCATTTAACTGCATGCATCATCATCAACATGGAAATGTTGAAAGTCCTCTACCTTTGTTTCAGTAGCATGGAAATACATCCAATCAAGTGAACTGTGTTATGTGAAAGTTTATCTCTGACAGAAAGGATGCCTTGGATAAGTAGAGGAATAAATAGATAATAAGGTTGCGTTCGATTGGGAAATCTGGATTTAGATTTTGAAATCTGGATTTCGGATTTTGCAATCAAACGCGAAATCCAAAAACGGATTTCACCTCTGAGAAATCCGTCCTCAGGGTGAATTTCAATTAAGAAATCCAAATCCGGATTTCATGGATTTCCCTTTTACCGTTCGATTGGGAAATCTGGAAAAAGATTTGCAAAACTATTCTCGTGAACAGCAGTCTTCTTTTTACTAATTATGCGTACGCATCCAAGACCGCTGTTCGTAAGGACAGTTTTTCCAATCCTTGAAAGGAAATCCAAAAACGGATTTCCCAGGGTTTAAATCCGTTTTCCGATTTCACGTTCGAATGCAAATTCGAAATCCAGATTTTAAAATCTAAAACCAGATTTCCCAATCGAACTACCTTCACTGTTTTTGATCATTATTTCAGGGATAATGCTTCATATAGTGATACATACAGAATATAAATGCTACACAAAGGGTTGCACATGTGAAGAGGTATTCTTAAATGAGGTACTCTAGGCTTAAAACATTACACGCCTATACCGGGAGGGATTAAAAAAAAAACACAAACTTGTAACCAATTTCTAGAGCTAATTATATACTCAATCAATCACCCCCTTAGTTTATATGAGTCAGACGTTCACAAGAGAATTTCGCAAAAAAAATGAAAAAGCAAGACAGCTGTCTTAAACTCTTGGTCGCAAAAAGTCTTTCTGGTCCACAATATTTGACTGACCATAAAGTCATGTTGATTGTGCATATAAGTTTGTGCCCTCTCAAATCCAAATGAAAGAGAGGATAACTTTTCGCTATCTTACTCATTAGAGTTTTGTAAGGAGATACTGGGCGCGATCCATTCAACCAAAATTCAGACCGGTCCGACTGTGAAAAGTGGCCCACCTCAAAAGGTGGACCAGTTTTTTCGAAACTTTTCCAGTTGGACCGAAGCGATCCATTGAGTTTTGAAGCGAAATTTCCAGAAATTTTGATTGAATAGATCGCGCCCATCGTATACACAACAGTCATCAGAAAAAAGTGAAAGAATTGTATATTATTAAAAGATAGATACATGTCACAGCTGCTGAAAAGCATGTCAGTTATGTATATTGCATAATTATATTGGTGTACATAGCATTTTTTCAAAAAATATATCACTCAGATTGCCTCTTTGTGTTAGCAATTTTGGTTCCTTTATTTTTGTTACATGTAGCGTCCAATTTGAAATTTGCCATAATAAAACAGAGAACATAAATTGCATGTTATCAGTCTTGGGAACATTATTTCCTCGGACACACTTAAAGGTATTTCATCCCTCATTTACTAGATAACTACTCGTTCTCTCCGTCTCTGGTCCATTACCATATAAAATTTGTTTACGACGGTAAAAAAGGGTTTATCCAAGTATTCAAGTATTCTTCTTTAGTCTGCTAGGGATTGATCAAGCTCAAAACCTCTTCTTGTTATTCCTTTTGAAGTTTATAAAAAGTTGTATCGTCCATGGCTGGGCATATAAAGTGTTCAACGAATGTAATGTTTGAAGATTTTCCACAAATGGAACAGTCCATTATTTTGTTATAGAAACACACTGTACAGAAGGCCTGATTTTAAGAGGGCTTTTCTTGACTTTTTGAGCTCCCCGCACCACTCCCCTGATCCTTGGTGAAAGGCAGGATTAAACAGATACCGATAGGCCATTTCCAAGTCCTAAAAACCTTTCTTGTGATTATGACTTTAATTTACATTTTCATATCAATGGCTTCGCACTTGGCCTCATGGCCATCCCCCTTTTTTGGTTACGCGCCAAATACGTTTCCTGATATTGGGTCGGTCGGTCGGGTTGAAAAAAAAAACTAAAAAAAATCACGAGAAGTTTTGGAATAGGAGGCCCTGGTACCCCAGGACGGCATTAAAAGTTAACATTCAAATATTTGGATTATCAAATTGCACAATATACTGTAAAGACTGTTCATGTTTTTGTTCCTGTTTTTCTCAATCCTGTTACTATGCTCATTTTTCAGATTAAAATGATTATTTTAAGTGAAAAATGGGTTAACTACCTAGTTACTACTTTTTTTTTTGAAAATGCCAAAGATTTGGGTCGATTGGACGACGGCAAACAGAGAAAAAAAAGAGGATGGCCTCACTTTGAAATATAGGCTTGGGGCAATTGAACTTGGAAAGGATCTATTCAAGAACCTTGTGACTGGGTTTTTCTAAAAGAGTAAAAAAAGTCCGTCTCTTTTAAGAACACGGAAATGAGATTCCTTCCAAATCACTTTACTTTTCAATGTTTATTTGAAGAATTAATATCAGTTTGATGTGTTCCCTGTCTAAGATGGCATCAGAGACATACGGTGGTACCCCTGCATGTGCTCTATTCTTAATCATGCTATTTTCCCCACTGCCAGTGTACAAGAAATACAGACTACAGACTAACAAACTGTCAGGTAAACAATTATGGTCAGCCATTTGTTTCAAAATTATGACACGATATACGTGCGGTTTTTTCCCACGTATACTTGCAATCATTCCTGCTACACAATATACGTGCGTTTTATTCCCAAGTATATGACCATTTTCTTACAAACGCGCATATATATGCGCACAAAAAATCCCATATATATGCGTTACAAACAAGCATGTGGTATATGGGGTTACAGAAAGTCGTCGTATAAGAAGCACCGAATTATACCGTCAGCAAAGAACCCCTTCATGTACGATGGAGCTGAAAAGTAACGTCAGTTTGAATCAAGCATGTATATGTGCGTTTGTGACAAAATGGTCATATACTTGGGAATAAAATGCACGTATACATGACAAAAAAACGCACGTATAGGTGGTTTTCAAGCAATCTCGGGAGACACAAACAACAATTAATGGTGAAATGAACAAATGCTGGTGGACAAACAAAACGAGCTAATGAGCGATCTTTTGTCTACCGCCCACCAACATGGCGGCGATGACGTAACGTGAAAACCACCTATATTGTGTAGCAGGAATGATTGCAAGTATACGTGGGAAAAAACCGCACGTATATCGTGTCATAATTTTGAAACAAATGGCCGACCATAAACAATGTCATGTAATGCTCTCAAAACTATGGAAGACTTCATAAAGTCTTGGGAATAGTTTCGTGAACATTTCACAACATTGTTCTGAATTAAGCTGCGATATCGAAAGGATATCATTTATCAGATAGTTATCAGATTTTTAAAATCGATCTAGAATAGGTCTAATATCAAACATTATCAAACTTTTCATCAGATGGATAAGCAGGGCAGTAAAGTCAAGAAAGTATTGAAGTGTCCGGAGTAAGAAAATCAAGATCGCCGAAAATAATATGTAATCCGCGCAGCTAGGTCGATCGTTTGCAGATCTTTGCATATAGAAAAAGTTATGTATTTCTTATTTTATGGGAAAAAACTTTAAGGTTAATGACCTACTTACCAATTCCAAAAGCTGACTGAGCATTTTTCCAACGGCCGAAGTGGAATTGCAGACTGAAAATATATACCAGACATTTTCGATCGACTTGTCCGCTCATCAAAAACCTTTGCTTATCCAGAAACTGCAGTAGCTGCTCAATTTCCCGCCAAGTTCAAACCGAGGCTCGCATGGTTCGGCCCCAGGGCCCAATCGGCTGACCTACTTGTAATTTTGTTGGGTTTTGGGGGTCGTGAGATCTGTTCCTATAGTTTCTTTCACATTGGATTTTCACCTTTTTGCAGATGATACAAATCTGTTTCTTGACAATACTAACATTCTAAATTTAGAAACCAACCTAAATGTAGAACTAGATAAGGTGAGCCAGTGGTTATTTGCTAACAAATTATCACTGAACATTGAAAAAACTAGCTTTGTGGTATTCCATTCTCCGCAAAGACGAATAGCTCATAAGTTGAATCTTAATATCTCCAATATGTCTGTTGAATCTGATAACCAAGTTAAATACCTAGGACTCATTTTTGATTCTAATTTGAACTGGAAACCGTACTTGCACGAATTGAGCAAGAAGATTTCAAGAGGTATTGGGGTACTATCTAAAATTAGACATTATGTAAACGGAAACACATTACTTCAATTATATTATTCACTTATTTACCCCTTCCTCACGTACGGTTTATCAATTTGGGGCAATACTTATAGTTCTACTCTCAGACCTTTGATAATTCTTCAAAAGAAAGCAACACGTATTATAACTTTTTCGGAACCAGGTGATCACTCTGAGCCTCTTTTTAAGAAATTAAACATTCGTAAATTAACTGATCTTGTTACCCTTCACAATGCACTCCTCATGTATAACTATCACCATAATCTTCTTCCATCTTCCTTTGAAAATTTCTTTAAAACGGTAGCATCCATACACTCATACAATACCAGGCTTGCTTCTAAATAAACCTATTACCTCAATACTATCAAAACAAACTATGGTAAATTCAACTTTCGCTTCGCGGCTGTAAAAGTTTGGAATAACCTTGATGAAAGCATTAAACACCTCCCCCTTAAATCCTTTAAAAACAAAGTCATGTCAAACATCTTACAGTCTTACTGTTCGTGAGTCTTTTTTTTTTTTCCTTTTTCATTTTTTTTTTCCTTTTATCTATTTACTAATTCCTTGTTTTTTCTAGCTTTAGTACCAACCTACCTCCTATGCCTGAACATTATTTAGCTTTACTCAGCTCGATTAGCTTTTTAGTTATTCTGAGTAAATGTTACCCTTTTTTGTATTAATATATTATATTGTAAATTAAGTTAACTTTTATTTGGTAATAAAGCTTATGTTGTTGTTGTTGTTGTTGTTGTTGTTGTTATTTGCGTACTTAAATACGCATAATTTAGGCGCATGACCTACATTGGGCCAAAAAAAACAAACAGGAAAACCAAGCAAAGAAATTCATTTGGAGACAATCTCAGGCGAAGATACTAACCTTAGTTGAGGTGGGACTCGCCCTGGCTTTCCATGATGCAAACTCAGCTTTGAAGAGAGTACAAGTAAACAAATATTCCTCCCATCACAATCTCTAACTTTTTTAACATACCCTTCCCTATCACATCAGTAAAGAATAGAGAACGAAAACGCGCCAACCCATAATGAATTATTGTACAAAGGTTATATCTTTCATAAGGGAGCTCTGACCACTCGATGTACTCGCTCCCCTTTTGGATAAAGGCTCCAGAACAGGTTCTAGGCAAGGGTGATGAAAAGGAATCTTTCTGTGCGAGGCGAGGACGCTCCAATTTGTCGCCTTTCCATTGTTTCCGCATGCTTTCGTCTCCCTCCGCCAGCATCCGAGCATTTTACAGCCTTGCTACGCTAGCAGCGTCTTCGACCCACTTGATCGGGGCCAAGGAATTTAAGGGAGAAACCATTGCAGGGAAAGGTTACAAGATGGATGAAAGAGCTCCAGGCAACTCAAGAAAAAGCATTTCTGTTCCTGCTGCCCATGATATCTTTCTTATACTTGAAAGAGGAAATTTAAAAAAATAACAATAAAAAAAAATCAGACAAGTTTACGTAGTTTATTATAATTTTTTTTGTACAAAGAATTGAAACAGTTATTTTCAACGTTTCCTGCCTGTCTACGTACAGACTGTGGCCCACACGACTGTTCAGGACAACGGATGAATAAAGACGGGAGAAACCATTGTAGGGAAAGGTTACAAGATGGATGAAAGAGCTCCAGGCAACTAAAGGAAAAGCATTTCTGTTCCTGCTGCCCATGATATCTTTCTTATACTTGAAAGAGGAAAATTTAAAATAATAATAATAATAATAATAAATCAGACAAGTTTACGTAGTTTATTATAATTTTTTTTTGTACAAAGAATTGAAACAGTTATTTTCAACGTTTCCTGCCTGTCTACGTACAGACTGTGGCCCACACGACTGTTCAGGACAACAGATGAATGAAGAAACTTAAGATGCTGTGGGTGTGAGAGTGAATACAAAGACTTGGTTTTAATAGATAGGCCCCACGGTGGCCAATTTACCTTATCAAATCAGTTCAGTTAATAAAACCAAATCTTTGTTGACCAGGCCCCGGGTGGGTAAGTTTAACGCTATCCATCGGATAAATCTCTATCCACTGGATAGCGCAATTGATTTTCCTCATACTCACCCACTGGATAGTGCTATCCATCTTTTGAACAACCGGGGTCTGGACTACATTCACACGCACGATCATACGCAAACAACATAAGCTAAAATAACATGCCTTCATCCGTTCCCAAACTTTTTCGTTCACTAATGACATCGCCTACTTCTACTAGTTCTACTACCAGTAGTACTTTGCAGTCTCTTTTCAGCGCGAAAAGGAAATTTGATAATGCTTTTCGCTAAGTTTTTTATAACGTTAATACCTCCCAGGGCAAGTAGAGAAACTCGATTTCTGATTTTTTTCTTTTTCATTTATGAAAAGAGTTAACTAGGAGAAAAACGTTCTAACAACGTTTTGTCCGACCGTTCTACAGTTACTTTCCAACCTTGCTCGTGAGGTACTCTCGGCTTTCGGGCGAGAAAAGGAAAAGAAAAACATACAGGCTCTTATTAAGAAAGTCTATTCACCGAAAAAATTGAAGGGAATACTCATAAACCGAAGGTGTTTAGATTTCAGCGAAAACCACTGTTTGCCGAAGGCGCCAAATTACGCGATTTCTTCTCAGACGAGCGTTGAGACTGACAAATCTTCAAAGTTACTAACGACTATCATGTTTGGACTACTATCATGAATAATGGCAAAAAAATTATATATTGACAATGATAACTTTCGTTGTGGACGTTTCTTTCTGTGGAACGACGGGGAAACAAAAGTAATTTTCTCCATTACAACTAAGCCAGGTTGAGTAACTTATCAGGCATTTACATGTCCAGTGGTTGAGTAACAGAGAGCAAGCGCACTAGATGTCAGGTCGTGGCTGGTTTACTTTCCCCTTGCGTAGATAAATCACTGTTTTTTTCACTCGTCTTGCTTGAATTCACTTCCTTTTCTTCGCTCCTCTTTTCAGCTGGAGGCTCACACAACTAAAAAAAAAAAGAAAAAAAAGAGTTTGCGAAGGAAAATATTTGTATAAACTTTACAGTCAAGTGGCCCTAGACTTAAACCCCATTTCACTTGAAGTATTGGCGACTACATCACGTACAAGCTCTACGTAATAGTTTTTAGTGCTCTTTTGCACGTTTACGCGTGGACCCGATAGATGGAAGGATTAATTTGTGGGTGACGGGATTTCGGTCTCCCGCACAGCTGTCAAACAAGCTGAAACACGACTGAAAGGAAGCACAACAAACTTTACCTTTTTAAGAGCGTCGTTAAATTTTTCGCTGTCATCATTGAACTTCCGTTTTTTACTCTCAAATTTCTCCTCTATTTGTTGCAGTTCACTCTCCAGTTTTTTCTAGCGCAAAAGAAATTTACATGTTAAGAGCAATTTTATGACATGAGAGAGGGATTTTAGGGGCTGTTTATATGACACCGGGATGATTTTCATTGCGGAATGAGTTTCGTTCCACAGTAAAGCTCGTGCTGTATTCAAGTGATAAAATCGACCGGCACAGCTTAAGGCGTTCTCCCTTGCGTGGTTTTTGCTCCAGATCAGATAAGTAGCGTTACTCGTTCCAGACTACACGATTTGCGATTTTCAATCCGGAACAAAGTTTGTCTTCAGTTTACATGCAACCAGAATGAAAAGTCGCACCAGAACAAGAATTTCGCATTGAAAACCGTCGTGAGCGCATTCCGGAATGACTTGTACAGGAACTCAGTGTCGTTTTGGTAAAAATAAGGAGATGGAATGAACTCGTTCCAGAGTGAAAGTCATTCCGGTATCATGTGAATAGCCCCTTAAAGAACTCTTTGACGATGGAACACTGTCACGTGAGAAAATACTGGACACATTCGCCACACATGAGAGGCAAAGCCAGAGTTCTAATAGCCGGAGTTTCTCAACTTTCACGCGCTTATAACATTTGCTCTCGTACAAATCAAGTGGCCTCCAAAGTTTTTTACACAGGAGGGGGTGGAGGGGGGGGGGGGGAGTTGCGTAGCAGACTAGTGGTAAGGTTACTGAAGTAAAGGAATGGATTTCTATACAGAACTTAATTCTCTTCTTGAGTAGGGAAGCTTATGCAAAGTTACCTGGTGTGCAATCAGAGACTGGACTTGGCGTTTTAAGACTCCCAGACGGGTCTTGGTGACCACTACAAATATCAAAATGGTTACAGAGCAAGTTAAGAAATTAATATTTGTAAATTATTTATAAACCCCGAGAAGATTAAACGAAAAATGTTGTGTTCTTCCCAACCAAACCCAATGTATTACTAAATGGTAATTATTAAGGTAGAAATGAATAATACTCAAAATGTATCAGCTAAACTTCACCAATTTTGATGCGAACAATGTTAGCATAAAGCCAAAGCTACGGATAGCCAGCGCTAAACAATAACCTCTTTTTTAAGCAACGGAGAGAAACAAAAAACTGCAACGTATCAAATCTGAGAAGTAGAGTTTTTATCCGACAGCGATATCTATTTTTTTCCAGTTTCATTTATCAATAAATGATATACTTTTTCCTGCTAATAAACGGAAAGGGAATTTACTCTAGTTAAATGAATCCTGTCACACCTGGGCCTGGTTCAATTTTAATGCAAGGTTTTCTAGTCTAAGAACATGCAACTTAAGCTTACAAAATACTGTTCAGCCTTTACTCCCAGATACAGTAATGATAACACAAAATGTTTCTCCGAGCAGTGCATAGGAAGGTAAAATACAAAAACTTCAGACGGAACAAAATTTTAATCCTGGATTAGCGCTAATTGGCCTTTTAGGAACCGGGCCCAGCTGGGAAATAAAAAAGATTATTCATACCTGTTCGAACATCTCTTACGACTGTATCACTAAATATCTCAGCCATTAATTTGTGATTTCGATGAAAGCGAGCAGCTGATACGTGCTTGACCGAAAACGAGTCATCCTCATCTGCAAAAAAGTGAACAACTGTTACTGGTTTGATTACAACACAGAGATGTAAATTAAAATAACTAAATATAAATTAAAATAAATCTTAGATTGTTTCTGTAGAATCCAAAGCAGACAAAATATATTAAGTAAAATTTTACCATCATCGTCATCCACAGGCTGAATGCCAAACCTGGCATCGTCTAATTTCTGGGGAAAACAAAGAAATTGCATGTAAGTTTGATATAAGCTATCAGAACATACCACGTGGATATTAACTATTAAAACTAGTGGATCTTCTAGACCTGTAAGATGAGACATGTCACAGTATTAGCTTGCATAGTAACTGCATGAGAAACGTAAAGCCAAGCAAAAAAGACGTCTCTCTTTCTTGCAAGCAATCAGGGGCATGCAATGACTGTTTCGTTAAAACTAACTGTTCAGAGAAGCAAGTATTGCCTTGAACTTTCTCTTGCTTGACGAAGGCTAAGAATTTTTAAAATAAACGTTGCATTCAAGTAAAATTTTCGAAGCTTATCTCATAAATTCCCTTCGATTTTCTGAAGTTTAATTTTTCACTTTTTACCATCCAGGTTACACTATTTTTCTTAGAAAAAGGAAACCTAAAATTTTCAGATTATAAAATGTGATGGAGAGAGGAATCAGAAAAATTCTCACTTTCGTAAACCGTTAAATTGCACCTAAAGTTTTCGAAAAATAATACTGAAGCCCTCCCTATTCGAAAAGACTTAAGTTCCCCTAGGATGACCAAACAGATAGAAATTTTGTAGCGTCGCTGAGAATGCATTTCTAGAGATCTAAAAGTACTCTGGTGAGCTTAAAAAGTGTTTTCAATGTATTTTGGAGGAAACCGTCGTTGTGTGCCCCTGAGCAATGCTCTATTTTGTGCTCCATATTTCCCTTGTGACTGGAACACAGGCTATTGCATTGTAAAAACATTCTACAATGGTAAAAATAATTAATGATCACTACAATGCAATAAAGAAAAGATTTCCATAAAGTACTGACAACAACCTGTAAGTTAGGAAAAACTAAAAGAATAAGACATCACCCCAAAAGGCATTGAACCCATCATTGCTCTTTCCATAGCTTGTTGTTCCTGAAGGGCAGCCTGGGCTGAAAAAACAACAAGTCAGGTATCATGTTAAAACAAAAAAGGCCACAAACCAACAGTCCTTGTCCACAGTTTGCAGCATCCATGTGCTACATACATGTACAGTGTTCATTCCATAACTTTTTCAGAGTGGGGCATTTTTTAACAGAAATGGGAACATTTGATGTACAAAAGGGCTCTTCCTCTGCCTTAAGAAATGACTACATACAATATTAGAATTGAATGGTTCTTTTTCTGGTTTTGACAATTTGTAAGCCCAAGGCTCTCATATGGCAGCCAAAAATAAAAACCATCACACGTTTAACTCTTCCTGAGTGATGAATCAGACTTATCATTGTCTTATTATATAGACACAAGTGTTTTACTGGAAAATATACCACTCATAAAATTCATAAAAACTAAATCCGGGATCCGAGTGGTTTATTTTCCATAATCTCACACATGAGTTTATCGATAACGTAATTTCAGTAATTTTCCTTCGAAATTTGTAGACGTCTTTTGAATTTTACTTACACATTATTCAAAGTTTGCTTATATTTTGTCACTGTAGAGCCCTATTCAGCTCAGCGTTATTTCTCAAGATTTATATTGTAACCAATGTCTTATATTGCTGTACTGTAAATCTGAGCCGTCACAATTACTTTTTGGCGAATAAAAATCTATTATTATTTTGATCGATGTCTTTATGTCGTGGCAAAAACAATATTTTACTCGCTGCGCTCGTTCGTAAAATTTTGTTTTGCCACTCGAAAATAAAATTCATATCTTCGCGCCACCATGTAATATCCTCTATGTAATTTATTATCACTATTAATATTATTAGCATTATTATTATTGTTATTATCATCATTCCTCACTTTGCACAGTAAACGTTGATCCTATAAGGTTTGCACATTTTGCTGATGAGTGGAGTCACTGTGACTTCTACTTCACAAATTTTGGAGTCAATTTGGAATATTTGGAGACAAGTATCACAATGAAAAAAGCCATTTTCAGACTTCCAGCACGTGGTCCTGGCATGTATATGTACACTATCGTGAGGGATACACGAAGTAGCTGTGGCGCTCCGCTGACCTGGAAAGCTCAAATCCATGATGGCGGTCTCGAGTAAACTTAGATCGTAATTTACCCTCTTCCTGTTTTGTCGTGCAGTATAATTCTTTAATTTTGATGATTTAATTAAGGTTTACAACGTTTACAATTAACATAAATTGTATTTGTTGTGAAAAAGGTAAGGACAAAACTGTGTTGAAGTGACTCCCTCCGTAACCTCTGTGGAGTCATCTGAACAATTTTGGCATAAAAATGAGCAAAATTTGGCATATTTGTGAACCCTGAATCCTAGAATTCTTGTCAGTTATAGTATGTGCTCTCTATGTCAAGTCAATGACCTCAGACAGAAAGCACCTTTTGCAGGATACATCATGATTGTATTAGCTGTACCAAAAAGTGCTGATTCCTGCAAAGTTGGGACATGCAGTTTAATTCCGAGTCTTTCAAGGTGGTGTGATACATGTATAATTATCATGTACATCACCAACACCATCATCATCAAAGTGTTTGGCCAAATCAGCAAGAAATTTGAACCAGGTGATGCAATGCAATAGTTTTTTTCTTTTTTGCATAAGCAGGCAGTAAAAGTGTCTAGTATGAACTACTCAAAACACACCATAGAATAAACAGTGTACATACAAATGCACTTAAACTGGCATAACCAGTATGCTAATGTTATAAATTCAAAACTGGTCAAACCACAGGAATTCATGAAGATTCTAAAAAAACAAATGAAAACTACAGTATCGATTGCATGTGTTGATTTCAGAGATGGCTTAAAATGTTTGACATTATACCATGCAATGTAACTTGACTGAAAAGGCACTTATTTACCTCGTCCTTTTGCTACAATCCATGCTTGGTAAGCAGGAGAGTTGTGATATGCCTTCATCGCTTCATTATACTCTTGCTAAGATATAAGGGGAAAAATAAATCAATTCTGCACTATTCAGCAAGGGTAAGAAGAACAACATTCTGAAAGGGAATGGGCAATACCATGCATTCTTATAATACTGCACATATCAATATACCGTATTTCTTCAAATAATAGCCGTCCCTCGAATAATCACCCCCGTTTGACGGAAATATTTGAAATAATCGCCTCGAATAATCGGCCCCCTTCGCCCCTCTTGCCATCTACTCTCTCTTTTATCCCCTCCTTGTAAAAACTGATCAGTGAGATTCAAGCTCTGAATCAAGGAACGAAATTTGAATTTAAAAACAACCCATGTTCAGTTTATTTGATGTGATTATTTTTTATTTAATGGAAAAATAATAAATAAAATATTCTAAATATATTAAGGCACGACTTCCAGAGAGCAATATTTGAAACAATCACCTCCCTCAAATAATTGCCCTCTTTTTGTGTGAAAAAAGAAATAATCACCCCCGGCTATTGTTCATGGAAATACGGTGTTTTGTATGGCAAAATGAAAAACATTCTCAAAACTGCTTTATGCACCTTCTGGCACGACATTACAGGAAATGGATCAAAAAACAAATTTAAGACAGTCACGAGAAAAAGTGCCATTGTAATTCAAGCACATGTTTTCACTGTCAGTGTTTACTTCACCTTTTCAATTTCATATTCATCCATATGCTCCTAAAAGAGAAAAAAAGAATTACTGGCAAAGAATGGGACTAAGAAAAAATGGACTCCCAAACAGAATTCAAACCCACTGCCCTCCAGAACACCGGTTTGGTACACTTCACTACCCTGGCTGTGGAACTAATAGTAAATTTTAAAAGCCTCTCACTAGATTTTCAACTTCCTGATGGAAACTGTGGAGGCATTGTGAGGGTAAAATTCTGACAAGCAACATGGCCATGAAACAGCGACATAATACTAGATGAAGTGGAGACAGGGTTAAATGCCCACAGGGACATGGGCTATTTCTCAAAACACAAAATTAGCATATTTGTAATTCAGAGACTAGGGATATATGTACCCCCTGTCACCTCCCTTTAGAGGGACTCATTGTATTCCCTCAGTTTGCTTTGACTTTCGCGACAAATTATTGACAAAGTACCGGTGGCTTAACTGTCTGGTGATAAAATTTTAGTTCTTATTCTTAAAACCTATATAAAAATAGCTTTTGCAATACTGTATGTAGTTGTATGGTCCTGCAAATAAAGCTTGACGTTGTTCTTACAATCCATCTTGCATTAACTTTATCAGAAGGAAAACAACATCAACCTGATTCACGTGATTTACATTAAGATAGTAAACTAGTTCTTTGAACTCTTGTAAAGTAAATCAACTTCTCAAACCTAACAAAATAAGGTTTCTTGGACTTCTAAAAATTAATACACAAAAACCAACCTTTTTTTTGCTACATTATAGATATTGAAGTTCAACCTTGTACCTGCTTTTCCTCATCACTCAAATCTCTCCACATTTGTCCAATGATTCTTCCAATTTCCCATAATTTCAACTCTGAATGCTGAAGTTTGACTTGGTCCCAAACCTTAATGGAATTGCAAAGAAAAGAAAAATGGAAATTAGGGCAGTGTTGATAAGTTTTAATTAAGATCATTATAACAGCAAATGTCCTTAGTACTAAGAGATTTCAATGGTTGTTTTAAGTGGCTCTAGAAAATTTGCATTTTACGAGACTACCCATGATACATGTAATGGCCACCTTTCTTCAATGGCCACTTAGAACTGTGCAATGGCCATATATCGGAACAACGATAAACCTATAAGATTTTAACTAACATAACTTTAAAAGAGCCACGTCTTTAAGCTCACCTTCCTGCTATACCTCATGTATGGCATTAACGGTTTCTCTGGCGGTTTTGGTGGCTTTGGAATACGAATATCAGATGTCTGTCAAGAAATAAAGCACTACAACGATCAGCAAAGTTCCATTAAATTGAGAAAAACCACATGATGTTAATTTCAGTTAATGCAGTTAACAGCAAGGAGTGCCACCTCTTGTTGTTGATCAGCGGTCAGTTGGGTTGCTCAGGTGCAGTCAGCCTTGCTGGCATCAGCTCCATGTGCTAATACAGCATTTTCCTGGCAGCCACTTGCTTCAATCAGACTTTGGATCAGGAATTTACCCCACCCCTCCCCTCTAATTTTTCCACTGGTAATCAGTATGACAGGTACCTAATTCCATTGGCATGGGGGCTCATGGCTGGAGGGCACAGGTTTACCAGCAAAGAGGGTATGACTCTGTCTACGGCCGGCTGGCTTTGCCAAAAGTGGGATCCTGGACATCCTGAGCACCTACCTCCACTAAGCACTGCAGTTGTTAACAGCGATTAAACATGGTAAAAAACAGTGGAAACAAGGATCCAGTGCTTACTAAGAACAAATCCATGCACTAAACTAAAAGTAAGGAAGAGCAAGGAGCTTGTCTCCTGTTCATTTAAGTCTAGTAACATTTTATGACTTCCAGCAATCCTCTATACATGTACTTACAGGTGAAATATATCTTTGGGTAAATCTAGGCTGCCCATAGCCAATCTGTCCCCATTGATTTGGTGTCTAAAATTAAATTCAAATAGTTGGTGGTAAGTACATTGCAATTTTTCAGCAGTTGGGGCCAAACACTTTAAAATGACAGCAAAATGATAATGAAACAAACCTGTGCCATCATGGCCTGAGGATTTGGGTGATAAGGGGGACGAAATCTTGCTGCTAAGGATTAAATATAGGAGAAAACAGTGACATTACATAACAGTATAATATTTGCACCACATAGCCATTGTCCCACCGGTGTGTAAACAAAGTCTCAAAACGCTTGACAATGCTTTAATTCTTTGGCTTTTCTTCCGAATACTTGTCTTGCTGAATTTTTTCACTTGCCTGTTTGTGACTGTCCATCAGCATTATCGAACTTGAAAGTCCCCTCTGCCCAGGGTCTTTTTTTCACTTGAAACTTTACTTGTAATTTGACCTCTTGGCCTGAATTGCCATTTTGCGATAGCATGTCAGTTTGATATTTTGCCCTTCAACTTTTTATGGTTCCTCTACTGCTATGTAAGTTTGACTCTTAAATAAATGTATTGATTGATTGAGTGATAACACGTGATTGCTTACATAAAAGTTTTGATTTGAATATACAGTACATGTAAAGCTTCAGAAAACTTCAGAAACTTTAAAGATCTTTAAAAACAATATATCGTCTCATGCAAAACAATTCGCTTTTGAAATTAACATCACGCAATTTTTCATCATGGTAGTTGCAGTCACCTACTAGGCAACAAAAAAGTTCACATCTCATATTTCATCGCAGAAAAACAAGGCCCAATTTTCTAATATGAGAGATGAACTCAAACTTAAAAGAATGCACTACATTTCTTGGTAGAATTAAAATTGATTGTCAAAAATTTTCAAGGATCACAAACACAATTTTAGAGCCACAGGTTAGTCAAGTTCCCGACATACATGTATCTTACAGCTGATTTTTATCATGCCCATCGCCCAGATAAGCCCAGAATGGTTTGACCTTACAAAATAAAACATGATATTATTCATTTTCTTTCTTTTACATGTGTATACACTGTTTGTTTCCATTTGGAGCAGGCATTGGAAACTGTATTTGAGGAAACGAGGCTTGATACAGATGTCCTTGAAGAAACATTCGCTTAACTTGGTCTTGTTTCAATCTTTAGCCTACAGTCACTCATGCGAATAAACCATGCCGTGTTGTGTTATGTCATTGTAAAATTAGTCATGGGTAAATCTTTTGTTTTCTAACTTGAGAGGCTCGATCCTCAACTCGATTCTCGATAACTTGTTCTCAATTCTCGATTCTCGATTCACACAGGAATCAAGACTCGAGAAGTGAGACTCACAACGAACTGTCAACTTACTTTTTAACAGTATTGTATAAGCGAACTGGATACAAACATTGCGTTGGTTTCTTCACCTCAACCATAAGCTCAGGTTATCATGCCCAATGAAATGAGCAAAATTACCCACAAAGGACTCTTGAATTTACAGTAGAGTCCTAGCACAATTTTGCTGAGACAATTAGAAGGCTCACTCTCAATTTCGTTCGGCTTTGATAACAACTATCTGCCGACAGGAATCTCAAGTTTACCCTCCGGCCCCTCTAATGTTGTTAATTAGAACACAAGTAACATATTTCAAAGCACTCGAAACCAAAATTAATTTCAAAGAAAATTCTCTCACCTGCTTGGGCCATTGCAGCAGCCGAAGCGCTCTGAAACGGCTGTGACAAAGGACTCTGTCCAAACTGTCGGTAATCACGGTTAACACGGGGCGAGGCGCCTAATGGCAAAGACATGTGGAATCCTTTGTTATGTCTGGCGTTTCACACAGTGCACAATGCTATGGCGCGGGTCATGCAAGGATCATCAAAACTTAATCCTCTTTAGACAGGCTTTTTGTCTTCCGGTATGCGTCGACTTTCTTTTTTGACCACTCAGAAAATAAAATGAGCGCTGGTAAAAACAGTAAGTCACACAAAAGATAGGCAGTTTGAAAACTTGTCCGCCATATTGGACACACTAAAAGAAGTAAGTACTTAATGTATGGTGTCATGTCATGTAGGCTCTGACATCTTGCGGGCTCAGGCAAGATTTGTGGGGACCAGTGTGTTTTTCGTGTAATAGTGCGATCAATAAATGAGATATTAAAAAAGACAGAAAAGACTTTAAAAAGATATCCACACTACGTAACAACAACTTTCCAACAACAGTTTGCGCGGCAGGCGTTTTGTTTTGTGTTGAGGCCTTTAGCCGGAACCGGCTGTAGCAGAAAGAAAACTAGACTCAACGAACATCCTTGCGACTGTAGTTTAAGTTACTGAGTCATTTACTTCCGACCTGTTAACAAATTAAGCTGAGAAGTTCCTAGTACAATCTCAGACAGAGATCAAGGCGAGGGTGGAGCTCTGAGGCTTTTAACCCACCCCCCACACAAAGACATTCACCGGAGTGCTACAGTAAGAGGGTCGTGAAGGGGTAAAATGCGAACTGGGATTAGCCTTATTGTGGACTGGGAAAATGGGATTTACTCACTGGGACTGGGATTTAGCCACTGGGAATGGGATGAACAATTATAAAAATATGGGAATGGGATTTCTTTTCTTCAGCGGTCTTTGCTCCCATATTTTGAAATAGAAAAATAAAATTTCGTAGCAATAGACCTTGCAATCCTCAGTAGAGACCGTGAAAGCAGTATTTTTCGCCTTTGCGCCCGCGGTCTAGCTACCAGGCTTACACGGTTGCATAGTTACGTTCTGTCAGTTTTCCTGGTCAGCGGACAAGTTCTGCAAGTTTGCATATGGCGGGAAGATATTGCGAAGGGAAGATAAAAATGGCTTCGGAAAGGGTTTCTCGCAAAATAGTACTAGAAATCAAGTACATCAATGCAAATAACGCCGTTATACACACCGAAAATTTGGTAACTGGGATTTTGGCAAAAATTAGCCTGGGAACTGGGATTTGGGCCAAATTTAGGCTGGGAACTGGGATTTGGTACCCCCCTTCACGACCCTCCAGTAACAAAGGGCGCGATCCATTCAACCAAAATTCAGACCGGTCCGACCGGGAAAAGAGGACCACCTCAAAAGGTGGACCCGTTTTTTCGAAACTTTTCCGGTTGGACCGAGCCGATCCATTGAGTTTTGGACCGAAATTTCCGGAAATTTTGGTTGAATGGATCGCGCCCAAAGTTTTATACCAGAAGGCTCCTAGCTCCAGCTCCGTACTCGGGATTTCAAGTGACGGGGGGATGATCGAATGGAGCCAAAAGTCAAGACCCAAAAAAATCTCTAGGGCTTCTAGCAAAACCCCCCAAAAAACCCTGGACCAAAAATTAACCCCCCAAAAAATCTCATGCCGATTTTGTGGCCCTTAAAAGTTCCAGAAAGGGGTAATGCTATAACACAAAGAAAAACATTGGAAATTGAACACTCGTGTTTGTTTATTCATCATACCATCTGAATATGCTTTGCCTCATCTGGCAGTCATTTTAACAAGCTAGAGCGGGTGCTAGAGACACCCAAGAACGGTTTTGTTTCAACAGTAACGTTATGAATAACTCTAAACAAGACCAACAGCAAAACACGTTTGTTTGTACTTTATTCGCAGAACTACGCAGCCAGGGCACTACCGATTCTTTTTAATACCCCCAAAAATCCCTTCTCAAATCAAGCTACCCAAAAAAATACTTGCCACATTTTCGTACCCCAAAAAATCCCGCAATCGAAAATTTCAAACCCCAAAAAATCCTTCGATCATCCCCGTCACTTGAAATCCCGAGTACCCCCCCTGGGTGCTCCAGCCCCTTACTAGCGGCTTTACTGAATATGCCATTTTTGGCAGAGAAGGTACCCTTTTCGTATACCTTTTCTCTACTTTTTCACAGCCATAACATGCAGACTGAAATGACAGATTCCGTGGAGTAGTAGCTGGTAGTCGTCAGATTTAACCAAGAACCTTCATCAAAGAGACATTCCACATCGCCGCATATGCTACATAGCCCGGCTGGTTTGAAAACGCAGAATTCTAAGACTAAGCTAAGTGCAGTTTTGCAATAGGCGTTTTGAAGGTACGCATTAGATAAGGGATCGAAACCGACCAATAATAAATTTAGGCGCTTTTGCGAGGAACATCCTTATTCCAGCAAAGATACGTTTAAATGAAAATGTATATTACTTAATTCTATTTACTTATTTATTTTTCGAAAAGTGGAGGGGCCTGTCCCCTGGGGCCTTAGTATAGACGTAGAACATGAAGATATTTTTGGGCATATGCGAATACTTCATCAAATTAAACTCATACTGGAAATAATTAAATCATATCAAGCATAATAAAACCAAAGAGAAATAATTGGGATACTGTTTAGGTTTATTGTACAGATGAGGCAAACAGCAAATACAACATAATTATTTTCAATATTATCATACAAATATTGTGATAATAAAAAACTTTCTTCAAACTTTTCTTCAAGGTCCATAATATTAATTTCCTTTTTCAATTCTTTCACGTCTCTGCCAGTTCTACTGACTTCTGACAAAATATAAATTAGCGTACGAACCACTAGACGGCACTTATCAAAACCGTTCCATTAAATATTTGTATTTATATAAAATATCAAGTTATGATTATCAATTTAAAACACCTTTCCATAACTATGCAGCCATTTAATAACAAGAACCAGGATAAGACTTTAGATCTCATTCGTTACAAGTGATAAGAAGAGAAAATGAATCGTTATTATTATTTATTACTAGGAAGTTATTGAATCATTATTCGATGGAGACCAAGAGAGCGCCCTGATTCTCAGAGCATAAAGCCAGGAATATCGAAACAATCCGAAACACTCTCGGGTTTCCCCGGAGCTAGACTACGAGCAGTCTCTCTTTACGCGCACGTGAGCGTTGAAAAAAGAGCCTCGTGCCTCCGAGTGCCTCTCCCGTCTCGCGCCTTCCATCGCGCGCGTGATGATTTTCGTGTCTCGCGCGTTTCCCTCGACGGGCTAAGAAATAAGAGAGACTGCTCGAAGTCTACCAGGGAGGAACCCGTAACACTTGGCAATGGGTAAAATGATAAAGACAAAGAGAAATCCCAACCCTAATCCAACCATCAATCGTTTTTGAGCGACGTCTGATGAAATAGGGCGTGGTGGTTTACTTTGCTTTTTATGTAAAAAATTGTACTATATTACAATCATTAAAAACTGTTATTTATCATTTCTTCGGAAAGACTGGCTTCTATTAACAGGCGGCAGAAGCAACAAAACTTGATTATTTTCTGACTACGGTCTTCTCGGCCACGGGTCCAACGAAAATCACCATACTTTAACCTATAAGCGTCTTGGTTGATTGGCATCAGGAAAAACGCGGTTCGAGGTCCTAAATTAATGCAAAAACCCCAGTTACTCCCCGAAACCTGGGTTTAAAATCTGTCACTCATTGTAGAAGTTTAATTATCTCTTCACCGCTGTCTTTTCCTTGAAACGCTGTGATAATTTAAACTCTTTCATTACCATGAGTTGTCCTTCGGTATCCACGAGCGTGAAAACAGAGGCCGTGCTCATTTCAAAAGTTATCTATAACCATAAAAACTAAAACATAGCTTTCCCTGGAGGGAGACTCGTCATATTTGTTATCGTTTTCTTTTCCCGTGTCGAGGGATGTTATTCCCTGGGACATTATTTTCCACTTTCCGCTGGTAATCAGTTCCTCGCATTTGAGTCTGAAGCTGTCGTGGGGAAGATCAAACTGAGCTGCGTTCATAGTGAAGCAAACAATTCCACCTGAAAAAACAAACAAACAAACAACAACGAAAAACAATTTTACACATGGACAGAGCACAATATCTTTTGAGTCCGACAAACCAGTCAGAAAAATCTATAGACCTAATAACGGTAATTTTGACCACTTCACGGCGTTTAAATTTCTCTTTTGATACCTTACTCTTGCCCTCGACTGCGCTCATAGACGGAGCGGAGCATCCATTTTCGCGAGGGAAAGTTCTCTAACTGACATCTCCTGATAGCCCTCTTAAAACACATTTAAGCAGGTGTGGAAGGCCACTTCAAACTCGCTGGGACTCGTCAGCGCGCCGCTGCTGGCTCAGTAATAGTACCTTTCCCATTTGTGCTGCTGAACTCATTGTATGATCATGATAATTTACAGCATATGGGATTTGGTCTCGGTTTGAGTCTAGTGCTCTCTTGAGTCCAAAATAAACGTGTAAGGCTGGACAAGCTAACCAGCTGTGAAAGAACTCAGCTTCGTATTCAGTTTGTTATACTTTATATAATGGTAACAGGACTGAGTAGAGTCCAATTAGGTCTGTAATCATACGAGTGATTAATAGAATCGGACGACTGCTTAGCGGGAGTCCTGATTTGTTTAATCACGAATTAAACGACAAGAATTTTAGTAAAAATTTGTCGAGTGCGTGCACGATGGCACGTATTGTTCAATTACACTGTCCTATTTATGTTGAAATCAGGAGAGCTTATAGCCAATAAGTTTTGAGAATTTTGTCAGTATAGTAATGATAAAAAAAACAAATCGAACAGTAACAAACCAAGGAATCTACTGAAGCTTTGTTTCTTTACCTGGCTTAACAAGACGCAACATTTCGTCCAAGGCATCAGGGTTAACTTCATTGGGAAAAACGCCATCCGCGCAAATCACGGCATCAAACGCGCCCGTCGCACAAAGCGTTGACTGTGCTTTCAGTGGTGTGTAAAGTAGGTTTCTGTAGAGGCCACTTCCTTCAGCATTATCCAGTCTCTCTTTAGACACCGTTAATGCGTCAATGTTGTTGTAACCCAGTGAACGCAAGTAGAATGCTGTTAAACCTTGTCCTGCACCTGCACCAGAATGCGTACGGATGACCTCTTTTTCTGAAACGCCTCTGTGACGGCTGCATCAAAGTAATCCGTGCAACTGACAGAAAGAAAGAGAAGGCTATCAGAGACAAAGGCAAAGACTTGGTTAGACGTTCGCCTGGCTTTTCATACCAAAACACTGATATACTTCAAGCCACAGGCATTGCAAAAGCGCCATTTGAGCGCTAATACCTAAGCCTGGTTCAGGCGCTGAAATCACGGGGATATAAATGGCGTAAAGAGAAGCAGGAAGGAAAAAAACAAGCGAGGGGGTAGAGGCGTAGGGAGAGGGGGCGAAATAAATTTTCTTCTTTCTGCTTCTCCCTATCTTTCGCCTCTGTTCTCTCCGGAACAGGCTATAACAGCCTGGAACGGTCTATAACACCGTCTTACTACCTTCATGACATTTCGTAACGTAACGATTAATAGGGTTTAAATAGAAACGTTAACTGCCGAACTATCGCCTCATGTTAGCTTTTTGTGAAAAAAAAGAAATAAAATTTTATGTTTAAACTTTAGCCACAACGACCCTCACCGGTTTATTTCACATATGACCTACGGAAACTTATTAAAACACTACAAACTGAAGTTAACCCATTCCACCAATAAGAAGATAATGATATAGGTCAACGTTTTGGCCCTGGCCTTTTAATATTTTTTCTACTTTTTCATTTTTTTCTCACTTTTTGGGAAGTACTATTAATATCTATATGGAATTCGAGTTTACTGGGCATAAATAGCCTTCTACGCAACTGCAAATTGTGGCTTTGTACAGTCGCGCAGCACTGTAAAATAGTCGTAATCCCTGATATGGGCATCACGAGTGGAAACATCCGCATGGTGGTATACCCCAAGGGACTAAGATGGGCGTGACACTGTTCTTAAGTTATGATAAATAGACTCTTACGCGACGGCATGGAATATAAGAGCTAAATGCTAACTAAATACGTAGATGATACTACAGTTTTAGAAGTCCTACCACGTCACTCCATTAGCATTTTGAATTTGGCTGTTAGAGACACATAATTTTTGTATTGAACAGCGCCTAATTACATCGGAAATTACCAGTTAGAGCATGTTTCTACCTTTAAATTACTTGGTGTAAAAATTAGGCACGATCTTAAATGGAACGACCACGTTGATTACATTTATCATGGTAAAGCCGCCAAATGATTGTATACGTTAAGGGTGCTTAAAAGAGCTGGAGTAGCTGGCAGCAATATTGTCAATATTTATAAGTGCTGTGTCAGAATAGATCAATATGCTCTCCCAGCATGGCAAGATATTCCAGCGTACTTATCTGTCAAGTTAAAGTCTATACAAAAACGAGCCCTTAAGATTGTTTTCCCAGACTATGTTATGATGAAGCTCTGTACATGTCCTTCTCTGGCCTTGAGAGTCTTAAGAAAAGACGATTTGCTGTAAGTCGCAAGTTCATCTCTGAATGGAGGTTACTTGTCATGAAGTTATTATTGTACCATATGATCTTAGATCTGGCCACTAAAAGTCTTTCCGCCCTTACACTAGAACCAAAAGAGCGAATGATTTTATTACCTTTAAATTTTTAGACTTGTTTCATAACATTTTGTACATTATTGTATTCAAATTGTTAATTTTACCACTTTACAATTCAGTTGTATTTTACTTGAAAGAGTGGAATAAACGATGTTTTTTATTTATTTTTATCAATTGAGCTTTTGCAAAATTACAAGATAAAAACGATGGAGTTATGATGTGCCTTTTATAAGCTCAGTTAATTCCTAGCGTACGCGACCATACAACTCCTCAACCACTTTCTCGGGTATTTGTCGACAATTTGTATTTTTTCCTCCGAAAAGCTGAAAAACCACTCGGACCAGCCCATACCAACCATATCGAGGCTTTTGAGGTCTCAATAAACACATCCCACACAGTGAATAAATGAACGAAACAGTAATAACTCCAAAAAAAACTAACTTTAAACGAAAATCAACTAAAACAGAGCAGTATCCGAGACCTTACAGTTTCCGGATACTTCTGTTTGGATGGATTCCGCTGTAGAAGGTCTTGACAGTCCACAATTTTACCTCCATCGCTCAAAACAAGAAAATCAACTTTCTTTCAAAAGAGTCACTTCACAAGTTAAACCTGTCTGTGTATTTCCACGAAAAGGTTCATTCACGATGACATCTACATCAAGGAGCCCATAATTATGGGCCCCTGCCAGAAGTCATTTCATTCTTGTTTTTTTTATGTAAATATGTCAATCCCGCTGAGGTTTAAAAAACAATAGCCTTAACTTGCAAAAGAAAACAACAAACTGAAGTAATTTAGGCGCAAGAAAAAACGGGGCGCGCGAGGGAGACACGCGAGCGGAGAGGAAGCTCTGATGCTCTTGATCTTATCTCCAAAATGTTCTGCCCGCGCGTGGTTGTGATTAGTACTCTTATTTACCGCTGGCTACTACTGGTTAATGGCGATTTCAACGCGGAGAGTGAACTTTTACTTCTTTTTAAATAAGCTTATGCTTATGTTCTCTTTACATGCCATATGCGGAAACTCAACGATGATAAATGATTCCCCAACCCCTGGCGCACCTTTGATGGCAATTACGCTTCCGTGGGATACATGCACAAAAACCGGAGGCATGATGGCGAGGAATGCTTGGAATTGACTCAGCTATGAGTCAAGGGCAAGAATTGCATTATGCCTGCAAGATGCGCGGTCACCTTGGCCAACCTTGGCCTTGGTTTTAACGCTGACAGAATCCTAGGTTCCAATTTCACGTAGTAAACTTCACGTGTAGGAAACTTCCGTATTGGTGAGATCGATAAAATCTGCTCAATTACTTGGGCTCTCGAATTGCCTGAAACTACTAAATTTGGCTTAGTACAGGTACTTAACATCTGCGTGCTCACTTCACACTTGAAAAAAGACTTTTTTGATCGCCACTTCATCGCGCCTTTTTGAAGGCCGTTTTCATTTCCAGCCTTGCTTTTGTACAAAAACTTGACAGTCGAGAACAGGACACCCGCAACAGACTGGAAGAAAAGCTTGAAACTGAAAAAAAAAATCCGATAGTCTTGCCTGAAAACCATAGAGATATAAAAAGAAATATTTGATCTTTGCGAGGCGTAAGCAATTTGCATTGAACTAATATTTTGCAAAAAATGTTAATCCAGCATACCGGGGTCAATAACTGTCATAACTGTCAGGCACTTCAGAAAAGAATATTATTAGTTTAAACCAATAATATTTACTGCCAGTCTTAAAATCGCAATATCCTCAGAAAGGAAAAACAAAAACCTATGCAACCTATTTGACCTTTTGGTTTTTCCAAGCACATGTTGAAGAGCTTTTTTGTACTTTTTGGTATAGGTACTTGAATTGATGAGAAATGATGTGAGAAAAGAAAATACATCAGACTTAAGCCGTCATAGTCTAAGCACGATTGATCAAACGACAGTTCAAAGCCAATACATCGTTTCTTCTCGTCTTTGCTAGTTTGAGCAAACCGTATAAACATACGCGTGCGACCACCTCTCGTAAGCGACCATTTCCGCGACCACCTATCCAAAATAAAAAATTTTTTCCCACTGAAATCACTAACAGTTTGGATCGTCTCGTAAGCGACCGCGAAAACTTTCTTGGATGACGGCCCTAGAATTTTCTACTGTTTTTATCCTCACAGTTCTGGAAACGGCCACTTATTAAAGTCATGGTTTGATCTATATACTCGTTGTATGCGCCACACTTCCAAGAGAATGTGATGTTAACTTTTCAGACTTTTAGCGACAACATGAAACTACACATATATCGTAACTCGCAGAAAAATGTAGATGTGTTTGGGCATCTTCTGCAAGAGACCCCTTGTGGTGCTATTCCTCGTAAGCGACCACGCGACATGACTAAAATTAGCATGTTGGATGGTAGCTTGTTAACCGTCCGTTAACTGTCCGTACGTGTGAATTACCTGTTGTCTGGAGTTATGTACAATAAGGTATCGTTGTAATGAAATAGAACTTTTAAACCATTAAATTCTCTTAGTATACAAAAGAATATTTTCCTTTAAATTTAAATGTTAGTTGGTTTGAAGATAATCAATACAAAGATTTGGTTTGCAAAGGAAGGAAATCACAAAACATCATAGAAGATGGCTCAAAACAGCGCAATGCGTTTGTAATTTATAATTATTTTAGTAAGTTGTTACATTGAAGGATGAAACAAAGTAAGATGTTTTGTAAAATGTAGTTTAACTACTGCAAAAAGCTTAAAGGAAGAGCCATAAAACAATAGAATAACTGGTCAATAAACGAAACAGATAAAGCAAAACGCGACGCTTGCAAACGCAAGCTAACGCAACTCACCTGCGATGTTTTGACGATTGTGTTTTTACGTCATGCATGAGGAAGTCAGTGATGTTTTCCATCGACCATTCGCTCAAAAATCTTGCTTTCTTGTTCTGTTCAAAACTCAAAGACGTCAGGAGATCGTTGGTAGACGCTCCAATGATAGAAATGTCTTATACGTAGTCGTTTGTTTCGCAGACTTTCAGCTATTACGAATCCAAACACAGAAGAAAACATCAATAATTAAGTTACATCGATCAAGAAGGTGCACGCGCCGTGACGTAGCGAAGTGTTAGTTACGGTTTAAATATAGAATGCACGCGACTTGATGTCGATGTATGTCAAATATTGCCTAGAATTTGAAAAAAATATTCCAAAACAATCTCACACACTTTCCTCTTAACAGGGTTCGTAAAAAAACTCTTTATGAGACAAGGATTTTCCCGAGTCGCCATCTGCCCGTCACGCACCAAGCACGTGTACGTGATTGCACGCTACGGATTATAACAGGGTTTGTAACCCCTATTAAACTTCCGTTTCACGTACGGGGCCAATAGAGACTAGTCCAGAATGACAACTGTTCAAACAAGTAAGGCCGGCTTTGAGCTAAATAAGACAGCAATCTCCTCTTCCACTTCAAAAATGTTGTGTCTTTTCAATCCCAGTTTTACGGTCACCCGCTTAATACGGACACAGTTTACTTTTTTCCCTGGGGAAAGAAAGCCCTTGCAATTTCTCTATGGCCCCGTCAGGGTATTAACGGGGCTTTGGCTGTTGTATCGAACGGTACAGTCTGCATTTCAGCCATCTCCGCGAGTCGCAAATCTTCGAAGAGGTGGCTGATATTCAGGCTGCTAACTGTACTGCGTTCAATAAAATACCAGTTTTAATAATCAAAATTCAAACTTGGCTACGAATGATTGGCGATAGAAATGACCTTGGATCGTCTGATGCTAAATTGCTAAACAATATGCTAGCGAGCTAAAGCCGGTATTGAAATGAGAAATTTTTTCAACTTGAAAAAATGAAAGTACCTACCTGCACTATTCAATAGAGTAAGACATTGTTAGAGCTCTCTCACTAAAACCGGGTAACTTGTTGGAATATGTGGAGGAAAAAATCTCGAGCCAAGAAGACAGAGTTGAACATTTTTCCAGTGTACACAGAGTGTAGACACACCGGGTTTTTACTTGACCAAAGTACAACCACGTGGGTCATGGCGCCATAATTAGCATATGAAATTAAATCAATATCGCTGTGTCTGTCGTAACCGAACTGAAAATACAGAATAGGAACTGACGCGTAAAAAGATGAAGCCAATATTTCAGTATTATTTAGCGCGTAACGGTTTATAGAAGAAGGAATTACATTTCAACATTTATGATAAAATGGCATTCTTTTGTTCAAATAGCAGTTCTGGTATGCGGTTATACATTACTGATTAAAACCTCGTTACTGATGTTTATGGTTATTCATTTTTAATATGTGACTTATACATGGAGTGATCAACTGTTAGACTACAGACGTCGTTAATCGATAGAAATGACTCTTGTCGAAACCATCGATATCAATCTATTTAATCCGCCGATTGATATCGATTGATATCGGAAATCGATAGAAATCGAAGTCACTGAAAAATAATTTATCGAGTATTATCGATTAGCAACTGAATCGATCACAATCGACAGTAATCGATAACAAGCAATAATCTTGAAGTGAATGTTCTGAACATGACGATGACATTTGGCAAGCAACACCAATGAGACCATATATAGGAGACCGGCTTAAGCTTAACCCCTTTTTCTTTCGACTTCAGCAACTACTCCAAGCACAGTCTTCATCACTTTCCATTTTTTTGTGTCTTTCGTTTCCTGGTTTGTTTCATTAGATATTCGCATGTCCATTCACTCCTGCGCCATCGACTGCATCTTGCATTTCTTTCCTTGCAATCTCGCTGATACTGGAATCCAGTTCTAGCAATTCAGTATATCCACGGGCATGGAAGCACTCCACATGCAGTCGTACTTGGTATGCTCCATGCTTATGGAGTCGCTAAAAAGCATACGACATAGTGTTAATGTTGAACTTCTCACGAATGACCTAAATCTTTCCGATGATAATTAATAGTAATCGATAACATTCAATAAATCAATCATTCTCGATTTCTATCGGAAATTGATATTAATCGAAGTCAGAACCTTTTTTCTTTATCGATTTTGTATCGATTGATATCGGAAATCGGTATTCATCGATGATTGATATCGATTACTATCGATTATTATCGATTATCGGTTCATCGATTGACTTCGTCTGGTAGACTGCATTCTATCTTCGCTGAAACTGTTTCCCAACGAGATGGTGGTCTTGCTTAAACGTGCTAAAGTACAGTCTAAAGTGATAAAACACTCACGAGGGCTAGCAACAGATTGATCCTTTTAAGGCAGATTTCTAAACTGTTTTCTGTTTAGAAGGGTCTTGATTTCCCTATTGAAGCAAAAATTTTATCCTCAGACGTCTAGACTGTGTACAGCAGCCCACTCCCCCTTTTTTGACGGCAGTACACAGGCTACAAACGTCAAGCAACATTTCCAAATAATAGTCGTAGCACAGCACAAACCCCATTTGCATTCTATTATGTGTGCAGACGTCTGCTGTTTCCGTAACTGTTCTATTAATTAAATTAAAAAACCACGGCAGACAATTTCAGCGGGGGTCGGCCAAGGGCTTGGCTGTCGTCTCCCATCTTAAAGTGTATACCATGAAAATGTGGGTTAAATTAGTGTAACCCATAAATATCAAATGACAACCTTTTTACTCTTGACATCTCTTTCCCTTTCTTCATGTTGTTTTTATTGCTAGTCTAATTTCTGATTTCTAGTCTAATGAAACATCTCGTGACAATCTGACTTTTTGAACACTACAAAACCTATATTTTCTCGTGAGAAAACTTGCTCGTGACAAAGCCTTTTCTCGTGACAAAAAGTTTGCTTTACATGGCAAAACTTTTTCTCGTGAAAACACTTTTTGCTGTTGACAAATCTTTTGCATCACGTGAGGTTCTGAGTTAGACTCAGTAAGCTGGGCTTATGCATAATCCTTCCCACTTAAGATGACGCCTTAAATAGCGATACTTTCTCTTTGCTCAGTAAACGAAATCATAGCAAGCTTAAAAGGATCTATAGCACAGGAGAATATGACGGCAATAGGGTAGGTAGCCTGTGTAGAAGGCTCTTGGAAGTAATTGGTTCAAGAGAGAAAGGGGCGCGCGAGGGAAGAGGGAGTGTCTGCCCGAGAGGCCCATGAAAATCGTTTCCCGTCCCTAATCCAATTACCTGGCAGCCGTACGTGATCTGTCAAAAATTTTGACAGAAAACGATTGACATCGTACAAACAAACTGATGTCAATTGGCTCCTGGTGTTGTACATTTTTATCCTCGGTCTAAATATATCTGTTAATGTCTCCCTCGAGCGCCTAGTTCTTTCATTCGTCCATTAATTCCAAGGGCCTGCTACGCAGGCCATAGAGTAGGTAGCCTGCGTAGCAGACGTAATTTAACTTCGGTTGTTTTCGAATTTTCTTTCACCCTGATTGGCAAATCGACAATGGCTTTTATAACAAACCAATCATGCCGTGTAATCAAATCCTGGTACACAGGTGGGGACCCCGAACAAGAATTTCGCGCTGTTTCGCAGACAGACTTATCAGAGTTTGGTACGTCTGTGGTGCTGGCTAATAGGGTAAGTCGTAGACGAAGACAAGGAAGATTTGATAAGCATCAAACTTATTTGGAATAGCAGGTTACTGCATCGCGAAGCCCAATGAGCAACTATTTTGGACCCCCTTGTTCAAACCGAGGATAATACTATATCCAGTAGCCTGCAAAACAGGCAATATTTTTTCGCGTTTTTCAGGCGAGCGAGGATTATCAGACGCACGCGACAGAGATATTTTCCACGCCTTCCCACTTAACTTGAAGCTCACCTAAAACTGTGAAAAAATAACTCCTACATCTAGTAGATGAACAACTTTCCACTGGATAGTGGTTATTCGGGGCCCCCGCTACCTCGAAAGATGTTTACATTCACCCCGGGTTATAAAAGCCAAACTTTCAGCAAGGCTTTCTTTTCAAGTCCATGTAATGGTAGCTTCAGTGCAAAATATTTCGAACCTTTCTCCGAGATCCAGCGATGATAGCACAAAGTGACACTCTAAGCAATCTACGGGAGGTAAAATAATTGTGGATTGAAAAACCGGGCCGGCGGGGGCTCTCATATGTAAAAGGCGGAGATGCCCATCACCTCTCTTAGGGGTAAAAATTGCAGATTTTGATCTCAGTTGGGTGTTCAGGACAAAAAGCCATCAGTTTTACCCATAAAGGCATCATTTAAGGTTGTGTGGAAAGAATTATTTTTATAAAAAGAAACAAACGCCGCCATACTGTGTAGGAGTATGGTCTCCTTTGGAGGTCATATGTATAAAGCCTGAACCACTCTGCCAGCGGAGCCTCCTTTTATTTGCCTTCATGAGTGAGGAGGAGGAGGAGGAGTAAAAAGAGCATCACGTCAAACCTTTGAAGTCGCCGCAAACAAACTTCTGGACTAGTTAATCTTGTTTTCTCTCGTCAGACCGGTCTTTTCGAGTGCGAGCATTCATTCATTGACATGAGCGATGGTCATTACTGGGCTCGCTGTACCAAGCGCACGGCTATTAGGCCTGGGTTCGAAACTATATCCTAGCAACATGACGCGCGTGCTCAACAAAGATCTTACTTGATTCAAGCAGTCTTTCTAAAGTACGCTAAAATCGAGCAAGAGACAAAGGCTCTTCTGGCAGGGTGGCCTGAGCCATGCACAGATCAGTTGGTCCGCCTTAGGAAGATTAATTCGACAAGCATGCGCGTCTCTTTCATAAGGGAATCCCCTCGGGGAATTTTTAAACGCAAGATAGTTTGTCAGAAGTCAAATTCTTTAATGCAATGTAAATAACATTTTACAAACCAAGTTAAATTTAAACGTTTTCACGTGGCTTTCCTGGGGTTTGGAGACGCAGTCTTGTTTTCTTTACAATTTCTAACTAAATTATATTCAAATTTGTTTACGTTAGTCGTAGTAAAATTCCTTGGTATAACGCAGACTACAAAGTCCTTGATAATCTTTACAAAATTAGAGGAAAGAAACCTACTTAAGAACAACTTAAACTGTAGTCTGAGAAAACAGCCGACATTTGGCGACGCTACCACTGGTTTCCCCGCCAAATGACGTCTGAGAAACGAGCGCAGAAATTCCATACTGATGACATGTCATTACCCAGGATCTGGGTAGTGCTTCTGATTGGTCGTGTCGCGAGGGAAGTT
The DNA here is from genome assembly GCA_964035525.1 of Porites cylindrica. Lineage (NCBI taxonomy): Eukaryota > Metazoa > Cnidaria > Anthozoa > Scleractinia > Poritidae > Porites > Porites cylindrica. The sequence goes on from OZ037777.1 coordinate 14,008,227, forward strand.
TGCTTTAACCAATTAGAAGCACTACCCAGATCCGGGTAGTGATACGTGATCACTTTGAAATTCTTGCGCTCGTTTCTCAGACGTCTTTCGCGGCAAAACCATGCAGTTGTGGCGTCGCAAAATGACGGCATTTTTCGCAGGTTAGTTTAACAAGAAGGTGGTGAAAGAAAGAAACAGTGATCCTCACGCGTGGCTCTCAGAGTGCGGAGAAGTCAGTTGTGTCTTACACGATGCGGCAGCGAATCTTTAAGCGCTTTTCTTAGTTTTCTTTGCTTTATTCTTCTTTTTCCCTTTACGCTGAACTCTTTTGCCTTGAACTACTGTGAGTTTGTCCTTTATGTATCCTCTCCTATTATTCTGCACAGCAATACAAAAAGAAAGCACATTTAGATTGCAAATACCCGCTCCAGAAAATATATCTACGCTATCTGCTTAAAAACCTCTTAATAATCATCTCTTTGCATCAATTGAATTCCAACACAATGGTCCAGTTTTGTTCTTTAAAACCCAAAAAATTGTAAATTGTAATTTGTTTACCCACGAAGCACTTAGGAGTTCTTATGAACTCGTTAAAACGTGTCCATGCGTTCCAGATCGAATTGGAATTTGAAAGTGTTGTTTTTTGAGGAGAGGAGGAAACCAGAGTACCCGGAGAAAAACCTCTCGGAGCAAAGGAGAGAACCAACAACAAACTCAACCCACTTATGGCGTCGACGCCGGGAGTTGAACCCGGGCCACAATGGTGGGAGGCGAGTGCTCTCTCCACTGCCACACCCTTGCTGCCCAAACTATATATAGACTATACATAGGCATTGAAACTATTTCTTGTTGTCTTTGGCAACGGATGGCAAGAGTGGCCATGATCGAAACCTGAAAAAGCTGGGACAACTATTTCAAGTGTTAATGCTACGCCTACTAAAATCACCAAAACAAGTTATCATGCTCAGTGCTTCCAGAAGAAATTTGTTCGATATCTACGTCATAGCTCTACATGAGCATTTTGTGTATGGGTTAGGGCACGAAGTAACGACTTCAGCACTTCACGTAATACAGCAATATCCTTGTAACATATCTCCTTTAAACTAAAACAACAGTGAAGTCTACTCAGCGCGCTAAATAACAGCACTTACCCGCCGTGGAATGTATTTACTTTTAGCTTTTAAATTGGTTGACCTCAAAGGTCCACTACTCTTCACTCGGTTTGCATCATCTTTAACCCTGTTGAAGTAGAAGCCGAACAAAACTTGTTATTCTTTCTTTGTTGAAGAAAATTGATCATTTGGTGAATAACTTAAAACGTGTTTAACGCCTGCGTCGCAAGTGGGAGTTGGGTGCCCATGGGCCAGGGGGCTGCAACCGCAATACACCCAAGGCGGAAGAACACCCACAGGCCTACCAACCCGCAACCCAGCCACGGGCCCGCCCGCGCCCAGTCCCCCCCCCCCCCCCCCCCAAAGCACCCGTCACACTGAGGCCAGAAGCCCAGTGGAAGTAAAATGAACAAACCCCCGGAAGAATAAATAACTAAATAAATATATAAGAAAGAAAGCGGAGGGAGGGAGGGGAACCAAGAGAAACGCTACGATACTGGAACGCCACGCCACGCCACGCCACGCTAACAAAGCTTCGAGTACAACGCAAACACAACGTAGGCACATGGCCTCCGCATGCGCCAAAGCGATATACCGCTGGACAGGAATCTGCCCCCATGCTCACGAACAATGGTAAACGCTACAAACGCAAACATAGTCATGCAACAACGCTACAGACGACCAACACGCTACCAAAGAATGCCAAAAACACCCGAGACCATAGCTCCTAGTCGTTAACTTTAATAGTATTATGAATCATATGGTTGGTATATTTTCAGTTTAGCTTGCCTCTCAGACCAAGAGTGCCTAAAATGTGATATCATCAATAAAAGAAATAGTTTGGCTAGAATTACGCTTTACTTGTAGCAATTTTAGTGACAATTTTGCCGTACTCCTATTCTATTTTTCCGATGGCAATTTTTCGAATACCCTGCATGGCAGCAAACTCGTTCCCAAGGTCCTTTAATCGTCCCCAGTAGGAGTAGGAGAGAACCCTGGGTACAAGGTTGGCATGGCATGGGAAGGAAAGCGACAATTGAATTCCTTGGACTGCCTTCCTCCCTCCCGTCCCTTGCTATACCTTTAGGCTTATGTAATGGCTAACTTCAAAGTCTTTACCAGGGTCTCTCCACTTCCTCGAAGAGAGACCCTGGGAACGAGGTTTGTTAGCTTGGGATGCCTGGTGATCGAACGCCGTTGTCAGGCCCTGACGGGGAAAGCATTTCGCAAATAGAATTACACAACAAAAGCGCGTAGGGGTGTGCAATGCGCAAACTCAAACAAAAAGAAAAGTCAGTGGGCCCGGGAACAAACAATGCTGGAAAAAAAACCCCTTAATATCCAACCAGCAGTAAGTATCCATCCTATAAATTAAATATGATCTCACTTTATAGAGTTGCGAAAAATGAGTGAAAAACGTGTCCGTATTAGTGAGGAAAAGGAGAAACGGAATCAGTTAGGCCGTACCTGTATATTCTTACTAGCCAATGCTCAGAAGTAAAAGCTTCTTCTAAATGTTCTAACTTAAAGTTTTTGTTTCCTATTTCTACGTTACGAGTCCTGTCGAAACCAGACGGAGATCGAAAGTCCAGCTGAAAAATAAAAATACAGGCAATTCAATTTACATCATAGTTTACTAGATTCAACGCATTCTACTGACTCCTTTGCTCCTAAAACATCTTAAGAGAAGGGACTTGAACCAGCTATTGGTGACTTCAAAAGGGAGGTATTAGATATTAAGTATGTTTATGCACAAAACTATGAAAATTCGGATGATTAAGACCACCTTAACATGTTCTCCTACCCGCTCAAGCCTACCGCACTGTAACAAAGTCGAATGTACTTAACTTTGGTGATGTCAAGTTCTTAAATGGATGAAACAAAGTCGAGAGTCGACGAAACTGTTTAAGTTCAGAGTTTGCATGTCTCAGATGACAGACAGTTTATCATCGTTGCCTCTCAAAAGTTCACCCGTTTAGACTTTTGATGGCGTTTCAATTGTGTCAAGAGTAAAACATACTGCATTCAGATTACCTGCATCTCACCAAATCGATAATAACACATCTTGTACATAAGGCAGTTTAAGAGGATAGGCGAACCGGCGGCGTCTACACGGAACTCGCCTTGAGGGGTAAAGTAGTCTGATTCCTGCAACAGATCAAACATGAGCAGTGTGAACAAGTCGCTCGCAACGAACAAGAAAAGATGGGGCAAGAGTGGGGTGGGGCTAAAGCAGGATAGGGTATGCAATAAACCCACCTCCCCTCTCCCTCTCCCCCACCCCGCGACCAATACTTGAGCATGTTGACCACGGTCCGATACTGACACCGACAAAGTGAAACTTTTTCTGGTAAATATGAAAGGAAAAAGCAAAAAATAAAGAATCCTTCTCCTGTATGGTTTAATGTTTACTTTGCTTTTTAGTTTGGGCAGTCCTTCATTGAGGGGGATTCACGTAATTCATCACCAGATGAAACACTGAGAAGAGAGTTGAAAATAGGACGCGTAGCGGAGCATTTTGACGAACTTCGAGCAGGTGTTTCATCTGGTGATGAAACACTGTGTCGAATGTTTGATATTACTTCCCAAACAAAATGATTTTAGACTTGGAGAAATTAAGGATGCAAAACTGAGCAGTTTTTCAACTGATTTCTAAAGACACATTAAACATTGATTCCTTTGTATTTTCTTTATGAATTACTAATGAATTAGAGAAGGCAGGTTCGTAAACTATCGTACTGAACTACTATCTTGCTATCATCAACATGCCAAAGCGAAAAGATAAAATACAACAGCGATGATCGAGTACCTTAATTTCTTGTGGGTGTTCACCTTCTGCGATCCTGACCATCCACAGGAACTTGTTGATGTCATCACCCGAATAACCAATCACACCACCGAATATAACAAGTACATAATCAACGTCTAGCATCTTCATTATCTTGTAGGCTGAGGTCTCGTTAGATGACATGGCTTTACCGACCTATACAGAAAAAAAAACATTACAAAAATACAAAACAGATTCTATTACACATCCATAAGTATTAACCTGTATTAGTAAAATCCAACTAGTGGTCTACTATCAATGCTGCGTTCTGATTGGTTGAGCTACTACTAGGCTATGTTATAGCTCCCTAGTAGCGAAAAGCGCGGGCTTTGAAAACCAAAAAAAGGCGGTTGAATCGCGTTTTACAAGCTACAGTGGTTTTGCCTCGATATTTTTGACCAACTAGTTGGGCTATTGACTCGGAGCCCATTCGGGCTCGAAGAATAATTGTTAAATAGACAGAAGTGTGGCGTCACGTTACCATGGTAGCAAAATCTCTGGATAACAATAAGAGAGAGCTTAAGCAACAACGATGGCGACGGCAACAACAACGGCAAAAAAGCAATAGGTTTAACTAGTAGCAAAACACTTCTTAGCCGTCGTTGCACGACTGCGACATGAAACTCCTAATTCCATGCGCCCACTTTATGGAGTTGGTGAACACAACACAAAAATTTTCCTTTTCTTTTTATTTTTCTACACTTTCGCATTCAAACCAAGAAAAATTTCGCCAGCATTTGACAAATTAAATGTATGAAGTTTGAAACAGCGAGAATTCACTTTTTAAGTGACGTTTTCAGTTTGTTATCATCCAGAAATTTTGCTACCATGGCAACGTGACGTAACTTCTCCTCTCTATTAGCCATTTTACGGAGACACTTGTACAGGAATGTGGTTCTGTTCTCAATGACACAAGTCATTTACGCACCCTGTCTCTATCACTAGCCGAAATGCACCAAAAAATATTCATCAGGCTAATTATATGGGTGGTGTCTTGAAAGTCCGCTCCCTGGCCCTACCCTCGTCAAGTACCTTTGCAATGATCGCTTCTCTAACTTAGCCAACTCTTCCTCCCGTCCCCTGGAGTATGGGAAGGTTGAATACGTGTCTGCAATATAATAAATTGACTCATACCAGAGCTATATGGCTATTGTTCCACGTGTTATTGTCCACAAGCGTTGTTCTGTTGGCCATTCCAGCGATCTGATATCCATAATCCCACCAAGACATAATCCTGTAGCGCAATGCAAAAGACACATCAACAAAACCTTTTCACATTCATGGGGGTTTTGTGGACCTTTCCTAGAGGCCTAGCCCACACTCACTGGAAAGGAATCACCAGCTCGTGCCGTCATTGGTCAAAGTTCTCTAATCGGCACCACCTTCAAAAGGTTTTGGTCGACCCCCCCTCCCCCTCCCCCCCACCAAACAACCGTATGTTAGGTCGCCAGGTGTATCATTATCACTAGTCCAGGACTAGTGATAATAGGACATATGGCGCACTCTCCAAATGCGTTTTCCTTTCGCAAGAAAAATTGTCTCAGATCAGAGGATGATATATAAGACGGTTAATCACTTTAAGGGAACCTTTTAACGATCGGAGTGGACTGCTGTAATTAACATATCATCATACATGTACATACCGAGCATTATCATCTGTGTTTTGTCTCAACCAGAAGTACGCCTCTCTGAAATCATCAAGAATATTTCGACTCCTGCAGGGAGATAATGATGGAAACATCCCTTATTGCTGGATAATGGTGTTAAGCTTAGTTTTTAATAGAGTAGCTATCATTTGAGTAATTGCTTCTTCGTGGATGAATTCAACATTTCAACTGTCTTTCTTAAGCAATAATAACAAACGTTAATCCAACTGTATTTGCATAGCCTTGTATATACAAGGTTTTTTGTCAAACTTAGTGCCAGCTTGCTCAAAATGTCAAATGTGGGCGAACTTCCCTGGAGTTGAATTCCTGGGGATAGCAACCAAGTTAAGAGAAAGAGAAGGAAAAATTATTCTCCATGTGTTTACTTCCGCCATTAAACGTTGCATACAAAAATTTCACGTCGTGGTTGTGCAGGGACGGCAAAGAAATGTGCCAAACCTTGTTGCTAATCTAAGCCTTCTTTCACACAGGAATGGACGAATTTTCGTCCAGTGAAAGATTCGTGTATCTACAATCATGGACAAAAGTCTTGGGACACTTTTGCGTTTCTGGGGCGTTTTCCGATTCACACCAGCCCAAAACCTCCCCTCACCCCACAAACAATGTTGGACGCACGTATCCAGAATTTTTTTCCGAGTTTCAACTTTGTATAGGGTGGAGGGAGTGAGAACTGCAGGAAAATTTCGAAAAGGATTCTCCGCACTGTTTAATGAGGGAACCCAGAATGACAGAAAAATATGAGTATTGCAGTACTGTCCCAGGGACTATTGTCCATGATTATAGGTGTTAACACGGAAACACCCAAGAAAATTTAGATGCCTAGCCGTTCTAAAATTTGAACGCCCAAAGCGAGGTCCAATTTTGAGCCAGCGCGATGTAAACACCATAACCATCTAATTTTTTGTACAGCAAAGGCGTGAACTGATTTTAAGGACGCGTGGAAACTCAGCTGGGGAAGGCCATTTTGGATTTGCTAAACTAGCGTTCTGTGCTCTGTTTCTAGACAGTTTGCAGAGAAAGAAGGCTTACCCATCATAATTAGTGGAAGCCAATACGACTGATGGACTGGAGTAAGCATTGCTTGTGACCCAGGTACAGTGAACAGCAAACATCATCAGCATCATCACTACACACATGACAACCATTCCCTTAAGATTAGCACCAATCACACCTCCATCTTCCTCTTTTTCTTTTTCCACTTTTTTGCTGCTTTGTTTGATGTTCTGTTTGTTATTTGAGGTCTTTTTCTTGCCGGGCTGTAAAAGAAAAAACAGTGCCCAGAAATATCAGTATAATAGCCTGCGTAGACTGCGTAGACTGCGTAGCAGGCGCAGGAAACGTTTTTTCAAACCGCGCGAGGGGAACACGCGCGTCCTCGAGATTTTTTCTTCGCCCTAAAATACCCGGCGCCAGCTACGCAGGCTATCAGTGATGTGGTAATGAAAACCAAACGGCCCTCTTTTTAAGTCACCTCTGAACATACGATGTGAGTGTAAGCGGTAACGGACTGCCTGTGCCTTGATAATATATATAATATGTAGATCCACAGAAAAACACAGAAAATGAGATAACTTCCTCTTAAACTGAAATATTGAACATCCATACAAAAAGCCAATAATTTAAATTTCAGATTTTCCTGGACAAGGCCCCTTCCCCAACATTTAGGGTGAAGGATTAATTCTATCAAATGTTAATAACGAGTTATTTGAAATTAAACTATAAATAACATATAAATTACAGTTGATGAAAAACGATCATTAGAGTACCACTCAGAAGTAAGTTATCACCCTCTCGTGGCGTGGCGTGGCTTGCCTCGCCTCGTGGCGCGCCTCGCGATTCTCGAAGCGCGCAACACACACACACTAAAAACTGAAAGTCTCAGGGCTAAAATTCTTGCGCGATTGTAAGAATCCATTGTAAAATCTAACCACGACTTTCAATAAACTGTTATGTATATTAACATCATATATTCCACTATTCTCAAACTTTAAGTTTTCATCAGGAGCCGATCGGCTCCTGGTTTTCATAGGATACGAATACCCATGGATATGTGAACTCTAAGGTGAGTTTGGTGTTCCAAGTAATAGTGATGTTAAATCGTGGATACTTTTGTTTTTTGGCCATCTTAGCTTAAGAAGAAACAAAAAGCAAACTACGGTGATAAACATAAGGAAGTATAAACGCATTTCTGGAAAGCAAAAAGACTTTAACTTAACGTTTCGTATGTTCCAACATACATCTTTAGAAATAATATACCGCTGAATATTTCCTACCATATGTCATCTTTTGTTTCTTTAATTATTTACTTATTTCTGTTGTTATTCAACGGTTTATTATTAATATTCCTTCTGAAGATGTAGGCTGGAACAGACGAAACGTCAAGTTTAAGTCTTTTTTCTTTCCAGAAATGCATTTATATTTCATTATGTTTATCACGGCAGTTTGCTCTTTGTTTCCTCTTAATGGTGATGTTATTTATCGCGATAATGACGACAATAATGATGAGGAAGATGACGATGAGGATAAGCACTTCATAAGTCAGGCAACTGCACTGAAACAAACAGCTAGCTAAGCTAGCAAGTTATAAATGTACCTTATCATAAAGATCTTTTCTCTTTTTCTTGTCATTTTCTTCCTCACTGCTTTCTGCCTCAGCATCGCGACCTTCAGTCTCCTTGTTTTCATCCTGGCGATCTTCCACGAGATAGTTATCCAGAGTTTTAGAGAAAGCAACAGCGGCAAGAATGCAAACCACTGGCGTCAGGGTCAACATCAGCCGTACCATCACACCAGCAAAATATACAGCTGTAGTAGCATACAACACAACTGCACAGAACAAATTAAATAAGATGCTGTCAAAGCCTACACTTGGGTAGAACACGAGAGAAAATCACCACATTCGAGAAAGGAGTGATTAAAATTTGGTCGTATCCTTCCTGTTATCTTATTAGTAAAAAGATAATTTTTTTCTCTGAAAAGAGGATTCTTTTTAATCAAAAGACACAAAAAAGCTGTAAACTTATGAAAAAAATTTGAATTCTTACCAAAAACTCTTTCATCATTAATTTTCTTCACCACGAGCCACAAACCAGCAGGGAAGGTGCAGATCAGGATATGAAGATCAAAGAAGAAAGACACCCATGTAGTTGGCTGATGCTCAGAGACTGATGCAATAATGGGAATGTGAATCTTGGCATAACTGCAAAACATATCAATAAAATAATTCAGTAAAATCCAACTAGTGGTCTATTAGGTCTATTATCAATGCTGCGTTCTGATTGGTTGAGCTACTACTAGGCTATATGTTACAGCCCACTAGTAGTGAAAGGTACCAGCTTTAAAAAACACAACAATGGCGGCTGAATCGCGTTTTGCTAGCTAAAGTTGTTTTGTCTCGATATTTTAGACCAACCAGTTGGATTTTACTAAAGCAATGGCCTCAGAGTCAATAGCCCATTCGAGCTCAAGGAATAATATTGTTAAATAGACTTAAATAAAATTTCTAACAAAAATTAATAGTTAGTGGAAACTACTGTTATCCACTTGGACCTTCTTTTCTAAAGTCAGTTCCACTGTTACATGGTTTAAGAAAAAAAAAACTATTTAGAGCAGTCTTAAATTGACAAAAACGTCTTATGTGTAGCAGTTGGACAATAAACATTACCATTGGCTTTCTCAAATCAGTTTGTGCAAAAAGGGTTTAAAAACTGCTTGCTACTTTTATTGGGCATTTTAGATTTTTTACGGTAAAAGGGAACTAAAAATTATGTCTGCAAAATCTTATCAGACTTATCGAAAACAGATAATAGACCTTTTTATCGATACGGCGGCCATATTGAATTAATTCGATTTAAGGGGTATTATAGGATGCCCAGGGGGCCTGAGCACATTTTGTTTGTATTTTCGAGCGCTTTCCGGGACATTTTTTCGTAAAGTTTTCTTAGAATATGATTGTAATGGGAAAAAAGATCCTTGTGCCGTGTTCAGGATGTAATAATGATCGCCTTTTTCCCGAGAAATATACAGTGAAAGACCATATTTCTGATACTAAACTAGAAAAAGGCAATCCTTATTACATCCAAACGCGGCACAAGGATCTTTTTTCCCATTACAATCTTACTCTTCAAAAACTTTAAGAAAAAATGTCCCGGAAAGCACCCGAAAATACAAACGAAATGTGCTCATGCCCCCTGGGCATCCTATAATATTCCTTAAATCAAATTAATTCAATATGGGCCGCCGTATCAGTAAAAAGGTCTATTAAAGTTGAAGAATAATTATAAAAGGGGATTTTCACCTTCATCTTACAACCACTTACAGGGCATCTGTATAATACTGTAGTATGATAGATTTTATTTTAGAATGTTGCTTGTTGTCTTTAGTTGAGTTATGTAAAGTGTGCTAAATGCAGCTAAATTTACTTACCCGGTATCATATAAGGAATAAAACCTTCCACTCCATGGAGCAACATAGCCTACAACAACACAACACAGATTTTGTGCTCTAAGAAGGCTGTCAGACTTTTAAATATCAGTGACTTGAGCAGTACTGATGGCATAAAAGTAATATCTGGCTTGTCTAGGGGTACTAAAAGGTACATTGTGGTAGTGAAATTATGACAGTATTGTACCAAAGTGGGAAGCTTGCCCAGTTCTAATATTATACATTGTAAATAATCACTATCTGTGTTGTGATTGGCTAAGAGCATACAGTTAATTTTGGAAATGAGTGCAACCTACAGGCTATTTTCTCATCTGTCAGCAGATAACCAACTAGTCTGTAGATTGCATGTGCAACGCATGATTTCCAAGAGCAATGTCAAACTGGTTTCTGTGAAACAATATGTTTGTAATAAAACAATTCAGATTTGGTTTTTGTGATATCCAGAACAATCAAGGTCAAGAAAAGTGTTATCAGCCGAGGTTAATAGTATTTAATGTGATATAAAGCAAAATCCTCATGCAATAATAAAATATTGTTTAAAAGTGGCAAGCAAACTACCTTTGAACAACTATCATATTGAAGCCTAGAAAAATAAATGATCTATATGTCATCTGATGGTCTACATGCAAGGTTTTAAGTGCTTCCCAATAAAAACAACTTTAATGCCTTTCCTGACACAAGAATCTCTCATTGAAAAATGTCCATTTTGCTAAAAAGGCCTATAAAGGTGGTCTTGGTATTGGAGGCAGTGCTTACAACTACATCACTACAAAAATGCATCTTACAGTGAGTCAGAGATTTCACTTCTGTTTAAGGCTGTTCTCTAAGAAACACTATAAGGAGCTGAAAGAGCTGAGCTGTAGAACGCCTGGCATAAAAACTTAAAACTATGATTCTTGCAGCACCCAGGAGCAAAGGTTACTTGACATGGGTGTCAGGCACTGCATGAGGACAGCCCTGACACCAGTTGCTCCACTGTACACGATGGACAGTGCTCAATGAATGTAAACAAAATTAAAGTTAAAATGATGAAGTATGCATTGCTTACCAGCATAAGTAAGAAAAATGACAGCAATAAACACCAAACCAGCAACAGCCACAACAGCAAAGATAAAAATGTTCTTAAAATCAGTCCATGACACTTTGCTTCTAATGTAAACCAAGAATCCATAGGCTTGAAGCAAGGCAAATGTTCCTAACAATCAATTTATCATACTGTTAATAATCGATAAAATTACACAAATAATACACAGAATGCCAACAAATCGAGTAAGTGCATGCAATTAAAACTAATTTCAAAAATATATATGAATATGGCAGGCGTGATGTCATGTGGAAAGGCTCTAGAGCAGTTTACACAAATTTTACTAAACTTGTACAACTGCAGACAAAGATACAATGCCACATTGTACTGGCTGAGGATACTATTAAAGGAAACAGAGAGGGTTACATTCTAAGATGAGTACGACTACAAGAACAAGATTTTCCCAATACTAAGTAGTGCATGTGCACGAACCAACGTCATTTTGGCGGGAAAAAGTGATAGCCATCAACATTCTACTACGAGTTTTAGCGAGAATGTCATGGAGGTGAAAACAAGTTATCAAATGTTAGCAATTTTATCATTTAGCGATCAGGAGAGGGCTTTACCTCCTTCAACGGAAATAAGCATACATGTACTACTTTTTGTGCTGAAAAAAGTTCAATGAAGCTTTCCGGGGTGTCTATTTTTAGAGAATAGGTGTCAGAAAACTTAAAACTAAATGTTGCCCACGTAGTTGTCCTCATCCTTGAATCTAAAGCTCACTAATAAAGGGAATTCCGCGCATTAATTTCCAGAAATATTTATTAAAGCCGTAAAAGTTTCCATAATCACAAAAATGAAAGCACCCTACCTGCTGCAGCCATGTGTTCACTTGTTCTGATTGGCTGGAAGCCGACAAAAGGTACTTGCATAGACATTAGAAGACCCATGATAAAGAAAGTTGTGTATGCTGCAAAAATTGAGAAGAAATCGATGATGACACTTGGATCAACAGTTAGTTTTTTGTAGTAAGTTAAGTAACAAGCATTTTGTCTGGGCTGGGTTGTTCGAAGCTGGGTTAAGATAACCCAGGGTTAGTGCCAAATTTGAACTCAGATATGAGAGCTTAAAAAACAAATCCAGTTTAATTCTCTTTGCCTACAATGTGATGACTGGAAACTCTAAAAAGAATATAGAAAATTATCTGAGAGAGTGCTTTTGATGAAAAGAAAAAGAAGCGTGGGTTAAAATTTAACCCTAGGTTAGCGCTAACTGGTGTTCAAACAACTGGACCCTGGCTGATGACATAAGCATGCTGGTAATTTTTCATTTTCTTCCTCGCAGACACAGGAGCAGTCATTTTAGTTGAAAGAATACCGTGATGAAAGTTTTTAAGCACAGGCAGAAAAGCCACTAGGGTCACTTCTTCATCAGAGCAGTTCCAAATGGTGTTTGAAAACTTTCATTAGGCTGATTTAGCAACAAAACAGGAATGTCAGTTGACAACGGCACGCACAAATCAAACAACTGGCATGACCAAGGGCAAAGCAGCAAATTGGGCACCGGAAGTCGTGTTTAGTCCTTTCCGCACACTTTCCCGTCACCAACTGACATTCCCGTCCTGTTGCTAAATCAGCCTATTGCGCCATTTCTTTCAACCTAACAGACTACCCAATGACAGGAGCAAATCATATTAATGAAGAACAAAAATCTGGAGGTAGTGTTTCAGGGCATAATTGAGGGCTTGTACATGAACAAGATTAATGCCTGTCCCTTTACAGATAAATGCCACCAATTCAAATTCAATATTATTGAAAACCATGCTGCGCCAGAAGGAGAAAGATTGGTCGATTGATGACACGATAATTACGTAACACAACCAAAGCTTTAATAACAAGGTAACTTACAAGACCTAACACAAGGGAAAACTGAGGGAAGCCAGCTGGCATGTGAAGCATGCCTTTACAGAACTACTGCTGAACAGTACTGGCACAGTATTAAAAATCAATATATTAATATACTCTGTAGTATAATGCACATACCAACATAAATCTTGTAAGAGAAGCGCCCCATGAGAAGCAAGAAGAAGACATGAAGAGGTATGAGGTTGATGATGAAAACATATCCACCCCAGGCCGAAACCTAGAAATGAAAGATGTGAACTTGTCATGACATAAAAGGACTATTTCATGCTATTTGCTATCTTTTCAAAAAACTTATTCTAAAAACAATGGTTCAGTTTTGCTATTCAAGACTATGTTTAGACATTAAAACTGATTCCTGTCAACTGTGGATCTGTGGCATGTATGGACATGGATTGAAAGTTGAAAAAGTTGGGTCAGCTTTCTTTTCCAACTTTTCTTAATAACACTACAGGAGCATTTTTGTATGGGAAGGGAAGAGGCACTAGAATAATTGCACTTCAGCATAGAATTGACCCACACTGTAAAACAGAAATACAGCTGTATTCTTGTAACATAGCCCCTTTAAGAGTACAAAAAAAATAACCAACAGCAGTCTGAGTCAATGGTTTCTCTTTCCAACAAGGTGAAGTGCTCAGTGAGTAGAATGATCATGATTTCAGTACAATGAGACTCTGTGATACTAAGTCTACAAGGAAAACTACATAAAGCTCCTCATAGACAAAATGCTTATTTCGGATTTTACTCACCATGTAGAAGTAAGATAAGCTGGTACATGCGGCCCAGAACACTGATCCAGTCTTCACAGACTTAACCTGCATGAATTAGTAGAAAAAAATGATAAAAAATAAATTATTCACAAAAAAATGTTCACCCAAAGGAGCTGAGCTGTACCCAGTGAAGTTTGAATGAAAATTCAGCACTTTCCCAAGGTAGACTGAACAGCTTCTTACACATGTGCATATAAAAAATTAATGGTACATGTAACTAGCACAAATTTAGGCTATTAAGGCCTGGTTCAGACGCCAAACTTTTCATGAGCCGAACCTAATACATTGAATCAAGTACATATAAAGTTCGGCGTCTGAATCAATTAGGAACACCTGATTCAATTTGGAATGGCTCAGCCATTCTTTTCGCCTAGCCTGGCCGGGAATTTCGCCTTTGGAGCAGTTCTGATTCAGACGCCGAACTTTTCAAGTACCTAACCTAACGCATAAATTATTATAACGTATTTTGTAAACAGTTAGACTGAAATGAGCATTTTTCACCCTTGAACTTAGTTCAGCTGCAGTTAAGATCGGCATCTGGATCAATTCAGCCGGTCTAAATAATTTGGGTCAGCTTAATTCAAATTAGGTTCGGCTCATGAAAAGTTCGGCGTCTGAACCAGGCCTAAAGTTCTTGGATAGGTCCTTATTTCCTGAAGAAAAGGGTTACATTAAAATTAAGAGAAGGTACATGACTATATTTAAAATATTGAAGCACTTAACAAATGAATTTTGAACAAGTCATCCTTCAAAGAATATTATATTATAAAAGATTTTAGAAAATATGAACCTCTTTCAAATTTAAGGCTAAACATGTTCTTAAAAACTAGGTTTTTATTCAGTGAGTAGAACTGTAATGGACGTAAACGACAATGGTTTGGACTCTCCTGACACCACAAAACTGCCTAGAATCACTCAGGTCCATTTTTTAAAGCAGCTTACAAAACATTTCACATCTGTTTCTGGAGTTTCACAACTTCTCAGAAACCCCGAATCTAATGCACTGTTCAAGACCTTTTATTAATTATAATAAATCATTTAAATCCACACCTACCCATAAAAAATAAGTAAACTGTAGTGCAAAGATGGCAATTCCTTCATTGTCATATGATCCTGCCACTGAGCGCGATATGTATCCAGGAACTGGAATAATCAGAGCACAATTTTACATAGACTTGACTGGACTGATCTTCTGCATGTCAAAACTGCCAACTGACTAATCATGCCTTAAAAGTTCCACCTTACATGTATATACTATGTTCAGGGTTGTCACTAAGATTTCAAGTTGCTGGGTTAACACAACAAGTAGGCGGGGAATCAAACAACTAAGGATTTATTTTGGTTTTATTTCAACCTTCCAAGTTGCGACTATTTTAGTTGCAATGGGGCCTAAAATTTTGAAGCTGGTGACTTGATTTGTAAAAAAGTCTCCCTGAACCAAAAGAATTGGTTGCCAAATGGTGACCAAGCAAAAACTTTACCTTGGAGGGTTGATTTCTGCTTCTATTTTGCTTTCAGGTTCTCCAAGAATCGTCAGTAATGGAGAATATAGCAAAGCTAAATTGAATGTTTAAAACCTGTAAAGTGCACAAATTTGATTTGCTTTGTTTAAAGCTCATTGACGTACATTACCAGACCAAATGTTCAGCAAAGGAAAATCAATTTGAACCAAGGGTAGAAATGAACTAAAATAATAAAATGTATACTGACATCACAGACCTTGCTGCAAGTTGATCCAAGGATGCAATGTTCAGTTACATTTAATATCTAATATTGTTTACATGTACATCTGTACAATGTAGATTGTGTTAAAACAGTTTACAAACGTACCAATGGCTATAAAACAGGCTGCAAAGAGACCAGCCCTATCATTCCACAGTTCTTTTGTTAACAAGTATGTTGCTATGGCAGTAAGACCACTACAAATGAAAATGAGATAACAAGGTCAACAAATTAATGTTTGTGCATTACTAAATACTAAATACTAACAGTGCATTATCAAGTGGTAATAATAATTATAATAAAACTAATAACAATAATAATAATACTTTAATTATCCTCTCTCCTTATAAGGCTTTTCAGGGATAATGAAACAAACAATTTAAATGGAACATAACATGGTTAAAAATCCCAACTGGAAGGAGGTGCAATCAGTTGGCTATTTTACAAGCGTGGCCGAGGATGTGAACTTGGGACTAGCGAGAACAATAATAATTCCACCTATTGGTCTGAGCAGGACTTGAACTCGGGGCCTCCGAATTACAAGTCCATCGTTCTAACCCCACGGCCACGCTGCCTCCATGCCATCATTAGGTCACATATAAATCAAGCACATTTCTAATCCCTTTTCCTTCTCTCTTCTGCCTCTTTTCTTTACTGACTACCTCAACTTTTTAAATTGGGTAGAATAAATGAGCTACTTGAATTACAGTAGGGGAAAGGGCAGAGGAGCGGGTGAAACTTGGTAGGGGAGGTGAAGAAATTGAAATGATGAGAGGGCATGACACCTTACATCAAAAATGGAAAAACCCTTTACCTTATGTTTAAGTAGCCTGCGAATATAGCCGTTTCTTTTTGCTCCTCGCTGCTAGAGACATTTCACCAGGAAGAACGTTTGCACCTTACAGGGTGCAAAGAAAGTCAGTTTTACAGCCTGCCATTTGGGCAAACTGTAGCTAGCATGTACTTGCCCACAAGTCATTTCAACTAGCCCCAAACCCTTTTCGATTAGCAGGATTGATTATAATCCCTCTGTAATTTGAATTTCCCCAAAAAACAGCACTTGCCTGTCGGGCAAGTTAAGAACAAAAATCACTAGCCCTATAGCAAAATCCACTAGCCCCAGGCTATCGGACACGACTTTCTTTGCACACTGCCTTAGCAACAGAAATTTCACACTGACGATGTAAAATCTGTGACTCTGGAATCTGGTCAGGAGTTCTGATTGGTCAACATAGTAGTTATATTGTTTTAGCTATTGTTTATGAATGACAGGCACAAAAAATGGCCACAAAGGTCAAATGTAAACAGGGTCGTAAGCGTGATGAATCTACTACAGAACAGTCAATATTCCTGGAATATATTCTTCTTTAGAAAAAGCATTTGAGTTTTGCTGGAGCTTGTTCGCAATAGAACACAAAACTTTACCATCTAATAATTAATCAACCAGGAGAAACATAAAATCAAACAAATTTGCATTTGGAACTCCATGAATACCGCATTTCTTATGTAAACATTGATTTAATTACTTCATCAGTATGGAATTTCTGTCACTGAGGCACAGATGTTCCTCCAAGTGAAACATCCCTAGAGGTGAGGAGCAAGGAGAAACAGCTGTATTCGCAGGTTAATGTCTAAGTTACTCGAAAAATAGGTAGGACTGTTAATTACCTGAACATGGGGGCCAAAAACACACATACGTCTCTAATGTGCACTGTGACATGAAGAGTATTTAACACCCAGTGAATAGTTGCCGATGTAAGCATCAATCCTGGGTAAACCTGTTATAAAAAATAATAATAAATTAAACAACATTTGAGATAAATAAGGATTAATCTCCCAGCAAATGGAATAAAAAAACTACCCCCAACAACAACAACAACAAGAAGCTTTTAAATTACATTTCACGTAAGAATAATTATAGTTGCAGAAGGTAGTTTTAGTCTAATGGTCATTTACGTGCATATATAATATTTGCAAAACTAAAAATACATTACAGGTAAGGAAATGCCTAGAATCTAAATAAACCGTTAGGTCTCTGAGTTAGATATTAGTCTTGTATTGTTACAATTTAATACCGGTACGTAGACATCAAGAGTAGAACACACAATAAGTGCTGATGTCTACATAGGGAAAAAATTTTTGCCAATAATGGCGGAGGTATGAAAGACTTGTCAGGCCTGACTGACGCCCTTCAGATACTGAGTGGTCCATTTGACAGGAAACAAGAGGGTTAGTCAACAGTACATATGTACGTTAAAATAATATCTAAGACTGCATTTGGTATTTGCAAGATGATGACATTTTACTACTGCGACCAGAATCCATTTCGTTGATTCTTTCATATTTAACTTTGGTAATCCCAGTGAGGTTTGAATAGCAAGAGCCACACTTTGCACAAGAAAACAAAAATATTTTGCAATACCCAAGTCCTACAATTGTTTTATCATTTGATCACTGAGTTTGTTTTTTTAATGAATATCCTTGGGAAGCGAAGTGATCTGCCATTTTCACGCAAGAGCGATCGCAAGAAGGAGAAAAGCACGGTTTCCTTTACGCATGACTAGAATATTATTTGCAGCCAAACACAGTTGGACAGCATTGCGCATGAGCAGACCATTATTTGTAGGCAATTAATGGCAGGTCATGTGGTGGACTCTTGGCCAATGAAAAGAAAGAAAAATTTGCTTTGAATGATAAGAATGATGAAGGTCTGTAAGTTGCTATTTGCAGTCTTTCTTTCCATTTTTGCCGTGGCACTGTTTTTTCAGATGTACTCTTTTGGCACTTTTTTCTATGCTTAACGACATGGTAAAGAAATGGGGGGATAGTTGCATATTATTGTATGTTACGACAGAATAGTCCCATATAGAGGAGTCGTAATAAAGTGTATGTTATGTTATGTTAATCAATGAAATTAAATACAGGTATGTACTTACAGTTCCACCAACAATTCTCCCTAATGGATACCATGCTCTCTCATCAAACCAGTTTAGAAAGTTGTAGAAACCATGGGTCACAAGATGATGTGTTGAGCGGTAGTTGAACCTGTAATGAAAAGTTCCGACGTCACTACGTGACATTTTAATGGAATAAGTTCAGGACATTCTGGACTTCGAGTGCAAGTTCACAAGCTTAATTCGCAGCGAAAGAGTCGTTGTTGGAGCCAAACAAGAATACAAATATCGCAGTGCCTACTGGGGGACACTGAATGGATCTTGTTCTTAGCTTAAGAGCTCTTTAACTTTCCTCATGTTTTATACATCTTTGCAAATAAATTGTTGTGGTAGATTTTTGTGTTTTTTTCTTAGTTACTCTCTTGTGCATCACAAGAACCCTCTGGAAATATTTCCCTGTGGTGCACCCCCCTCCCCACTGGTAAATTAGGCAAATTGACCCCCCTTTGAAAATCCGACCCCTTCTGTAGGGGGTGGTATGGATATTTTCTGGAACCACACAATAGATAAATAACAAATTTATTGGGTGTGTATCAAAAAGCTGCCCAGAAATATATGTTTGGATCACTTTTCACGTCACTAGAAGACAAACAAAATCAAGGCTTGACTGTACTTAATAAGCTATTTTTGAAAATCATAAAAAACGTCCTTAAGAAAAATTAGCAACTAAGAAGAAAAATGAAAGATTTACAACACGGCGACTTGGGGTCCTCATGACTCCATTATCCTGAAATGTGGTTTTATAAATCTTTTCATTTTTTTTTTCTTAGTCGCTTGTTTAACAAAATTCTGCTTATAAAATGCTTAAAAAAAATTATTCTGGTAAACCTGAAATTCTCAAATAATTCAGTTTATACCGGACAGGATGAACTAATACCTAATATGAACTTCACTCAAGTCAGACGAAAACTCTTTACTAACAACAATCATCAAATCTATTTAAAGCATTACCGGAAGGATATCTTTAAAAGGATTTTATTTTACAAATGACAGCCCAACTGCAGGACAAATGATCTTTGTTCCTTTGTGTGGCAAGAATCGCAGCACAAACGTAAAATCCGCTTGCACAAGTCAACACGGAATTTTTTTAAGGTGATTTTTAATCGTTTTGAGTTTCTGCTATGACTAAGTGACATCGCTGGTCACATCTGCTTGTAGCCGCCAGCTGATGTTTAAACTTGTTTAATTATCAATAAAATTATGCAAAGTTAAATTGTATTTGATCAAGTTGACGCTTGTAGTAAAAATAAGACATCAACTCGGCGTGACAGATGGCAACAATATTAGCTTTAAAGTATTTCACAGAAAACGTGTTTCATTTATCGTTTCCGAAAAAGGCTTATTTTTGCAGCGATTTCCAGTTCTTTGTGCAAAGCAATAAAAATCCACTCCAAATTAGTTTAAACCCGCGCGGAAAAGACCTGAACAGTTAGGTACGAAAAAAATTAAAACAAGCAGTCACTTTCGTTCCAACGACCGCAATAGAAGCTACAAATTTACTCCACGATCTAGGTTCTCTTTTACAATATAAAAAGAAAAAATTTTAAAAAAATACTTAAAGGTCGTTAAAAAACTGCAAAAAAGCGGATCGAAACCGACGTGAGCTAAGCACTTACCAAGGATCAAACTCGTGAATAATACTCTCAAATCGTATCACAGCAAAAAGACGGCTTGCGAAACCCACTAACCACGCCAGAGAGAGGATGGTGAAAGTTAAAAGAGACTGCCAGCCTATAGTCTGCGTTTTTCCTTCATTAGAATCGATCTTCCTGTCTTTCGCAGCCGACGCTTCCCTAAGTTCGACCTCCATTTTGGAATCAAGGCCACGTTTTTGCTGCCTGACCAATCAGCGGTTACCAGCTGTAACGCTCGGTAGTTCCAGTCTTTCCATTGTCTTCCCGGTTTCCAAGCACATTTTTAACTGGGCTGCAAGAGTACTACTGTTGTCGAGGAGAACGGTCATGAAGGAAGGCTTAGGAACACTAAGACAATTTTTGCGTGGTGATAGAAGAGAAGCGTCACCAAACAGTTGGAAAAACTTTTTCCAGTGACAAGTTCTATTGCTAATAATGAACTTGCTGTAAATGCGGTAACTCGACCTGTAAACTCCCTTGGGACTACTGTGTCTCAGTTTCTGCCGCAGTAATATAGCCTGTAGAAGCTTTAGATTCCGACTCCACTAACACCAGACATTTAATGTGAAAGTTTATTAGGATGCGCCAATCAGTCATCTGATGCAGATGTATCTTAGTTAAGTTAGATCAACGCTATACTTCCAGCCATAGGCGTACGGGCCGGGGGGGCGAGGGGGGCTGCAGCCCCCCCCCCCCCCCCAAATTTTGGGCAACTCAGATTTTTTGGCCAGCGAGAGAAAATTTGCGCAAAGCCAGCTTTTAAAGACGTTTTCATGTTTTATTATTCTTATTTTGAAGAGATAAATGTTTTCTATCTTAACCTGAAGTCGGCGTAATAATCCAGTTACATTCACACGAGACAGTGGTTGCCATGCACGTGATGAGTTTCTGTTTATAAGGGAAGGGTATCATATGCTGTTTTTTTTTTTTATCGTTGGGCACTGTACTGCAATGGGCTATTTCCAATCGTGAATTGATTAGAATAAACTTCCGCCTAACTTTCTAGAATCATCTCCGCTTGTAGAACAGTGTATGGCAGATAGCATCAGCGATTGATCTGAAAGTGAAGAAGTGGCTGACTAATTCTCACTTTGAATTACGAGAAGAATCTTAATTTTTTTAAAAAAATATATCAAGTGGTTCAAATTATTCACTAATTTGTTAAAGTAGACCGAAATGTTTACGAAACCGCTAACAAGAGGGCCATGATACATACTAATGAAATCCTTCTTTGTAGCAATTGACCAGAATTATCTCTAACATAATTCACACCAGGAGCCCGTTCACACACATTTTTAAAAAGATTGAAGCTACAATGAGATGAAATTGCATGTCAAAAGCGCTTCGTTTTCTACAGATAACGGCTAAACATCAAGATTTTCCTTTTTTTTACTGTATTTCTAACTAGAAACTTTATCCCAAAATATCCCAATAACGCTCTTACAGATTCCGTTTTAACTTCACGAACATCTAGGCGACTATTGGAGGAAAAAGCTCCCAAGAACGATTTCATAGTGAGAAATAATGCTGCAAGTATAATAGGTAATGGCGTCATTTCGTTGCTATGACAACTCTGATGTCATTGCAACCCTGATTATGACAATCTTTATCTAATGCAACTGTGGTGGCAATTTTTCCAAATGTTTGTTAGGTATTGACCCTGAAAAACTGTATCGAGGCACTTTCATATGCCAGTACGGCCTATGTTGTTGCATCATATGGGCCTCGTTTCGTTTCTACTGTTTTGTAAAATTAAGGGAAACTTGCAAGATTTTTTTGGGCAAATGGTTTACCGCCCACCCTGGCCGAAAATTGCCCGTACGCCTATGCTTCCAGCAACTGAATACTACAGTGAAACCTCTATTAAGCGGACACCTTCGGGACCTACCTAAGTGTTCGCTTAATAGAGTTTTTAAAAATTAACATGCAACGGTTACTTTGTACTGTGATAAAGTTCCATGTTCTTAAGGAAGCTGTGCTGTACTTTTTGCAAGACTCTAAGGTGAACTTTCATCGCGGATGACCAGAGGATGACAATCATACGGCCGGATATCGGTCTAATTTACAGTTTTTTGACAGCTAAATATACTGATTTATCTTTAATAATCGACTACAGGACTTATTTCAAGGACACAATCCAATACTACTATTGTCAATTCAGTCCAGTGTCCAATTAACAGAGGTTTTTAACAATAGAAATTAGCCAAATACAATTTATTTTAGTGTCCGCGTCCGCTTAATAGACGTAGCTGCTGAATAGGGGTTCGTTATAAAGGAAAATATAAGACGTTGATTTCGGGTCCCGGCTAGCCTGCGTAGCATGGCGGTTTTGGTTGGGCGCGCTAAGTAATAAAGGCGGGCGAGGGCAGAGAAACCGCGAGGAGATTGGGGCGGAAGCAACTTGAAAAACCGCCTGCACGGACGGGGGGCTTTTTTGAGTCGGTCCGCACGCCAGCGTACGGATCGTTCCGATTGGTTCGGAATGTTCGCCTGTCAATCAAATATTTTGGTAATCTCCCATGGGAGAGTTTCGAGGGACTGAACAAATCACCTCCGCAAAACAAAATCAAAATATCAAAGAAGCGTTGACCGGAGCGTCGTCGATCTTGAATATTTGACGGGAAAACAGGGCAATTGTATTGAAGCCTAAACAGGAAATGGCCATTTACAGTCTTCTTCAAAGGAGAGATGTCATGGAAATTTTGTCAACAAGATTTGGCGAGAGCATGATCTTTACTGTCTTTGCTATGGCCAAAGAAGAAATATCCTCAACGAAAACCTGTATGATCACAATTCCTCCGCCTCCTCTAAAAAGTACTATCGACGACCAGATATCTGAAATGTTGTCGCTGAGCCGTAAAGCAATGGACCTTATGACAGAAACAGTAAATTTCAGTGCTTCGAGAAAGTACACCTCAATTTTCTCTATTACTCGGTGTTAGAGAATAACGCACTCCAGCGCAATACATCGAACGGTGTCCGCGATTGTGGTCGATAAATCGCATACGGTAGAAGATGCACAGCGTAATTCTCCATACTTTTTTGCTTGGTGTAGCTTAAGCTACAACTCAAATCTGAAGATCGCGCTATACGTAAAAATACAACATCCTGCAAACAACACTTAAAAAGCCGGGTCCAGCGTCAAAACATTCACGGACAAAGCAGTGACAAAGAAACTACAAACCAAGGCTCCTTGGTTTGTAGTTGTCCAGATCCAGGCATTTTAGTGGGAAAAGACCAAAGAAACTAAAATATTTATTTAGCCGTAATAAAAAGCTTTAGGCTTTAAGAATGGTCAAAGAAATTAGTACTTTACAACTGCATCTGAGATCAACAAATTCTAATTAGCGAAAATAACATTAACCACAGGAAATAATTACTCAATACTGATTAAACAAACCAACTCCATGACCTCTAAATAAATGTCAGACTTAGTGCAGCAAAAATAAGATCTACTCAGTCAAGTTTAGAACGCAGTGTAGTCACCTATGCGCGAGATAGCCACAAAGAAAAAACCTGTGTTTGTTCAAGCAAACTCCAATTCCGGCCAAGGTCACGTTTTACACCATATCACGAGCTTTTGTGTCGTGTTTAGGCTGTCAACACTTTATTTCTGATTGGCTGGAAAAACTGAAACCAAACAAGTCGTCAACAGGATGTCAAAATGAGTTGAAGGGGGCGGCAGTTGGAAAGGCCACGAATCCGGGCAGGCGGTTTTTATTTTTCTCGCGGCTTCGCCGCTCGTTCTCGCGCGCTTCGCGCGCGAATTTCGCTGCTACGCCGCTCGCCGCTCCTGCGCCCGGCTCGACAAAACCGCCATGCTACGCAGGCTAGGTCCCGGCCTGGTGTCCGCTTAATAAAGGGTGTCCCCTTAATTGGGGGTCCACTTAATAGAGGTTTCATTGTATTGTACTATATGTTCTAGCGATAGAACGTATACCGTGCCAGTTACGAAAAACCACTAAAAAAAACATCCT
The DNA here is from genome assembly GCA_964035525.1 of Porites cylindrica. NCBI lineage: Eukaryota > Metazoa > Cnidaria > Anthozoa > Scleractinia > Poritidae > Porites > Porites cylindrica. Next base: position 14,032,258 of record OZ037777.1, read on the forward strand.
TGTGTTGATAGTGGCCAAAAAACTTCAAACCGAGAGCCCATAATGGCTCTTTTTAAACTTATCCATTTATACATCATCAATTTACTCTCCTTTTCTAATAATACCGATTTTGTCTGGTCGACACGCAACGCTTCTCCGATCTGGAAGACAAGCAGTCGCGATATTTCTAGCCTGTTCCAGGCTCCCAGATGGTGGTGGAAAGTCGTTCAGTAGTAAGAAATGCGAAAAACGCGCGAGGGCTGGGGAGAGACAGGGCGGCGGATTCGTGCGCGTCTTATTTTCGCTTTGCTCGTTTCAATACGTTCCCACTGTACTATCTGAGAGCCTGGCACAGGCCAAGATATTTCATATTTGACTCACACTCAAAGGGGCCAAATGAATAGCTTATTTACTGTCCGTCTAAGCGCTACATGGGGCAGCACTTCACTTTCAATACGGAATGGATGACAGGTGGCCACGCCCATTAAAACGAAGGTTAAAGTTAGCCGGAAATGATCTGCATTAGCTGAGCCGATGGCTCCTGTCTGCAAGTACTAATCAAGGAAGCAAATGAAAAGGGCTCGAAAAAATGTAAGAGATTAGAAGAGTTGTTATAATTATTTCCTACAGCAGGATTTTTCAATGCAAATTAGATCATTTATTAAAAAGTAGAGGAAACTTTATTCGGAAATGCTTTCCTTTCCTCGTAACCTTTTTTCCTTTTCTGCCTCTAGTTCAGAAGGTAGATTTCGACCAACTAGAGATGAATCTTGCCTCAGTACCCACTGGTGAATAATTTCATAATTCAGCAACGAAAGGTGTCAATTATTCTGAATTGACAGTTTTCCTTTTAGCGGTGAAATCCGAGCTCACTCAAGAAAGACTTCGAGTGATGCGGCATGTCCGAGATAAAAACGAGTACAAACAAAACCAGGTAGAAATTAACCGCGATTAAGAATTTACAAACATCGATTGAGAGGACATTGACGGCAACGCATAAAAAATGTTCTGGGACGCAACTGTGAAGGTATTGATATCATCTTTTAAAACATGAAGTAGTTAGGATAAGGATTATGAAGCTAGAAAATTTTATCTGCCATCTGATTACTACAGCTGCAACGAAGGTCAATAGTATCCTTTGATTGCTACTGATTACGATAAATGAACGGTGTTCAAATCGAATATGGTCAATATGTGTACATATTGAAGTATAAATACAGTACAAAGTGAGACGGTCAAAGCATCCAACGAAAGTTGTCAACGGTTATGTGCATGTTAAACAACCCCCAGTTGCACGCGAAATGGTTTGGTGTTCATTTCATGCACAATGAAAATGATGTTTTCTTAACTGGCTCGTGAATTCAACGGATTCTGGGTTGTCGGCGGTACACCTTCAAGAAGAAAACGACATGACATCGAAACGCAGAAAATTACAGTTTATGTTACTTCCGGTGAACTTAGCTGCCACTTATAATACTTGACTCAGCAATTTTGTTGTAAACTACAAGTACGAAAAGTTTTGAGATGATCATCGATTTCTATCATTTTCATTTTATATCAAGATCGGGTCTTTATGTTTAAATGATTTCCTACGATTTTCTGGGCTTCCTGACAAAAAAACTTTGTTCTTGAAAGAAGGAAAATGTATAATTTCCAAGGAGTTTGCTCCTAAGATAACCAAACATAGTAAAATCATAGTGTGAGCTATCTTAAGAACAATTTATCTGACATCTATCGATTGGAAGTTGCTTTCCAAGTATTTGTTTGCGTACAGTTCTCGAACGTAAACAAGACATTTACGCGGGGCGTGTACCACCTCCCCCGGTTCATTTCTTCTGATTACGGCGTGTCGATTCGAAGGTGAAGAGACTGTACGACTTGCTATGGTAAGCTTTTTATAAGATTGCCAATAGTCTTAGGATAAGCTTTGTATAAGTAGTAGAAAAATACACCCTTTTTGTGTTGTATTCTTTGGAAGAAGATGAGAGGAAAGGCGAGAGGTAGAGATAAAGTTTACTATTCGAAGTACAACATCGAACTATTAAACAACGAATGGCTTTTCGTAATTACATGTTTCAATTGTGGTGTCTAATAGCAAACAAATTTAGTTACATTTAATGGCACTGTAGGTGGAAACCAGTTTAATACAGCTGTAACATTATTTTCAATAATCATACCGGTTTATTACAAAATTTTCAGAACGATACATGTGAGGTAGGTCATTTCAACTGAAATGATGTCTATGAAGAGCAGTAGAAAAAAGCTAACGGAAATCACTCTGAGAAACCGGGTGTCTTTACTTCTTATGATTGATGGTTTTAGCTCATTTTCACACTCGATAGCGGTTGATCTGTTCATAGCTAGTGAAAATACTTCACAATCCATATTAGTGACATTATTTTTGCTCAGTAGTAAATGAGTGAACAAGAGTAGATTAGTGTTCAAAATATAGTTATCTCCTTTTCGTTCTGTCCTTGCAGGCGTATCTTCCTGTTGAACAGGTTAAAATCCCATATCGAATTTTCGTTGGGGGCATCGCATTCAACGTAAGTTTCAATATTTTCTATCACTTATCAGTTTGAAGTGGACTAACGCGATTTAGACATCATCGTATTTTCTCTCTTTGACATGGTTAACAAAATCTACGGTTACAGTAAATTGATTTCCATATGCAAAGATGGCGACAAATTTGAGGATTTACTTCAGTTACTTAAATGGTCGAGAACTGAAATTTTGTTGCTTAGTATACTTTGATATTGTATAATATGATTTCAGACTACAAAGGAGGAGCTGAAGGAATTTTTTAGCCGTTATGGAGCTGTGCGCGACAGCAAAATTATACGAGACGCAGAAGGTTTGAGTAAAGGGTAGGCTGGAAAGTTGTTGCTTGTTTTATTTTACATAGTGCTCCAAGTTACTTCAAGCGAATATTTGTTGAACAGTTCAGAAGTTTAGAAGTTCTTGCTAGAACAATGACAAGATGATGGAATGAGAGGGCCTATGAGCTCCATGGTCGGACAAATTCCAGTTCTGTCTTTGGCCACTCTTCGGCTGGTACACCCCGAAGCGACGTGCATTTCACGTTTTTAATCCGTAACTAGCCCAGCTTTCTATCACGTGTGATACAAAATCATACAACATTGACCCCTCTCTCACAATAAATCCTATATCCCGGCTCAGTGAAAGTTTTCAATATATCGTTGAAAAAAATAAAGGATTCATCCGGAAAAAGTTGACTGAAATGAAAAACTAATTATTAAAGGCGAGACTGTATACAGGTATCATAAGATTTTCCTTTCACCTTTCTTTCAGTCAGAAATTTATCTTTTATGGCCGTTTCTCGTTTAGTTAAGGTACTTCCAGTGGATACAAAGAATAAGTGTGAATTGGAAATGGTTGAAAATTTGTTTTCAAATGCATCAGTACAACTTGATTCTTTAAACGACTAAAACGAGCATGCCGAACTTTAACAGGTCTTTCCCTTTTCTTAAGGTTTTTTATCGACAGACATAGCTCTTGCGATAGGTTAACCCTTTCTCCGCTAAAGCTAACAATACTAATGGACGCGAAAGTTTAAGAAAACTGCGAGGTGTGAAAAGCGTAGACATAGTGGCGCCCCATACAACGCTTGCGTCGGAGAATGACAGATCGAATAGCGACGTTGATAAAACTGGTTTAAATTCCCTTATCCCAGGTACGGATTCGTGACATTCTTTCGGGAGGAAGATGCAAAAAAGGTCATGAGTATGGTAAGCTTGCTGGTACTTCGTGTGTGGTATGATTTCCACTTATTTTAGTCTTATTTCACGTCAAATCTCTACTTATGACACGTCAATATTGACTTGCATATCCTACACACCGAATATGCGCGTGTGTTATCGCCCGCTTAAGGCGACTGAGGCGGTGGTGGATCATTAACATTCTTTAGCTTCACTTTTACGAGTTCATATAAATTCTTCCCAAGCAAGAGTCTTTTATGTTAAATACTAGCCCAGGGAGCTGAGTTCTTCTGGCTTGCAGTCACTGGAGAGAAGACGTAGATGTGATGTTTAGAATTTGATATCTTTTATGGATCAGTACTATATAAATTAAATAAACCCTCCCGAACAGATTTGGAGAAAAACTGTAAAAGCATTTGCTATTTTGCATTATTATGACAATGAAGTAGCCCCAGCCTCAAAAGAGTTTTTTATTTGTGAAGGCTCTTGAATCAACTCCGTGAAGCATTAAATTAAATCGCATCTCCAGGGGGAGACTCGACTCACCTCCCCTTTTAAAGTTCTCGACCAGGCGCGTAGGGCCGGGATTTTTGGACACCACTATCCTGCTTCTATCAAAAGCTCTTGATGAGTGTCCTGCTTTCCTCCTGTCAAGGACTCGCCAATTTTTATGCCCCTGGGGAAGTACTCAACAAAGTTTTTCACAGGAAGGCTCCGCCCCAAGGTCTGACACCTCACCCTTTTTTGACAGAAAAAGCCACCCCTTTGGTGAGGCCCACTAATAGGGCAAGGGCGGGGGGGCGGGTACGTATGTCCTTAGTCTGACTTTCAAATTCGGTCGTTTCGCCGTTTTGAGATGGGAGTAGTCTTTTTCATCTAACTCTATGTGGATGCTTCAAGGTCATATCCTTGTCAAAATGTTACCAATAGGGTAGGGCCTCTTTTGTATACCTTCTATTGACAGTTGGTACTCCTTTCACATGCCTACAATGTTTAAGACCTTTGGACCTCTTTTAACTGCTGTAAATGCACTGTCTGTCAAGTATGAAGAAATCACAAACCAGAACGTTTTCTAGACGTTTTTACAGCCATCAAATATATCTGTTAGCCCTTAATTTTCGGACTTTTTACAGACCAAAATGACAGATTTCCTTACGCTTTCATATACTTCAACCAGTAAAATCACTGCACTACCCTTTCATTTACCTGAGGCCTGTAAAGGGTTCCCCTTGCGAGAAGAGCGGAACCACCCTGTACCAGCCATTAAACGAAGTAACCACCCCCCCCCCCCCTGGGGTTACGCCTTAACAAAAATTTCTATCTTGTTCTGAATTCGTGGAAGATAAGAAATTAAAGGGGGCTGAAGTTTGATGAAGAAGAAGCAGGTTTTTACAACTTTGTTTGTGCTTTTTTTCAAGGGTACCATTTTCTTTAAAGAGAAGCGGTTAAACATCTCGGAAGCCTATCGGAAACAGTCACCCGTACATGCAACCGTAAGTTTCCAAAGAATTCTAATTTCTGAGAAACGCGTGAACCTGCGAAACTTCTCGGTCCGCCTATGAATTACAAGGCAGGCGATGCAAACATCTTTCACGTAAGTAAACACCGATTGCTTCCATCTGCCACTATAGTATTTTGAAGACGAAAACCCATCTTGTGTGGAAAAAACTGACTCATCATTTATAGTGCCACGCCACACAAACCGCATTTTCGAGGTTTGTGACTTTTCAACGTTGCAAGATCGACAAGTATCCTGGCCTGCTTTCTACTTTGCACAAAAACACCCTAGGGTCGTTAAAAATGGATGGGAGAAAACCCTTTCTGGGCCCGAAAACTTTTCGGGGGTTTTGATAAATCGCCTGGTCACCGCCTCAAAGGAGGCGGCTTTTTAAAGCTCTACACTCTTTCTGGTTTTGGAAAGCCGAGGCTGGAGGCTGATGATTTCGGGAAATCGTGTAATTTCATTCGGTATGTTCAGAAAAGGGACATGAAGAGATTCAGAAAAAAAACATCCTTGAATATTTCTATCACAATTTCTGAAATTCGAAAAAGAGTGGTCCTTTGTTTTGTAGAGTAAGAAAATTCGTTGATAAAAGGGGACAGTCAGTGTGGAAATATTGAACGCATTGGACCATAAATAAGAATGGGTTACCTGTTTAATGTTGAGTTTATGTTGTATACTTTCAGGCCAACCAGCAAGCGAATGTATACATGACCGTCGCAGGTTAGTTTATTGCGATAAAATCAACTTTGTACGATATAGACAGGTGATACGAACTTGAAATTGCGTTGAAGCCTGAGTAGTCATTTGTTTGATGGCACGAAAGTTGATAGACCGTCGATTTGTCGTGTCTGAGGTTGAAGAATACATCTTCCTGGCCGACCAACAACACCCAGGGTCTTAAATTTGAGCGGCTTTCCATGGGTACCTGCTGCGGACGTCGTTTTTGTCGCGCGTTGAATCAAATGGTCGGTTTAATTTTTCAGGGTATTATCGTTTAACATATTAAGAGTCGTTCGCGTGGTAACGCTGCTAGCTGCTATGATTTTAGCGAGCTCAAGTAACAAAGATGACGACGCAAAGTGTAGAAAACATAGGCGACCTCTAAGCAAAGTAAAAAATCTGAATTTGCAGCAAACTTTTTGGCAGATTTCTTTGCCATCATCGCACGACTTTGATGGGAATCGTGGTATTGCGATCGTCGCTTTATCTCTCTAACAAGATCGTCCCGTCGCCGATTTCGCCTGAAATACCACCTACAGAGCCGCTATAGAGAGTGTCAAAAAATTTCTCTGGAAGAAGGTAGTGATTTGTCCTGCTAATTTCTAGACCTCCGTGTGGAATGGGTTAATCCGCCGTAAAAGTTGCGGCCGCCTGTTGAGCAGAATACGACTACGTAAAAATTTCAAGTTCCCTCAGTTAGCCGAGTTGGTTTTAAAGAAAATGACGCGCAGCAAATAAATTGATAATCAAGATGCCATTTTTTGAAATCACAGTGTTACATTTTTCATGCTTTCTTTCTTTTTCTTTCCAATTTTATTTATATTCAGCCCCTTCAACTTGGCCCGCGACTTCTCCTGCCAGTTCCATTTATGCCTCGGATCAGGTAGGTTTGCGATCAATCCATCGCTCGGATTAGGGTTAGATACATTATGCTCGAAAACTTGAGCATTATGCTTTTGGGCGTCATCCTCAAAACAAGAGTATTATGCCTTATAAAATTTTGCTCTAAAAGTAGCAATAACCTCAAATGATCTTGGCTATATTGATGCCCTTTTCCGTGCCTGCAGACAAAAAACAATTCCTCCATAAGCCAGAATTGCGTCAATTACAAATTGACAAGAAATAAACGACAAATAATGCTCAAAAGGACTCAAAATGTCTAATTTCAATGGAACTCTCCATGGTTAGGGTGCTCTCTGATCAGTTTGAAGTCTGCCATAATGATACAATGGTGAAACCAGCCTTTGAATAAGTTAATTCCTTACTAATAGCACTTGAAAGTGAAAATGTCTCATTCCCTTTTCATTACATTTATGGATATCATTATTAATTTTCTCATTCTCATTTATCTCTTTATGCTAAAAAACATGCCCATCATGTCGACATTATGCTCGATGCTCCGACCATAATGCCAAAAATTATGCCAACGTAATGTATCTGACCCTAACTTGGATCACGTATTCTGCTAGCCTGCAAACGCGACGTATTTCTGGTCGTCGCTTCGATCTCTCCACGGAAAAAACGTTTGCGTTCGCAGGCTAAGATCACACCTATCAATTCCATAAGGCTCATGGAATTGATTCGGAGTCAACGACGCATTCCAATCATAATGAAGAATAAGAAATTTTCATAAAAGCCTGAGCGACGCAAGCATAAGCGCGCACATTTATGCTCAGTCTTAGCTTAAGATTCTGTGTGGTTTACGCTCGTTACCCAACGACTCAACCAAAAGCACCACCGTTATATTGTGAGTTTACCGCCGGGTGCTTTTGTCGCAGATGCAAGAAGGAATTGGGAGGTTCATTGTAAAACGAAGCGATGGAAGAAGAAAGTTAACGTGACTGTGTGGCTGGCGCAAGAAGGGGATGGGGAGGGGGGAGAATGGCGCAAAAGGGAAATCCCCCTTTACTTTTTCCTTTCTTGCGGTCCCGTTCTACGCTTGCTACGCAGGCTAGAAGAGAGTTGAAGGTCGAAACAAAGTTCTTTCCTCGTGTCATTTCAAAATTGTTAACAAGGCTCACGAGCGTGGCGTTCGAGAGGCGTCTGATAGTAAACAATGCGTTCACTTCCGTTCCGTCGTTCTGGTTTGTACGAGAACGTAGAGTCTGCTCCCGTTTTCGTTTTCGTTTCATGGATCCCACAAGTATACCTTAACGCCCACCCTTAACACACATCGTTACTGAATATAAGTATACGGCACTGAGTGCTAGGCCTAGTATTTGAGGTAGCATTATTTTTTGTCTAATTCAACAGGGACCTCAAATGCCGACCGCGCAGTTGGCGGCGCCGGGCAACTGGCCGAGTGTTCAAACTCCAGGACCGCTCTACCAAGTTGCGTGGCAACCGCAACCGACAGAAACGGTTTACTGGGTTCCCGCGCAATATTTTTATTATTGAATATATGCATATTATATGACAAACAACGGTATCGTTTAGAGGTGATGATATCAAATAGTTTCAGAGGCGGCGGAGAAAAAAGGTGTACGCAGCAAAGGTCAATGATGTAGAACATTTGATTCATCACATGTGGCTAAAGCTACGACATAGAGGATATTACATGGCCGCGCGGAGATACGAAATTTCTCTTCGAGTGTTGAAATATTTTTTCAACACGGGAAGAGAAATTTTGTATATCCAAGCGGCCATGTAATGTTCTATTTATTATATAAACACCAATGAAATACCAAACTATTTCACTATAATAGTTTTTTGGTGTGAAAGGCGCGATTTATCATGTAGCCATAGCAACGGTGATATTTTCACATGTGAAGATAACATGTTATTTTCACATGTGAAGATATCAAGTTTCCGCGCGAAAGCTCACCTGGTATTTCATGGGTGTTTATATGATAAATATGCATATGTAGTTAGCATTGTATATAGAAATATCGTATAGTAGTCTTAGTGTAAAATTTAAGTGTTTTTAGAACGGTCTACGTGCTAAAGTAGTAAAGAATCTCGCGGCACGTGATTTACATCTGACAGGTTTTTATAGCATGGCTACAAGCAGATGCAACTTTACCGTAAGTGAGTGCCAATGATGCGATTAGGTTTTTATTAGGTGATTTTTTCTTGGTAGCGGGATCAAACATGCAACAAAAGAATAATAGCTAGACTACCGTTAACGAAAGGATATCTGTTTTCCTGTGGTTTGTTTCTGAACAAACATTTACACGTTCCGTCAAGGCCCGTTTTGCAGGGGATTTTTGGGCAGCTTTCGCAACTATTTAAGCGGCGATTTTATTGCCATGTTCCGGTCTTTTGAACGGCGGATCTTAAGTAATTCGCCTTTAAAAAATACGAGTGAAAAACGGTCTGAAGCCAAATTCAGTCTGGTTGAGCTTCAGAATCGGATTCTTTTGATTGCAATTTAATGATAAATTATCAATCATTACCAATACAGTCAGAACTGGCCCACCAGAAAGAACTTGGGCTTTTTTCGAGAGTTTCACTAGAAACCCAGAAATGCTGTGCACAGAACTTAGAAATTAGCAATCTGGCTGAGCAGACGTAGCATGCGAATACAGCCGTTTCTCCTTACTCCTCATCGCTTGGGACGTTTCGGAATCCGGACGTTTCGTTCCCACGGACGTTTCGTACCCAAAGTTGAGATGATTCGTACCCAACGCTAAGATGATTCGTACCCAAAGCTTAGACGATTCGTACCCCCGGGGGGGGGGGGGGGGGTACTACCATATGTGGGCTATATAGGTATGTGCCGCTGTGAAGGGTATGGTTTTCAAGCAGTTTACTCTAGGATAGGGTATATAAATCAGAACGTTTGGGTCTAGAATAGGGCATCATTTTTCATTTTTTGGGAGTTTAATTACTCTAGTATAGGGTAGCAAAATTCAGCTGAACTAGCTCTGGTATAGGTCAAGGGCTCCAGGGTCCCAGCGGCACATCCCCAACCAGAAATTGCTAAAGTGCCCCCCCCCCCCCCCCCTCCCCCGGGTTCGTACCCAACTGCCTTTTTGATAATAAAACATTTTTAATCATATCTCTATCCAAACAATCTAAAATAAACATTTACATAAATCAGAAGGACTCGTTACCTACGCGCGAGTTACATCAAATTATAACCACCGCTCACTTTCTTTGCGTAGACTCGTGACGCGTGAGCACTAACCTTGTCGTATTCTTCTCATGCTATCGCTCTTCAAATAGTCTTACAAACACATTTGTTTCGTCCCACAATCTCCACCAGTACGTCCTGTCTTGTGGTTAGTTCTGCGGTTTCGATCCTTTGTTTTAGTGAAAGCCTTAACTTTAACTATGAAAACACACTGTTTGCAACATAAAGACGTGGTTATTGCATGGGTACGAATCATCTTAGCGTTGGGTACGAATCATCTCAACTTTGGGTACGAATCGTCTGGGTACGAAACGTCCGGTAAGCGACGTTTCACAGGAAAGACGTATGCGCATCAGCGACAGAAATTCCATATTGATGACGTTAAATCTGTCCGGCGGAATCTGGTCAGGAGGTCTGATTGGTCGTCGTATAGTAGTTACATTGTTTCAGCTGTCCTATACAAATGACGACGAAAAACAAAGGGAAAGGACGAATGGAAACGCGATTAATCTACTACAAAATAGTCTATATTCCTGGAATATATACTGCTTTTTTAAGAAGAAACATTCGAGTTTTGCCGGAGCTTGTGCGAAGAAGAACATAAAATTTCGCCATAATCAAATCGACAAGGAGAAACTGATAAAATCAAACAAATTTATATTTCGAGCCGCGGAACTACCGGATTAATTATGAAAACATTTATTTACGTCATCAGTATTGAATTTCTGTCGCTCAGGCACAGACGTCTCTCTTACGAAACGCCCCCAGCGGCGAGGAGTAAGGAGACACGGCTGTACTCGCAGGCTAGGAGAGATCTGATTAAAGGCGGTATTTTCTTTAGCAATGGCTGGTCTGGCGGGCCAATTCTGACTAGAATGGAAATGGCCCTAAGATAAACTTCCCCCTAAACAGAACAGAAAAACGAAATTATGATCGGAGAATTCCGGATTTAGATTGGTTGAAAAGAACAGGCCATGTATACCATAATCTTTTCCCAGTAATTCCGGCTATATCTGTGTAAGGACCTTTAATGGCTAGCTGCCAGTCCGATTGGTGTGAAAGATGATAATCAGAATCTAACGAACGAAGTACAATCTTCCCTTGTCTAATACGCACGTTAAAGCGCTGCCTTAAGGTGGACATCACTGTCGCATAATTAAACGTTGAGCAAGCTACGATAGGTCTTCAACTTTTACCTGTACGCTTGTATTGCCTCTATTTTATTTACGCGCATAAAATTTAAAGGCGTACCGTACGCACATAAAAGTTACCAGAGAGTAGAAATCCACCGTAATTAGAAAAAAGGCACATCCATTGCTCGCTAAAAAATGGAGTCCGGTTGTCCTTTTGCACGGCATCTTTGTAGGTCATTTAGGAAAATTATATGCACAGTTGAGATGAGACTTTTCATCTTAAATATTTGATGTACTTGTAGTAGTATTGCTATTTTTTTATCTACTGCATACTGTTTGGAAGCCTTCAGTGGAATGATTTCGTTGACCGTTGCATGTCGCTACTTAGTTTTATAAAAATGTATTATATATGTTTCAGAAAGAAACTTAAGAGAATAGGTTCGTTTGGTTTCATTTTAACTATGACAAAATAAAGATACTACATATATTTTTTAGCACGAGGTGCACGTGTTTCCTTAATAATGTATTAGAGAGCTTTAGATTCTGAGACAAGTACGACTACGAGTACGAGATTCTCTCAAATACTGAGTGTTGCTCACGCGTGAACCAACGTCATTTTTGCGGGAAAACGTGATAGTCGTCGTCTTTCTACTTCGAGTTTTTTCGAGTGAGAATGTCGTAGTGGCGGGAACAAGTTATCAAATGTAAGAAGTTTTATCATTTTGCTATCGGGAGAGGGCTTTTCCTCCTTCAGTATAAATTACCGTTTTAAAAAAAGCAATAGGTTTTGATTGGCAAAACAACGACTTTGTACGTGCGTCACGCTTTTTTGTACATTTCTTTGCCGTCGCTGCACGACTACAACGTGAAAGCGTCCTAACTTCACGTTTCGCCGAGGACGTCAACAGAAGACAACGACTTATTTTTCTTTTCCTGAACTTTGATACAGTCTTTTAGAATTCAACTCCAGAAAAAATTGCCAACATTTGACGAATTGAACGAGTTGGAATAAGCGCGATAAAGTTTGAAGTAGCGCGAATTCACATTTTAAGTGACGTTTTCGTAGTCGTCGCCGTTGTCAGCCTGGTTATCATATGTCGGGAAAATCCCAGACGATCGGGGATTTTACTTTTTGCCGAACGTCCTAGATATATCGGATAATCGCCACAATTCTGTCTCTAATTCTCCCGATGAATTTGGCTGGAAGTGGAAAGCGCGCCAAAAATTGAAACTTGCATGATAGGGGGACTGGAGCCGAGCAATTTAGGGGATTGGTAGTGAGCGAAATCCATCGCCCGACGTCCCCGACGTCCCCGACCAATTTGAGTTTTTATTTGTCGGGAATGATCGCCGACCATCAAAGAAATCTGGGACGCGTCGGGAACGCTTCCGATTCTCCAAATTTGTCCCCGTCCATCCCAGACGATCGGGGATATCTACGATAGTTGGCAAAATCTGGGACAGTCAGCAAAACAGTAAAATCACCAATCGTCTGGGATTTTCCCGACATATGAAAACCGGGCTTTAAGCCCCCTAATTAAAATGTGCGGACGTCCCAGGGGCCATCGTCCTATTCCCTCTGTGTCCCATGATTCTGACGGCTCTCTTAGTCATCGTTAGCATCATTAAAGTTTTTAAAGTTGAAAATTGGCGATGAATTAGCGTAGAACTCGTTTAACCACTGAAACAATCGGAAAATCGGAATAGGAAAATTACTAACTGAATTCATTTTTATCTTCGTCCTGTTACATTGTGGGAAAACGTTTACTACATGATAAAAATCAAGTCTAGCAGAAGGATGAGGTCATGAGTGCAAAACAGTCAGTCTTTTCTCAAAATTGGTTTAGCATGGCGCTTTTAAGCTTCATACACGCGCGTCTCTTCTCAGTCTCACTCTCTGTATTCACCCTCAAACCGTTATCCGCGCTGCTCCAGACCATTACTTTGACCGCTCGAGCACTCTTAACCGGGTGAAGTCGTGCTTAGCGCGCGCATGGGGGGGGGGGGGGGGGTTGACCTCAAGGGGACGGATCCGAGGGAAGGGTGCAGTCGCCCTTTAACTCACCAGATTGTTTAGAAAAATGAAAGATTTTCTAAGAGGAGAGCCTGTTTAGCCTCCCTACTTTAAGTCACTAGTCCCCTCCCTCCCCTCTCCCACTTGAAAAAAATGTTCCGCTGTTCCTGCACCCGTAGGAATTACGCTTGGGACTGCAGTTAGTTTTTAATAAGAGTGACAATGTCGTCACTGACTTCAAGGTTCTCATTAAAGGCGAAAGACAATGCAGAAAGAAAACTAATCCTTTAGTCGTGCACATGATTTTGTCGTTCAGTTGCAAACTTCGCTCATGATTAAGTCAAGCCTGGTTGTCATATGCCGCCGATGTATCTGCGGTGTAGCCTCCCGGGTATCGACTGGGCTATAGCGCTACTTCGCGGACGAATGAAAACGATCTGCCGCTGACAACAAGAGCTCTACCGCCGGCATGCTTGCCAAGTTGAACTTGAGTCAACTTCGCAGGCGGCGGTAAAGACTGGGATGACCAATGTTGCCGGCCCCCGATCCATCCCAGGCAGTACCGGCGGCCATGTCGCAGGTGCATCAGCGGCATATGAGAACCAGGCTTGAGTGTCACTTAAAGCACTATCAATCTTGATCCTACGCCCAGGGGTTGGGGGGGAGGGGGAAGGATACTCCGGATCTCATGTGACAGGGATGATCGAATGGGGGAAAACTACCAAAAAAGTGCAAAAAAACCCTAATGCACATCCTTAACAGACATTACAAAGACTTATGGTCAATGATGCAGTTATGATGCATAAATGTCTCAAAGGTCTGTCATCTAGCTACTTATCAGATAAATTTTCAAGTCGAACTATTGTCCATGATAGACATACAAGATATATTCAATATTCGATCTTGTAGAATCAATGCTGGCCAACGTGCTTTTATTACCTTGGTGTGAAAATATGGAATAATTTAAGTAACGCCTTGGGAGAAATCATAAATAATACTAAAGTTTTTTAAGAGACGTCTTATTAATGAACTTATTTGTAACATGAACTAGGTTAGGGATGACCTTTGTACATAGCTACTATTAAATTATTGTTGTACATAGTTTTTTAAATTAATTAATTGATTAATTTATTTATTTTTATATTGATGCTGAAAAGCCCCTTTTAGGGATGCTCAATAAAGTGTATGTATGTATGTATGTATGTACGGTTTCTGGTACGCCATGTACAGTTTAACAGGTGTCTCTTTTAGTTTTGCAATATATTCGCCTTGAAAAGGTTTTTTCTCCATCTTCCAGGAAACGGATTGTTTTTGTGCCGTAACTAACTATCGCACGGACGGGCCACCCGCTAACGTCACATTTCCCTTTTTCTTAAGCTATGTCTAAATTATACAGGATAACTTTTCGTGTCGAAATGAAAAATACTCCGACCTAGTATGAACAGCCGGCCCAGAACTGGTTAGACTACGAGTAGTCCCCATTTTTCCTCAGGGATACTAGAGCAAGCGAAACGCGATCGCGCGTGAAAATTTCCGTGTCCCGCCTTTCTCGCGTGGGGTGCTTAGCATGCGCGCTCGCGTTTCGCTCGCTCTACTATCCCTAAGGAAAAATGGGGACTACTCGCAGTCTAAGAACTGGTCCAAGTTGTTCACATACGAGAGCGGTTCGACGAGAGGACTTGGTGACCAAATGCCAATCCTCATAAGATTCCGTAGGGTTCCATACTTCTATTCCTTGCTCCGAGTTATTCACTGTTACTGGCTACGGTTCCAGCGGAGCAAAAAGTGGCTCAAAAACCTATCCGATTTTCAAGATACTAGTAGAAGGACTTTTTAAAAAACAAAATAAATAAAAATAATAATGATGATGAGGATGAGGGTGATGATAAGAAACGGTCCCGAACACAGGCTTACGATCTGTTTATGTCGGCAGTGTCGTAGACTGTGCTTCACGCGATTCTACTCCGGCATGAGATTACAAGACAGTTTGCCACTTTCAGGTACCCTCTCTCGAGCCAGATTTAAAGCCACTGAAGCAGTTCCATTATATTGAATTTCTGTTTGATAGCCATGGCTGTAGATCTACTGTGCAATAATCCCGGACAATTGTGTCTTTATATTTGATGAGACCATTAACAATAACCAGCTCAGAGGTTTTCATTAAATATCCTTCTTTTCACGCATTTTACCCGGGGGGGACTACTTGGGTTAATTGTTGCTGGGTATGTGTCGCTGGCGTCTCAGAACTACCCCCATTATAGTCTATTCTGTAGCTAGATATAGATCCTATCTTGGGAAAATGAAATTTTCGCGGGCCCCACCTATTAACTTTCTGTATGCATCTCTCTTAAGCCCGTTTTTACTAGGTCATCCGGAAATGAATCGACATATTAATTGGTTAAACTTAATGAAGCCAAGTCTTCCCATTTTAAATCCGTACTTACGTGAATTTTCTGATCCCCCAAGTCGTGAAACTCAGCAATACCATTCTAGTAACTCTAATGAAAACGCAACCCACCCCATCCAACGAAGTACCCGCCCCCCCGGGATTTTACACCCAGATTTTTATGCCGCGAAGAGGAATTTTTAGAGTAAAACCTGGAGATTTAAATCTTCTTTCAGTCGTGGAAGGCAATCTTTTGAAATCACGCTTGACCTACGTAATTCTCACATCCCTACATTTATTCAAGGCCCCAAATATTTCCTGCTTCCTTATTTGCTCGAATAAGCAACCGGCGTCTGCCAATTTTTTCGACTTCTCGGAAATAAATAGATTCTCATATCACGGTCATGTATTTTTACTTTTCTAAATATTTTCCTTGCTTTCTCCAAACACGGTAAAAATAGCGAAAAAAAAAAAACGAAACAAAAATTTCTTTTAAAGGTCTATGGTTCATAAAAACAACGTGAAAACATAATACTGTACCATCAGGTCAAATTAAAACATTAAATACTTTCACGTTTTTCCTCAGTTAGTTGTAAAAGAATCCAAGGAAAAGGGCAGCAACTGAACCGGAACGTCGATGTTACAATTTTGTTATTTTGCAGGATTAAGTTCCCTAATGTGACGCGTGGAAAAACGTAAGAATTTTTTTTCTTTCCGTAGCTTATAATTATTTAGGCTTGTTTTAGTTTTGTAGGCTGGAGAAAAAAACGGCCTGGAAGAGGCTGGTCTCATCATCCAATCAGCTTTGGTCTCTTGGATCTTACAATTCGCATTCTTCTGAAAATAAGCTAAATTTTGCTTTAAATCCTGGCGGAAACAACAAAGGTATTAAGTGAAAGGTAAAAACCAGTACAACTAGGATGTTCATGTCGCCCCACCCCTTCCCCACATAGTTTTTATTTCCTGCAGTATCGCTTTGCATCACGGGAAATCACAAATCAGGTGGGAATTTATTGTCCGATCGAGGCAAGCAGTGGTGTGTATGTGCGGTTTTTATCATTTTCATTATGATTTAGACGGAAAAGAGGCCTTTGTAGCTTGCGTAAACACACTTTTCAAAGATGTCTGGCCTTGCAAAGACGAAAAAGAAGAAAAATTTCCGAGTGATGAGCCAAAAAGTGAAAGTCTTTCGCTCAAATAATCCTCTGCTTAGCGTGTTGATGTGGGGAGTGAGCCATTCGGTAAGCATGAATTTTGCATTTTTGTGAATGTAAAATTTGGATAGCAACACTGAGTGTGTGTGTAAAATGCTTTTCTGCAGATCAATGAACTATCGCATGTTAATAATCCTGCTATGTTGATGCCTGATGACTTCAAAGCATTCACCAAAATGCGCGTGGATAACCATCTCTTCAACAAGTGAGTGCAGTATTATGAATAGTTTGCAATGTTATTTTCATGTGATGTCATATTTTTTCATTACTATTTGTCGCGAAGGCGTCGTATATCTGCTCTGTCGGTGATTGCAGCTTGAAGCTGACGTTTCGCGTGGGGTTTTGACTTTTGTGGAGTTAAATCCAGATGAAAATCGAAAGAATCTGGTGAGCTTCAGATTCAATGTGGCTTTCGTTACAATGTGCTCTCTCGACTTTTACAGGGGTCAGTTTCATCCTCGTTGATCATTACTTATGTATTCGTTTGACAAATAACTTTTAAAACACCAAGAATCCATCGCCAGAAATACTATTTGTCTGATTTTGAGGAAACTCCGGCCGTACTTTAGAGTTTTATATTTGCAGCGCGCACACACAAGTTCTAGTCTGGTTTGGCTGTCAGTTGTAGGCTGTTCGCGTTGTGTGAATTTCATTTGCCGGGATGTATTCAAATGTTTTTCACTAATGTTCGTGCGACAATAGCTTTAGGAAACTAATCCCTTAATAGCATTTAATAGGCAAGGTTTCTTTCATCTGCATCTTGCATTTGCGGGGATAATCAACCTGCCAGCATATCAAGTAATTTTATTCTGTATATGTCAAATTGCTGAATAATTTACTTGCGGTGAGGATTTGGTTCCAGCACGAAAATTTATCAATTTTTAAATAACTATAAGCTTAGTGCTATTTTTAGATGGTTCCTGTCATACTTATTTTCAACGTAATTTTGTCTGAATTTTATGTAGTAAGGAAAAGTAAACTGTGGTTTTGAAGTTTTGTAGGAAAATTGGTCATTCATTCATACATTTGATTGATGATTTTTAAAGATGTTTTCGCAGACAATTATCTATCATTAGCATTACTGAGGCAATTTTCCGGTTCAGTAAAAAGAATACTGTCGCGTAATAGATGGCTGGGCTTTTTGCTTGTTTAGTAAGTAGATCTTATGTATTATAAAACCTTCAGGTGTGAATTGGTCTAACTCTTATAGCATCTTATTAATAAGTAGTTTACTTTGTCGCTGTGGGAACAAGCTCTTGTCCAAGTATTTTAAGTGTACTTTCAATATATTATTCAAATTCAGCCATTGTTGACAACAAATGATTGACAGGGTTCGTTTGAAAAGGAACTGTGGTGTTGCATCAGTGGGGGAGGAAACACAAAAGATTGTTTTTTTCTTCACTATAGGGGCCATTAAGTCAATTTACCACCATAGAAAGGTCATGAAGCTCACATCTGAGCAAGCATGTAGCCCTTTGTCAGTTTGAGTTGAGACAAAGAATTGCTGATTTGCTCCGCCAAAGAGCAAGTGCTCAAAACATCAGCCTTTCAACATTAATTTTTATGGTTTCTTTTCAAGTCCACGGCTGTAACTCACAATTCAATACTAACAAGACCAAATTTTCATTGTCTGCAACATTATTAAATCAGACATGGTTTTCTGCAGCAAAGTGAGAACATATATGTAATCAATAAAATAAAGAGGAAGACAAAATGCGAATGCAAGAATAGGGGACTGAACATGATTGATTTTTCCTAAATGAACAAAGCCTTAAAATGCATTTGGATAAAGCGCTTTAGACTGAATGAGAATTCAGCATGGACGGTTATTCCTAATAAAGCCACTTTATACTTGGGAGGTTTTTCCTTCCTCTCTAATTGCTACTGCAGCAGCAAAGATATCAGCATTAAGAAGTTACCACTCTTTTACATAAGAACACTGCAATACTGGTTTGAGTTTAAGGATATGCAAGATAATACTAAGCCAGGTATAAAAAACGCGATCATATGGAACAACAAAGATATTAAAATTGATAATAATACAATCTTCTTTCAATCATAATCTTGATTTCATTACTTATGAAGAATTTAAAACCCGCTACCAATTAAAAACAAATTTTTTCACTTATTACGTAAGCGTTAATTCACCTGAATATTATTATAATAAATGGAAACATTTAATTGAGAAGAAGTTTGTTCGCTAGCTATATATCTAAATTCAACTAGTAAGGTTATACTCGACGTTAGACTCGCATTTTATTGTACTTTTGTAGCAAGACTGTAATACAATGTACTGCAATTTATTGTAAAGTATTGTAATTTTTTTTGGTTTGTTTGTGTAAGTGTTGATAGAGATTGAAATAAAAAATTTTAAAAAAATTATAAATTAGCTGATAAAGCTTTTGGGAGAGAAGCGAATTCTCTGAAGTTGAAACTTTGTACACCATTTATATGCGTGTAGTGTGTTTCTTTTGATAGCAAGATTGTGCTTTCGATTTGTTACAACATGTAGATGATGTCGTATTTTAGACACCTCATGTGTGTAAGAGCCCATGTATACCTCTGATTCAACGTATACAATATACAGTACATGTATCAAAAGGGTACAGATATAGTAACCACTCTTTTGTAAATAGCACATCTACAGTACAAGAGGTGTAAATCAAGGGCAATAATAAATTATTGGCAAACTGACAAAGCAAGACAGCTCTCTCAGGGTTTTCACTAAGAATTCTAGTAGCAGGAGAAAGGTGTAAGGTTACAGGAGAATATTTTGAAACGGCTCCGTGTCTAAAAAAAAGATAGTCATAGGCTACTGAACATTTGCAAGAGAATTTTGCGTAGTTAGCAGAGTTTCTTTGATCTCCTCTGCCTAATGAACACCCTGCTCTCTAATCAGCAAATACATGTACAATTTAAAAGGAGCCTTTTCTCACTTTTCTTTTTTAATTCAAGGCATCATATACTGTATGCTTAGCAGCAGATTGAAAGCTGCCGAAGGTGGTATATGGCTCTTTGTAAAAGTATTGTACAAGTATTGCACAACTTTATACATTCAGCACTCAGCATTTATTTGAAGACTAGCACATTCATCAGTGCACCAAAACTTGATTCTTAAAGACAATGTAACTGGCAATTGGCCTATCAAAACAGCCAAGATTGTATTGTATATGAAGATATGATTCGAGTGAGAAAAACAGGTGACACTTTAGCCAGTGTTCAATTTAGAAATTATTCAAAATGGGTCGTATGTCCCACATGACATGTTGAATTGGGTGAGTTTCCAAAAATGGTCTGGGTCAAACTATGAAATTGAAACTTTGAACAACTGACATCACCCAAACACAGCTGTATCACTTGAGGCGGTTGGCTCTTGAAGTTCTGGAGCTTGACCTATCGAACTGACTTCTCCAGCTTCGCCATCCTTATCTAACTTATCTTCATGCTTTTCAGTACTTATATGTAAGGTAACTTTTTTTGGTGTCCTTATACTCGACAATAATTTCATTTTGCATAAGAATAGAATATTTGGTACCAATGACTCAAAAATGTGCCCTTTATTGAACACTGCCTTTAGCTTTGCGGATCAGGTGTACACTGCACATAATTATGTACCTTCTTTTAAAACATGGCAAATATAAGGACTCAAATGTCGGATTATAAAATAATTTCTGTCAGAGGTTAACAATGTTTTTACCCCAGACTTGTCCAGGTGCTGACAAATTTAATGCATACAATAATTTATTTTTATTGTTGACAATGAGTGCTATAAGCTCTAAGTAACGACTTGTTTGGAAATATATAACGGCAGTTTTGGTTAATGGGCCCCCATTTTGAGAGTTATTTACCCTTACAAATTTGCCCTGCCAGAAATGATATGTGACCGAGCTAAAATGAATTTGGCCAGTCATTGTGTCTAGAGACTCTTCGGAAAAATTATGTCGAGCCCTGCAGTCCTATTGGGGACTACTGTACACTCTCCCGGACAAATATGCACAACCTCCTTATAAAATTTTCCCATCATCTCCATAGGGGTTCCCCTTCCATGGGGCTATGGATCATACCACACTAACCAACACATATTTCAGGTTACATGTGCATAATAAGCTTTGTTGATGTTTGCTCCCTTGAGAAGAAACCAAAATGTCACTGACGTACAAACACATTTTGGGGACTTCCACATCTTGTGTTTTTTTTTAAATTGATCATTTGCAGCTCGGTATATACCCACCACTACCCACCGTTGTATCAGCTTGGGAATACAAGAAAAGATACAGTGTAGAAGGATGGGGTGGTCAGAGGAACTCCTCAAAAATCAGTTCCTTCACTTGACAATATTATACATGTATTTATTGTTCTTTTGTCTACAGAGAAAATTTCCCAAGCCATTTTAAATTCAAGGAATATTGCCCTTTGGTATTCAGGCAACTTAGAGATCGCTTTGGTATTGATGACAGTGAATATGCGGTGAGTGGAGATGCTGCTTGTGTAACATGCATGTTCATTTATCTGCTACACTACAGTACGTAATACTCTTGGGTACTAACAAGTTGAAATGATTAGTCTCGCTTGCATTATAAGGAAGACTCATAATCTGCAACGCGTTTTTTGCCCAGGGGGGGTACTCCCTTATAAAGGCTATATAGGTATGTGCGGCGCAAAAGGGTATGGTATTTCAGCCATGTTGGTTTGAAAATAGGGTATCAATTGCGACCCTTTTGGTCTGAAATAGGGTATGGTTTGTGCACTCTAGTCTTGAATTGGGTACATAATGTATGTTTTTTAGAAGAAGCTACTTCTTCATCATTTGGCGATAAGATCATTTTTAACTGTGTACGTGTCATAACAGCTTGTCACGCCCTCTGGTCACATGTCGGGCTCCAGGGCTTCAGGTTTGAAATTGGGTAGCCTTTTTTTATTGCATGATGTCCTGTGAACAGGTGGCAAGAGGTGTTCTTCCTATAGAAATCATTATTTTTCAACAGCCATTGTTACTTTTGAGATATACATGTAGGGCTGAAAGTTAACAGTTTTTCGTATTTTATATGCTCTTTCAGTTCCTGCTAAAATTATTTTTTCCAAAAAGTATACAGAACGTTGATCACATGAGGAACTATTACAAAAGGCCTATTGAACTTTTTACAGGTCATTACGCCACTCCAGTTTTATTTCAAAATTTTTGTTATGTAAAATAAGGGACATTGGAAGGACTTTGCTTTCAAAGAAATGAACTAAAATGGGTTCCTAGTTTTCATTTTCGTTCAAGTTTTATTTGCGGTACAAGCTCTTTATTTGCCATATAAACTCTCATATTACGCTTGGGTCACCGGTGGTCCAATGGGCAACCATATTCTGCAATTTGGTTGTCACTCTTAAAATCTGCTTGTCTCATACATCCATGTAGTGGACAATTGCAAATTTTAGACCCTGTAATGAATGCACATCTTTCACAGGTCTTTTTCAGACTTAATATTTTTTAATGTTACATGTTTTATTTGCAGGCAGCTTTCCAGTCTTCCCCAGTCATGACTCCATCTCCTGGTCGCAGTGGGGCAAGGTTTTTTATTTCCAAAAACAAGAAGTTTTATGTCAAAACCATAGAAAGTGAAGATATCGAGAGACTGCACAATATACTTCCACAGTATCACCATGTAAGTTGTGTTACTTTATTTTCCATTTTGCAGACTTAAAGTCCGGTGAAAAGATCTGCCGTAAGAGCCTTGAACTCTGATCTCGTTGAAACTACAATAAGAGTCTTAAACTCTCTCCTTAGCCTCTGAATCTTGGTCTCACAGCAATTTGGACCAGCATCAGTCGTAAAGTTTTGTTTATATGGATCTGATCATCTCAGCAACTCAAAGATAATGTCTCATCGTTTTGTACCTCAGTAAAAGCTCACGCATCATCATTTCAGTTCAGCTGAGTTTTGTCCCTGGAAATTATCAACACCAGAAAGGACTTTTAAAATGTGTCCAAGTTTACCCTGGGGTCAATTTAATAAAACTTTTACAAGTGTAGTTCACAAGTATATAGCCCTTGTTTTACAGTCTGAAAACAATATAGTAGCTACAGTGAAAGGTTTGAACCCAGGAGTCATTTCAAAAGTAGGTTGAGTTTGATCGTCCGGGTGAACGTGGTCCTGAATAGGACTGTTGTTGTTGACACTGACTGACATTGCGACAACCTGTGCGGTAGTCATCTTCAGAGTCAAAGAGAGTTGTATCACGTCAGTTGATGGTATAATACTCTGGTTATTGATCTGATTGGTCAATTACGTCGTGATGTTATTGGTCGTCTGTCAGCTACACTAAATTTCTCTTGTAAACGTTTTATTAAATTGACCCCTGGCCTTGCCAGGGAGGGATGATTGTGATAGATTAATTCTTTTAGGTACCAAACTTTGCATATTCATTTTTTTCCCAGTATATTGTTGAAAAACATGCGAAGACGCTTCTACCTCAGTACTTGGGTGTGTATCGGATTACGGTAGACAACAAGGAAACTTACCTTCTAGTAATGAAGAGTGTGTTTAGTACTAAGTTCAAGATTCATAAAAAGTATGACTTAAAAGGCTCCACAGTGGACAGGCAAGCGAGCAGCAAAGAGAAGGTTTGATATTAAATATTGCACTAGTAGACTCACAAACTGCTGTGAGATACATGTATTGCGCCTTTCTCATAAATTCTTCAGGGGTCACACTCCACCACTGGTCATTATTTATCCATGGACAAATTCCTTGCAATAACCTCTAGTTTCTTGATAAGTCCTTGTCCAGTTTCTGTGTCAGTATTGCATTGTCTTTTTGAAGTACCAAATTACATGTACATGTAAATGCTTTGGAGTTCCGAAGTTACAAGTGTACAGCACTGAAAATACATGTATGTCTATTTATGTCTAATTATCTTGAAACAGAAACAAGAAAAATTCAGCTTTTGCTCCCCCACCTCCTCCATGCAATTTTATGCTACTGTTTAACTTACTTGTAAGAAACAACAAACACCCCAACTTTGAATGGAGGGGAGGGGAAGGGGTGAGGATTGTTCTTTTCTCCAAAGTGTCCCATTTAGCAATATTGTCTCAATTATTATATAGTTGCTGATTGTAGTAATAATGTTTCAAAAAGCCTATCTTTGAGTATTCTTACAGACATTCTAACCATTCTGTGGCTTAAAGAAAAATGCAGTGCACCTTACAATTTTATTTGTCTTGAATTTTGTGAACAGCTGTTTGTTCCCTCACCCCGTTCAATAAACCAAGACATGTACATGTATGTGTAGTTTTACTTTGGTTGTCAATATTCTTGATTGCCTTATATATCTTGCCCTGTTTGTGCATTTACATTAAAACAATAAACCAAGATTGGGTGGAATTAACTAACATTTAATTTTTAAAAATACAATGTGTGTTTCATTTTTGTGAGTTATGCACTGAATGCTTAAAATTTTGTAACATTTTTAGACGAAGGAAAATCCTACTTTAAAGGACAATGATTTCACAAAAGACAATGCAAAGATTCATATTGGTGATGAAGTCAAAAAGGACGTGCTTCAAAGAATTAAGGATGATGTTGAGGTAAGTTTTTAAAGCATTAATTTTGTTCATGTATGTAGATAGACATGGTTATTTACCATCCAATGTGTCAAACCACATTCAATCTGGTACATCTTGTATCAATTTTTTTTCTGATTTTCATTTAATTCTTTTTTTTAATACATGTAGACTGTTTCCTTATCAATTTTATTTGTTTTTTGAAAGAGGACTAGCAAGCAGCAATAATTTATTGTCAGCTTACTCTGATGTCACTTGATTTAGTTGTGAAGATAGCCGTCCTTTTGTACAGACAACAGTATTACTTGACCCCTGAGCATTCTCTTTTGTTTTTTCTTTTGGGAAGTAACATCATAGTAGAGTCCATGCCCCAGTTCGTCAAAAAGTTGATTAATGCTTTCCACTGGATGCAGTGTATATTATCTCTATCTAGTGGATAATGCACAGTGATACCGCTATCCAACGTTTGAATAACCGGGAGTAAAAACATCTCACATAAACTGATCTTTCTGAAGTTTTTAAGTGTCTTGGTAGGCTTTAATGTAGCCATGCCATTTGGTATACAGTGTACATTATTGATCGCTCCAGAAATACCATAACATACCATAATGCTCTTTGTTTGTCACCCCAAAATTTGGCATAAGCATTGTCTTCAGTTTCTCATGGGAGTTAAAATGGCCCCAAGAGAAACTGAAAACAATGCTTATGCAAAATTTTGGGGTGACAAACAAAGAGCATTATGGTATGTTATGGTATTTTCTGGAGTGGTCAGTTGTTCAAGTTTATATGTACATATAGGTGCACAGTCATCTCTGACCTTTACTGCTGTAATCATTTGATTCTACAGTTTTTGACAAGTTTAAACATAATGGACTATAGCCTGCTAGTAGGTATCCATGATATGGACCTTGCAGAGTCTGGAGATGATGTTGTTGACATCCTTGGCCTTGAAAGTAATGACGACAGTGATCCGGAGTCTCCCCGAGAGGCAGACTCCCCTCCGGAATCTGACTCTCCTACCGAGGGTGATATGCTCACCGAAACTCCGCCCACCACACCTCCCGCTAATGTTAATGGTGCACGAGAGAGGAATATTAGTTTTGGCAGCGTTGAACTTGATGAAGAGGATGGAGATGACACAGAAGGATTTATTAGTGTGGATGGTGAGTTATTTATTTATTTCAATTTTTTCACAACTTTGCGGAGCTATATCGCGGTTAGTTTTCAGCGAAAGATTTTCGCTTACTGGCCCCAGTCAATAGTTGATTAAACCGTGGAATGGTCTGTTACCAGGGAGCTTAAGCAATGATGACGGCAACATCAACGAGAATGTCAAAAAAGCAATAGGTTTAGATAGGCAAAACAATGACCTTACATGTATATCATGCTTTCTTGTACATTTCTTTGCCATCACTGCACAACTATGATGTGAAAATGCCTAATTTCACATTTTGTAGAGGATGTGACCACTAGACAATCACTTCGTTTTCTCTTCTTAAACTTCAATACAGTTTTTTTTTCTCCAGAAAAAATTTCCAACATATTTTGAAGAATTAAGGTGGCTGAACACAGTTTTGGCAGTTTGTGAGTATAATGTCATTTACCAAATCATGGCAAGAGAAAGGTTGCAGCTCACAAGCTGAAACCTGGCAAGTGAAAAATATACTGATGAAAGATTTTGACTGACAAGTAAAATGTGACGTTTTCGTAGTTTCCATAGCAACATGAACGATTGAATACAACCCTAAAGGTACACTTTTTTTCAGTTTAAGTAAAATTACTCATTAGATTTTCCTATAAACTTGCACACAGCGTACTATATAATTAATCATTACCATTTGAAACTTATAAGACCAAATTTTAACAGACAGGTTTTTAGAACATAGGCACGTTAAACGTGCATGAGCTATTTTGAATGCTTCAGTGTAACCTTACCAAGAGTGATGAATCTACGTTTTTCGTCCTAAATGTAGACTGGGTTTTTGTGCGAAATTGAGCATTGCCGTAAATAAATGAAAACGCGAAACGCTCAGCTGCGTCGATCCTCATGCTACTCTCCTCTGTCTTTCCCTGTTACATTTGGTGCAATTTAAACAAATTGGTAAAGTAAAATATATGTCTACTCACCAAACGTTGATTAGAGGGAAAACTGTAAGGTTTCCTCGGAGTTTCTTAAGCCAAAATGTAACTCATCGAATTCGAGTAGTTACGAAATACCAGGATTTTTATCATTGTGGTATATGGTTGCATCATCACAATTCACGAGGTTTTCACGTGCGATTCTACTCAGTGAAACAGTGTTTAACTCTGACAACTTATTTCTTCATGTTTTAAAAGCTATTGCTTCTTAAAAGACAAGAGCCTTTTTTAAGGCATTGGTTACAAAACAAAACAGGTCTTCATACGTTCAAGTCACTATTACTATTGTGAAAAGCCAATCTGCATATATATAAGATGTACAGTCACACAACTGGCACGTGAAAGTGTTGGACTTTGCCCCCTTTCGTGGTTCGTATGTGAGGGAATTCGAGTTATCACACAGTAATCGAGTAAACAGAATTATAAAAATAACTCATGCACACAATTTGCACGTGAAGATGTTGGTCTTTGACCCTTTTACAATTCGTACTTAAAAAAAAAGCAAATTGTTGACTACAAAATTTTCTCAAACGATTTTAAGAAATCACCTCGGCTTCATTACAACAGCTGCAATTAAATTATGTTTCATGCAACGTCAAGGTTGATAGCCTAACAATAATATTATTAACTTCCAAGAAAATTATCAAACTGCCAAAATATATTTCTGCTCATATCATGTTACTCCACTCAATAAAGCAGTACCTAATTATTGTGTCAACTAGCTTCTTCCAATTTTATTCCCTAACACTACTGTTTCTACTTAAGTTTATACGCATCTTTACTAAATAAAATACGTTTCAATAACTATAATGCTTAGTATGCAGGAAGGATGTATCATGTTGTTCACTTATTATTCCTTTTTGTTGTTGTTTTGCCGGAACGAAAAGGTCTGTTGAACTTTGTGAGCGAGAGAATAATATTTCTACAGCTTGTTTACAGGATTAACAATACTCGGTACAGCTTTAAAAAAAATAAGCTGCTTTTCAAACTTCTAAAACCACATTTTATAGGCCGCATACTTTCGAATTAAAGTCCATACCTAAATATCAATTATTGCTTCACTGGAAGAGCTTTGAAAATATATGATCGTTTATACTCTACCTTGAAGCAGGTGGAACACAACTCATAAATACGTGCGTGGTACCGTTCGCGATAGCCGAATTCGGTCAGAAATGTCTTGAAGTAGCATCCACACTAAAATATGAACCCTTAAACAGCTGCATCACTGTACACAGCGTTTGAATCATGAAGATATTTAATATAATGTTTCCAAACACCTGTAGCCGTAATAAAAGACGAACAAATTGTAAAGAATCAAGATGGCGGTCTTAAAGTGCCCTTGTTCGACCTTTAGCAATGTGATTTTTAAGTAGATGCCAAGATCTCATTGGTTCCTTAGCATCAACTCATAGTACCTTCAACCTTATTGGCTCTTGCAACAAACATCCGAACATACAAAGTTACAAAGATACAAAGATACAAAGTTACAAAGATACAAAGCCACAAAGATACATACGCTCACACCACTGACATATGAGCTATTTTTTCAAAATAGCTCAATAATCAATAATATGATTGTACTGTAATTATTAAATGTGTCACAAAATTTGTCTTTTTAACTTCCATTTTAAAGTTCTTACTATTGAAAGTACGATAAAAGTAAAAATTCCGCTGAATATCGCAAAGTTTTAAAGAGTAGATTTTGAGAAATTGTCTTCTGTGTACGATTGCTTTTTTCGCTGCCATGTTTGTTTGTCTAATTTAAAACACGCGCCGTCACTTAAGTTACTGCTGACCACCCGCAAAACTGTGTTCAGCCACCTTAAACAAGATGGAATAAGCGCAGTAAAGTTTGAAGCAGTGCAAATTCACTTTTCAAATGATGTTTTCATAGCCATTGCCGTCATTGTGCCCTAAGTTCCCTATGAGGCTTGCGTATTGCCATTGTGTTTCACTCCCTAACGAAAATATAGTAATTTACTCACCACGCCTCAAGCAACTAATTTTTGTCCATTAACGCATCGTGCTGATAATTTGGAACCCGTTCACATGTCGTGGAAAACCCCTTCGCCACCCTGGTTAATGGGATAAAGTCTATTTATCAAGCTGGAATAGTGTTGACTGAACTCATTATTTTCCAGAAAACAGACGAGAGTTATATTATCTTGGAATAATAGATGTGCTGACGTTTTATGGTGCAGGAAAAAAGGCAGCTCATGCCGCAAAAACAGTCAAACACGGGGTGAGTGATCATTGTTACAAGTTGAAAAAGCTTACTGATTAACTTCGTGTACTGATATTTCAGTGTTAACTTACACATTAAAAACTTTAGATACTTGTCTATCTCTGACCTAGCCTGTGTCGCAGATGGAATTTAACCTTGGTTAGTAATGTCTGCGAAGCAGTGCCGTTATCTATGTTCTGGGCCCTCAACAGACTCAACAAATTACCAGAAGTGCATTTTGAATTTTCTTTTATCTTGATTGGCAAACCAGGCCAATTATGGCCCATACTCAAATCCTGGTACAAGCCTGGAACAAGGATATCGGCACTTTTTCCCAGACGGACCTAACGAGAGGTAGTATTGTCTGTGACGCAGGTTATCTCTGACAGTGAAATGTGAGTTGAGGTTAGCTGGTTGTTGTTTCCAGCTTCCACGTGAAGGTGGAACATGTGTTGTGGTGCTGCCACAATGGATTTTTGGTGCTGTTGTGTTACTGCATTTTAAGTGAAAACGTATCCAAAAACACTTTAAAATTTTTGTTGATGAGGCAAAATCATGTATCAGAAGAATAAGAGGACATTGGTATATTAGGTTGGAACTTACTGCAAGAGCATTTGGCGTTATAGTATTTATTTGAACAACGTGCCAGGTTTATTATTGCAGTGCTTACTCTAAAAATTGCTGCCTTTTATGTTTGCTCATATTTGTTATGACAATGTAGTTCTCTAATAAAAAATACTTCAAGTAACTATTAGTTAATGCAAAATATACCATTGCAGAAAGAAATTGAGAGGGATAAAATGATGACCTAAAATTCTAAATTATTGTTTTAAAGACTTAAACTTCTTTTATTTAATCAAGTTAAATAACTAGGTTGTATAACACTCTTCTTTTAGCAAGTAAACAGATTCTAAACCTTAAGATAATATTGACGCAAAATGCAGGCTATTTTTTTCAAATGGCCCTGTGAATGATTTTCTTATTTGCTGGGTTCAAGCCAGTGTCATGATCAATGACATTCCATGCCTTAGATTGCCGCAGTTCAGTGGCGGGTTGTGAACGTCAGGCAAACAGCGGCAAATCAAGAGCATCGTGAAAACTTGGCCAGGCTAACGTCTCCTTGGGTAATTTGATGTCTTTCCAAATTTTACTAACTTTAATAACTTCTTTGCACCTTTATTGACAGTACACTTAAAGGGACTGGTTCATGATAATGCGCATGTGTGAGTTCTGACAGTAGCTGATTGTTTTTCAACCAATCGGAAGCGAGTTAGATGCACGCAAGTAGATTTACAAAATTCAAATTAATTGTTCGCGACGCGAGAGTATTTCCGGGCATTTGGTTTGAATTTATTTATCCTCATAATTCAAGTTTATTCTTTGCTACTCCTCAGATATATGTTGCAGCCGATAAGAATAAAATTTACAGCCCTGTCTTGCTTTGAAACAAACATTTACCAACGTGTATTTTTACGAGGTCGTACCCACGCTAACAAAACAGTCACCGATCGGCAAACAAAATTTGTAAACAAACATCTTATTACTGTTCTCTCAGTTCGCCTTATATAAACCCAGAAATACCTACAAATAGCGCCTGACCGGTGACAAAAACACACAACGTATGAGTATAAAGATTATCCTTAATTGAGCATAAATTTCAATTGCTTATCAGCAAATGAACAAATTCATTCGCGTTGCATCGGGTCAATGTTCCGCAAAACAAATGTTATCGAGTAGCACACATAAAGAAACTAGATTATAAACAGAATATTCAGGCAATCATTTATTTTAAAAACATCAATTCTTAAACATATACGATCGTAAAGCAAAGATACAAGGAACATTTCAAGTGTACCAGATCGGTAAAGATCGCGCGGCCTGTTGCGGTATAACTACAGGTCGGAGTCAAAAATCAAATCAAAGTTGAACGAACTCATGCCTTTAACCACTTTCCAAGGCTCGTGTATTCTTTTCGTATGCCACACACTACTCCTAGAACCATACCAGTTCGATAGGCTAAGCTTCTCTATCTCCAGAGACTCTTGAGAACGTCCTGTTGCCGGACGGCCACGATGCTTTTCTGAACCTCCATGATCAAAACATTATTTTTTGCGTCTTCTTAAAACGCAACCAGTCAAACGACACAACCACACGTTAATCACCACTACCGAAGTATAACTAGACCAGCCAAAGCGACGGATGTCCGAATAAAACGAAGGATTTTCAATGATTGTACCGGTAATGGCGATTTCGAATTTAGTGTTGACCCAACAAATTTATTCTGAAGAGACAAACGGCGCGCATGCGCATTATCGTGAACCAGTCCCTTTAATTCTTCACTCTTTCCTTTGCTTAAGAATTCTTTTCATGGTAGACTCAGTAACACATTTATCTTTTACTGTTCCACCTGTCTATGAACAAAAACTATTCAATAAAACTATTCAAATACAGAATTAAAATTCTGAGTTCAGCACTTAATGGCATAACTACACTAAATTTCATTTTAATCCAGTGATCATCAGATTTAATAAATAAAATGATGATGTAGTGTTAGCTTTCCAATATTCCATCTGTATAATATCTTTAATTTGTACAGGCACAAAGATAAATAATTTCTTAATGTTACTGACATTGAGTATTAGTGGTCCAGTTCTTGTCAACTCTTTTTGTCTCTTCTGGTTCAATTTTCATACTTGGTTAATTTATTTCCCATTAGTTCTTGAAAACCCCCATTATCATGTACTCATACAATGTACATGACCGTACCCAAGAACAATAGGAAGATAAATAGCTATAATTTATTTAGTCACACCAGGTCAAGCATACTCCCCCCATCCCTAGATTTTGAAAAAATGAATCTATTAGTCATTGCCTCAACTCTACAACTTCCCAGTATTCAGTCAGATTGAATTTTACAATAACTGAGCAAATCCTTGAGCGCTGATTGGTTGAGAGCTATGGTCTATGAGAGTATAGACATGGAAATGAAGTAACCGGTCAAGCAGTGCCGGTTGTTTTGTTTTTGGTTTTTGGTAAAAAAAAATAAATGTTATTGTAAGAAACAAATCGACCACAATTATTTTCCATGGTCTACACTCTTATAAACCATAGAAATGACGCCATCAAATGTTCAAAACTTTGCAGTGAAACCACTCGCCTGTGGCTCGTGGTTCCACTTGAGTTTTGAACATTTTATGACGTCATTTCTATGGTCTATAAGAGTCTAGACCATGGGAAATTTTGTGGTCGATTTGTTAAATATCACAATTCTTTGAATGGATAATATTGCTTTAAGTCATCTGGTGTGAAAAAAACCCGGGCTTTTTGAAAAAAATTATTAAAGAAAGACAAGATACTGACTCTACCAAGTTGTTTCTGGACAGAATTAGTAACAATCAGTAGACAGTTGGCTCAGTCAGCATTAGTATGCCAGCATCTGTATGCAACTGTGTGTAATTATTATAATATGCATAGTGTATAGTAGTGTAGTACAGTGTAGTGTGTATTGTCACTGCCATACAGTCAATCTACGTACTAATTTTAAATATTGTGACAATACTGTACTTCATTGTTTTCTCTTCTTATTTTGTAGGCAGGAGCTGAAATCTCTACAGTAAAACCAGAGAATTATGCAAAGAGATTTTTGGAGTTAATGGAGAGAATATTTGAATAGTAAATATTTTACCTTGAATTTAGAGAAAATGCTCATAGTATGTGTACATAAGGTTGACGTCTTCAGTAATTACACTCACTTTTTCAGGTTTCTGAAATTCTGTAACACAAAAAAATTATGCTAACTGAATTGTCATGTTTTAATTTTGGACTCACACAATGAGAAAGTTATTACCGTTATTTAAATTTGTGATGGGTACATTCTCGGGGGCCACATCGCCAGTCTTGTTTTGCCCATGGAACACTCTAATACATAAATTTTCCTGTTTCTGTTGATAAAAATAGGTGGTTCATCCAATGACTGTTTGTTTATTGGCAAAAATAGCTGCACATGGGCCAGATGCAGTCCAGTTCAAATTTCTTCTAATAAAATATTAAACAAATTTATATTTACTATTTTTCATTGATTAGAAATAGGGAGGGGATAGTGTTATAGTGGTTGGAATCACTAACCTAAATACTAAGGTTTTAGTATGTGCATTGTACCAGACTAGTGGATAGCTATCATCAAACAGTGCAATATT
Source organism: Porites cylindrica (assembly GCA_964035525.1). Classification (NCBI taxonomy): domain Eukaryota; kingdom Metazoa; phylum Cnidaria; class Anthozoa; order Scleractinia; family Poritidae; genus Porites; species Porites cylindrica. Next base: position 14,065,109 of record OZ037777.1, read on the forward strand.
TCAGGCAAAGAAAGAGTTATGAGTGACATCTATGACTATTACAATGCTGGGATGTGAGTAAAAACTATATCTAGTTTCAGTAGCCAAGCAGAAAATGGCTGTCCATTAGTTTGGTACATGTATTATGCTGAATTCAATTTATTTGTAAAACAGAATCTCTTCAAATTTTTAGATAAAGTAGATTGATACTGTTATTGTTAAAGGAGCTGTTAGAAATCGTTTTTAAAGCTTTCTACTAGTTCATTGAAAGCATTCAAAAGAATATGTAGTTTGTTTGTAGAATTGTGTCTTGGAGTTGAATGTGCAATGTCTGTAATTCTTAGTGTGCTTTATACAGTTTAACTTGTTTAAACTTAGCTAGATGTCTTTAGGCACATGCGCAAAACGAAGGAAAATTCTGTGGAAATGAAAAGTTTGTACTGTAAAAAAGGAAATAATGCAGCGTTGTAAGCTCCAGAAAATGCGTTGTCAGTCCAAATCTAAAGCAATTCCAAGTTTAAAGAAAAAATTCCGAGGCGTCAAGAGCCTTTCAGTTATTATATTTATCATAATATAAAAGTAAAAGGAGAGTCAGCATTGAGGGAAAAGAGCATTTTTAGGTGAGCCAAATTTGACAACAATAAATTGAATTGCTGACTACTTTTAGTTGAAGTTTTTAAGTTACTTAAAGGTGTTCAAGTTAGTTATAATTTGGATTCCTTTGGGATATTGCAAAAAATCATGTATAAATGTTTTTATTCTGTAAATTTAAATGGCCTTCAACTCGCAGTGGTTTGAGCAAGTATAACTTCAAATGTTTTTGCCTGTTTGAGTATGCTTGTTTAACCATTTCCCTTTATGTCCCTTGAGAAAAAGGTGCTCTGCTTAATACTATGATTAAAAATGTAAAAACAACTTTCCTTATAAGGGCCATGTCATCATTTACATGCCTGTTTTTGTTATTTTTTTAATCAAAAGATAGATGCGAAATGTGCTTTTTGGCTGGAAATTGTTATAATGTGAATGTAAATATCAACATCATGCTCTACTGGTTGCAGGTTGATCATTTCTGTCAATCGAACAGGCAATACTGTGCTCTTTTGGTCGCAGTTAACAAATTATTTCAAAACTACAATTGGTTTAGAAATGGGAAAGACAAACATACACACAGTTGCACAGAATTGTCAGGAATTGATTTCCATGAAAAGAACTAAACTAAAGGTTACTATTTTCTTGAGCAAAATTATTTCTACATGTCATTTAACTGTTTGGCATTATCTCTGTGCATGTTTCAACCTAACGGTAAATTAAATCCTTCTCAATTGAAAGGAAAAGTCCCTCACACATTTGAACGTCCATCCTGTTCGACTGACTGAAATGTGGCTGCTGTTGATCTAGGTTAGCTGGTCTGTCAAGTATAACTCACCTATTAATAAAGTTAAAACATTAATGAAGCCAACAAAATTGTCTGTACTAATGAGATCGACTTTTGGTGACATGGTGTTAAATCTTTGATGGAAAACTGAACTGTCTAATATTATTAATACTTGAGGTGTTCTTTTATAAATTTTGCATAACTTCTTTACCCATTTTTCCTTAAGTTAATTTATTGTTTGCACGAGACCTTGGACTCAACTTTAATTATTATTAATAATAATATAAACTGTTTGTCAGCTACCTCCACATTCTTAAAATATTTTACATTAAAAGAAGTGTTACTGAAAAGATACACTTTTGCATTGTTGTTGTTCTTTCTTTTTCATAGAGTTCAAACTGTTTTTTCCCCATCTTATGTAAATGCAACACAAATTTTCCCATCCAGATCAGCACCTTCAATTTAGTTTCACTGTTTTACGTTACAGCATTGTGATTTTTTCTGATTGTTGCATGTTTCATTAGCCTGTGCCAGGCTCTCACAGAGTAGGGATGCGGCAAAAATAAAACGCGTGAATTTTACAGCCCGACTGCTCTACCATCTTGGAGCCTGGAACAGGCCACCCTCACTCCAGAGCTCCGTTCTCGAAATTAATACCTAGGATGAACTAACCTGCATTCACAGCTTTAAAAAAAGCCGTCTATCACCCATTGTAGGAACAGGCTTAATTTTCGTTTGAAACATGGTGATCAAGAGTGCTGGCGCGTGAGCCAGTGCCATTTTGGCGGGAAAATGTGGTAGCCGTCGTCACTTTACTACAAGTTCTAGCAAAAATGTTGAAGGAGCAGAAACAAGTTATCAAAATTAATGTTAGAAGGTTTATCATTTTGCAATCGGGAGAGAGTGTAACCTCCTTCACTAAAGGTAACAGTGCTACCTTTTCTAGTGAAAAATGGTAAAATGAAGCTTTCCTGAAAGTCTATATTTTGAGAATATGCGAAAGAACTTGAAGTCAAATCTCGTACTCATAGTCGTTCTTGTCCTTGAATCTAAAGTTCTCTAATATGCCTTTTAAGATCATATTAAAAAAAACACTTCAACATACATACAACAGGAAACAGCAGCATTTAATTCCAGTTTAGCTTTTACAGCATGTATAATACACTAATACAGAGATGACTCACAAAACAAAAAGGTAACTTTCCATTTCTTAATTTATGGGATGATCAGGGTTTTTTATCCATAAAGAAAGGCCAGCACATCGATCATTAATATTCACAACAGAAGCCAAAAGGGTGGCAGAAAGAAAATTTAGGAATAATATTTCTTTTTCACCCTTCCTTTTCCTCTGCTTAAAATTATTTCTAAGGAACACCGGCAGTCCGACTCTTGCACTGCAAGAAAATGTCTGCTTAAAGAATTCTTCAAATTGAATGCCTGAACATTTCCAGTGGTGACTTTGGCACTAACAAGGATTTTCTTGGACCAGCAAGAAAAAAGTCATATATATTTTTTTCAATTAATTACAGATGGATTGCATTATTGGAAAATTACCTTCAAGTTACAACATATGTAAATTCTAGAAACTCAATTGAGCACTTATTTTAAATCCAAAACCAAACGTATATAAACAGACATCTAATACCTCAGATATCTTTAAATAAATTATTCTAACAAGTAAAACCGTCCCCTGTTTTAAAATGACATTATTTTGCTCAGTCTGTACAGAGGGAAAAAATAATTATATCACTATCAGACCTACAAACTATGAAAATTTTACACGCAAATATTAAATCATTTGCCCCAAAGTTATTGAAATAAAATCCCACCATTGCTGTGTCTTGCAGAAAATTGCTTCTGTTCTCAATAATATTTTATTTTCTTAGGTACAATATTTACAATACTTTGTATTAGCAAACAATGGCTTTCAGCAGAGAACATGCCTGCAAATACAGCATTCAAGAATGAAAATGAAAAATATAGCAACTATCTCTTTTCATTGATAAATAATATAACATCCTGTGGATATACATGAGCTTGTTTCTTTCCCTTGAATCCCATTTCTATTTACGGTTTTTTTACGACCTTTTTTTCCAAAAGATATTACTACCATTGCAAGATTTCAAGAAAAATTTGATTCCCCTTTTAGTTTTTCATGACCTATAATTATTGCAAATCCATTAACAAATAAAGCAGAAGTGGCATTTAAAATCGAAAAAATCGGGGGAAGGGGGGAGGTGAGGGGGGCTTTTTTGTCATCTTGTTTTGTGAAAAGTTGGCCTTGATGTACATGTTACCAGTGGAAGGTGATTCCAGCTCTTTGGTCCAGTTTATTGACAAAATTTTGCTTGTTACACTAATCAAAGTGTTCTTTAGTCCTCACAAAGTTGATTTCATTCTGCAGGATAAAAATTCAATGACAAAAAGTATTGTGATATTTATAACAACCTTGTCCTAGCCAAGAGTAAGATTAGTGACAAAAATAGAGATGATGATGGTGATGACGACAACAATGCATAACACCTAAAGGAGGAGGGGTGGGAAAGAAAAAGCATATGCTACTTAAAGGTAATAGTCTAGCTGGCATTAACACAGGACACTTCAATGATGCATAACAAAGCTTTGGTATGAGTGGGCAGTCAAAATGGGTCTTTTCGTGCTTTTTGCACGATGGCATTTTGGATAGTAAGTAAGAGAATGTTCAATAAAAAGTAATGATGAACAAAAAAGCCCTGTTACATTTTCTGGCCCTTCATCAGTGGAGTCACAAGTAAAACAGAATTGTTGCAAGGTTTCCATACACCGTGAAAGAAAAACTAAACACCCAAATAAACTTTGCATTGCACATGCAGCTCTTAATGCAGCCTAGAGGAAACAGAAGTCAGAGTTTAAGCCGCACAGATGACAGGTGCCAAACTAAAAAATCAGGCGTATCGCCATTCCTCCATTGCACATCAGTGTTAGAGGTCAGTGGTCAGTCTGTTGTCACATGCTCAGTAGTTCACTTCATTGTTTACATGTTAGTATGAGGAGTTTCTTCAAACAACATTTGTAAGCAGGGTTTCACTAAAATTTAAAGTTGCTGGGTAAATATAACAAGAAGGCGGGGAATAAAACAGCTTGGGAAATTTCTGTGGTTCTATTTTTCTTCTATTTTCCTCTGAAAGTAGCCATGGACTACATTCATAGTAGTAAGAGGGAGGGGGGGAATCCCCGTCCCCCGCCTCTTAATGACAGCCCTTGTAAAAGGTTTGTTCAGCCACTTCCCCCTCTTTGTTTTTCCAGTGGTATTTCAGAGTGACAATGACTGTTTTTCTTGGATATCTTGGGGCTGGCTACCAAAATTGACAGCTCCTGGATACTACAGGCACTCAGCCTCTATCAAGTGATGATGATGTTAAATCCTTACTCACCATGGCAAGCTGTCTTCCAATAGAACCAAACGTTACTACGGCAGAGAAAAAGAACCAAGGAATCCAAGTTCTGGCATAAAGGAAATCAGGCTCTCCATGTCTAAACAATCAACAAAATAATAAACATCATCTAAAAGTCAGTTAATGAAACAATCATCACTGAGTGACAATACCCCATAGTTAAAATGTGAAATATAAACATAACTGAATGAATACTTTACTATCACATTTTATAAAATAACTAAGATAGTACGCGCGCTCTGATTGGCCGAGAGGAGTGTTTGCATGAGAGTATGTAAACATGGTTGTGGCGTCTAGTTGTTTGGCTTTTCGCGCGCTAATCACGCAAGTACGAATTTTGAAAAAGTTTTCGAGTTCAAAACTCGACAAGTTTACTTTATTTACTCATTCCTTCGTCGGCTGAAACATTGAAAATCGTTACAAAGAAGGTGAGTCAATTTTTCTTCGCTTAAGCTGACATTTTAAGTGAGAAAAACCCGTATTTTGCAAAGCATCTTTTTGCAAAACAAGAACTGATTACGCGTGCAAGACTTCGTGGACAAGATTTTGCGACTGGTAAGAATTTCTCTTTTAATCAGTGCCATACAAAGAGTTTTGCGTTTTTTTCTCGGGAAAGTTATTTTATAAAAGCAATAGAAAACTTTTTTCCTGTGTTTACATAGCCTGATATAAACACTCTACCTCTTAAATGCAGTTAATATAGAAGTGAAATTAATGCTGATTTCAAATAAAGAAATATAAACCTATATCATATCAATAGAGATAAATACTTCAATACTGAAATAGTTTGGTATTTAACTGCTACAAATTGCAAAAAAGTGATTCCTTCACAGGGCTTTGTAGGACTTCAAGTTGATAAGTATAATATGTAATATTAGTAGGCAAGAAATTGAAGAGCTTGGGAAGAACTTTCTTTTGGTTCTATTTCCTTAAGTTTCCGCAGTGGCCAGCTGGGATCATACTCAAAGAAACCAGTAGGAAATCTCTGCAGCCCTCTGACCTCTGGACATAAGCAAAAACCTTGAGTTCTAGTGGCTACTGTATGGGTAGACACATGACCAGCTGCTCAAGTGAAGAGAGTAACTGGGTAGTCAAATTGTTATTCTTTTGTACAATATGGCGTAGATTGGATTCCCGGGGTGTATTTTTTTGATAAAACAATAAAATGCATCAGTAGTATTAATAACTGTTCAAAGGAAATTTTCTTATTTCCAGGAAAATTATTCACTCAGGAGCAGGAAACCTGTTCATAAGAATTCAACTTCTTTTATGTTGTAGATCTTCATCAGTAACAAACAATCTGATGAGAGCTATACCGTCAGCAAGCCAAACCCGGCCAATCAGCACAACAAATCAAAAAACATTCCTAAACAATCTCTTGTTTATAATAATAAAAGAAAGCCAGCCTACATAACAAGTTCCAAATGATCTCGAGTTAATGATGTTTGTTTTAACTAGAATACTAATCCTACAAAAGAAGAAATAAATTACCTGTAAACTCCAAAGGAGATCAAAGACTGTAAAACAGCACATACACACAGTGCTACAAACACAGCAAGTCCAAGGCCATTTTTGGAACGGTCAAATAACCACCATAGCAGTAACGAGGCTACAGCCATGAAGAGGGAAAAGTGTGTTGAACTGTTGAATGGAATTTTCTACAAAAAAATGTCAAGGAAAAGTAAACTTAAATGTTCAAAGGTGTGGGGAGGCTATTTAGAGAGGGACACTTATTACTGATATGATGGTATTCACCTGTAGATAAATCATACCAAATGCTAATTAAATTAACACATCAACAACTGTCAACTACTATCAAGATTTGTCAATCTGCAATAGACTTTCAAACACATGTGAAGTGACTATATTGCTATTTTTAAGAGTAAAGCGCTTCGACCTTGCAGACAATCATATCAGTGACAATTAAACTGCAGCAATAAATTCCCTACTTAATCAGTTTTTTCTGGAGTTGTTTATCAACAGCAATAGAAAAAGTTTCTAGTATTTCATCTTAGGGTCTTGTTTCAACGAGTTATGCTAATAAAGAGCTGCAACAAGTCACATGACAAAATAAATATGAGCATAAAACCTCGCGTACGTGAAAACTCGATCATCTTCACAGCAAAAACATTGAAATGAGCGCTGATTTAGCAACCTAGCTCAGGACGAGGGTTAAAAAATTTTGTTGAGATTTTATTGGGTATCTTGGGCTTCCAATGTTTGTTATTTTTTTCTGAAAGCACCCGGAAAAGCAACAGACGAGAAATTTAAATGTAAACGCTGGTCAGCTGAATTTTGCTATCACGCGAACGTATTCGTTTCATAACACCCGTTGATGTGTGCTTATCAAAATCTACAGCCAAACATGGTCTTTAACAACAGAAAGGATACTGCACACGCGTGGCTTATTCCCAGGAATAAAGCGACACATTTGAGAACGCTAGACCATTCTCTCTGAAATTGGTGAGGTTTTCCAAGTCGAATATCTGAGCACGGGTAAACTAATCCAACGACAGCAGCCACTGTTCCGCAGAACGGAGCGATCCACCATACACCACTAAACAAATTCGCCACTATTTCAAAGTCTAAAACTTGAATTCGCTTTCTACGCGTTTCTGCTAAGACTGAAAACAAGAAAAGTACCACTGCAACGAAGAATCCGAGTAGAAACAGCACAACTCCGCGGACAAAAACGTTCACAACAGACGGAGCCATTTGTCGAAATAATCTCAAGAAAAACTGTCCGCTCGACGGAGAGCGTCTTCTACAATTCAAACACTGCATCGCCAGTCCCATCGAGTGAAAAGAAAAAGAGTTCTGGAAATATTCTTGAATATATACAAGCTCGTTGTGTCTTCCGATGTGGTTCACACGAGTGGTCTGACAAAAATGGACCAATCATATTGCTCCAAATATCTGGTGTACAAGTAAGGGCAAAGGTACAAATCAGACGAGATCTGACTTCTGAATCAGCCAATCACAATGCTCGTTGCAACCAGCGCGACCGACCTAACTTGCCAAAGAATGTAAACAACTGATTTTAGTTATACAAAAACAATTTTCCCAAGTTCACTTAAATTGAGCAAACAAGTAAATAAATAATTCATTTTACAAAGTTGAAATATGTTAAAATTGAGGGATTTCATTTGAAAATAAAAGAATATCTTGTTATTTTAATTAAATATTAAAAGATCCCGGAAAAATGCGTTGACGAAGCAGTCCTTTCAGAGGACGTTTTTTGACTCGTGGGGAAGTCCAAAGTGAAATATGCTGGGATGCTGGTGGTAGTGATGTAGTTAAACTGTATATTTTGGTCTTATTTAACGTTTCCAGGACGGAAAACTGCTTCTTGCAAGTGTCGTCCTATATCAAACACAAAAGTCAAATTCTCCAGAGAACATCACGTGGTCTACGGTTTTGCGCAGATTCAAACACGAGCCTGACACGATATAGCTTTTTATTGGCTCCGGTAATTTGTTGCCATTTTAAGGCTAGCCTACACTACTGTACCGGTGGATAGATAGCTTATCATGTCGACATGAAAAATACTCCGTCCGGTCTGTGTTGCACCATAAGGAGCCCACGAAGAGCGGCACAAAAACCTGTTAGATACTTGTATGTGACGATCCACTTTCAAGATGGGCGCAGCTGGCGCAGCCTCGCTCCGTTACAAAAACTACTTCGAAGTAACCTTGGTGTGTGAAAAAAGCCCTATCCGATATGGTTTTTTTGCCGGCGCTATCCGATGTTGTCAATGTCTCTTTAGCCGGGGTCTAATAATGAAGCCGCGCCCAGGTTTATTTTCTTTAGGGGTTAAATTCCGACGAGACACCTCCTCTCCAAGATTATTGATCTACTCTTATGCCGGGTTGTGAATTTTATATAAGGGTTTTATGCGGAAGTTTTCAAGTAGGAGCAAGCATTAATTGACGAAGTTTGCATGGAAGATTTGAGAAAATCTGTATGCTCCTTGAATTTAAAAGTGGGCTTCGAAGAAACGGGTTCTGAATCAGTGCTCCCCCGGCCCTTTGCACAAAGTCCAACTTGCTTTGACAAATTCTTTGGATCTTATCATTTTGCGTCAACAGATCAGAAGGGAAATGGGGCCATGTTAATTTATTCAATGGGCCGACAAATCACCTGATGTTTGCTTTCTCCGCCTCAAACGAGAGAGATTTAGAGATGGAGTAGTCATAATGAATTAATTAAGTGAGCACGCAGTGGACTTTACTAAGAGGGAATAGATATATTTGCCTGCTCCTATTACTTGGGGTTAAATTCCGACGACCTGTCTGGCTGGGTCGATGTGGTGCCATTTTCTGGCCGTGCTTGGGAGCCGAGTGCCCTGAAGGCTTATCCTGTTCTCTATCAAAGTAGTTGTGGGTCAGTGACATGAAATATGGTCAAACATTCCGAATTTTTTCGAGCTTATCCGCGGGATCGTTTTATGCATCATTTTCAAAAAATGAAAGAACAGGTAAAACTATGTCACTGAAGAGGGTCTCCCAGTGGTTTTAAGGAGCGGAGCTAGCCGGAAAAGGACCAGTTTGAACCGGGAACTGAGGTAATAAGACAAATATCTTAAGGATTAAGAGAACCTGAAAACAATTTCGGGGATCACGGGAACAAGAAACTGTGAAGGTTAGGATTTAAAGAAGACTTGATGAATTGCGCCGAGACTGCGGCAGCGCTTCTAACAACCGTAATGATGTCATTACCAATTTTACTTGCGGACATTGTATAAACGTATTTCTTGTCACTCGGAAGGTTTTTCCCTCAAAATCGTTCATGAAGTTTATACTTCCAGCCGGCCGCCTCGACGTTCTTTATAATTATCAGTATTTGGTACGCTAGCTGAAAGAGTATATATAGACAAGAGCCAAGTTGAAAATTGGCCACCTGATCAACTTTCGGTAAACACCAAAACAGTTCTCTTTGTAAAAATGATGTTAGTAGGAACCAAGAGCAACCTGCATGTAAATTTATTCATTTGTATCAAAATTTTCTTTTGTTCATAACAGTCAATGTGAGCCCTGTAATACATAACGGAAAGATTTAACGACAGTTTGAAAATTTTAGAATTTACAAGGATTTGTCGGCACCCAACCGTGATTGAGTGTTCCCATGCCAAATTCTTCTAACTTCCGGCGGTCTTTGCAATCGCTACTTTGAAGATATACGGCTGAAAATTTGCAGGTTACTTTATTTGTATGCTCTTTCCGGTTCCTGCTAAAATCATTTTTCCACAAAGTATATTGTTTTCGTTTTTACAGAAAGTGGATCACGTGAGTGACCAATTATTGCAAAAAGCCTATAGAGAGGAGAATTGTGACGTCACGTTACCATGGTAACAAAATTTCTGGGATAGGCGTTTGCATTCTAGGAGAAAAGAAAAAATATGCGCTAGTATTTTGTTCCTGAGTGCAATCATGCACAGGAAAGTCGAACATATCAATTTTTTACGTTTTTTCCTGCCATATGTGTCATGTGTGTGGGACCACGGTTTTTTTGCTACCATGGTAACATGACTTTACGACTTCTCCTTGATCCTCTCTATTAGTCCCTATAGATGGATAATAGCCCGAAAAATTCTGAACCTATAGCATTGTGGGAAGATTGGGGAGATATACGTTGGCACGATTCAGAGGTCGTTACATCACGTTGCCATGGTAGCAAAATTTTTTAGATGACAACAAACCGAGAATTCGCACCGTTTCAAACTTCATCGACGGTATTCAATTTCATTTAATTTGTCAAAAGTTGGCGAAATTTCCTGGGTTGAATCCGTATCTATGTTTAGAAAAATTGTGTTGTGTTCACCGACTCCATGAGGTGGGCGCGTGAAATTAGGAAGTTTCATGTCGCAGTCATGCAACGACTGCTAAAAAAATGTGATGCACGTGCAAAGTTGTCGTTTTGGTTATGTTACCTACGGATTTTTTGCCGTTCTCGTTGCCGCCGCTACGGCCGTTGCTTTAGCTCCCTGTTGTGATCCAAACATCTAGCTACCGTGACGTCACAATACTCCTCTATATTGTAACGACAGTGGCAGCCAATCCCTAAGTAAGTTTGCACCATCAACGAAAGCTCTTAAAAGTCGTTTTGTTACCAAGTATACTTTGACTAGCATGCAGCCTTATTTTTCAGTATTTATCAGGCAAGCAAGCGAAGGGAAGGAAGTGCGGAGCGGGCGTAGAGCGCTAGCCTCCGTAGCAAGCGTTTCCGTCGGCGTTTTAGGAGCAAAGAACGAGGAACGAGAGTCAAAGACCGCGCGAAAAATGGCGCAAGTAAAAGAGCGGGGAGGGGGTGGGGAGAAAGGAAGTCAATATTGTTCAACTAGCCTAGCCAATCAGGCGCTGCGTTCGCTGGCGAACGTAGGTTTTCAAAATCGAGGGGTTTGTCTGCAAGCGTTTCTTTCCTTCCCCTCCCCCTCCCCTCCCCCCTCTTTCATTTTTTGGCTCTCGTTTCATTTCTCGCGCGGCCAAAACCGGAAATCCCGTTCCTCGGTCTTTCTTTGCTCCAAAACTAAACGGAAACGCTTGTTACGCAGGCTAGTAGAGCGCGAGACCACTCGAAAGGGTAAAGGCGGGACAACAGGAAATACGAATGCGTTCACAGGCTGCCCCGGCCGGTAGCCTGTTCTGCACTGACAGAGAGTGTGGCACAGGCCACCCTTCCAGTGGTGCGTGCAATACTTTCGACAGTGAGAAACATTTCCAGCTTGAGGAGGTCTGACGACCTCAGCTTATAGCCCTCTTTCTGCCTGTCCACATTCAATGACAATCTTTGTCATATCTAAGTCTCCAGCTTTTGAAGATGTTCATTTACCGTAAATCCTCTATTAAGCCTCCGGGGGTCTTATTTTTTCAAGCACTTTTGAGGGGGGGCTGAATACTAAGGGGGCTTATTTAATTTAGCGTAATGCATCAACCGCGGGAGCAAGGTTTCTCGAGGAAGGACTTGTGGTTACTGGGCGCTATACTGCTTTTTCTAACAATAAGAAAATGGTAACAATTCTCCAGAGAGAACTCGTACTAGAGCATAAAGTTGACAAAGTTCAGCACATGAAGTAGGAGGTCATGCGGCCGAAGACCAAAAACAAGATGAATTTCCAGCCTGAATAAACCATAACTGATCGGTCCACCGTAATTGTGAAGAATAAGGATGGAGGGGGGGGGGGGGGGGGAGGGGGGGCTTATTAACTTTCCTCCTCTGAAAAGGGGGGGTGTTATTAGAGAGGGGAGGCTTAATAGAGGATTTACGTGGTAGTCGTGAGAGCGCGCACAAGGGCCAGTTACATTAAATTATATATGCGTCTTTAAGGGAAAAAGCGGTATTGTGCCTCAATTTTCTGCCGATAACTCTTCCCCGTGGCTGACTGGCACAAAAAGAAGCGTTAGGATAAGATAGGTGCACGCCACAAGTAATCAAATGAGGCATACGAATTTGGTTTGAAAACGAATACTTTTGCTTTGGCTATGTTCTAGCCTGTACCACAGACGAAGCTAAACTCTGGTTCATTCTGTCTGCGAAACAGTGACGAAATCTTTGTTTTTTCGCTATCACCTGTGTACCAGGATTTGAGTACGCGCCATGGTTAGCCTGTTAAAGAAGCCGTTGTCGATTTGCCAATCAGGTTGAAAGAAAATTCGAAACGCATTTTCGGTAATAGAGCGTTTTCACATGACGTCACGGCGGCCATATTGGTGTTCCCAAACAATGAAACTGCGGCCATGCTGGTGTACCCAGAAAATCCTGTGGGAGTTGAACTCTTTCTTATGAAAATGCTTTCTTTTGTTCCAATAAATTTGCATAGATGCTCGCCACGTGAGTGAAAACGCTCTATTCTTTTAGTCCATTGCGGGCACAAAACAAGGATCACGGCGGTACTTCTCAGACGTTACTAAACGGGGTTAATATTGATTACGTCTGCGAGGCAGGCTAGTTATGTTCACACTATATTGGATAGCTTTTGTGCCGCCGACACGAAAAGCTATCCTGGGTAGTGACAGTTTCACGCACATCAAACATATCGTCCCGGAGCGGTTGGCCGAGAGGGCTTGGTAAACTATTTCCCAAGCCTCACTCCTGAATATTTACTTCCGTCTCAGTGGATTCCAGTCCTCGATCCCACTTATTCACTTCCGCTACTGTCCGCCGAGTACTTGTTCACACTGCACAAAGGGCAAAATGTGGCATAGAACCTATATCCGACGCTGCGCCCTCGAGATCGGCGCGGCGCACCTTCGCTCTGTCATAGAAATCGCCCCTAAACCACCCTTCTCACATGTGAACAGAAGCCATATCCGGTATTGTTTTCGTGACAGCGCAATAGCTATCCGATATAATGTAAACATAGCCTCGGTTATTCGTGACAAACAGACAAACAGAAAGAATCTACTTAAAAGCGTTTATTCTCTAAAAGTGAGCTTAAAATTGCATCTGAAAATATTCTACATAGTGGGCTAATTCAAATAATAATTTTATGTGTAGATTTTTCTACTTATTTTAATTTGCTAACGCAAAACTATCTATGTGAAATAACTTAACCATGTAATTTCATTATACATTCTAAACTGACACTAACCCCTTTGAACTTAAATTTGAAATAACAATTTCATTATATTTTAACAAGACTGTCACTTAAATATACACCGTAAACCAAGGACTTTAGCCAGAATTAATTAATATCGTTTTTTGGTCATCAATAAATTTAGCAATCCCGACAACGTAATCTGCATTCAATAAACAAAACCCACAATATTCTGGTTGTTATTATCAAATAAAACTCATTGTGCTAACGTTTTTACATTAATAAAATTGCAACTTGACGTTGTCGGAAAAAAAATATTATTCGCTTTAATTTTCCCTAGAGCCACGAACGAGAAAAAAATGGCTACAACGTCGAATCTAGACCTTAAAGCAAGAAGGAGGGACACACTCAAACTGATATGACAATTGACAATCTGAGCGCCTTGGCTGCTGTATATGTAGGCCTTGGGTTTGGTCAAACGGGGCCAGGCCGCCGGGGCTCCGGGACCCCCCTCCCCCCCACCCCGTAGATCCGCCGCCACTGGTCTCATGTGAACATCTAACTAATTTACGAAGGCTAACTTTAAAGAAGCAGTGAGAAGTTGCCCTATTTTTCGAATAACTTGCGCTACAATAATGACGCTACATTCCTTGATGGCAAAATGGGCTTCGAACTTTGCGAAAGACAACAATTTTATTCTCCGTGGTGTAAAAAACCAGGAAAGCGGGAAGGTCCCTGTGATTTTTCGCAAACAACAAAATGAAACCACAAATCGTCGGGCTTCTTTTTTCCCAACCTTAATTTAAACAAAGACAATTATGAACAAGTTAATATACTAAGGATGGCAAAGTTGGCTGGTACATCCTTGTTTCAATCTCTCTCTCCTTTCTGTGTAGCTTTAACTAGCTTTTAAATACTCTTAAAACGGAGAATTGATGAAGAGAGGGGGGTAAAATGAGCGCACCATCGACCTCAAGTTTATAAGTTATCAGGCTGTCACGAGTTCTCGACGTAAAATATGGTTGCTTTTCCTTGTTTTACGAATATAGTTACTTTTAGCGAGGTCCGGCACTGCTTTAAAAAAATGGCATTTCACTGAATTTTGGATCTTCACCTAGCGGCACAAGATCTTGGTGTACACTGCTCCTTTAAAGTTTTTCATCACGAGCAAACTATTTTAACAATTATTCCTCGAGCCCGAATGGACCTTCGGCCTCATGGGCTATTGACTCAGAAGCCATGAGGGCGAGAGGAATGATTGTTTTAGTAAAATCCAACTAGTTGGTCAAAAATATCGAGAAAAAGCAACTTTAGCCAGTTAAAGCTAGACTTTAATCCTTTTTTGCCGTCAAATAGCCGGCGCTTTTCGCTCCTAGTGGGCCATTACATAAAGCGTAGCAGTAGCTAAACCAATCAGAACACAACATTGATAATCTAGACCCATCGTTGGATTTTACTAATTCAGTATATCAATTTATTACTAGCAGCTCCAATTAAATGTGTCATGCCTATATCTTACCTGTTATTACGGTAAGGCGGTTTAAATATCATGTTGTAAATTTTAAAAATTATTTTCTTAAAAAAAAAAGCATTCAAACGAGGCTAATTAACAATCAATAGCAGCTTCAAATAGTTCCGCACAGGCCAATCCGTAATCGTCTAAAAGCGGTTTTCATGTGATCTGACCGTTTGTATCGTTTCCAATTATATTATGGTTTTCCTATATCGTTTAGACAAATCGAGACGATCGAACGACAAACCTAGATGTCTATAAGACTAATTTCCAATTACAACGAAAGCATAAGCAAAAACAACTTACGACTTAGTTATCAGAGCCAATTTTCTCCTTGCAGAAGAAACCAGAATGATCAGGATTCTCCTGTGACTGTGCTTGTTGCTTGTGCTCATGTTTGCATACTATCTATTTGTTCATTCTTAAAAGAGCATGTTCGACTAACCTTTTCTAAACTCGTTTGGTATGACTGCTTTTAAAGCTAGACTGCAAACTAGATATTAATTTTCGCCAAGAGCCATAATGGACTCTTGTTTTCGCATATTTAGTGATGTACTCATCAATATATTTTCTTCAGTTTAAATATAAACTAGAACTAAGGCGGTGTCGATCAAAAGATGCTGCTTTTTGTACCATCTCCTTCAGGGAAAGTTCACCAGCTTTGGTTTCCAGTAACCCTGCAAATTTGGTCGTAACACTGTCTTCATAAGGCCTGGCGAAAGAATGCAAGACGTTACAAAAATACCTTGATGTAAATCATTACAGTTAGCTCCACTTTTTTTCATAAGAATATGATTTTTCCGACCCAGGCTGAAGATTTTCTCTTTTTCCGCTGATTTTAGGCTGAAAATATGTTTGTATCATTCTTAAATTATATTTAAAAAAGAGAGAATTTATCATTTTCTTTTTGTAGACTGCCAGCAGTCTCTCGTTTTCTTCAGATTTAGTGCGGAGAGTGCACGTGAACGCGAGCGCGAGCGTCGAGTGGCAAAGTCGCGAGAGGCGAGAAACGAGGGCGGCAGGCCTCTCCAATCTCGTGCCTTTAGTCACGCGCGTGGTCATTTGCGTGTCTCGCATGGTTTGCTCGACGGACCAAGGAAAAAGAGAGACTGCTCGTAGTCTATCTTTTTGTGGCTTGTTTATTTCTTCAGTTTGAGCTATATACCATGCTGGTATGCTATCATCCTCAGCTTACGCTATGTACCATTCATCGAACGGCATTGAACATTTGGCTTATTTCGGCAGCGAAAACCTCACTTTTTAAATGAATCGGCGTGTTTTCAAACTTTGTCGCGTTTATTCCATAGTTCGCTGAAAATGTCAAATGTAGGCAGATTTCTCTAGAGGACCGTACTCAAGTATAGAACTGAGAAAAAAATCTTCGTCGCTAATTTACGTCCTCCATAAAACGTGAAATTAGGTATTTTCACGTCGTAGTCGTGCAGTGACAGTAAAGAAATCTACAAAAAAGTGTGATGCACGTGCAAACTTGTTGTTTTGCTCAATCAGGATATACCTATCGCTTTTTTGACGTTCTGGTTGACGTCACCGTTGTCGTTGCTAAAGCTCCCTCGGTTTTCAACACTGTTAAGATAACAGCATATAATTCAGATTTTCAACATAAAAAATAATATCCTTTTCAAAGTCTCAGCCTCGGTTTTATTCTTAAACTATTCTTTAATTTTCGCAAATTTCAGCCTCCATATTCTTATAGAAAAAAGAGTGTACTTTAATTTGATTGGAAGAATCAGACAGGCAATCGCAAACCAATGAGAAAATAGTTTCTCCCTCACTGCATAGCAAGCGTTGCCAATGTTGACAATTTTTTTAGCCTAAGGGCCTAGGCAACTCGAAAGGCTGCTAGTGTCTCGATACTTGGTGATGTTACAATGAAAACGTTCATGCTTATTCGATCATTCCTGCAGGTAATGACGAAAAAATTGGCAGCTGGGCAGACATAGCTACTTGTCATGAGTTCATTCATCTTGGTTTTAGATACAGTCGAACCCCCATGTGCGACTACTTCTCATATTAAGCGACCACCTATCAAAACACCTAAATTTTCCCCGTCTAATCATTGGAGCCTCTGGTAAACGACCATCGCTCGTAAGCGACCGACACCACTTTAACCTGTCTTGGCCTCAGTGCCTGCCTTGCATAAATCAAGTTGGTGCAGTTGCAAAAAGTTGTTTCAGAAAGTAGAGAGTAGTTATAATTTTTGCGACAAAATCTGTACATCATGCTCATTTTACTGGCCGAAGGCAAACTTGTTTTGCAGCAGGTGACGTAACTCCAGTATATGATGACTCCTTCATCATTTTATCCAATCAGAAGTCAGTATTCACGCAACTTTCAACAACCTGGGCCCAGTTGCTCGAAGCATGGTTAGCGTTAACCAGCGTTTAATACCTTGACAACGTATTGGTTTTGATACTGCTTAACCAATGGTTAAAGCTAACCATGCTTTGAGCAACTCAGCCCTGATTTGTAGCAAGACAGTTTTGAACGTGGGTGGTAAAACGCGCAACATCACTTTTCAACTCGTTTTGCGGCAAAATTGCAAAATACTTTGCGCATTTTTGTTGCCTGAATAACCGTCGCTTTTTTGAAACGCAGTATCCAAGTTTTAAGGCCACGGCATCTTAGAACCTCCCCCGTAGCTACGCTTAAGTCTTTGCATTAGTAGAACTCGGCTGAAGCCGCAACAATTTACTTCTCAAAAGTTTTACCAACCCGGGTTTATTTTCTTTAGGTAAACTGATCAAGACATCATTTGGAGCTGTCATTTGTACCAGTCCTTCCGGCTGGCTTGTTCCTAAGTCATCAACTATTAAGATTTTCGGCTGCAGAAAGAAATGCAAAAGATTAATGAATGAATGAATGCAGGATGAATGATACTCTATGATGCTGAGCAGCAGGAGAGAGGGGTAAGGGGGCCATAGCTATGGGCCCTCCCTGACGGTTGAGGGTTAGAAATAGAATTGAAAGTTAAATTTTGAGCCTTTGACGGATGACGGTTAACCTCCTTAATAGGCCCTTTGCAGCTGGTCATTCACATGGTACAAAACCGAAATATCATGTTGGAAAGCCCCTGTTTTGAATT
Source organism: Porites cylindrica (assembly GCA_964035525.1). NCBI lineage: Eukaryota > Metazoa > Cnidaria > Anthozoa > Scleractinia > Poritidae > Porites > Porites cylindrica. The sequence continues at coordinate 14,083,046 of OZ037777.1, forward strand.
ACGCAGCACTAAGTAAGAAAAATGGGGTGCTACGGAGACAACGGCTGCTGGTTCAAGTTAGCTTCTGCGTATGCAGCTATTTCGAGAAAGGTTGTCTGAAAAAATGTGCACGTGACAGTCCCGAAAGGTAACAGGGGTCTGATCAATACACTGTTCCTGACACTGTAACTAAGCTACCTTTTTGCTTTCTTTTAGCACTCGCAAACATGCGCCCATGGCCTCTCGTGTCATCCATTCAAATTTCTTTGAAGAACAGTGAACTCAAAAGCACCCACAATACCTTTCGGGATTGTCGCGTTCACTTCTCCCGACAGCCTTTCTCGAAACAGCTGTATATTGTTTAGACTTGCCTACAAGTCGAGCTCAGATTTTTTCACGAGCGCGAAGCGAGAGCGGTAGATTTTTTTATGTTTTCTGCAGCAAAAACGAGCGAAGGGGCGAGGGTTCGTCCTTCGTGCTGGGGCCAACTATCAGAACCGGAAATGAGAAGCGAAGGCCTTAAGAAAGTCTTTATATTGTTCAGTCTTTTGCTAGTAGTGTTTCTGATACACCCTTCAAGTTATGTACATTCTACACCATATCTAGCTCACTAATCCAGAGTGGAAATACTACTCACCCCTTTAAGTTTCTCACACATGAGATCCAGTACCCACTTAAGAGGAACACTTGAACGTAGAGGCTCAGGAGAACCAACAGTGAAATCTCTTCCAAAGAAACAGTTACGATCCAATATCTGTAATAACACAAAACAAAAGCGTGAAAACGTTTCGGCGTCATCGTAACGCTTTTATCAATACAATCTAATTTAAGGGCCTGTTTACATGAAGGTGGGGGACCCCAAGTAGATGAGGTAACTCACCAGTCCATATAATCTCTAGCCTGCGAACCGCAGACGTATTTCCGGTCGTCGCTTCTCTCCCTCAGATTTTTCGAAGGGAGAGAAGCGACGACCGGAAATACGTCTGCCGTTCGTAGGCTATATAATCTCTCGTTTAAATTTGATTGCATTTACATGATAGGTGGGGTTACAGCTGGGGTTAGGTTTTTGCACAAGTTGCTCGAGATTCTCAAAAATGTTTCCTGTAATTTCTCAAAAAGTTGCTCAAAAGTTAGATTATTTTTCAAAGTAATATAAAAAAGATTGTAGGTGCCAATAAACGAAGACCGCTCAGACGCAAACTTCCAGTCCAAAACCACACCCTGTTAAAGACGTCGAATGGTGAAACTGTATACCCAGTTTAAGACTCAAGACGCTGAAAACCATATCCTCTTCAGCGGTTCAGCGGCATATACCCGTCTAGACCAAATAAGGGAGTGCCAGTAGGGACCTTACGAAACTACGGCGGCGACGGCAAAGGGAACGTCAAAGCTGGCAATAGGTTTAATGAACAAAACAACAACTCGGCACGTGCATTACGCTTTTTTGTACATTTCTTTGCAGTCCATGCATAACTAAGACGTGAAAAGACCAAATTTTAAGTTTACTTGGGGACGGGAACGGCAAGGCGATAAATTCTACAATCTCTGTCCAAGACTTGGGCGTGGCCCTCTCTCCTCAGCTCCAATCCAAATTCCCTTCTTTTAAGTAACTGAGCCCCTTGGGATAATCGCGAAAAAAACTGAAAGGATGCGAAGTCTATTTTCAGCGACATTTTCATGGACGTCGCCGTTGTCGGATCATAAGATCCCAGGAGCCCATCAAATGAAGATCCCTAATGGCGTTACGATATGGCGTCGAAACGTCGACTTTTTACGCTTTTATTTACTGGTCTTTTCTTTCTTGATCATTGTTGATGAGAAAACACAATAAAAGTTCACAAAGAGTGCCGTAGTTTTATAAATTATTGAATTGACAAAGGTCCCAAAGGTTGGTCAATTTTTAATCGATGTCCGTGATGCAGGATTCCAATTTAGCTCAATTTCTTATTTCGGTTCCTCGTTTTTGGCAGAGAGATGGAGTCTGGGAACTAGTACCCAAGAGAGTCACGTGACTAACATAGCGCGAACTTCGAGACGTGATGAATGAAGATAGTTCTGCGATCTGGCGGCATTGATGGGGAAAAAAAGGCTTCTAACTTACTAAATACTTGTTCGATGCTTACGAAAATTATAGGAAACAACTAACAATGCCTCTACACCTCTCATATTGGAAAAACGCGCGCTGCTGCTATCCAATCCAACAAAAAAACGGGAGCTGATTCCTGCCTCGGCAAAATTAACAACCGCAACCATTTTAATTAAGGTAAGGGTTAACTTGTTTACTTGAAAATAACATAACCTTACCTTTCGAGTGTAGCCCATAAAATACACCATCACAACCCTGTCCTTTTTGTCCGCACTCAGCTCGTTTAAAGATTCCCTCAATTCGTTTTTTATCTCTTTGCCTGTCTTGTTAATAACTTCTGTCGTTGCAATATGACAAAACAACCATTTAAAGAACAATGCAATACCTATATAGACTTCAATGAAAGTAGTATATAGCTTGATCAGACAGCAGAACAAAGACAAACGTATAAAAGAACAAATTCGAGTAAATGAATTCATGGAGCCATCTTGCCCGCTCGGGATTTCCCGCGTCCCGCAAGAAAAAGTTGTCTTTTTGTTAATGCAATAAATCCTTTATTGACTAAGTTTGTTTGGTCAAGATGGATATAATGGCCTCGTTCTTTTTTATGCTTTAATTTTCCTTGACTTAATCTCGGTGAATAAATATGCAAAAAGAACCTGGCCAATATCCATGAGCCATTGAGATGGCTTTTTCAGGTGAGTGAAGGTTTTCAGGTGAGTGAAGACAATCGCAAAGCAAGCAAGGTCGCTGGAGTGCCAGACACATGGCACTCCTCGCTTGCTTTGCGATTGCCTTCACTCGCCTGAAAAACATGAAAAAACGACGCCTGTACTGCAGGCTAACATCCTCCAAACAAGCTCAGGTATCCTTCAAGAATTATGCGTGAGTTCAAGAATAGAGAGATCTCCGGAGATCTAAAGTCAGGGGACTCTTTATTTTGCACAACACCTCTCCCCCCATAATTATATGGATTAATAAAAAATTATAAATTTTAGTATACATACCAGTGCATTCCCACTGACCCTTAAGCAAAGCCATCCGTAGCTTTTCACAGTCTTTCAAGCATTGATTGGTGTTGATGAGTCCACTGCCACTATATGTGGAGTTTGCAACTATTATGGCATGGCAAGTTACATTGGATTCCAAGTGAAGCCCTTTTGACAAGAGTAACAAAAAAGCTGCTCAAATATGCCATTCCCAAAAACCATTACCATAATAGTACATAAGTGGTTAAGACATGATTAGTCAATCATGGGCAAGAACAGTTTGAGATTTGTTTCACAACATTTTCTTTGCAGGTTAATCTGTTGTTAATACAAAACAACAAATAGGTAATTTAAGTTTAAAATGTTCTTCACCACATTTTTTTTTTACCCAAGTTCTTATAAAATAAAATCATTATTTTATGTGAGAGAACAAAATGTAAGTTCTGTATTGTTACAGTTATAGCGATTTGTTATGTTACTTGCACCATCACCATCACTGGAAGTTATTGTTGAGAGGGAATATTCCCAAGGGCTGATTTTTGGACTATAGCCTCACAATTATTTTTTAATCACATTTATAAATTTTACAGAGTCAAACAGGAAAACGTTCAGTAAAATTCCTCCTCTGTTGAGGGCGCTTACAAAAAATCTGAACTAGGTGGTCAGTATGGTCATTTTGAAAATGGAATAGGCAATTTTCTCAAGAGTTTTTACTAAAAACCCTCTCATTACCATGCATGCTACATGCATTTAAGGTGGCCTGAACTTATTTATATGCCCCTTGGTTATGTTTTTCAATCGGGTTTTTCGGCAGTAATGATTTAACTGATTTTCATGATTTTTGGCATCCTTAATAAGGAACGGTCGAACTTTCAGAAAAAATTTTCCTGTAGGTATAAAAATGTTTGAGATATCGGCATATGTTTAAAACCGCATTTTTTACAAAAAATATAATTTCGAAGCTTACAAAATTATATATCTTATATTTTTTTTGCAAAAAATATAATTGCGAAACCGTAAGACAGATTTTTCTCTAACTTCAGCAAATAAGCCTCAGAGCTCCCTAGATTTATATCTACAAGTTTAAAGTCAATCATGACTGCAGAACTTGCTGCACAAATAGCTGGTCAAATTTAACCTTAAAATGCAATGCTAACACATTTGTGGAAGTTGACTCACGAATAGAGGGAGACTGCCGATGGACTATCTCCTCTCTGCAAGGGTATTCTTGCCCAAAGCTTCAGTTGTGAGAAACTGAGTAATCAGAAACCTACGGCGAATACAGTTCACAATACAAGGAGAACAACTTTATGCTGAATGTGGGGCAAGATAAAAGAATTTCTATTTATCAAACTCACTTTGTATTTGTCCCTCTCTTTTCAAAATCTATCGTAACAAGGCAAATTATTTATCTACGAAAAACTCTCAAGAGTTTTTAGCGTCGCAGGTTTCTGTTTTGAGGAGAAATAAAGCCACCAACTCCAGTACTTCTAACCGTCTATTTTCCAGCTGCACTGAAAGCCATTGTACTTGGTAATTTATTCAAGGTTTTTAGACTTGACATCACATTCGCACGCGCAGTTTGCCAGTTGGGGATATTGAAGAAAATATGACAATCGTCTTATTCTTTTCATTATCCCCAATGGCAAAATGCCCGTGCGAATGTGATGGCAAATCTTTCAAACTTGAGTAAATTACTTAATACAAGGGTTTTTGGCTGCAGCTGAAAATGGATCGGTTGAAGTACTGGAGTTGGTGGCTTTATATCTCCGCAAACGGGAACCTTCAGTCCTAAAAACTGGTAGGAGATTTTCGTAGATGTTATATCGTGCTTTGTTGAGATTTTTTGTGAAAAGAGAAGGGAAAATACACAGTAACTTTGATAAATAGAAGTTATTTAATCTTGCCCTGCATTCAGCATAAAGTTGTTCTTCTTGCATTGTGAACTGTATTTGCCATAGGTTTCTGATTTACTCAGTTTCTTGCAACTAAAGCTTTGGGCAAGAATACCCTTGCAGATAGGAGATAGTCTGTCGGCAGTTGTCCTCTATTTCTTTGTCAACTTTCACAAATATATTAGCGTTGCATTTTAAGGTTAAATGTGCAGTGAGTTCTATGGTCACTATTGACTTCAAACTTGCATAAAACAAGAAAGCTCTGAGGCTTATTTGCCGAAGTTAGAGAAAAATCTGTCCTAGGGTTTTGAAATTATTGACATTAATTTTTTCTAAAAATGTGGTCTTAAACATTATATGCTGATATCTCAAACGTTTTTATACCTGTAAGAAAATAAATAGCATAATTTTTCTTAATGTTTGACCATTCTTTATTAAGGATGCCAAAAATCATGGAGATCAGTTAAATCATTCCTGCCAAAAAACCTGATTCAAAAACATAACCAACAAGCAAATCAATAGATTCAGGCCACCTTAATCAAGAACTGGTCCGGCCAGATTGATTAATAGTGAAATTTACAGTATGAATGGACCTGCCTGCCCGGTCATTTATGACCAATGGTAAGTTCCTTGACTGAGCTATAACCAAGGTTAAATTTCTACTTTGGTTGTCGTATTTAAGAAGAAAAGCTGGTAGACAATGTTTCATCATGTTGGAAGAATTGTGTATCTGAGGCAGTTCAATACCCTACCACGTTTGCAAAGACAATGGCTCAGCAAAATTAAAAGCAGATTAGTGTGTTCTGCAAATGATAAGAAAACCAGCTTGGTACTAACCTTCATTGTTTTCAGTCTTGAGGCGGAGTGGGAAAAGTGAAGAGCTGAGTGAAAACTCTATAGGTACTGCACTGCAGTTTGGATTCTTTTTCATCAACTCATCTCGGACTTTGTCAAACAGATCACATAGCATTATGCGATCGTCCTCTAAGTTTGCCAACAAACATTTAATGTAATCTCTGATGATTAAAGATACAAATAATTCTGTAGTTAGTAATGCTTCTGGCCTCTTATTCTGACTGAATTGAAAGTATAACCTACATCGTCAACAACAATAACAAGTCAGGGTTCGCAAATACGCCAAATTTGGCGTATTTTACGCCAAAATTGTTCAGATGACTCCACTGAGGTTACGGAGGGAGTCACTTTGACTCCAAAAATTTTCGGTAACAAACAGGGAGCCACTTCGACTCCAGAAATTTTCGGTAACAAACACAGTTTTATCCTTACCTTTTTCGCAACAAATACAATTTACGTTAATTGTAAACGTTGTAAACCTTAATTAAATCATCGAAATTAAAGAATTATACTCCACGACAAAACAGGAAGAGGGTAAATTACGATCAAAGTTTACTCGATGACCGCCACCATGGATTTGAGCTTTCCAGGTCAGCGGACCGCCACATCTACGTCGTGTATCCCTCACGATAGTGTATACATGCCGGGACCACGTGCTGGAAAGTCTGATACTTGACTCCAAATATTCCAAAATGACTCCAAAATTTGTGAAGCAGAAGTCACACTGACTCCACTCATCAATAAAATTTGCTAACCCTGATAACAAGTCCTCAACAATTTATCATTCAAACAAGACTGACTAATGTTTTATTAATAATTATTACTGATTTTTTCAAAAGTTTGTGTAAACTCATGTGGGGTTGATTATCAGTAATTAAAATTTACATTAAAAATCTGAGATGTAAGCTTTATAGTCAGGGTTCGTACAGGTCATGGAAAACCTGGAAAGTCATGGAATTTTAAGAATTTCATTTTCAATGCCTGGAAAGTCATGGAATTTCATTTTCGGTCCTTGAAAGTCATGGAAAATTAACGTTTTCACCTTTGTGTGGTAGATTAGTCATACTGCAGATGACAAAGCAAGCCAGGATAACGTAAGATAAAAAGGAGTAATTAAACAGTGCGGACGGAAATGCATTTTGGTGGATACCAGAGTTTGTTTCTGTTGAACTGTTTAAGGGCCAAAAATTTGGTAAAACAGGTTAAATTTTCAAAATTTTAGAAACTGACAGCTAAACCTAAGGTCATGGAAAAAGTCAAGGAAAGTCATGGAATTTGAAGAACTCAAAAAAGTATGAACCCTGATTGTAACAAAGTAAGTAATGGCTAGTAACTGTGGGAGGTTACATTCTTAAATATGGTGTTCTATAGTATTACATTGTATTTCAGTGACAACAGTACAATTTATTTAGTGTGAAAATCACACTGGAAATAGTATAGAACAAAGAGCATTATTTTTAAAGCAGCTCGATCTACCACTTTGTGGCCTGAAAAAGATTGCTCCGGTCAACTTGTGGCAAGTCTAATGCCCAACATTACAGGGAAGTGAAATAAAAGGGAATAATGCCCCAGCTATTTTTTTGGAGAAGGATTTGCAAAGGTATTGCTCCAAGATGGAAATATTTTGCTAAGATAAAAAATAATATGGTACTTACAGTCTTTCCTGTTCTGGACGAATTGTTCCTGGATGACAGGGAAACGCAATGACTGCATTTGGTGGAGGAGGAATAGGAGCTAGACCCTTTAAAACACCTTTAAGCTTTATGTCTGTTTGAGCATTTTCAAAAGCACCATCAACTACTACCACTTGCATCTACAGAAAAAAGATGAGTGTAAAAATGAATAAAAATTAGAATAAATAATGCATTTCAACCTGTTTCAACAAGTGATTCAAATTAGAAATCTTATTTCTTGTCTGTTAACTTAATTTGGGATTCCATTTTCAGAAGTTCTGCTGGTAAAGATTGTGTACTGAGCAAGACCTGATCATCGTTTTTTATTTGCTTATTGCCAAGAAAGTCCCTACATCAACAATATTAGTCAAGGTTAAAAACATAACTGTTTTGTACACAGCTCTCAGGACAACAACAACAATCTTTATTTGCACTCACTCTTGCTCAAAAATAAATTACGACAAAGAAAATATTAAAAGTACAACAAACTTCTAAACTGAGATGCAATTAATTAACGCAATATTCTGTATCTTATTAAATGTTCTTTAATTTCTACTTTTGAAAGCCATAAGGTTTGACAGTCATCACAGAATTGTTTCATCTGGTACCCAGTGAATAATGCATGCCCCCTTCTTGTGTCATTTTAATTTTTTTTTCTGGACCTGATGTGTTGAATTCAATTTCAGGTCAGATAATGACAAGAGAGACTGTAAAACACAAGATGTTTGAATACAAACATAATTCTCGCTTAGGTGTGACACCAGCCAGTTGATGTCCAGGGCATCGCGCATAAGGTCAGCCCGGGAGGAAGGACATTTCAAATCTGTTGGAAGCAGGTAATTCTTTCCATTAATCTATAAACAAGGAAAAAAAAGATGATGCAGGTAAAATATATCATTTTATTAATACTGATTGAAAATTAATTATGGGTTTTATTTCAAATACAAAATAATCACTGCAAGTTTTATAACCTGCAGAAATCATCATTTAAAAAAGACAAACTTATACGAAAACAAAGAGAAACATTTTGAATTCACAATTTCTTGCCAAAGATTGGCCCCAAGGCATAACATTCATTTTGATTTCAAAAATTAATAGAGCATGAGTACTGTAGAAGTCAATCACCACATTAGCACATTTACTAATAATTAGCTTGCATTTGTGGTATTTATACTTGCTCACTATATAATGTCTGCTTGCAAGATTTCGGGAAAAATGCTGACCTTCTAGGCACAAAAATATATATTAAAAAGAAACATTAATGCTAACTTACATGCACTGTGGGGCCAGCAAGGTAAATGAAGGATAAAGACTCGTCACTACTGTTTGCATCCAGAAATGAGTGAACAGCCTGAAGCAACTCCGATGCCTTGCATTTGCGGTGGCACTTTACTAAAGTACCAAAATTAAAGTAGTAAAAGGAAAAAAATATCAACAACATAAAATTATTCTTAAACAAAGTAACAGGGTTTACTTTAAGTTACTGGCCTCATACTGGTCCCAGGGGTTATTCTTGAAAATTTCTCCACATGAGACAGAACTAGCCAAAAAGCAGTTGCAGAAACAAACCTCTGGGACCAGGGAAATTGCATTCAGAATTTGTCATCTTTAAATGTTATATCATATCTACTTCAGCTGTTATTATACATGTACACTCAAAAGTTCATTCATTGGTGAATTGTATGCATGACGATGTTGCTTTGAATTTATTTCGAGTCTTTCTTCACTAATCAATATCTAATACATGAATACAGGAGCATTTGCATAATTATAATAAATATGTATGCATATAAAATGGGTTGGACCCCATGAATAATAGCAGTAATAATAATAATAATAACAATAATAATAATAATTTAATGACAATAATAATATTAACAACAACAATAATAATGATAATGGGAATAATAATAATAATAATAATATTATTATTATTATTATTATTGCTGGTATTGTGAAAGGTTTCAAACCAGGAGTCATTCCATAAGTAGGTTGAGTATGATCGTCAGGGTGAACGTAGTCCTGAATAGGACTGTTGTTGTTGAGAGTGACTGATGTTTTGACAACCTGTGTGCTGGTCATCTTCAGAGTCAACGTGTGTTGTATCATGTCAGTTGATGGTATTAAACTCTAGTTATTATTGACCTGATTTGTCAATTAAGTTGCGATGTTATTGGCCATCTGTTAGTTAAGCTGTGATGTTATTGGCTATGAAGACTCATAATGTCATTTTTGACACTGGTGCATTTCGAGCCTTCTATTGTTTAAGTGTTTGGTCAGTCGGGTGCTAAGGTTTTTGCCAGTTTCACCGAGGTAAGTAGCCTGGTAGTCGCAGCATTACCAACATTATTAATATTTTATTATTTTCATAATTCATAATTTTTATTAGTTATAAAGTGAAATAATTTCACTGCTGACTCAGAATTATCATGCAACAGAAGACTTACCATCCCACTTATAATCTTCAAGCACATTTTCCAATTCCTGCAGCTGACTGTTGTGCATTTTATCAGTTTTATTACTACCAAAGCAGTTTATCAGTAGTGCATTCCTTTTAACCTCCTTGTTTCCTACCAATCAAAACAAGTTTATAGACATAAGAGGAATATCTCTGCCTGTAATGCAGCTGACTGTAGACAGGTAGTGAAGTGTACAGATTGTATTAAAGTCACATTGGCAATGGGAGGGTTGATGAAGCTGGCTGGAAGATTACTGCAGCTTACTTCTGATAACATCTACAATATGAATTAACATAGTATAGCAGAAATAAGGCTGAAAAGTGTCTCCTGGCCTCTTCAAAAACAAGATTGTCATTAACAAGAATGACTATTGAAATAGTAAGAATATATTTATTTATGTCCAGCTTACTGGTGAATTTTTTTATAGTACATGTAGTTAAAAAAAAAGCCATTATTTATGCATGTGTGTATAAAATGCGAGCCAGCGAGTCGTGCGAGCCATGCAGTCCATTGAAGAATCATTGAAAAAAACACCATAAAAATCGAAAACAGTAATGCGGAAAACATTAACTGAATCCTAACCATCGTAAATAAGTGTTTAACCCTAAACAGCACTTAACCCTAGCCCTAAAACGAGTGCTTGCATAACCCTAATCCGTAAAATGAAAGCTTAACCCTAATCAGTATAATGAGTGCTCAACTCCTCATCTGTAAATTTGCAGTAAATTTTACTTGTGTTTCCTTTTTTTTACCGATGCCTCGCGTGACTCGCATGGCTCGCTGGCTCGCAGTTTGTCAAGACCCTTTGTGCATGTATGTAGTGAGTTAAGTTTAATGGTGATATACCATAATATTCACCTTACTTTAGTTAAGGTATCACCAGTTGTAATGAATGTTACAATCAGATCTTATTCGTTATGAACTTTTCACTCCCACCATTCACCACTTTAGAACACAAGAAGGTTACTGGGTGGGGTAAAGACTTTAGGGACTGTTACTGGGAACAGGGGAAAAAAATTGGCCAATAGCTGAATGGCATGTCCCTAATACTGATCCCAGAAGTCTCTACTTAGGCCAGTTTCCATCTCATTTCTAAAGTGGTGAATTCATGGCCATCCTAGTGAGACACTATTTTGGCAGTAACATTGAGGCTTCTAGTAGCACTGGTTCTTAACTTTCATTTTTACTGCTAGAAGAAAGATGGAAAAAAAATACTCATGGCTGTCAGGAAATGACCCAGATTGGGGAGCACTATAAGTAGATCACCTTTAATACCTTTGCTCTCAAATACATCATCTTCATCATCAACTTGGTAGAGCATCTGACTAGCTAGTTTAGTCCTACTTCTCAATGCTGGGTCTTCATCAACTTCCACTTGGCTAGGAACACGAGCATCTGTTTTGGTATCCGGCAGCACTCTGTTTTTAAGATCATCATCGTCTTCAACCTGACTCGGAACACGAGCATCTGGTTTTGTATCTGACTGTGCTCTGTTTTTAGGATCATCATCATATTCAACCTGGCTAGGCAAACGAGCATCTGGTTTGGAATCTGACTGGGCTCTTTTTTTAGGATCATCATCATCTTCAACCTGACTTGGAACACGAGCATCTGGTTTTGTATCTGATGCTGTCTTTCCATTAGGACGGTCATCTTCTTCTTGACAGGGAATGCGAGCATCTGGTTTAGCAGCCACTGCTTCCTTGCCTTTGGGATCATCATCATCTTCAATCTGACAAGGACTGCGAGCATCTGGTTTGGTGTCATACCCAGCTTTAGCTTCCTGTGATTCTTGTTCTGAGTAAGGTAATGAAGTGGCTTTTGATGAATCTAAGAAAAAATTATTGATTTTATTCAGTATTAAAAAAATTCATTGGTGTCCATCAATTTTATGAATATTTTTAGGGTGTCTAGAAAACGACGACCTAGAAAACGAAGACCTACGACCTAGAAAACGACGACCTAGAAAACGACGACCTAGAAAACGACGACCTAGAAAACGACAACCTAGAAAACGACGACCTAGAAAACGACGACCTAGAAAACGACGACCTAGAAAACGACGACCTAGAAAACGACGACCTAGAAAACAACGACCTAGAAAACGACGACCTAGAAAACGACGACCTAGAAAACAACGACCTAGAAAACGACAACCTAGAAAACGATGACCTAGAAAACAACGACCTAGAAAACAACGACCTAGAAAACGACGACCTAGAAAACAACGACCTAGAAAACGACGACCTAGAAAACGACGACCTAGAAAGCGACGACAGTGACGGGGTAGCTCGAAGGATTAAGGGGTTAGAGGGGTACAGAGGGTGGGAAATAAGAGGACGATAGGAGGGAATTATAAGGGGTGAGAGGTGGGCGAAGAAGGAAAATTTTAGAAAAATAGTAAATATTATTTGTACCGCGTGGCTAAGGGTATGAAGCCGAGGATTAAAAATTTTCACGTTTAGGCGGAAAAGCTCCATTGATTTATTCATTAACGTAAACCTTCGTTACATGTACCCCGCGAGATACCTACATCTATTGTTCTTGCGTTATTTTCATAACACGGTTTATAAAACCATCTCTCACATTTTTAAACAGCAGTTACAGAGTGCCTAGTGTCCTCGCAGGAGCTATTGTTTTGTCTTGGACATTGCATTGTGCATTGCATGAAAGTGATGGAAGAATTAAAGATGAACCGAAGTGAAATTTTTAATTTTGCTCTGCGGCGTTGTCTCTATTTCACATGATGTAATAATTTATTTCTGAACAATTCAAAAGTTCTACCGGAGATCTCACTGCATATATACCACGCTATCGGACCTGTGAGGAAAGAGAAACTCCTAGGATGATACGATTCAAATCTTACAGTTTAAATACAGTTCAAATCTGATGACATGTCAACCTGTCAACCTTCATTGTGTCCCACATAATATTTCACAATTCTCGTTACCGGTATGCTGCCGTTTCATGTATGGAAAGGTACTGGAAAATGTTGAAGCCCTTCTTTCTTTATTTTGAAAATATAAACTGTTTGTTTACGGTATTGAGCTGTGAACACAAAAACGGCACGTCTGATTTATTTCCTGTTTGATTTATGTGGGCTTGAACTTACCGCTATAAACGACGCACCAGTGAAGTAGTGTATATTATTTAGGTCATTTAGATTTGATGGAAATTTGTTTAAATTGATATCACGATAATAAATAGGTCAAAGCAAAGCTTTTGCTTCCAGTAGTCAGTCAGGTTGAATCATGACTTCATTGACCATACTAAAGGAAAATTTGACTTGAGAAACTTTTTCAGTGGAGCTCTCACGCGCTCGCGCAAAGGGAGCACAATTGGTAACAAATTTGGTTACCTTTGCATGGGCGCCATTCCAATCAAAACGTCTGGTTTAAATTTTCCGCAACTTCCATGCAGTACCGTATGGAACAGCATTTTCGCAATATATACGAAAATTTTCGAAAATTATCAATGGGAAGTTTTCTTTCCGCATTCAAATTTGCTCCCGAATGTCTAAAATTTCTGGTTGAATGGTTCGCATTTCGGAAACGTTTCCGGAAGTCTGGGAACTTTTCTGGGAAAATACTGTACCAATTGCCGCTGTTTCCAAAGTTTCTTAAGTTTTGGGTGAATGGAAAGTGCCCAAAATGCATCCAAGAAATTTTGGTTCTGAGAGAATCGTCTGCACGTACTTCGATGTGCAAAAAAGTGTGCTGCACGTGCAAATTAGACCTTTTGACCTTAGCATTACTTATAACCAGCCCCGGGTAACTAGCGGCTATGAGCGATTTGCGTGGGTGTTTGGCACGTTTGATAAGATTACACTGAGATTTGCTATGAATATGCTATTTTGGTTTTGTCCGGGGATGGGGCATTTCTCACACTTCTATTAAGCGCCCTCCACTCCCCGCGGTTTTTTTTTAGGTCGTCGTTTTCTAGGTCGTCGTTTTCTAGGTCGTTGTTTTCTAGGTCGTCGTTTTTTAGGTCGTTGTTTTCTCGGTCGTCGTTTTCTAGGTCGTTGTTTTCTAGGTCGTCGTTTTCCAGGTCGTCGTTTTCCAGGTCGTTGTTTTCTAGGTCGTAGGTCTTCGTTTTCTAGGTCTTCGTTTTCTAGGTCGTCATTTTCCAGGTCATTGTTTTCTAGGTCGTCGTTTTCTAGGTCGTCGTTTTCTAGGTCGTCGCTTTCTAGGTCGTTGTTTTCTAGGTCGTCGTTTTCTAGGTCGTCGTTTTCTAGGTCGTTGTTTTCTAGGTCGTCGTTTTCTAGGTCGTCGTTTTCTAGGTCGTTGTTTTCTAGGTCGTCGTTTTCTAGGTCGTCGTTTTCTAGGTCGTAGGTCTTCGTTTTCTAGGTCGTCGTTTTCTAGACACCCATATTTTTACTTGACTGTATTGTCTGAAATTGCGGCTTCTTTGAGGAGGTTGCCATAATGTGCGCTTGTGATAACTGTTAGATTACATACTCTGTGGATTGAAAGCTACTGTGGAACAAGACACTTGCTCAAAACTTTATACTTTGACAAATCTGTTTCTTATAGGAAATGTATTATCAGGTCAATCTTCAAGAATCTGGAATCTATTTTTGCCTTGACTTTTGCCCAATTCTTGCTAGTATCAAGTCTCAACTTACTTCTAAATGGCACAGTGACATCAGCAAAGTTACAGTGGAAGAGTCATTGCTAGTCTTGCTAGCAAAAATTAATTCCAATTCAGTGAAATTCGGTGGTTATTGATGCCACTTTTGCTCTTTATACATTGCTTCACAGCATTTTCTAACATGACTAAATAATAGGAACACTGCCCAAAAATGTCTAGTAAGACATTTTTATTTTTAAAATGAAAAAAAATTTGCTCTTTTGCATAGCCTTGTAAAATTACAAAAAAATTTATATCACTCTACCCTTATAATAACAGATTAATTGACTACAAACCAACCTGTTTCATGGAGTTCAGACTTGTCACTCTCAGAAAGTTTTTTTGGAAGATCACAACCTTCTTCAATCTCATCTATAACATCCAGTCTCTGTACAGCTGGGTTTTTAAGAAAATCAAGGAGATCTTTGATTGTTTTTTTTGAATGAATCATGTTATCAAAGAGTCCTGTCATTTTCCCATTTTCTCCTTCCTCCATTTGTCGAACTTCATCAACTGACAGATTCATGGCTGCAGCCAGACCTTTCCAGTTATGATCGTTATGGTTATTGATATTCATCATCCTCTCAATCTTTGTGCGCATTGCAAAAGGAATGTCCTTAACAAGAGAATCTGGATTATATCAAACAAAAAATAATTTACCTGGTGTAGTTTTTACCCCTGGAAAAATAAGTTCTTTTAAATAACCAAAAGCTAAAATGGGATTTTCAAAATGGTAGTTACCAGTTAGTGCCTAATAAATTTAACTCAGGCGTGTTGCATGACGTAGGATTCACACAGTTTGGAAAGAGTTTTGTGTGCACAATTCTGTGGATTGCAATGTTGGTCAACAGAAAAGTAAAAAATGATGTTGGCTGTTAATTAATACAGTTTTTGTGTAGCAACCAAAAACAAATACTGGCTGTATCACCATATGCCAAAGGCAAAGTGGCCAAAAAAAGACAAAACAAAACAAAATTAAAAATCAAAATCAAACAAAACAGGAAAATTAACTTGCAGCTTCTGGCCAGGGATAGTAGTAAAAGCTTTAAATTTAAACTGTCTATTTTCTCTACAACCAGAAATTACACACATTAAGTAAAAAAATGTTTCTTTGCACTCAGGTGATAAAGTATAGAATCAGTTGGTAGATAAACCTTCTCTTTTTCTTTTTAGTGTGCTATTAAAGGACAAAGGGAGATCATTTTATGTTCCAGTGTATATATATATAACAGGTAGGCTTACCCTGGGTAAAACCTTTATTCTGCTGTTTGTTGGTGGCTGATGAATTTTCAGGCAATGGATTGATCTCAACATCTGGTTTCTGTCCAGTCGTGAGTGATTGCTGTTCTACACCATAGTAATATGTTTTATGGCCGCTTCCTGCTGGTGCCGAGTATGGTGGAGGAGGTGAACGGATTGTGAGGTCATTGTTTTCATTGTCACTGGATAGTGGAAAGCTGTTCCCTCTTCTCATTGGAATTTCTGGTAAAGTCATTTTAATCAAAATAGTCTGAAATTTTACTTGACAGTTGATGGAGTTATGTGACATGAGGTAGGATGTATTGGCAAGGTAGTGTTACACTAGTACTAGTGGTGCACATACAAAAATGAGCCGAACTGGACATCACTGGGAATTGACTAGAAATATGTGTCTTGCAAAATCTTGTGAATTTCCAAGGAATGAATGGGTGTCCAGCTGTGACTATCATTTTAGAAAATGGGTTGGTAACATACTAAAAATACTTTTTTGTTGTGGTGGTTTAATTGTGAACCAAATGATAAAATAGAATCATAAATATATTGTCATACATATTACCAAACCCAAGAGAGTGGCAGATCTAGGATAGGGGACCGGCTGGGACCCCACCCTATTTTTAGGCGAAATTAAAGCCCTCAGGGGTCGCAAGATAATATTTTCAAGGCCCCTTTAATCTTACGATCTGGATGAGCAAGCCCCCCGCTCCCTCTCCCACTTAAGCGAATTTACACCCTTTCTGTACAAATCGCCCGGCCCTTTGTTCGTTATTAAAAAGCAATGACAAATAACCGATTTGCCTAGGGAATCATTCTGTTTTTTCTTTTCCTGGGAAATGTGAAATTTATTTCTTTTGTCCAAAGCAGTGTATACGTAACTTTGACAATTTCCGTGTTTAGCGTGGGTGTGTAAAGGTGTAATTATTTTAACCTTACTTGAGATAAACACTTAGCGTGACGGTTGTAGAGGCTTGCAAAATTTTATCAGTTTCCTTGTGCACCATCAACTCACCTGCTTTTCCCCGTAGTTTTCTGTCTTCTTGCTCCAGTTCGTCCGCCAAATCGTCATTCTTTAAGTCAGGATCTCGCAAGGCATTTAAAAACAGAGAATAAGCGTTCGGGCCTCTCTTCTCCAGTAAACTGAGCAAGGTTTGTGTTCCAGTGGTAGCCCCGCGCTGCGTAGTTTTCGCCACGATTTCCTCCACGTCCCCAGCACTGAATATCGGCTTAAGATGCCCGGCGGCTAAAAGGTCTGGCTGTGAAACCCTTTTCATTATCTCAGAAGTCTTGTTTGCAAGAACTTTTTTGTGAGTAGGATCCATGGTAATTTAATTGAGGAGAATCACTGCCAATTTTGTAACTCTTCAGTTCGCTTAGAACTATTCGATCTCTCTTCTTCGAGGTCAGAGAAAGTGTAACAAGTTCATCGCCCACGCGTTGGTAGAAATAAGTTTATCCGAAACCCGTCAAAATCCAAAAATACGACCAGGGATTCTCCCTTCCAGGGAAGTTGAGCTTTTCCGGTCCCTTTCCTGGAAACGCGGGAAATCTGACGAAGATTTGTTGTTTTGTTGCTTGGTTTTTGATTGGTTCATCATCACGCACGAGTGACTTCGTGAAATGTCCGTGCAGGTTTCGCTTTCCGGATTCTTTTTTCACTCGGTCTAGTCCTCTCTCGTCTTTTCCCCTTGATTTTCGCTTGGAAACGAGGTAAAAGCAAATCGTCGTGTGAAATATAAGCTGACCCCTGTTTTAGGAGGGATTTGGCGGTTTTCTACTTCTACAATTGCGGAAATTTTACGCTTAGAGGCCCTTGCATCTATAAAACTTTCATCAAAGCTAATGAGTGGGTGCATTGACGTATTTACTTTATCGTTTCACTCTACATGGTTTTGAAAGCTTCGTGAACATGGCCCCGTTTCCTTGGTTGTGGAATGTTTAAAGTTGTAACGCGTTGAATGGTTTTATTTTCGTTTTGTGGAAAATTAAGTGAATTTCTCCACTGCAAGATTTTCAGCTGCGTTGCTCGAGTTGCGTGAAAACTGCTTTCGTCGACATGGTGGCCTCGTACTCAATGAACAACGTCTACGAGACGTGATCAATGGTATTCTTAGAGGCCCTGAATGAACTGATGAAGGGTCGATAAAGTTGCCCTCAAGTGGAAGAAATTAACCCTTGGCTTGAAAATGGCTAATGGAACCGTTGAAGCACTATATCCTTATTCGTACGAAGCAGGCGACGGGAGAGTCATCTCTTTCTCGGCCGGAGATAGGTTTACGTTACTGAACAAGACAAACGGAGATTGGTGGCAAGTTAGAAAGGGAAGTGAAAAACCCATGTACGTTCCTGCCACTTATATGAAAGAAATAACTATTCCTATTTACGAAAATATCGAATTTAAAATTACTTGCCCTCAGAATGGCGAGGCTGTTGCGAGGACTGAAAATGGGCAAAGCTCTGAACGCGGAGATTACAAAAATGAATCAAATGGAGAGACAGCAATCCACCAAGACAATGAACTTGAAAATCACAACAGAAGCGTAAACATAGGCACTGAAAATAACGGCGAAGATACCTGCTATATTTTAGATGATACATGCCCTGTTTCAGACGATTCCAATGGTGCTGGAAACGTTCTGTCAAATGCAAAATTGTTAGCGAGGTCTCTAGAGAAGGTAAGACTATTTTACGGTGATTTATTTTGTGATTTGGCTTGTTTGCATCTGGCGCAGACTTTGCAATTAATATTCTGTGTTGGTATTGTGTTCGTATAAAAGTAGCTTTTGTTACCCTGTTGATAAATCAATAGAATTTGATACCTAATACCAAAGGTTTATACTCAGATGCTAGTTGCTGTTAATTCGATGTAGGACAAGAAGGCTGTTACATGTACATGAACGTTGGGGTTAATTGTTGTTTTGTTTTGTTTAAGTAGTCTACAGTTTTCCTGTGGACATAAAAGCCAAGAAATGTCGTACAAAATTAGTCCTTATGTTTTAAAGTTCTTTTAAAAAACAACAAAACAAAACAAAATGTTATTGAACAAATCAATTCTTCGTGTACTGTAAACAGTTGTTTCACCATGATGAGAAGGTTGTTGATCTGGCGAATATGTTTTAGAATCTTGATGAAAAATATAATTGCCCTCCATAATCCTGTAATTATTTTAATAAGCCAGATTCTTACTCCTTAGTTTTACAGTGATACAGTATTGTTTTGCTCTCTTTTGTTATGAACATAATGCAGCTGACAGTTTTGTGTCCCAAGCATTAGACCAAACGTTACAAACAGTAAACTTGAACTTTGAAAAACTGTTATGCTTACAATTTTTCAAACACATTGCAATCCGTTTGAATCTTCTTTAAGTTTGTACATCTGTGCTTCCTTTTGTGTTTACTGTAGTATTTATTCCTTCTTTTCATGTTTTCAGTGATTTTTTTGCACTGACAGTTTCCACTGTAGGATTTTTTATAAATTTCTTGAGACAGCTCCTGTTAAATGTGTAGTTCCAGAAAATATCCAGACCCCCACCACGGAGGGAATGTCACTTAGGACCCCCCCACCTCCCTGGATTTTCCATTTTTGCAGGGAACTGATGACCCCCCACCCCCTCGGAATTTCCACAAGTGTGACAAAGACCCCCCAACCCCTCTGGAAAAGTTCATTTTCACGAAGAAAGACTATTAAAGTAGAAGAATGAAGCCATTTATGGTTAGTACGAAACGGTTTCCATCAGAAGCTTGTATGCTTCTGTTTCCATTTATTTGAGTGATCTCGCAACATTAGAACGCACTACACCACCACAAAGTAACCTGATCCGCAATTTTTGCTCATCTCTTACTTTAAATGAAACAGAGAAAGTTAATAAGTCCGTTATATTTGTGAATTTACCTTAATCAGGGCAAGCTTACGATTTGTTATTCGTCTTCATGGGAGTAATGTTGATAGAATTAACGCCATTTCGTGCGGGAATGCAATTAACAAGTCAAACTTACGACCACAAAATTAATGCAAAACAAAGAGAAGAATAAAAATTCTGAATTCTGAAATGGTAACAATGAATACCCCCTGCATCTTGAAGGGAAATCAAGTTCAATTTACTGTTTTTCGATCGACTGATGCGACATGATGCGCGATGGCCGTATAACTGTTTGGTGAAATCGACACCATTTCAGCGAGAATTCGATCATGAACATGCCACACCTTCAACCACAAAATTAAGGGAAAATGAAAAGGAGAATAAAATCTCTACACTTTAAAATGGTTACAATGTACAGCTTGTGCTTCGTGAGGCAAAATTCCCACTCTACTGATCGATCGACTAACGCAACGTGATGTGTTGCACGCGTTGATGTTTTGAGGGAGACTGGTAACGAGTAATGGCGGCCGAATACACGAGCATGCGATAAAACGAGTTGTAGTCGGTCTAATTCCTTTGAAATTACATCCATAACGCTTTTGGAAGAAAGGAAACCTGGTTAAGATCAAAAGGAACAATCTGAAGTGATATGTTTCAAGTTATTTATGTCCTAAAAATGATCTACCAGGTCGGTAAGAAGCAATGTTCGAACTCAGGTCGAAAACGAAATGATATTGACCCCCTGGAAAGTGATTTTATGGTCCAACCCCCCTCCCTTCTGGAATTTCCTGGGCCTCTGACCCCCCCACCCCCCTGGAGTTTCCAATTCCCTCCGTGGTGGGGGTCTGGATATTTTCTGGAACCACACAATATGTTATTATTATTATTATTATTATTAATTTCTATTATTTTACCAATGCAATGATATCACTGTACTTCTAGGCTGAGCAAATAAAATTAATGATGCAAAGAGTAATATTAAATGAAACATAATAGAGTTAAGAATCACACCTGACCAGAGCCAAGTTAGCACTAGTCCGCTGTTAAGTTTACAAATACAGGATTGATATCAGTGCTGAACAGAAAAGTACAACATTTAGTATGGTTCAGAATGATTGGTTTGAATGTAATACCTTATTGGTACCTAATTTCAGGTTTTTCGCGATTTAGGAAACATTGCGAAATTAAACACCCACGAATAAAAGGCCCTGTGAAATTAAACACGCAAAATGTATTACCCATATAAAAATTCAAATCACAGGAAAAAATGAATACCGGTAACATTTAATAACTACAGCATACACTGTACGGGTTATACGTGTCCACAAATATCAACAAAACAATTACAAGCTGGTTTCACTGGTACATTCCATTCTGTGACTGTGTCTTCTGTTGGGAAATAATGTTAATATGCGTTTTTCTTGTTTCATTTTATCTCGATATTTTAAAAATTTCAGAAGATTGAAAAATAAAATCAAGTTAACCCATTCGCTCCAGGAGATTTTGCTGAAAAACGCGTTTTGAAGCTAGTCGAGTGGTTTTCTGGTCACTGTCATGCTATAAAGAGCTAAAACTTACCACAAACCGGTTTACAGGTCATACACTTGGCGGCCTTCTGATCCAGATGCAAAATATCAGCTTGCGAAGTTCGGGCATGCGCAGAAAGCAAAATTTCGACATAGTTTTTGGGTTTACAGTCAAACCAGGTCAAGCGTTCCCGTCGCTAACGAACTAATGAATTCATTCACGGAAAAATGATTTCGTTTGTTGATTCAATAATCCATTCATAAAATGAACAATCCAATATTCATATTTAGCCTCGATTCCATAATCGAATGTTGATTCGATTACTGTTTTTTGAAAAACTACACTTTCCACAAGTTGACCTCAGAATATTGTTTTTTCCTCTTTTTTTTCTGACAGTCGAGTGCTGGCGAGTTCTAAAGTTCAAACCCAAACAAACTGTTACATGTACGCCAGTTTGCTGCCAGTAATCTGTGCAACAGACCTAGGCCTGACCTCTCAGAAAACACAACGGTCAAACTAAGGTCAGTGTATGTGCGGTGATTGGTGGATTTCGATCCTCGGCCTTTGTCAGTTTCTCATAGTTTCTTTGCGTTTGCGGTCTGTCTATTCTAGCTGTTATTTTGATTAAAGGCAATGAAAAACGCAATCGTAAACGGCAGGAAAAAGGAAGCAAATACCATTGAACACAACAGACAAGAATAAAGAACAGGTAGATTTTGTTCATAAACCAAATCAACATTTAATTATTGAATCGAGGTCCAATTTGACTGCTGGATTATTCATTTTATGAATGGATTATTGAATCAACAAACGAAATCATTTTTCCATTAATGAATTCAATAGTTTGTTAGCGACGGGAACGCTTGACCTGGTTTGACTGTAAAAGTGACACAGCAGTCTTGACTTTTACTTTTCGCTTTTCTTGCCTCATTTTTTTTTTCTCTTGCTGGGCATTTAGTAGGCTTCATTTTGGTGGGAAGAGTTTTTAGGAAAGCTTTTAGGATCTTAGGATTTGGTGAAAGGAAAGGTAGGTGGGTAATGGAACAAGATTTTCATGGAGATTTTCAGGTCCTTGTCACGTGGTTTTTTGCTTCTTTCTCCGGTGTCCTTGACTGAATTGTGCTCATTCTGGTATGGTTTGAAAGATCTCTTCACTCTGCACAAGTTAGCGAAGAAAGTTGTCCTTGATCGTTAAAACTGATGACGTCACAAAGGGTAGAAAGGACCTGGATCTGCACGGGCGGTTACGGGCGGTTCAGGGGCGAATGGGTTAAGAATACTTGAGTTGTAAATTTTAATGCCCTTTTCCATATTTGCTCTTTGAAATTGCAAAAATAAAACTCTGTGAAATACTACTATCTTGCAAAATTAAGTGCCAATAAGACAGCTAATGCAATCGTTAGGATGCACTGGTGACAAATTTAGATATTTGGCAGGATTGTCCTTGGGTTATTATTTGTTGAGTGATACAATGTAGATACAGCTGTACAGTGGTATAACTTAATGGTAATCTCATTCAATGAAAAAAAAGAAAACGTAAATTCCAATTAGCAGACAGTTGTGTCAGAGCTGTGGAAATGATCACAAGCGATATTATTAACATCTTGTAACTTTGAATATCTTTGTGTAGAGTGGTGCCCGTCCAGGTGGCAGCTTTTCAATAACTAAACCTGAACGCCCCAAGTCGTTGTCACTCCCTCCTGGTTGGGTTGTAGTTACTGACGAGGCGAGTGGTCGGCCCTGTTATATGAACTCCAAGACAAATGAAACAAGTTGGAAACCACCAAGAATATCACGTGCTAAAACTCCACCACCTAGCCCTGGGGTAAGGATATTTAACAGTTAATGAATGAGTCTGAGTATCTTATGAAGAATTATGGAGATCAAGGAGGGTATTATCGGCCGAGGCGGATAACACCCTCCGAGATCTCCATAATTCTTCATATGATATGAAAGCCGAATTCAATAACTGTTTTATTATTCATTCAAAATAATTCCTAGGTTAAAAACATAGCTAAAACATGCTTACCTCCATCGATCCATCGATGTTCAGTTCATCTTTGATAGTGTACGTTTAGGTTTGTCCAGCTCCGCAAATATTCTCCAAACAGCAGATGTCGCCCTTCAAGTTGTCTTCTTGCTGTTCTTGCCATGTTTTTAGCCATTTTTTCGCCTAGTTCTTACTCTTGAAATGAGTGAAATGTCCACCATTTTTTCAAGTTCACTACCAAAACAACTCAAACTCATCCCCAGGTCTTCTCGGTTAACTGTGCCTTAACCTGCGAAAATGTTGCATTTTTGACGTCATTTCTTCGTTAAAATCAAAATTCTTCCCAATTTGGTCATCAGTAACTGGTTATGGTGAATTTAACCAACTGCCTCGCTTAAGTGGAAGGTGGGTGCCTGGGATACCCAGGGGCTTCCACTGTGGCCAGCCAGCCCCTAGATAGAAAAACTGCCCCCATGGCTGGCAAATCCCCGCAACCCAGCCATGAGCCCCCATTCCAGGCACCCGTCACACTGATCAAACAGTGGAAGGAAGAAAAATAGGGATGGGAGGGGGGGGGGAAGACGCTAAATGAACCGCTCCACAGACCACTGCACAAACACTCGATGAACAACTCGCAGATCCTAGCCGTGTACAAAGCTACCACACACCATGTGAGCCTGCACTTATGGGATTGACCGCTGGATGCCCGCTATGCTCGTGGGCCGCTTGACCGCTAAGCTTGTAGACCGCTTGACCGCTAAGCTTGTGGACCGCTAGACCGCTTAACTTGTGGACCGCTCAACTGCTAAGCTTGTGAACCGCTTGACCGCTATGCTTGTGAATTGCTTGACCGCTACGCTTGTGAACCGCTTGACCGCTAAGCTCGTGGTGGTTAACTTAGTTAAATTACATTTAACCAAATTTAACCAACTGCCTCGCTTAAGTGGAAGGTGGGTGCCTGGGATACCCAGGGGCTTCCACTGTGGCCAGCCAGCCCCTAGATAGAAAAACTGCCCCCATGGCTGGCAAATCCCCGCAACCCAGCCATGAGCCCCCATTCCAAGCCGAAGGGACTCTCCGAGCTGACGCAGCCAGATCGGAGAGGGAAAGAGGGGCTCAGGGCTGGGGGAAGCCCTGGCCCCGAACTACCCAAGTCCCGAGGCACCCTACAAGGACAACTAGGAAAAGAGAAAGATACGCAAGAAAATACCTGTCAAGTGAGAAGGCTTGCTACCCCCACGATAGTACTGACGGGAGTGTGAATATAGATCTGATACGCATCGCTAGACCATCTGCCAAGTGTCTTGATGAGGTGATCTGGTAAGCCATGAGAGGCTGCTGAAGTAGCAGCGCCAATGCGGAAGCTATGACCGGTGTAGCAACCAGTGACCCCAGCAGCGGAGAAGATAGACTGAATACTGGATGTCAGCCATTGGCGATGTAGAGGGGTGCCATCAGAGAGAAGGAAGAGTGGGCCAGGAGTTGAGCCACGGACGTGTAGATACTGGGTAAGGGCGCGCACAGGGCAGAGATCACGTTTACCAGCACCAATGTAAATATGGCAACCTTGGCGAAAGGGGTCCGTCTTAGAGCACTTAATATGAATCCTGAAGCTGCTAGGATTGACTAGGGAATCTGCTTGGACATCACTGACAGCAAGGTGGATGTCAGGATTGAAGGGAGAGTTGACAGTAAACTCACCAGCACGTAAGAAACCAAAAAACCCGAGACAGCAGGCAGCCAAAAGCATTGTATGGTTGTAGTCAGAGAAGTTCAAGGACTGGAAGATAATGTGCATCAGCTCGATTGTGATGGGTTGGCGCTGACGCTTATTTGAGCCTTGGTGACGTTTGATGCCCCGCAACACCCGGTGTAACTGAAGGCAACCAACCAGCGGAGAAGGATGACCCTCCTCAATGTGAAGGGACCGAATTGCTGAAAGGTAAACCTTTATGGATGAATGGTGAAGAGTATCTGCAAGATGACAGCAGAAACGGATGAGCACGTCTTCGCTGGCTGGAAGAGCTGATCCCGAAGGCGATAGGCTATTGTCCTGAGCACAGAAATCCAAGAAGCGGCGTTGGGCAGAAGCATAGACTTTCCTAGTGGAGGGGGCAAGACCCTGAGTCAAATAGAAGTGGTATTTATCTGACAGCGAAGATCCAAGTCCGAGAGGAGCTGCTGCGGAATCTGGGTTGGAATGGAGTCTGCAAGAGGAGCTAGCCGGCGAAAACGCTGAAACTGAAAGCGAGACAGGGAGTCAGCAATGGGGTTAGACTTCCCTCTAACTGGGGAGGCAGTGAAGGAGAAGGAGTGACGAGCTGCCAACAGGGACAGATAGCGAACCAAGGACATGATGGTAGGGGCTCTTGAAGTGCCAGACCGCAAAATGTCCACCACTGAGCGGTTATCTGATAGGAAGTTGACCCGTTTGGAGGCCCACTGGGGACTCCAGAGGTAAGCTGCCACGACGATAGGGAAAAGTTCCTTGTACTCGATAGACTGAGAGACCTGTGATGGGAGCCATGCACCTGAAAACCAGTGACCCTGGAAGACTGCTCCATAACCAAGAGCCCCAGAGGCATCTGAAGAAACCTCGAAGTCAGGAATTGGAGCCCACTGGGGGTACTGAAGAAAGCTGCAACCATTCCAAGACTGGAAAAACTCTTGCCACCAGGCTAGGTCAAGAAAGAACTCTTGATTGAGACGAATCGGGTGGTCATCGCGTCGAAAGGCACATAGTAGGTTAATCATTCGGCGCAAGAATGAGCGACCTTGGGGTACGACTTTGCAGGCATGCTGAAGGTGACCTATTAGGGACTCCAGATCCTTGCGTTTACACCAACGCTTTTGTGACCAATCTTCCAACAAGGCAGTTATCCTATCAAATTTGTCCTGAGGAAGGCGTGCCAGCAGATTAAGAGAGTCCAGTTCAATGCCCAGGATGGTTAGGCACGTCGACGGCCCTTCTAGTTTGTCTGGATGGAGGGGGATGCCAAGCTTAGAAAAACAGTCAATTGACCTGTCCAGATTATGTTGACAAACAGAGGAGCCGGGAGGGCCCAGAGTGTGGAAGTCATCAAGGTAATGCATCAGGAAGGTGACATCGTAGTTTTGCTTGGCCACCCACTCCACTAAGTCTGCTATACATGTGAAGATATATGGAGCTGACCTGACACCAAAAGGCAGGATCATATCAACATAAAAGGCACCACGCCATTTCATACCCAGCAACTGGCGATCTTCTGTATGGACTGGCACAATACGGTATGCATTTTGCACGTCAAATTTCGCCATGAGGGAACCCCGCCCCAGCCGCATTATGCCTGCAATAATGTCATCTACCTTCATGTACTGCAGAGAATAATCCTCGCCCGCAATTCCGTCGTTGACACTGTGCCCGGCAGGGCTAGACAGGTCCAGGATAAGACGCCATTTGCCAGGTTGGTGGCGTTTGGGGATGACGCCGAAACGACTCACATGGAGGACAGGGAGGGGAGGCTGGGAGAAGGGGCCCGCCACCCTGCCTGACTGAACTTCCGACTGCAAGTAATTGTCAATGACCTGAGGGTTCAGGAGTGCTGAAGCCATATTCCCTGTTGCCGACTTCAGGGAAGTACTGTAATTGAAACCTAGGTGAAAACCATCGCGAAGGCCTTGGACCACATATGCAACTTTGTCTGGGTTAGGATGATGACAGAGTTCATGCTGGAATCTATCCACATTGATGGGAGTAAGCTGAGAAACTGGTCTTAAAGGACAAACAGCTGGAGAACACAACGAAGAACTGGAACTTGGCAGACCCTGCTGCTGAGAAGGTAACACAAAAGGAGAACGCAACTCTAACGCTGAAAAATTACCATGAGAACCAACGTGAACAGGAACAAAACTATTTACAGTTGAATTGGCTAGAGGTTGCCTAGCGACGGTGGAGACCCCCCTTTGACTGAGAAGGGGAGCGGGACCGTTCTCTCCGCGCGGACCGGTGAGGGCAGTGGATGCGGGGGTGGTCCCCGTGGCACGATTCACAGGAGTGACGAAACCGACAGCGACCAAAGGGCCAGCGACAGCGCCCGTCGTTCCAGGAGTGGCAATACTGGCTAGACCGGGGATTGCCTGAAGACCCAAGAGGCTCTGATAGTGACGAGGCAGAGGAAGTTGAGGAGCCTGAAGCAGTTGAGGTGGTCACTGGAGATCTGGTGTGAAAGTTGTAGAGGTCTGGGTGCATGCGAGACCAGTCGGTTGAACCTGAGGCTGCGGCTTCTTTTCGGAAGGCGATGTCGTAGTGGAGCCACGATTTGTCAGAAAAGCACCTTGCTGTCTGGATGATGAGTAACTTGTACTGATTTAAATCTTTGCAGCGAGAGGGGAAGGTGTGGCAAAGAATCATAGAAAAGATTGTGAAGGCTTCAATCCAGGTGATGATGTCTGCTATTTCAATGACCCGTTTCTTCGACCCTGATACCACCAGTTTTCCCTCCAAAAACGCTTGGGGTTCGATTTCTTGAGCTCTGATGTTGTCCGGAAGGAGGTCAGCCAAGTCTACAAAAAGCCCTGCGGTAATTTTAGAAACAAGCTTAAAGGGGACTGGAGCATAGCCAGGGCCCACCACAAATGCTTTGTTGAGGTTTGGAAGCGTAGAGGACTCGGTTCCGGTCGCGCCACCACAAGAGCCCCCAACCACTACAGGCAAGTTGGCGGAGGACGTGGCGGGAAAAGAGGAGACTACCGAAGGACCGCCAGATGAGCTGTACGTTGAAATAAATGAGGGCACAACAAGCGTACCTGAAGACTGGGAGGTAGAGCCAGGGGTACTGGAGCTAGAGGATGCCGGAGACTGCGTAGAAGTCGAAGTCGAGGAGAGAGGAACAGACGCCGCGGCCGTGTTCGAGTTCCCGCCACTGGAATCTCGAAGGGAAGATAGCAACGGAGGGAGCGATTCCGCGAGAGCTCTTGAAATTGCCTGGGCTAGCGCGTTGGTGTCCGGCAGGGAAACAGGTTGACTTGGCGGAGAAGCCGAGGTGTTAACTGTAGGAGCTGGGGTAGAACCGCTAGAAGAAGGCGAAGACGCGGTAACCGGGGAAGACATCGTTGACAAGCTGTTGTTCGTGGTACGCATCCTGAACGAACGTGACGACCCGCACGCTTTGAAAAATAAATGAAAGAAAAAAGGATACAAGAAAAAGCACACTGTAAGACTGACGCTCCAAAGATCGCTAAAAAAGGCGAAAGACGCTAAATGAACCGCTCCACAGACCACTGCACAAACGCTCGATGAACAACTCGCAGATCCTAGCCATGTACAAAGCTACCACACACCATGTGACCCTGCACTTATGGGATTGACCGCTGGATGCCCGCTATGCTCGTGGGCCGCTTGACCGCTAAGCTTGTAGACCGCTTGACCGCTAAGCTTGTGGACCGCTAGACCGCTTAACTTGTGGACCGCTCAACTGCTAAGCTTGTGAACCGCTTGACCGCTATGCTTGTGAATTGCTTGACCGCTACGCTTGTGAACCGCTTGACCGCTAAGCTCGTGGTGGTTAACTTAGTTAAATTACATTTAACCAAATTAAACGTGTGCTTTTAGCCAATCAGAATTGGGGAAATATTTTGAATGAATAATAAACTCTGTTTACTAATACTGGTGTTAATCCATAGCCTGAATTTCATCCGATTACTTCGAGTCGTTATTGCTCCCTCAGTAACGTCTGAATTGACCAGCCGTTTAATGCCGTCGAGTGACGTCACTACTCCTTGACCTTTCCTTTAATTCATACAGAACTGCTTTATTTTTTGCGATCGTAATTCATGTTTAACGGTCAAACTGTCAACTGCATGCAGCACAACTCTGAACTGGTTGTACTAAATTCTACAATCAAACTCGGTCACAATCACGCAGTGCAATGAACACACACACGGAACACGTAGTTCAAAAACACAATGATTCGCTGTAATTGAAAAGATGCTATTTGCAGGGGCACACAACGAGAATATACCTCAAAACCACTTGAACATAGCATTGTTTAATGTATTTTAGTATTTAAACAGTAGATATAAGTACATTTTTATCCCCTAAAAATTTTTCATCTGTTCGGATTTCCTAGCTGAAAGTATAGTGATCCAAGAATTATTATTATGGGGATCAAAACTTACCTTTTCAAAAATTTCAGCCAGAAAAAAGGCTCCCGAAAATTCTAGGTGACCTTTTTAGGGTATAAATCCGTTAAAAATGGGCAATTATACGATTTTCTAGATGTTCGAAAATTCTAGGAGAGGCAGGCAAACAAGAAATTTTACAACCATTGTTCCGAAAATTCTAGATATCAAATCATCTTCCGAAAAGATATTTTTCGAAAATTGACGTTGGGTGCCCCTGTATTTGGTCCTTAATGAAGAAAAAAACAAGGAGACAAGAAAGAAAAGCTAACAGAATCATTACTTTTGACGGTAAAAATAGCAAGAAGGTCGAATTATAACATTGATCTCAGAAAACTTTGCGCAAACAAAATCACTGGCCGCCAAAACCACAAAGCCGCTCTAAAATTTAATGAAAAACCTACCGACTCACCTCAATGATTCGAAGACGGATTCAATAACTGTCTTCAGTTTCGAAGACAAGGACAACTTTGCTGTTTAAGATAAAGATTGCGCTTATTGAAATGTTTGAACTAAACGAAAGGATGCCAGGGATGCGATCCGCTGAATATCGAGCGACAATCCCTGCTAAAATTTTTCATAATTATACATAATTATGTGAGTGTTTAGACAATCAACCAATCAAAATCACTACCCGGTTTTCGGGTAGTGAGTGACGTCACTGGACGGCATTAACAGCCTGTCGATCCAGACGTTGTTGAGAGGAGAAAACGACTCGAAGCAATCGGATGAATTTCAGGTTAGTTAATCCAATATATCGATTGATTAAATTACGTGCATAAAAATCAATGAGTGTATTGTCTATGCTTTTCTTGTTACCTGTCAACAGTTGTTTGTTGTAATTATTTGTTTTTTAGTGCAATCTTTGTTATGAAAGGTGCAGTTGTTTATTATTTTTCATGTTTAAAGAGTGCATGGTCACATAGATCATGGTGTATTATGTAGAGGATGAGGTGGTGACTAATTTACTTAATGGTAACTAGTGGCCTGTGTTTTTTCTTTCTGTTTGGATGGAAAATTAAAGGTCAAAACCCAAAGAGTCATTGTTTGATTAACTTCTCTTGTTTGAGTTAAAACATTGGCAATGGAAAATGCTTTGAAAGGATGGTTCAGTTCATGGAAAAACAGTGATCTTGTTTTTCTGCTATAAATGATCCTAGTTTGCAGTGCAACGTATATTCTTGAACTATATATGTATGTTAATGTCTCGTTTTATGATGTTAATTTTGTAGTGGCAGACACCTCCCTTAGGATGGCGGATATCACGTAGCAGTTCTACCGATGAACTGGTTTATGTCAATGAATACAATGATGAAGAAGTAAGTATCTTAACTTAATAGAGTGGTATTCTTTAAAAAGGTACCTTTAGGCCTTGGTAGTGGTGGTGCAATAGCATGCTCAAGGATCTGAACTGAGTTCAGTGATTTCAGTGTACTTGGTACTGGAACCTGGGTTGACCTCTAGGTAGCCTGCAAGCAAGTTCTTCAGGGCACTCTGGGGCGGGGCTGGGAAAGGAAGGAGAGTTCGCATCTCTGTCTCTGGAATTTGAATTCTGCCTCCAATTCCCCTGTGGCTCCTCCTCGACTGAGCTGTCAGATTTCTGCCAATCAGCAGGAAGCAGAAATGAGCGCGAATGCAAACAAACATTGATGCGACACGCGCTAAGGGTTATGACGTCATTACTACACTGTAATGTCATCTCCACCAATCAGCATTTCACATTGGCTTTTTTGATACAGATATTCAAATTTTAGAGACGTAGTTGCAAGCTCTCCTTCCTTTTCGTGCCCGCCACCAGAGCACCCCAGACAGCTTGCTCACAAGCTAAGCTCTAGAGTACAATACTATCATGGAAAGAGTGAATGAATGTAATACACTGTGAGGTAAAACCTCAACGTATGTGAACAATAATATTGTTTAATACCCAAACTAATTATTTTAAATTACTTAGCTTCCAAGGAAGGAAAAGTTTCACTTTCTTTTTGTTTTGCAAGTCTGATAATAACGTTTAAGGACCTTTGGATACTGACTGCAATGTAGTTGTGTATTTTATTATGCTGGTACAGTATTCCACAGTGTAACTTGCATCTGTCTTTTAGTGGGTGCCTTCAAAAGACAGTGAAGGGCGAGTCTATTACTACAAACTAAATGGGGAAGATTCTCGTTGGGAACTACCTGAGGTAAGATAACATACAGTTTTAATAACAGTTTAACTGATGCTCAACAAAAGCTCAACCGTTGACTACAGTATAGTTGCATTTTTTTGTTTATTTACATGATTAGGTTATTTTTGACAGTCAAGTGTGCATTTGTTGCAGCCATGTTCCATAAGAATGACTGTGTTTTAGGCATGTTCTGGAAGATTTTCCTATTACACTGCTGTCTCTTTGTAAGCAAAAGAAAAGAATATCCAATGTAACCACAAATAAAGTTTACACAGGTGCAATAAAATCCATTGTCTAACAAACATATTGCACTCTTGATTTTTTCTGATAGTAATTTATGCCATATGCAATATGCAGACCAGTTGTATTCTAGACTTGCTATTGCCATCTGTTTATGCCCCGAAAGTCCTGTATGTAGCAATTTTGTTGGCTGATCCACTTTTTACAGGAACTTAACCATGTGCTGTTTGCATTGTACAGTACTGGATCTATTCTTTGTTATTTGCCTTTGGTATCTATAGTTTAAGCTACTCTATGGTTAAAGTAAATTATTGTAGCTCTATTTATCAGTCTGTGATATATATTCTTTGACTGTTGTATAGTATATGCTAGCCTGTTAAATTAATGTAATTAACAATTAGCACTCTTGGTGTAAATGCTTCCACTGCAGGTTGAGCCTGCAACACAGCAGTCTTTTGAAGCTCTGGATGTCACCTATAGAAGGCGCTCACCAAATCTCAGTCTTAGAAACTCCAGGTGCTTATCTTTGCAGACGCGAAGTCCTCGCAACTCTCAAACCAATATTACCGCCCCCTTTTCCGCAGCTGCTCATGGCTATCCCCCACCCCCCATGGTGAGTCTAGCTCTTGGTTAGCTTCATACGTCATGCTATTGCTGCAGACGTCTTGCACAGTCCTGCTTTGCATCTGACATGTACTTGCACTTTGCACTTGGGAAATGCATGTTTGCTCACCTGTAATAATTTTTGCTTTATCTTCCTCTTGTTCCGATAATACGCTTTCATTTGCTTCTTCGTGGTTGTTCTAACCTTTGTGTTCAACAATGCTCATCCATGCATTCTTGGTGTAAGTTAAAGTTATTGTATACATTGTTTACTGTTTACATTGGAATTGTCCTTTGGGTTTTAAGAAATCCTTTATTGCTCTTAAAGGCCTGTCAGGTAACACTGTGTTGTAAGATGGCAGGAAGAAGAAACTTAGGAATATATTATGATAAAGTGGTCCTAGAGATGTTGTTTTATAGACCTGAAATTTCAAACCCAGTTTTTCCTTTCTGCAAGACTATGAAGTCTTGTCTATCTATTTATGTAGTGAATTAAATTCCCCTACCAGTCATTTCTGTATATTCACTTTGCACAATTAATTATTTATGTGTAATAAAGTTTTTTAAACGTGATTTGATTTCTCAACCCACTTATCACTGGATGGATTCCTTATGTGTTTTGTACAGTAACAAGTGGTGGAAATTTCAAAGAGCCCATGCAGTGCAAAAGGGCACAAGTAATGATTTTGGTGTTTTCTAGATTAGAAAACAGATAACAATACCGAAAGTGGAGGTGGCTAGTGGTGGATAATTTTCCAATGCCAACTGAGGTCAATAATATTGTTTTTAGTATATACTAAAACAGTGAGTCAGATAATTGAGCCTAAAATGATGATTTTTATCTCATTGATTGCCACCAACAATTACATTTTTGGTGTGCATGTGACCAAGAGGCCATCACGTTTTCTTGCCGATGAATATAAAAACTTTTCAAGGTGGAGACATTTCTTTAAAAAGAGTTGTAAATTCTTTCTGTAAAAAAAACACAGTTGATTTAGTTATTTATGAACTTGTTAGCTAATAAAAGTAATGCAAGACTGAATTTGCATTTGTGAACAAGAAACTTTCACCTGTTTCATCAATAAATTCAGGTTAAACAGACAAAGCTTTACCTGTAAAAACTGCCAAACTGAATTTCGCCGCCTTCTTTCTGTTTTTCGGGAACAGCTTCTTTTTTTATTTGTGAACAAACCTGGGGGGCCAGTTGCTCATAACTTATGGAAGTTTGGCATTGCTTGGAGCCTGGAGATGAATTAGTGAATAGCACTGGATATTATCTTGAGTTTCAGTAGCCAAATATCAGAGCATGTGAAAGACACTTTCCACTGTTTTAGTATATACTAAGGCAAAATACCTCTGTGTCAATGCTTCAGGAACCTTCCACAACAGAGTTTGATAACTTAACTTCCTGTGTGACATGGAGCATGTTATATGTACTGTACACGTTAGTGGAAGTTTGAAACCTTTGTAACCTTACTTTCTTGAAAGTGAGGATTAATATTCATTTGATGGAAGGAGCAGGACTGAGCTTTGCTGATAGGTAAAAACAGATATGATACTTCAAGGGTGCAATAGAAGTGCTATCCAATAGCCAGAGGCTAGTAGTATGTTGTATGACATGTTTTTAGTACAAGTTGCCTGAATAGCATGCACATTTGCAAGAAATAGTAGAAATTACTTGAAAGGGGGATTGGTAGGCCAGCTACACAACTACTATGGACTAGTCAACTTCAGTAACACCCTGCCCAAAGATGTGGTATGATAATGATTACTTTGTATTACAAAGTTTATTGTTAAGTCCTGTATAGTTGTGCTAGGTTCTCCCCTGTTAAACCAGTGTTATTTGTTCGTTACTGCAGTTTCATGAGAGGTCAGCATCAGTTCAGTCTAGAGAAAGTGTCTCCTCAGGTGGTGAGGACTCAAATTGGCCTGCACCACCGACGCCAACTATAGATACATCTATTAATTTTGTGAGTACTTACAAGTCATTTAATTGGAAGGACTGCTTTATTGTGTTTAATTTGAATGGTCTAGTTTACTCTTTAACAAGCTATCCAAAACAAATTGACTTGATCAAATGAGCCAACTGTTATGATGTTAATTTTATTTGGCACATGTATACTGCCAGCATTTATGCATTGTGCAATATTTGATACTGGTAAAATGCAACTAGTGGTCTATTATCAGTGGTGCATTCTGATTGGTTGTGCCACTTCTAGGCTATATTTAACAGCCCACTAGTAGCGAAAAGTGCCGGCTTTTTGGCGGCAAAAAAGGATTAAAGTCTAGCTTTAACCAGCTAAAGTTGTTTTGTCTCCATATTTTTGACCAACTGGTCACCTGGCCTTCGGCCTCATGGGCTATTGACTCAGAACCCATTCGGGCTTGAGGAATAATTGTTAAATAGTCACTGAGTATGGTACCCATTAAACAGAAATGTTTTCCTTTTTCATGCTTCTTCAAAGTGATAAAATATTAACGGCTGAATTTTTAAGTGCTGCTGTCTTGTTTTTCCAGTTTCAGGAGGTAGAAAAACAGGGAGTGTTAAATCGGAAGAAACTCCTTGAAGGAGGTGGAAAGAAAGTAAAGTAAGTGAGCTTTATGATCAAACTGCGGTTGGTAGAGAATGCCAGCTTAAGTCTTATTTGAGTGTTATACTTACAATTACAGAGTTAATTGAATGATAGTTTACCAGTTTTTTCTTGTCCTCAATTTTGCAGGAAAATGTCCTGGACTCCTACCTTTGTTATCCTGTTCTCATCTAATCTGGTGTTTTATAAGGACCAAAAAGCAGCTGCCCAGGTAGGATGGTAGACATACTGCTTAAAAACTTGGTGGCACTTTCGATTGAAATTACAAAGTTTGTCCTCAGTTTTTGCAAGATAAGGCCTTAAGGTTGCAGGCATTTTCCTGGATAACAATAATTCTAACATTTTTCAGCCAAAAGAAATGATTGGAGTTCACACACAGGAACATCACAATAATATCGCTTCCAACTGACATTTTTAGCACATAGACATTTCCTTTAGCATGTTAGTGATGTACCCAAGATTCAACATAATAGTCATGAGAATAAATAGCAGGGTTGTCACTAAGATTTCAAGTTGCCGGTTAAATACAACAAGTAGGCAGGGAATCAAACGGTTAGGGATTTCTTTTGGTTCTATTTTTCTTCTATTTTCCAATAAAAGTAGCCGGGGGCCACTCTCTTAGTAGCTGGGGAAAATCCCCGCGCCCCGGCTCTGAATGACAACCCTGAAATTGTGCTCTGTTTTGTCTCTAAGAAACCTGGCCTTCCCCATGGTAAACCAGAAAGTACCTGTGTTTTACAAGGTGCATCATTAGAATGGGCTCCAACTACAACAACTAAGAAGAAAAATGCTTTCCAGGTACATACACATTAATTAATTTTACAAACAGTTAAAATAATTAATTATACAATAAAGAAGCTGTTTTGGTCCCACTCTCGCATTATTGTTGGGTTTGGGTTCAGTGCACTAACTTTCTGGTAAGAAACAATAACGCACTTACAGCAGCATTCAGTCTCGCTTTCTTTGAGATTAGATCGAGAAATGAGGAGGCGATTAATTCTACCAGAAACAGGAATTACTCACTAAAGGTTTTTTACTTCCTACTTTATCGATATCGGTACTTTTTGTTTGTTTCTTAATTGATTTAGTA
Source organism: Porites cylindrica (assembly GCA_964035525.1). Taxonomy (NCBI): domain Eukaryota; kingdom Metazoa; phylum Cnidaria; class Anthozoa; order Scleractinia; family Poritidae; genus Porites; species Porites cylindrica. Next base: position 14,119,089 of record OZ037777.1, read on the forward strand.
CGCGTGTTAGCGATGACCCAAAATACGTCTGCTGTCGCAGGCTACACGTGTGTATAAATACATGAAAATTCAAGGGCCTCGATTCCAGAGAAATTACATCATTGCCAGAGATCAAAAAAGTGATTTACAAGGCAGGTCATTTCAATCATCGCCGAAAATAAATCGCATGCTCATCACAAGACCATTTGCAAACAATGAAAGTTTACAACACCTGACCATCGCAGTTTTGCTAATTAACATTCTTATTTTTATTTCACCACTCAGTAGTGTTCACTTGTTCCAAAGTAATCAGTGCTTTCAAGTGATAGAACTCGTGGACCAACATGTTTCGGAAAAGTTCTAAATTTAATCTATTTCCTAAGCTTTCTTCGCAAAACATGTGGGGCTTTGATCACAAAATGATTCTTAGTTCCAGTTTCCATGGTCTCCGCAAGGAATACCTGGCACAATGACCCCCCATTTGTGTATATAGTACAATGAAAAACCCCATGGGGTACTTCCAGAAAAATTGGGTGGGGTGTGCAGCACACTTCCTGAAACCCTTACCCTATTTCAGACCAAAATCTGTGATTTTCTCCACCCTATTTCAGACCTGAAGCCCTGTAGCCCGGTGCATGACCGGAGCTTGTGACAAGCTGTTAGGGCATGTACACGGTTGGCGTAAACAGTAAAAGGGAAATGGTCTTATTGCCAAAACTTCAGACCAAAACAGCTAAAAAACCATACCCTTTGCTGCCACACAAACCTATATAGCGTATATAAGAGACCTCCCCCCCGCCCCCAGGGCGAAAAACGCATTGCAGATTATTTGCTGCTATTACGCAAGTGAGGCTAATAATTTGCGTACAGGGTAGCCTGATGACACCTTTTGTTTCCCTGCAAAATGACATCTGAGACCGTCTCTTGGTCAGGCATCACTGTCCTGTTCTAGAGAACAAAAGGGAGTGTGGCTATTACTAAAAGGAGAGCAGAGGCCTGCAGCGGAGGCCATGTCTGAAGAATGACTGTAGAATTTTCCATGCTGATGACTTGTCACTACCCAGTTCTGGGTAATGCTTCTTATTGGTTGTGCTGAGGGGGAAATTTGTTTCAACCAGTCAGAAGCATTACCCATATATGGAGAGTGACAGACACTGTCATAAGTATAGAATTTCTGTGCTTGTTCCTCAGACGTCAGCATACCTGCCAACTCTCCTGGTTTTCCCAGGATTCTCCAAGTTTTTAAAAAAATCTCCCGGTTTTCCGGTTAGAACACCAAATCTCCTGGGAAATACCTACCGTGGCCTTTCTCAAAATTATTCCTTGAATTTCATTATTTTCAAGATGTCAAAAAGGAAAATAAAACAGGAAGTGGATTTAGTGCACTTCTATTGGAAAACTTAAAACAGAGCAATCAAGTTGACATACTATATATTTAACGAGTGATTGTCGTAATTGGTCAGAAATCAACCAATCAGATTGAACAATACATGGTAGAAAGTTGGCGTGGTTTTTGCGTGCTGTTCTCGTCGTTGTTATGTCGGGAACATTCGGATGGCCTTCACCTATCTGGAGCAGTTGTTAACAGTATTCTTTTTTGTTTGCTTGTAGATTCGAGCAGTCTCTGGACTTGTGTTTCTTCTTCAACATGAGCACCAGATGGAAGCTAGCAACTGGTTTAATGCTGTAGCTGGTGTTATTAAGAGACTGGTAAGTTAGAAGTGCTCCTATCTCCATGTTATTCTGTATACTGACCTCGTACTTTAACCATTAATGGCTCCATAAGCCTGCTGATTAAGAGCAAGCCTAGTGAGTTCTATAAGACATTTATGCCCTTTCTGACTGATAAGCCCAAGGTTAACACAAATGAGCTCAGCTTAAGTATCAATGGGACCATCTGTAGAGATCAACGTGCGGTTTCTAATCACTTGTGTGAATATTTTGCTACTGTGGCTGATGAGATTGTAGACACCAGTGCAGTTGATGACAAAGTTCTCGCCACCCACCCTAGTGTCCAGAATATTAGGCAGAAGATGACAGGATACCAGGGCTTCCAGTTTCAGAATCTTCAGAGTTTTCAAGTTGAAAAGGTGCTGCAAAACCTCAATGTAAGGAAGAGTAACGGCCGGGACGGCATCCCTCCCATGGCGCTCAAGCTTGGAGCTACTGAGCTAACAAATCCATTGACTTTTTAATTCATGTATAACCCTCGGAGAGTGGCCCTTGGTATGGAAAAGGGGTGAATAGACACCCATTTTAAGAAGGAAGATCCCCATGAAAAGGGAAACTACAGACCCATAACTGTACAAGTTGCTGTAAACAAACTCTTTGAACAATTACTCAGCAAGCAACTCAGTTATGGTTTTAGTAACAAACTGTGTGACAAACTAACAGCTTACAGAAAAAACAATAGCTGTGAGACAGCTCTGTTGTCTTTGACTGAGAATTGGAAATTTGCTCTGGATGAGCATAACGTTGTGGGTGTTCTCTCCACGGACATGAGCAAAGCCTTCAATTCACTTTACCATCCACTTAAACTTGCAAAACTTAAAGCTTATGTTGTTGAGGAAAGAAGTCTGCGGTTGATGGGCTCCTACTTCACAGACCGTTATAACAGGGTCAAGCTAGCATCTGTAGTGAGTGAGTGGCAGAGGTGACCAGGGGATGCCCAAAGGGTTCCGCATTTGGACCTCTCATCTGGAACATCTTCCAAAATGATTTGACTTATATTGTTGATGCGAACATGAATATGTATGTAGATGACCACCAGTTTTATGCTGTTAGCAGCACCCTCTCTGATGTGCATGATGATCTTGCTGTTTGCGCTGAGTCAGCGTCTTCATGGTACAGAGCTAATTTACTAAAGGGAAATTTGGACAAGTACCAGACAATGGCATTTGGTTGCGGAAAGGAGTCTATGGACAGTATTATGATTGACAATCATGAAGTCAGATCCACTGAATGTCTCAAGCTATTAGCTAACAATCAATCGTTTTGATGAACATATAAGTAGTATCTCTAAGAAGAGCGCCCAGCGGGTTAGCGTTCTCATGAGGCTTAGGAACCTTATACCCACACAAACTAAGTTACAGTTATATAAGGCAGCTGTTCTCCCGTATTTAACCTACTGTCATCTCATATGGCATTTTTGCCGTGCTAGCGGTTCTAGATGACTAGAGCGTATCCAGGAGAGAGCACTTAGGGCTACATATTGTGATAAACATTCGTCCTATGGTCAATTACTATCTATGGTCGGGCTATCTTCTCTACACAACCGGCGACTACAGGACATAGCTGTTGTCATGTATAAAGTTAAAAATAACATGTGCCCAACATACATTAGCACTCTCTTTGAACAGCCTGCAATTAAGTATAAACTGTGCAATCATGACTTCACTATACCCAGATTCAACACAGTCTCCTTTGGAAAGCACTCAATCAGGTATATGGGCCCAAAGGTATGGAGTTCTGTTCCTAGTAATGTGAAAAAAGCTTCCACGTTGTCCTCCTTCAAGTATAACATCAGAAAAGTGGATCTAGTATGCTATTAGATGACAATAACTGCTCTAAGTGCTCTCTTTGTATTTCTTATTTTTTATTTCTTATTTTTTATAAGATTAATGGATACATTTGTACATATTGTATATAGTTCTCCCGAATTTCTTATTTGCTTATACTGTACATAGTTTTTCTTAATTTCTTAATTCTTATGTTCTTTTTTTTTTTCATTTTTAATTAATTAATTAATTGATTTATTCTTTTTAAATTTATTTTTGTGTCCCCACTTAGTGGTTATACACCGCTATTACAGTTTTGAAACTTTAATAAAGGTATCATCATCATCATCATTTTACAAGGGCTCAATTCAACAAAATTTTAAAATGGTTACAATTAAACTGTACAGCTACAATTTTAAGGTTTGAAAACAATAGTGCACTTGTTCTTAAATTCGTGCTGAATTGACCCCAGGAGAAGGTTTCAGAGGCTAATGGATATGTTGCAGTTAATTTTTTATTTCAATTAATTTTTGTTTTTGCTCTGTTTCAAGTTCATTAGCATTACCATACCCAATAACAATGGAAAAATCTGAAAAATTACCTGAGATAAAAAAATTAACTACAACAGATATGTGAGAAATGTGTCCATGCTTTGAAAATGCCAAACTAAAATTCTCATACTTTTTATTTCAGAATGATGAGGAGCCATTTCCAGTTGCAGGCACAGTTCAGTACCAGCATTCACAAAGTAATGATGCAAAAGGTTTCAAAATAATGTTTAACCAACTGCCTCGCTTAAGTCGAAGGTGGGTGCCTGGGATACCCAGGGGCTTCCACTGTGGCCAGCCAGCCCCTAGATAGAAAAACTGCCCCCATGGCTGGCAAATCCCCGCAAACCAGCCATGAGCCCCCATTCCAGGCACCCGTCACACTGATCAAACAGTGGAAGGAAGAAAAATAGGGATGGGAGGGGGGAAGACGCTAAATGAACCGCTCCACAGACCACTGCACAAACGCTCGATGAACAACTCGCAGATCCTAGCCGTGTACAAAGCTACCACACACCATGTGACCCTGCACTTATGGGATTGACCGCTGGATGCCCGCTACGCTCGTGGGCCGCTTGACCGCTAAGCTTGTAGACCGCTTGACCGCTAAGCTTGTGGACCGCTAGACCGCTTAACTTGTGGACCGCTAAACTCGTGGGCCGCTCAACTGCTAAGCTTGTGAACCGCTTGACCGCTATGCTTGTGAACTGCTTGACCGCTACGCTTGTGAACCGCTTGACCGCTAAGCTCGTGGTGGTTAACTTAGTTAAATTACATTTAACCAAATTTAACCAACTGCCTCGCTTAAGTGGAAGGTGGGTGCCTGGGATACCCAGGGGCTTCCACTGTGGCCAGCCAGCCCCTAGATAGAAAAACTGCCCCCATGGCTGGCAAATCCCCGCAACCCAGCCATGAGCCCCCATTCCAAGCCGAAGGGACTCTCCGAGCTGACGCAGCCAGATCGGAGAGGGAAAGAGGGGCTCAGGGCTGGGGGAAGCCCTGGCCCCGAACTACCCAAGTCCCGAGGCACCCTACAAGGACAACTAGGAAAAGAGAAAGATACGCAAGAAAATACCTGTCAAGTGAGAAGGCTTGCTACCCCCACGATAGTACTGACGGGAGTGTGAATATAGATCTGATACGCATCGCTAGACCATCTGCCAAGTGTCTTGATGAGGTGATCTGGTAAGCCACGAGAGGCTGCTGAAGTAGCAGCGCCAATGCGGAAGCTATGACCGGTGTAGCAACCAGTGACCCCAGCAGCGGAGAAGATAGACTGAATACTGGATGTCAGCCATTGGCGATGTAGAGGGGTGCCATCAGAGAGAAGGAAGAGTGGGCCAGGAGTTGAGCCACGGACGTGTAGATACTGGGTAAGGGCGCGCACAGGGCAGAGATCACGTTTACCAGCACCAATGTAAATATGGCAACCTTGGCGAAAGGGGTCCGTCTTAGAGCACTTAATATGAATCCTGAAGCTGCTAGGATTGACTAGGGAATCTGCTTGGACATCACTGACAGCAAGGTGGATGTCAGGATTGAAGGGAGAGTTGACAGTAAACTCACCAGCACGTAAGAAACCAAAAAACCCGAGACAGCAGGCAGCCAAAAGCATTATATGGTTGTAGTCAGAGAAGTTCAAGGACTGGAAGATAATGTGCATCAGCTCGATTGTGATGGGTTGGCGCTGACGCCTATTTGAGCCTTGGTGACGTTTGATGCCCCGCAACACCCGCTGTAACCGAAGGCAACCAACCAGCGGAGAAGGATGACCCTCCTCAATGTGAAGGGACCGAATTGCTGAAAGGTAAACCTTTATGGATGAATGGTGAAGAGTATCAGCAAGATGACAGCAGAAACGGATGAGCACGTCTTCACTGGCTGGAAGAGCTGATCCCGAAGGAGATAGGCTATTGTCCTGAGCACAGAAATCCAAGAAGCGGCGTTGGGCAGAAGCATAGACTTTCCTAGTAGAGGGGGCAAGACCCTGAGTCAAATAGAAGTGGTATTTATCTGACAGCGAAGATCCAAGTCCGAGAGGAGCTGCTGCGGAATCTGGGTTGGAATGGAGTCTGCAAGAGGAGCTAGCCGGCGAAAACGCTGAAACTGAAAGCGAGACAGGGAGTCAGCAATGGGGTTAGACTTCCCTCTAACTGGGGAGGCAGTGAAGGAGAAGGAGTGACGAGCTGCCAACAGGGACAGATAGCGAACCAAGGACATGATGGTAGGGGCTCTTGAAGTGCCAGACCGCAAAATGTCCACCACTGAGCGGTTATCTGATAGGAAGTTGACCCGTTTGGAGGCCCACTGGGGACCCCAGAGGTAAGCTGCCACGACGATAGGGAAAAGTTCCTTGTACTCGATAGACTGAGAGACCTGTGATGGGAGCCATGCACCTGAAAACCAGTGACCCTGGAAGACTGCTCCATAACCAAGAGCCCCAGAGGCATCTGAAGAAACCTCGAAGTCAGGAATTGGAGCCCACTGGGGGTACTGAAGAAAGCTGCAACCATTCCAAGACTGGAAAAACTCTTGCCACCAGGCTAGGTCAAGAAAGAACTCTTGATTGAGACGAATCGGGTGGTCATCGCGTCGAAAGGCACATAGTAGGTTAATCATTCGGCGCAAGAATGAGCGACCTTGGGGTACGACTTTGCAGGCATGCTGAAGGTGACCTATTAGGGACTCCAGATCCTTGCGTTTACACCAACGCTTTTGTGACCAATCTTCCAACAAGGCAGTTATCCTATCAAATTTGTCCTGAGGAAGGCGTGCCAGCAGATTAAGAGAGTCCAGTTCAATGCCCAGGATGGTTAGGCACGTCGACGGCCCTTCTAGTTTGTCTGGATGGAGGGGGATGCCAAGCTTAGAAAAACAGTCAATTGACCTGTCCAGATTATGTTGACAAACAGAGGAGCCGGGAGGGCCAAGAGTGTGGAAGTCATCAAGGTAATGCATCAGGAAGGTGACATCGTAGTTTTGCTTGGCCACCCACTCCACTAAGTCTGCTATACATGTGAAGATATATGGAGCTGACCTGACACCAAAAGGCAGGACCATATCAACATAAAAGGCACCACGCCATTTCATACCCAGCAACTGGCGATCTTCTGTATGGACTGGCACAATACGGTATGCATTTTGCACGTCAAATTTCGCCATGAGGGAACCCCGCCCCAGCCGCATTATGCCTGCAATAATGTCATCTACCTTCATGTACTGCAGAGAGTAATCCTCGCCCGCAATTCCGTCGTTGACACTGTGCCCCGCAGGGCTAGACAGGTCCAGGATAAGACGCCATTTGCCAGGTTGGTGGCGTTTGGGGATGACGCCGAAACGACTCACATGGAGGACAGGGAGGGGAGGCTGGGAGAAGGGGCCCGCCACCCTGCCTGACTGAACTTCCGACTGCAAGTAATTGTCAATGACCTGAGGGTTCAGGAGTGCTGAAGCCATATTCCCTGTTGCCGACTTCAGGGAAGTACTGTAATTGAAACCTAGGTGAAAACCATCGCGAAGGCCTTGGACCACATATGCAACTTTGTCTGGGTTAGGATGATGACAGAGTTCATGCTGGAATCTATCCACATTGATGGGAGTAAGCTGAGAAACTGGTCTTAAAGGACAAACAGCTGGAGAACACAACGAAGAACTGGAACTTGGCAGACCCTGCTGCTGAGAAGGTAACACAAAAGGAGAACGCAACTCTAACGCTGAAAAATTACCATGAGAACCAACGTGAACAGGAACAAAACTATTTACAGTTGAATTGGCTAGAGGTTGCCTAGCGACGGTGGAGACCCCCCTTTGACTGAGAAGGGGAGCGGGACCGTTCTCTCCGCGCGGACCGGTGAGGGCAGTGGATGCGGGGGTGGTCCCCGTGGCACGATTCACAGGAGTGACGAAACCGACAGCGACCAAAGGGCCAGCGACAGCGCCCGTTGTTCCAGGAGTGGCAATACTGGCTAGACCGGGGATTGCCTGAAGACCCAAGAGGCTCTGATAGTGACAAGGGAGAGGAAGTTGAGGAGCCTGAAGCAGTTGAAGTGGTCACTGGAGATCTGGTGTGAAAGTTGTAGAGGTCTGGGTGCATGCGAGACCAGTCGGTTGAACCTGAGGCTGCGGCTTCTTTTCGGAAGGCGATGTCGTAGTGGAGCCACGATTTGTCAGAAAAGCGCCTTGCTGTCTGGATGATGAGTAACTTGTACTGATTTAAATCTTTCCAGCGAGAGGGGAAGGTGTGGCAAAGAATCATAGAAAAGATTGTGAAGGCTTCAATCCAGGTGATGATGTCTGCTATTTCAATGACCCGTTTCTTCGACCCTGATACCACCAGTTTTCCCTCCAAAAACGCTTGGGGTTCGATTTCTTGAGCTCTGATGTTGTCCGGAAGAAGGTCAGCCAAGTCTACAAAAAGCCCTACGGTAATTTTAGAAACAAGCTTAAAGGGGACTGGAGCATAGCCAGGGCCCACCACAAATGCTTTGTTGAGATTTGGAAACGTAGAGGACTCGGTTCCGGTCGCGCCACCACAAGAGCCCCCAACCACTACAGGCAAGTTGGCGGAGGACGTGGCGGGAAGAGAGGAGACTACCGAAGGACCGCCAGATGAGCTGTACGTGGAAATAAATGAGGGCACAACAAGCGTACCTGAAGACTGGGAGGTAGAGCCAGGGGTACTGGAGCTAGAGGATGCCGGAGACTGCGTAGAAGTCGAAGTCGAGGAGAGAGGAACAGACGCCGCGGCAGTGTTCGAGTTCCCGCCACTTGAATCTCGAAGGGAAGATAGCAACGGAGGGAGCGATTCCGCGAGAGCTCGTGAAATTGCCTGGGCTAGCGCGTTGGTGTCCGGCAGGGGAACAGGTTGACTTGGCGGAGAAGCCGAGGTGTTAACTGTAGGAGCTGGGGTAGAACCGCTAGAAGAAGGCGAAGACGCGGTAACCGGGGAAGACATCGTTGACAAGCTGTTGTTCGTGGTACGCATCCTGAACGAACGTGACGATCCGCACGCTTTGAAAATAAATGAAAGAAAAAAGGATACAAGAAAAAGCACACTGTAAGACTGACGCTCCAAAGATCGCTAAAAAAGGCGAAAGACGCTAAATGAACCGCTCCACAGACCACTGCACAAACGCTCGATGAACAACTCGCAGATCCTAGCCGTGTACAAAGCTACCACACACCATGTGACCCTGCACTTATGGGATTGACCGCTGGATGCCCGCTACGCTCGTGGGCCGCTTGACCGCTAAGCTTGTAGACCGCTTGACCGCTAAGCTTGTGGACCGCTAGACCGCTTAACTTGTGGACCGCTAAACTCGTGGGCCGCTCAACTGCTAAGCTTGTGAACCGCTTGACCGCTATGCTTGTGAACTGCTTGACCGCTACGCTTGTGAACCGCTTTACCGCTAAGCTCGTGGTGGTTAACTTAGTTAAATTACATTTAACCAAATTAAAAATGACATTTCGACTCAAATACAGTTTGAGCAGTTGCACATAGACAATTCAGTGTACTGTATTGGAGCGGTCCTACTACCAAAATCACTAAACTGTATGCAAGGTCACTGGTTATTGATATTTTGTGCAATGACAGGGTGTTCCACATGGTTCTATCTTGGTGGTTTTAAGACATAAACTGTGAACTGTTGCTAAAAGGGAAGAAAAGTCACAAGTCCAGACCATTCTCGAAATTCAATCAAAACCGACACTTGAGCTAAACAAAAAAAAACAAATGTGAACTATAGTCCTTTTTAAGGGTGCTAACAGTTCATAGTTGTTTGGTGGTAAGCTGAGGACAACTTATTAATTTGGCTTGCACTCACAATGAGTGCAAACAATGAAGTAAACCATTCAGCATTTTGGGCAGTTCTGAGATAGTTAAACTTTGACCTTTAGATTATAGCTGTGTGTCTGTAGTCTGAATTTAGTAAGCCCTCTATTTCGTGTATTTAGGGGGAGCAGCCTTGTCCCAGTCAGTATTATTTTTTACCATTATATTGGCCTTTTTCTTTTTCTTTTCCTCAGTCGTAATCCATGCTTCTGTTGTTTGTCATAATTTCGTTTTTCTTTTCCACGATTTCAAGGCCATGTGCATCAATGGTGCCTTTCACAGTTATGCTCAAAACAATAAACAAATTGTACAACAATTATACACCTGTCTAAATGTCGTATTTCAGAAGGTAACTACAGTTATCGTTGAAAGATTTTGGAGCCATTGATAAGGGAACTGTGTAAAGACACGTTTATGAGACTGTGTTCCTCGCAAGAACTTTCACTCTATAACTTTCTTTCCAGTGACCTGAATCTGGAAGAAAATTCACGTTCTGTGTTTTATCTACTTCTTGTAGGCATTGATAATGATGATGTGTTAGTCGAGGACCTTGGTTCACCAACCACTTTGCAACCAGAAGAAAGATTGACTCGCACTCGCAGTCGAAGAGGAGGTAAAACGAGAGGAAGTCACTAGTAGTTTGCACTGAACTTAACATTTTTAAAAATTGGTTCGTGTATAAAAACAACTGACACATTGTTAGTTTTGATGTAGTTTTGATATTGATGTTAACAACATTCAAACGTTGAAACGTTGCCTTGGTTTTATTTACTACTTCTCGTTCAATTCAACTGTGTAAAATAGAAAGACACTGAAAGTAAAGTTTAACACTGTCAAGCCTCTCTGCGCGGCCACATTTTATAAGTCATCATATCAAGAATACATGTGTACCTTAAGCAGTTTTCTGGTAAAAGTGCCGTATAGTAGTTAACCATCCATCGGCGGGTCTAGGTGGCCTGGAGCCCCTCTGAATGCAGCCGTCAAACCAGAAAATTATAAAATTTAATGATTGATTGCGTTAAAAACTGAACTTATTATCCCTGATTGGTCGTACATTTACCAGAAAGTATTGCGTAGCGGCCACAGGAGGTGGCTGTAAACGGGCTGTAATAGGCATAAGTTTGGACTGATCTAAATTTCTGGAACTACCCCTGCCTCAAAATCTTGTCATTTTGTGCGGTTCGTTGCTTACAACCAATTTGAATGTATTGGCTATAGTGGTTTAGGTTGAAATGGGTTCGTAACCAATGCCGTCATTCGCATTTTTAATCAAACCACGTTATTATTGTCATTTAAATGACTTGACATTGAATCCATTTTAATTTACTTCCTCAGTTAGTGAAAGAGATGATAGTAAAAGCGGAATCAAGGACAGACTGAAAAAGCTGCTTACAAAAAGACCGCCTATAGAAGAACTGGAAAGAAAAGGAATAATAAAAGGTGGGTAACAGTGTTTAGCCTAACCAGATCATCAATCAAACAAGGTGTAAATTTCTATTTGTTTTAATTTCCTCTATCATATTTACTTAAACTGGATCATCATCATCATCATCATCATCATCATCATCATCATCATCATCTTCATCTTGATCATCATCTTCATCGTCTTCATCTTTATTACAGTAGAATCCCGGTAACTCGAACTCTGAAGAGAAACGGAAAACAGTTCGAGTTAGCCGGGAATTCGAGTTATCGGGGTAAATTTTAGTGCAATTTTGTCCAAGGGAAACTGAGGAAATTTAGTGCGAATTATCGGGGAATTTGAGTTATCCAAGTTCGTTTTAATCAATTATTAATTTTTTTGCAGAAAGCGTATTTGGATGCCACATTGCTCACTTGTGTGAAAGGCAAAATACATCAGTACCCGTGTTTGTCAGCCAGTGTATTTCTGCTATTGAAAAAAGAGGTACGTAGTGAAAGACATCTACCATTATTGTTAGATACGTGATGTGGTTCAGCCATTTTTTAGGTGCCTTGCTGCAGTTCAGTTTAAAGTTTCGTCTGGCGTTTTTGTTACTATACTTGTTGAAAATTGTGTTAAAGGTATTTTTTCTCCCAACGTTTCTTTACGATCCCAGCCTTTAGTTTTGCCTTTTCCCCAAGACTTCCGTGAAGTTGGAAACATCTACAGACAGCCTAACTAACCTTAAAATGTCAGAAGTTAGAAAGTATCAACACAAACACAGGTGCAGAAAAAGTGAAAAGTCTTTGTAGATGTTTGTTTGAGAAGAAAATGTCCAGTTTTGCTGCTTTAGGAATCACTTTAAATTAGGTTCAAAAATTCCACAAGGTCGAATTTTTGGGACAACGCTCTGGCGCAACCTGACATGGTTCGTACAATGTTGAAAAGGTCTTGAATTTTACTAGTCGTCTTGAAAAGTCCTTGAATTCGGTTTCGGTCCTTGAAAAGTACTTGATTTTTTTATTAGGTCTTAAAAAGCCCTTGAAATTCACAACCTTGTCTACGCTAGACACCTTTGTCTGTAAAATTAGATTATTTGCCGGAAAATTTGGCTCATCCTCGGTGTAAGAACCTGTAAAACTCAGGGATAACGTGAAAAACGTTTTCTGCATGAACAGTACAGTCTAACCTCTCCTTACGGACACCTCTCTATTACGGACAGTTCGTTTGGTCCCAGAAATGCCAAAAATCATACCTTCCCTACCTCTATAATACGGACACCTCTGTAAAGCAGACAATTGGTTCTGTCCCTTTGGTGTCCTATTAAAGAGGTTTGACTGTATTTTTATTTCTCGGTTTCTTTATTTCAAGTGTTGTTTCTTTACCCCAGATGCAATTGCAAGTCATACCCAGTCATTTTGCCAAGTCTTGCTGTGGAAAGTAGTATAAAATTATGTGATCAACGATGGCCGAAGAAGTGAAAGTCGTAAAAGACTCCATGTCGTGTTTTAGCCAACAGGGTGATCAGAGGGGGTTAAAAAGTGCCGATTTATTAAATAAATCTTAGCCCTTGAAAACTGTAATTTGTCCTTGAAGAATCCTTGAAAAGTTCTTGAAATTTGTTTGCCTGAAGTTGTACGAAGCATGCCTGAGCATACGTGCGGTGTAAGTTCAAAACCTACAGCAAGCCACCTCAAATATTATTAATTTTACGAAGGTTAATTTATTATGCGGTCTTTTCTTGTAGGATTATCGTTTGATGGACTGTACAGAGTATGTGGAAATGTGTCGACTGTTCAGAAGATCAGAATTTGTATTGACCAAGGTTAGTTTGTGGACGGTCTTATACAGAATGAAAGGCATCAAATGAGGCGTGTTTCAATGTTTTTGTTCAAGATCGTAATCTCTCATTGTTCACTCTCTTTTAGACCATTGAGATGACGCATGAAATGTTTAAAAGATAACTTTGCAGTGAATCTATCCGCAGCAACTCGTTGTTTTACAACACTTGCCATTTTAAACATATTTTCATTTTCTTCGTGGTTGTTGTAATCTTTGTTCTGAACAAAACTCTTGGTGGGCCGGAAGCTCTTAGAACGGCTCACAGGATTGGTTTAGAAAACAATAGATAGCCCTAACCCAAACAAAACTAACAATGAACCCCAACTCTGAAACAATAGAGCTTCGGGCCAACAAGAACCTATCAAGTTGGAGGTTCTAAAGAGGTTCTGGCCAACAGAAACTCTTGGTGTGCGTTTAAGTGATGACATTGGTTACTGTTTACATTGGAATTGTCCTGTGGGATTTAAGAATTCCTGCACTGTTCTTAAAGGCCTGTAAGGTAACTTTGTGTCTTAAGGTAACAGGAAATAGAAAAGAATTGGAAATTGGTTCCAGAAATGTTATTTTATAGATCGGGGAATAAACATTTCATTACTAAAAATTCATTGAGAGAAAGTGAAGTACAATCATTTCTGTGGTGTAATTCAGCAAAGTATTGCTTGCATTTCTCCAAAATGATTTGCTGTTTATGACGAGTGAAATGCTTAATAACAATACGATTCAACACATTACGGAGGTGTTAATCAACCTGTATTATTTTGTGCTTGATTTCACAGAGGAGAAAATTCATTTAGGTGAAGCACCTTTTGACGATGTTCATGCACTCACTGGAAGCTTAAAGCTTTACTTCAGAGAGCTGCCTGAACCACTTATTCCTTACGACTTCTTCAGCGGATTTGTAGAGGCAATAAGTAAGTTATAAACATTGCTTGTTAATCAGGTTTACTGACTCTCCTCACCAGAGGTAATCCAAGACAGTCTTGGATTCTGGATTCCACGCCGTGAATTCCAGATTCAATGCACTGGATTCTGGATTATTTGTCAGTGGAACTTGGAATCCGGATTCTAATTGTTAGGGGGATTCCAGACTCCTTGAGCAGAATTATGGATTCTAATGCCCAGGATTCCGGTTTCAATAAGCACAACCTTTGCCGGATTCGGAATTACTTTACACGGGGTAAGGAATCAGTAAATCCTTCATGTATCTCTCTCTGTATATCTCACCAAACGTGTCCTCCCATCCTCTTCATGCTGAGTGGCACATAAGGCTTCTATTAGGTTCCACAATCTTGTTTTTCCAATCAAGAATTTAACCCCCAACCGTGGGGACCAGGGTGCTGCTTTGCCTGACCCCTCTCCTGTAAACCGATTAGCTTGTTTGAATCTGCGAGGGGCAGAGATTTGTCAAGGGTTTCTTAAGGGCACGCAATCCTCCCCGTGAAATCAAGATACGGCAGTAAACTTAATTTTACAATATACTTTTTCCAGAACAAAGCACCAGGAAGAGCAAATTAACTGCGATGAGATCACTGGCAGTTCAGATGCCAAAGGTGAACGGTGAAACTCTCAAGTTGCTGCTGCGTCATTTGCGGAAGTAAGTATTTTATTCTCTTCCGTGGCATAGTAGATAGATTCCGAGTGCTGATGCAGAAAATGTTGACTAATAAGACACAACGGGCGTTTACGTGGCTTGCTTACATTTAGTCATATAGGCTGCCGCTCAGCGAGTTTCATGGGACATCTATAAACTTACGCTTGGGCGTCTTTCTCTAGCCCGCAGTCAAGTATCTTTAACTCACAAAAATGTTGTGTTGTCAACTGAGTTGTTTAGATAAACTGGCAACCGTAAAGACATTCAAGAGATGTCGTTTGCACCGTGTGTTTTGTTGCAAATTCTTACTGACAGGGTATCGCAATGTTTCTAGAGACTAACCCGTTTACTTGTGAATTTTAATGCACATCGCTTATTGTTACAAGTTCCATTAGTTTTGCAACGCCATGGCTCAAAACCTCTTCATGCTCTTTCAAGGACAGCATTGTTCAAGGCAGTGGAACACATGTTTTGAAAGTAGATCAAGTTATCTTGGTGGGGTTTCTAAATTGTGCGAGTATTTAAAATGAATAGAACTCGTTTTGAGGTGAATCGCAGAAAAGCAGGCACACGTCAGGGCGCGCTCGCGCGTTCTCTTCGTTGCTCGCTTTGCATACCACTCGAAATTCGCCACTTAGAAACGAGAAACAAACTGGCCCGAGTTAAGGACTTCTGGGATCTGGGATTTACGCGCCGGTCAGCTATTGGTTAATGTTTTGCTTTGTCATCAGTAACATTCCCAGAAATCTTTGCGAAAGTTTACTCGGGCCCAGTTTTGCGGCTAAAGTGACGAATGTGGAGCTTGATCGCACAGCTTGCCCAAACTATGGCACGAGCTTTACCCTAACGCAGTCGGTATACTTGCAGGTTGATGGTTCAGAGTGAAGCAAATCGAATGAATGCACAGAATCTTGCTATCGTTTGGGGACCAAACCTAATGTGGCCTCGGCACGACTCCGGAGACATCGCACTCAACATGGTTCACCAAAACCAAATTATAGAATTCCTCCTACTGGAATTTGATCTTGTCTTTAAATAATCTTTGGTAGGGAAATAAACTAATTAGCTTGTATTACATTTTCCATCGAAATCGCGTTGTAACGAGATAGAAACGTACTGTCTTCTCAGTGAGAAAGTAAGTCTCCTCATTCTTTACCGTTGTTGGTCTTAGCATTATTTTGCCATGCTTTAGAATTGAAAAAAGTGATGTACATAACATTTGGGAAAAATAGGTATAACAGGTTACATGGTACTTTGCATTGGTTGATTTGATTTTAAATGAACATGAAAATCTTCAGTAAGTTCTTGCTTAGAGTGCTGGGCTACCTTTCTACCCTTCTTTACCGTAAACTTGGTTCAGCCACTGTAGCTCGTCTAAAGACTTACTGCTAGAGTTACTGAGACTTTTTCATCCTTGATGCTATTTATCTCTTTTTAAACGTGTTTTCACCTTCGTCATTTCCGTTTTTAAGCAAGCGATTAAGATTTTTTTTCTACAGTGGACTGTCATTAAGGGGCTTCTGTCTGAAAGGGGCACGTTATTCCTGCAGTCTCGATAAACTCGTTTTGTAAAACGACATTTGTGCAAAGAGCATTTCGTGTTTATTTTTGAGGGTAGAGGAATGTGTTTAGTCGTTAAATAACAACGCAGTTGATGAACCTCTGAGGCTACATTTCACTAAAAGAGAAACATGGCCTCTAAACGAAAATCTTCAGAAAACCGTTATCTTATTCCCCCTATTTTGAAGTAAGCACCTCGTCTTCAACCCCTTATGGTACATTTGAAATAAGCGCCGAGGGGCCGGACCCTATTTAAGATGTATCTTGAATATCGTCCCCACATAAAACTAAACCGTTGTCGAGCAACTATATCTTCGTGACCTGCAGCACGTAATCAAAAATTCAGTTTTACAGGTTCTACATCTTTTTAAGGTTAGTCTCAAACCTAGCTATTGAGATATATTTTTTTTATGGGAGGTGAAGGACAGTCCAGTCCCTGGGCGCTTATTTGAGGGCTTCCCACGAGTCATATCGTGCCAACATCGTTAACAGATCTGTGAGAGCAAAACTGATATTATATATCCTCAAGTAAAACTACAGTAGCTAATATGCTACTGCAGAACGAACACGAGACCAATAATTTGAAGGTCTACAACGAAGATGTGAAAGTGTATAGACTGGAGTGAATAGAACAGTTATAAATTTTAAATATTTGTTCCGCCGATTAACATTTTACAATCACCAGGTACAGAAAATAAGAATAGAGTACCAACAGAGTGTAATTAGATATGTGGGTAAATTCAGTTTACAAAATTGAGCGACTTTGTTCTTGCAGACGTTTTTGCATGCATAAAAAGAGGAGAAACCAACTAAGAGTTTACACTGAAGCGTTTGACGTAGTCATTTTATCGTGATGTTCACATTGGTTCTCTTGACTATTTTGTAATAAAACAGTGGAACTGGGTATTGTGTGTGTTATGTAGCTTGATTACTTAGAGTTGTTTGGACATCGCTAAAGAAATTTTAGGAAATTTTCTTTCGTTCCTTGTTTGTTACCCATTCAGGTCATGAGATGTTTGAGATTTAGGCTGAGATTTAGGGAGATGTGCAAGTGGCGTATGTTCCTACTATACGGTATACTTCTTGCTTCGACACGAGAACCATAACGGGATAGGGTAGGACTTCTGTTCACTCATGATAACGGTGATTTGGGCGCGATTTCTACACCGGATGGAGCGAAGCTCTGTCAACCTGATCTTGAAAGGAGATCGTCACATTTGAGATATGTTTGTGCCACTTTTCGTCGCAGTGTAAAGAGGTATCTGGACCGTAGCGAAAGTAGGAGCGACGGCAAACGTAAGATTCTAGTCGACAATTGAGCACAAAAAAAACTGTCCAAAATAATTCTTATAGATGAACTTGACGTCAAAACCTCATCTTTTCGTGTACAGATAAGGATCAGTTAACGATAAGTAAAGGGAAGGTCTGTCCACATGGGCTTGCCTTTTGACGTCATGTACTCCTGATTACATTTGCCAAAAATGGTTCTTTAGAGTAATGAATTGAAATACGTTTTTACAGACCTTACAGAACGACGAGGGCGATAGCGACTGGAAAATCAAATTCTGGTTTGCAGCTGACTCACAGGAGGCTTTTCCGTCTGAGGGCGGTCAGTTGAGTCGATGCCGAAACCGAAGAAAGATTTTGTCAGTCGGAAAACCCTCGGAATTACCGATCGCTCCGAGTAATATGCCGTATTATAAGAGATATGAGAAGCTCCGAAAATCTTTTGCTTCCAGACCTCGCACCAGCTAACCGCGTAATATAGAAGAGAAGTCGTTACTTCACGTTGCCATGGTAGCAAAATTTTTGGATCTCAACAAACCGTGGTCCTGCAAATATGACAGAAAAAACGTAAAAAATTGACATGTATGACTTTCCTTTACATGATTGCACTCAGAAACAAACCGGTAGCCCACAATTTCCTTCCATCGTTCGAAAATGCAAATGACCGTCTCTGTCAAGAAAGAGTGAGATCCAGAAAATTTGCTACCATGGTAACTTGACGTTGCAATTCGTCTCTCTGTTGAAAATAGCAAATGAACATTTTAACTGCAAAGTATGCCGCAATGCGAGGCTAAGTGCGAAACCATTGACAGGAAAATGATTTTTTATTATCATGCAAATATCATTTGCATAAGATAGGTTTTGCACTTAACCTCATTTTGAAAGTGAGAGTCCTTGGAGCTCGGAAGGGCATGGCCTATCGGCTGTCATTCCGGTGAATGAAACTTATTTGTACAAATTGTAAACGCGACTCCGGGATGAAATGTACCAGTTCTTAATTTTGCTTACCATTTGCCCAAACTGTGAACCGACTGGTTTGCACAATCAAAGTCGAAAATATAGGCGCTTTTCGAGGATGCGCCCAAGCAAATATCACTTTTCTCCTCGACAGTTAATTTGTTCTCTTTTATGGTACAGCGACATAACACCGGTCTACCCGGAGCGCAATCTATTAGTCAAATTAATAATGATCTTAGGTTTAGTTTGCCCTTGTCAGCAGATCACTGAGATCACCAACCTCATCCCCAGGGCTTTTCCCTTAAAAAATGGATTGGGCGGGAAAAGGTTCCACTGAGGTTAATAGTATTGAAAACTGGGCGGTAAAAGACCGTATGAAACTATAAGCATAACCACACAGAACACACCAGTACTATCAGTTTGTCAGTTAGAGTGGGTTAGATGTATGGACTCTCAAGAAACACGGCAACTTCTGAGTCTCCTGGTATTCTGCTCGACTGTGAAAATTAATAGCTTTGAAGTTCAAGAGGTAGTTTACCCCTGGGCCAATGTGCAAGAAAAAACATTGTGCATGCCACTTTGTGCATGGCAACTTACTTTTGCCCTTGGGGAATTAGGAAGAGACACTTTACCAAAAGTCAGAACTTGCTGGCTAATCCAGTCATTTTAAAAATGAAAATTAATAGGTTTTTATCCAGATTTCTTTCTAAAAACTCATTACTTTCATCTATACTAGTTTTTTTTAGGGAAGGACTGATTTGTTTGGACTGCTCTGAATAATAGGGTAATTCTCTTTATGAATGGACTGGTCTGGCCAGCAAGTTCTTATTAATGGGAACGCCCTTACTTTTTGTTCAGAATTCATATATATACGTCTATATTCAGAGCTTAGGGCCCCCTGTAAAACCTTCAAAAAGTCTTCTCTAGTAGCCAGTGAGTCAAGAACTGTCAGCTTCAGCTTCCTGAATGCCTGTTGAAGGCATCAGCTGTAACTTCCCATCCAGATGTTCTTTTGGCTTGTCACGCAATACTCCCCAACAAATATCTGCTGAAACAAGCAGTGAAAAAAGTAGACCAATCACAGCACACTTCCAGATCAGGGTAGTGCACTTTTAACCTTGAGTAATTTTGCGAGAGACTCAGAACAGTCAGAAAGGTCTCATAAAAAGGTTCAGAAGACCGGCCGCTTACACCTTTAGAACAAACTTCTCAGTTAACTCAAAAGCTTTTGTTCTAGAGGCTACCCTCACAATCTCATTGAAACAATTACCTTGGAGTTGGCTTTACTACAAAACAATAGAGTGCAAAAAAATTCTGCTTTTTGTTTAGTTACACCATACAATCTTGCCATTGCCTCACCAAAAGAACTCCTTTATGAGCAGGAATGGGGCAGGAATGCATGATGAACCCCTGAGATCGTCTGCGTGGGGGGTTACTTCAAATTAATGCTCTTCAAATAATGCACTCTGCCCCATGGGAGGCCTAGGCTCGCATGGTTGTGTGAGTTCCAGTCCAGCAGATAAGTTTTCAGACTGGTCCAAGGGAAAGTGGGTTTGAGGATAAAATTAATCATCAGGGGATCTGACTGCAGTAGTTATTATTCATATTCATAGCATCAGTTATGCTGGTTAAAATGGTAACATCTGATCTGATTGGTCTGGTTAACAATAGAGCATACTCAGTCGCCATGCTTTGTATGGCGCTAAAACTGAAATAAAAAGAATAACTGAATAGTGATATGAGAAAGTTCATTTGCAATTAAAATGACATTGTGAGTCAGACTTCTATGCATGTGAAATAGCTTTTTTTTGAATTTTTATCTGTGGCCAAATGTGCTCTAATTTTAATTTTTCTTGAATCCTCCTTTTTAAGGCAAAAATTAATAGAAAATTGACCTTATTACCCGGCTGAGAAAATAACTTTTAAGAACTGTACAAGGTTAATTTTCTTTATGTGCGTAGGTTCACGGTAAAAAACTCTTGGAAAGCTGAGGAAGGGGGGGGGGGGGGGGGGGTATGGGGCTTTGTCAAAAAGGTTTGTGTTCTAACAAAGAGGCTACGAATATGGTATCAAAGTTGAACTACAGTCCACTGTTGAAGCCTCTCCAAAATGGATACAGTATAGTTATTATAGTTCAAACTTCATGCATTCCCAATGTTGATTCACACCTCAATAGTGGGTACCAGGATCTGTCCATATTATTATTATTATTTTTTATTTTATATGAATTAATACCGTTATTTATATGCTGGGCTCAAATCCCTTTTCCAAGACAACTTAAAAGTTGTCTCTTGTAATTTAATACAAAAATTTGGTTTAGTTCTATACAAAATTTGGATGGATACTATAAATATTTCTTAGGCAAAGTTGCGTAATGGAGACCTATTGGAAAGCAACAGTCCACTTGAGTTTGCACACTCTGGAAACTTTATGCATCGACTCAGTCGACAAAACATCAATACCAGAAAAATCACAGCTTGAATCGATCATTTCTGCTAGCTGGCCAATTGCATTTTTAAATCTTTTATAGTTTCCATAATTCGCTGGTTTTTCCTCTATTCTCCCTCTTGGTTTCCAGGCGGCAAGCCCCATGAGTTGAAGAGAGATTTTTTCATAGACAAGTAAACAATCATACCTTGAGTCCATCATATCAGCTAGTCAATTTTGGTAGTTTTAATTTCATACATTTTGTCAGTGGTTTTCGAAAAGCCAGTTAATTTTCATTTTACCTCTCTCTTGGCTTTTAGGCGGGCACGCCCCAATCTCATGAAGTGAAGAGATTCTTTTCAAGTAAAAAAAAAACATGTCTTGAGTCCAACTAGCCAATTGTAATTCTCGTATACACTTTTTAGTTTCGATGGGATATTGTTAAAGTAAGAAGACGTAGGTTGAATTCATCCTCAACACACAACATTACAACCAATCAGAGGCTGTCCCCAACATTCCGGGGAAACGGGAACACGATTAACGACGGCGATTCACAGAAGTCTCCTCTCCCGATTTTTCCTGAGGGAGGGGGGACGTCTGTACACAGGGTAAGTTCCAGATGTGATTTGAAGCCAGGACCTTCCAGACAGTCCTCGGATGCTCTTTGCCTAGTCCCTAGGCCTCATTATTCCGCGCGGCCAAAGAGTTTCGGATCACGTGGTACAAGACCGAGAGAGACTGGGAATACGCCGCACAGGGGCAAGGCAGGGATTTAAGGCGGGGATGCTCCAACCACTGAGCTCTAAGAGAAAAAAAAGGTTCAAAGGCTTGTTTATAGTGGAAAGTGCACTTAGCTCATCCAGCTAGTTTACAGGCACTCCACTAAAATACTTAGATTCAAATAATTCAAATACAAAATAACAGGATTAAAAACCCCAATTGGCCGGAGGCAACCAGTTGGCTATTCACAAGCATGGCCAAGGATTGAACTCGGGACGAGAATTAATCCAGCAAGTCGCCAATGCGGGACTCGAACCCGGGACCGCCGGATTGCGAGTCCGACGAACTCTAGGCATGAGCAAATCATTTGTTAAGATGGTTATTAATTAGAGAAATTTCAGCCATATTAAATATAAGAACACTTTATGATGCCTTTGGAACATATTTACATTATAGGAGTATTTTACACAGTGTAACATACTTAAGTTCATTTGAGATTTATAAACTTTTCATTTTACAGGACCAATATCCAATCGATTTCCTCCGTGACATATGACTTAAAGTACTGGAGCAGATAAAAAGATTGAGGGAAAACTCTCTCATCCGAACTTGTCCATGAATCAGTAAATGAAAATAATAAAAATAACCAAAAACGTGCTTTTATAGTCTTGGTTCTATGTTAATGAAATTATCTAAACAAGCGAACGAGGAAATTTAAGGATGGTATTGCTCCACTCTTTGAAGGAGTGTCTGGGCGTAACCAGGTGAATAATATCTGTAACAAGAAAACAAAAATAGATCAGTGAATATGAAGAAAGAAAGGATAGTATAGATAACTCTGATGTCAAGTTTCTAGCATGGGAAAATGACTTCTGAGGAACGGGCGCAGAAATTCCACACCTATGACGTGTAACTACCCAGATCTGGATAGTGCTTCTGATTGATCGTCGATCGTGCGCGTGGAAAATTTGCTTCAACCAATCAGAAGCAACAAATCATCAGTATGGAATTTCTGTAACTGTTTCTCAGACCACCTTTCGCGGGAAACCAGTGGTTGCATCGTAAAATGTCGGCTGTTTTCTCCGGCTATCAAGTTTCAAGCTACGAGCGCCATTTACTTCCTCAAAAAAGATGCCAGTTCTTAATGGCAAAATTGACATTGGGGGGAGGTTAATCATTTCTATTTGTAGAAAAGTAAAGAAAATTCTGGCAAATTGTCCATCTACTCCTCCCCTCAAACAATGTCAAAATTAACTTCTTACTCAGGGGAGGGCTACGTGGGTACATTCCTAAAATCGTGTACTGATCTGAAATAGCCATAAAAATTTAATCTGAATATATACAGCAAAGCAATTTTCGTGCTCATGAAAACAATTAACGCAGTTGAACAGGCATGGTTGGTAATTATCGAACTTATGCAACGACATTTACACACTTCAACCGGAAATGGACGTTTTGCACTCTTGGGCAATGCTTGTACCCAATTTTTTCGGCAGATCGTCTCAATAAGAGTAAAGACAGTTATTAAGAAAAATGAGATAGCGTCAAGGCATATCAAAAGGCTAAAGATCTCACTTCGGGTAGACATTGACGTTTACGTCGCAGTTGATGCAGTTATGAAAATTCCGGCTTCCATCACTGTCGGACAATTCAAACATTTGAGTGTATGTACAGTTTCCTATTATGAAGCCTCCTCGTTAGGCCTTTTACAAGCTAGTGCTGTTTATTTTGTTGAGTTACGATTTTAAAGGCGCTTGGGACTTTATACAGGTTAAAGGAGCTGTGTCACCAAATTTTATCGAAATTGAAACAGACCTAGGAACTGCCACCAAATCGAGAGAAACATGAAAATAACCGCTCAAAACATTAAAAAGGTATAAACAACAGAGATACAAAAGAACTTGAGGAAGATTGAAGCGGATTGAAAGTGTGGTTTTTAAAATTTTAGTAGGTTAAACAGCTTTCAAAGTTCATTTTGCTGTTTTTAATGTTTGATATGGTTCTTGGGAGACATATTTGTTTAACATGAAGCTACGAGTTTGTCATTTGCAAGTAATTTCTTCGCTACCGTTTAGCTCCATTATGTGTAATTGGCAATATAAACAAAAGAGAACTGGAGAGAAGTGACACAGCCCCTTTACTTGGTATGTTTACTCTTAGTGTCACTCACCGAACAATCTCTTCAGGATAGCAGTTGTTAACAGCATTGATGTGCTCACTAAGGGTCGTATTTCTCTCGGGATTTATTTCCTGTACTTTCTTAAGTCCTCCACTCGTTACAAACAGTTTCCGTGCCTTAGCATCGTGCGGAAGAACCTTGGCAAACTGGCCAACAACGTGCTTTAAAATGTTGGGCGGGGCGTCGCTTAACAGGGGTTCTAAGGCTGGCAGATGAACGCACTTCTGAAGAATGTTGGTGAGAGCTTTCTTGGACTGAAAGAATAAAGAATATAACAATGAGGAAAAGATGATCTGAGTGTCCCCGTTGATAGAAACTACAAGGCTGAAAAGTCCTACTGTACCAGGTTATACGCGAGCCTGTTTTACCGTTTAAAAAGATCTCCAGATAATGGAACAAAGGAGAAATGTCCGCAGGATGCACTTTACTTTGCCGTATGTAATTGTGAGTAATTTACGCTTGGTTCGCTGTGTGAGGTCTGGACCCGCTTTTCGAAGTGTCCCGAATTCCTAACGTTTAACGTTAATGTCCGCATCAACGGAAGGTCATCTTACATCCTCTCTTTTATAGACGCTCTTCACAAATTATTTGGAACAGGCTATTCATTTTCTGGACCACGAATATGGACAAAAACCGCTTCATTCAAATTGGCAGCATTTTACTATTTGAACTTTTGATAACAAGTCACTCCCCGCAAAGTGATTTTCTACTTCCAGTTCGCTTAGGTATGTATTCAACTTGAGTAACACAACAACGATTTGTTAAAAGTTCCCAAGCCTTTCACGCCAGTCTGATCTGGAATACCGATTTAATGCTGCACGGAGACAAGCGGCAAGCTTGTTTGTGGATATTGTGGTTTGTAGATTGCTGATCTAACAACAATAATTAACAATGATTCCACGAGTGCGCGTTGGATTTGAGATGGTAGTTAGCCAACGAGGCGCGTAGCGCCGAGTTGGCTTTAATCATCCCGTATCCAACAAGGGCGAGTGAAATAAACGCCCACAAAATATCGAGAATTTTTTCCGATTTTTTTTGTAAAAACAACCGATTTTCAGCTTGCTTTTAAATTTCAGCAGACGCCTACAGTTACCATTTTTGGATAGCACGCTATAATGGCTCATATACCATGATGGCTAAGCCCATCAGAGCTCTAGAACTGCATTATCCAATGATCCAGTTTTTAATAATTGCAAATACAGTGTGACACTGTGACAGTTAAGACCTACTCAACGAAGTGGAACTGATGACTTTAAGTGGTCTTTCTGTTCATTACATGTAGATTTTCATGTTACCTTAGTTTGTAAGTCTTCAGAGCTTTCAGTGTTGAGATAGCACTGTAGCAGTGAATTCAAGGCATTGGTGACAGCAACAGCTTTAGCATGTTCAGGAGTGTGTCTTCCAATCTGACCCAGGGCCCACGCAATAGCAGCCTGTTGGCAAGTGACAACATGGATCAGGTTTTTAACTAGTACATGAATTTAGAATGGTACAATCCATAAACTACTGTAAAAACACACCTACAATGTACGGGCACTGTAGAAGGCAAGCTTATGGGATAAAAAAATATTACTATTGGAGGGGAAATTGCTACATTCATTTTGTAATATTAGAGAACAAGCTTTCACAAGGGCGATGGCAGTGAAAACTATATAAAGTGAACTTGTTTGAAATGAGTTCTTAAGGAGCGCATCTAGGCTTGAAAAGGAAATGAAAATTCGTTGTCGTATGTCAACGTCTACGGTCTTCTATAAAGACGTCGGGGTAAGGAATTTCAAAAGACAGCTGCTGGTAGAGGATGACGAAGAAATGTATCCTAAGGTAAAAAAATGATTTCAATTTCCATCATAGTTTTCATACTAATGTCGCCGTCATTCGTAAACACCGTAAAAAGAGACTCGAATACCTTGATGTGATCCTCCTCATTTCCACCCAACTCCGTAGTGCGATCCTCTCCACTTCCCGCAAGAATTGCCGCTAATGCTGTGACAGCCTACAGAAAAAAAAAACAAAAAACGATAAGATACTGTATAATGCTTGTGTGAAATGTTACAATGTCGTCACTCTTTATTGTAAAAGAGAGACAAAAAGAGAAATTCTGATGTAATCCAACATCTGATCGTTAAACGAATTGCGAGATTTGTGATATTTGTAATTGCATTTTATAACAACAACAGCGTTTATCAAGTGAACAAATTGAAAGTAAAGTATATCATAAACCCGTTCAGCTTTTCAAGCGGTGGTAAAAAACTAGTGTTTAACATGTTACATTGTGAATCCCTTCAATAACCGATTGAGTTGAAGAGTTCCCTTGTTAACTCAAGTCAAGACATCTGAACCAAAACTACTCTTGACTACTAAAATACTTTAATAGCTTAAGGGCTTTCTCTTTCCAATTCGTTTCGAAAAAATATTGTCTTGAAGGAAAGATACATCACCCCCCCACCCCCCGGGGAGGGGTATTCCCTTGTATGGCCTATACGGGGATGTGCCGCTGGACAGGGTGTGGTTTTTGTCCTCTCTGTCCCAAACAGGGTATATAATTTCGTGTGAATCTGTCAACAGGTTATTGCCTGTTCCAGGCTCCGAGATAGTCGGGTCCGCTCAATTGAGAAAGCGCCAACATTTTTCCCGCCCCGCCAACTTTGCGCGTACCTTTCACTTTCGCGTCTTCCCAACTAACTGAGAGCCTGGAACAGGATACGTGTATTGCCTGCACAATTGATTTGATTTGCCAGATGAATTTTCTTTGTACTCCAGGTATACAGGTTTCAAACCCTCAGCGGCTCACCTATACTCAAATATTGGTCGAGTACCCCCCTCCCCTACCCCGAGCATGAAACATTTAATCTCTTGTTTCTGAACAAAAAGGCGACTTCAAGGCAAGACTCTTGGGCACATAATGTTCTAAATAAGAGTTATTCAATACAATTACTGTAAGATACTAGGCTGAACGTGACTATTGAGTTGAAGTACATACTTGAGACACAATGACAGACATAGCGAGCGATTCTGAGTGAGCCGCAACATATCCCAACATCATGATTCCTGGCAGGCGGACATTTCCTTTTGATTGTCTGATGTAGTCCACAACAGCTCCGACACCTCCAGCGTTAGTAATCAGCAGAGCAAGCTAAATGAAGATAGTTGGAGAGAACAAAGATCATTCATGTGTAATAAACTACCTTTGAAACAGAGCATAACAAAACACAGCCACGCGTTTCAAAAACGCCATACAGGGATGCAAGAAACAGGGGGCACCCAACAAACGAATGTTTCCCAATACGTTAAAAGTATCTCAAATAATTTTCTCTATGCTTTAGAAGCCTTTTTTGGTTAATGTGGAGCTGCCCTGAAAACTATTGATCTTTTTGAATTTCTTAGGGGAGCTCTGGGTGTTACGAAAGTTTTAGGTGGCTTTTCTATCTCATCCCAAATTTTTAATCCTGATGGGTATGGTCGAAAGTTCAAGGACATGGTGTAGCCGTACTTTCATTAGAAGATCCTATGGGACCTTCTATTCAACAAAAATTGCAATATCTTGGTGATAAAATGTGAAAAAAGGGTTAGGAGAAAACCCCGAACATCTTAGACGAATGGAAAGATTATCCAGAAATTTCCAGGCATATCTTTGCTCCTTCAAAGGGTTACTTCACAGAAAAAAGTCGTTGCGTGCCCCTTAAGAAAACCTATGGTACAAGACAAACAACAGCTAACGAAATTTGAAATGATAACTTCCATTTTGTTTGTGTTGTGTTACGAGGTCAATTTGACGAAATTCTTATGTCTCAAACGTGGTTGAATTTACAATAATCTACCCTATTTAGAGATCTAAATGTTTGTTCTAAAATACAAGTATGAAGTTTAAACCACACTTTATACTGATAGTCTGTATTAAAATATTGCTTACCTCAGGTGTATGCTTAGCAATTTCCCTGATCAGTGTTGCCACATTCTTTTTCACATATTCATCAGAGTCTAGTAAAATAAAGATGACACAAAATATTTATTACACAGTTTAGTTTGTTTTGATTAGCTTCTCCGCTATAGGTGGTCATTTTTCTAATCAATTTAAAACTACAGGTTTAAGGCTCTAAAATTATGTTAAATTCTTTATGCAAGATATTTTTGCAAAATAAGTGACATTTTTGCCTAAAACCGCCTTAGAAGAACTTTCCAAATGAATAAGGAAGGAATTCAAGCAAACTTAATATCTATGAAAAGTACATACCTGTTTAAATAATGATTTAATAAATAAATAAAACAATTTAACAAACACCTATTTGTCTCACCTTTCAGAGAACCAAGGACTGCTGGGAATATCTCAGCCTCCACTACCATTTCAGCCAAGTCAACTGAATGCTTAGCAATCTGGCTTAATGCAGAAAATATGTGTCGCTGAAAAAAGGAAATGTGTTCTTTTTAAAAATCCCTGCATCAAGTGGAATTCTGTAAGTGTTCACTTTAAATGCTTATAAAACCTACAGAGGCAACAGAGTATGACATACTTAACACAAAACAATAGATACAGTGCTGCTCGTCACTTTGATCTCAATTTTTGAGAACTGACTAACGATTATTGAGAATTAAGTCTTATATGAGAGAAAACAAGTGTTTTGAAGACTAGAGTTTTGAGTTGCCACTGGATTGACCCTTTCAGAAACAAACCTGTTACACTCTGATTTTCTAAATACGTCAAAGATATAAGTAGTACACAATGCAATGAAGTTTTTGGAAATTTTTGATGAAACAAAATTTTTCCATGCAAAACAAAGAACTGTAACCATGAATAAAGATTCAGCTGTATGGCCAGCAAAGAGGTATGGTTGTGGAAATCTGGATATAATATGGGCCACATTAAAATAAGGTATAGATGTAGTTGTACATTAAGTACATGCAAACAGACTAAAATTTTTATATTAATGTAGTTCAGTATCATTATTTTACCTTGAGCTTACAATCACCATTAAGAATCATTTGTGCAAGATGAGCAATGGCACCAGCATCAACAACTGTTTGAGCCAACTGAGAATAAAAAGAGCAAACTTCATATTAAATTTTTGCCTGAAAATTTGGTGATGCTTGCTCGATTCTGGTGTATTTGAGAAGAATTCTGCATCAATCAAGTGCATGTAAGAGAGCTATGACCATTGGTTTACAAGTAAATGGATGCTCGCACTCAAAAAAACCATTTTGAGAGAGAAAACAAGATTGACTTGTTTGAAGTGATTCAGACAGAGCCTCATTTTTTCCTCCTCACTCAAGAAGGAGGCACTGCTTGCAGGATGCAGTGATCTACATGAGCCGAACAAAGTCTTCTCCTTACTTGCAATTACATGTAAATCTAAAAGACATGTTAAAAGACCCCAGACCAGTTATCAGAATTAAATAAGAATTCTAAGAACTACTCTTTAAGGCGCTAAATGTTTGGATCAGATTTGCGGCAAGGTCATTTTGTCTAAAACTGGGGTTAGACAATATATATTGGTCAAAGAAGTAATCATACATGAGAAATAGGACACTTATTCCCTTGAGGGCCAAATTATACTGGTATGTAGATTCGGACATGCATTCCTTTGGTCACTCACATGTGAAGGAAACGTGATGGGCCACATAATTACATGTATCCTGCTCTCACCTCTGGTGAATGTTTACAAATGTCACTTAATGCTGATGCAGCAATTCTCTTAAGAGGCAATTCAGGTTCCTGGATACAAAGAACCAGCAGAGGTACTGCTCCGGCATCTACCACTGCTTGGGATAGCACTGAACAGGAAAAAAAAAACTATTAACATCACTAAAATATCAAAGAATTATTGCACAACTTAGCAGCTCCCTTAGCTTATCATATGCTATTGTTGAAGAGGATGGTTGTTATAATTACACGTAATTCAATAACAAAGTTTTCACCAGGTGGGTTAATTTAACAGGTGTTTGGCGAAAACCACATTTTTGAGATGTAAAGATTAGTTTTTTGGCAACTTTGTTGGGTTTATTGTCAATGGACTGAAGTTTCTTGAAATATTTATGGCCAAAGTTACAGGATCATTAACTTATTAAAATACACAAATTAAACCTTCGGCTTTTGTGTAAACCAGCACTTTCGCTGATAAAACTACTGAGACTAAATAAAATATGTCTGTCTGTCTGTCTATCTAACTAGCCCATTTCCAGTATTTAAAGTGTTAAACACCAAAGCATGTATTTTAACAAACCTGCATTGTGCCGTGCAATATAACCTAAAGCCCAGGCAGCTGCCTCTTTGACTCCTGGGTCAAATTCCTCTAAACATATCACTAGTGCATCCAAAGCACCACAGTCCACCACAGCCTACACATAATAAACAAGACATATTATTCCTAGTTAGTCACAGTAACAACATAAACACTGATATCACATTGTACCTAAATCATGCTTTTACAAGTACCTTAGATTAACATGGAAATCAAGAACATTTTATATGATTGAACACTCAGCTTTAATTTATGGACTCAGACTAAAGAAAGGTTGACACCTAGCATGATTAACATTGATATTAAAGTACCTGTGCTAATTGTGGTGAATGCTTTGCTACAGCTCGCAGAACAAATGCTGCTGCCTTCTTGTAAAATCGCTGATGAAAGAAAACAGGTTTCAATCTAAAAATCTTCTTTAATTGTGTAAATTATTAATCAGTTTTTATACTGTATAGGTGCTGTTAAGGTGTCTTATAAATAATCTGTGCGAAAAATAAACTTCAACTATTCTTAACTTTAACTTAACTACACTGTACCTATAGGATCTTCTCCTGTTTATTTTGTATCCACTATTGATTTTTATCAATTTTCAATACCATTTTAAGGCTGTGCTGCAAGTAAAATGAACCTGTGAAATCTAGGGTGCCACATGTAGCTGTATTCTGATTACAATTTGAGAAAATTACTAAGATTTTTGAGATACCCAGGAGCTAAAGTTTTTAGCAGCCAGGAACCACTGGGTGTTGCTAGACGACAGCATTGTCAAAGGGGAGCTTAAGCAACTACGACAGTGATGGCTATGAAAACATCAATTAAAAAGTGAATTTGCCCTGTCCCAAGCTTTATCGCACTTATTCCATCTTGTTCAATTATTCAAATGTTGGCAAATTTTTCTGGAGTTGAATTCCAAAGGACTGTGTCAAAGTACAGGAAAAGAAAAAGAAAGTTGTTGTCTTCTATTCATGCCCCCAACAAAATGTGAAATTAGGCATTTTCACATTGTAGTCATGCAGTGACAGCAAAGAAATGGAAAAAAGTGTCGATGCATGTGCAAAGTCGTTGTTTTGCTAATCCAAATGTAATGCGTTTTTGCTGTCCTCGTTGCCGTCACCATCACCATTGCTTGAGCTCCCTATATAATGTAATCTTTTATCCACGCAGCTTGTGAGAATAAGACATTGTGGATAGCAATAAAAATTTGAAAATCTCCTTTCATGGCTTCTTTGGGTTAATGCATGTTGGGTGTGTAGATTCATCCCCTTAAATTTATAGTAAATAATACTGCTAGGCCATTCATTCCCTGAACTCTGGTTAGGGTTTTAATTTATATTTGTAAAGAAAGCAACATCTTTATTTTCTTAAACAAATCCAAATACCCGTAATAGTTTTTAACACTAAGATATACACTGCCCTTGTAGAAATTCAGTATACTTTAAGTATACTTCAAGTATACTTTATATGTACTTCTCAGAAAAAAAAGTACATTTGAAGTATACCTCGTTTGTACTTCCAGAAAAAAAGTATAAATGAAGTATATTTGGCAAATGTACTTCATTTATACTTCTAATACTTAAGTACACTTTAAGTATACTTCTTCAAACTTCAGCGCTTCTGAAAAATAGTTTCGCAAAGAAAAATGTACTTTAAGTATACTTTGAAACTGAAAGACACATTCTGATCTGAGGATCTAAGAAGGTTTGTCCGGATCTTCAAATCACTACAAGACAAAAGTATACTAAAAGTATGCTTTAAGTATAATTTAACTTCAAAATACTATTCAGATCAAATCAGTTTTCTTCTATTAAGGACACAGTTGAGATCATGTAAAGATTTCTTCAGAGTGGTGAAGTATATAACAGGTTTCTAGATACACAGGGCACACATTGGCTGTTCAGTCGACTTCCTTCGTAAGGAGATCATCCGCCGATCTCTGGGCGAAATGGCAAAGTCGCACAGTTTCATTCTGGTCATTTCTTTAACATCTTTTGCGGAATTTTGCATTTGTCTGTAAAAGATACTGGATTTAATTAAGGCCCGCATCGTTTTACCTCCTTTTTTACGAGGACCTTAAGAAATAGAACGAAAACTCGAAGCAAAACCATCGCTCATCGTCGGACATCTTTACGTTCGAGGAAAGAAATGTATATATGAAGGTGTGGAATTACCGCTGACTTCTAGTACCGTCCGAACATATACGGGATCTTGTGGATTTCCTAATACGGTCATGTATGAATCATTTACAGCATACCTAACTTCCATATATGGTTTTGGCGGGCGATACAGATTCGAAGGAACGTTCGTTGAGCTTTGCCGAGAGTGTCTTCAAGATATTTACACGCTTGGAATATTGCCTTTAATTTATCTTCACAATTCGAGTACAATATGAGTGGAACTTAAAAAGAAAACAAAAGAAGTACACCATGACTGAATTTTGACGATACAAGTAAGTTTTGGGGTGAAAAATGTATCGGTTCCAGTCGTTTCAATATATATCGATTCTTCTTTGCGAGCCATTTGCAAATGATACACGAGTTAAGCCTTAAGGTTTACAAAGTGAAAGCTTGTCTACTTCGCCTAAAGTGCAGTGTAAATTCAAAATATGAAACCCAAGTCTTGTTTTCGTTAGATCGCATTTCGTTTCAGTTTTTGTATGTAATAGGTAGACATATTTCTTTTAAAATAAGGTAATGACACATTTTACTTTGTAGCCAAAGAGTACAGATCTAATCATTCTTGTCTATTAAACATTTACTAAAATTAAGAAGAATATTGTGTGATGGTTCTAAGCAATAATTATTAAGTACAAGTGAGTTAAAGAAAGTTCAGAAAGAAACCTGTTAATATACATGCACCTTCCTTGAAATGATCTCATTGTCAATGAAAATTTTACTAAAATCAAGAAGAATAATATGTTATGGTAATCAAATGCAGTGAGTTCCTTTGATAGGAATAGAAAATGTAT
The DNA here is from genome assembly GCA_964035525.1 of Porites cylindrica. NCBI lineage: Eukaryota > Metazoa > Cnidaria > Anthozoa > Scleractinia > Poritidae > Porites > Porites cylindrica. Next base: position 14,152,106 of record OZ037777.1, read on the forward strand.
ATTCTTATGTTGTGGAAACCTATTTCAACAAGATTTGCTATATATTTTTTATAATTTCTTAGTACATTTGTATTGCTATAAGTTAAGGGTAGTTTTTTTAGTTATATCAATAAATGATTTTACAATATAATTGATCCAAGTCTGACGTGTCTCAGTGATTGATAAACAGTCATATTGCATTGAGTATACTTTAAGTATATTTTAAGTATACTTGAAGTATACTTCCCATTAAGTATACTTCAAGTATACTTTCATTTAAGTATACTTTAAGTATACTTTTTAGGTGTCGAAAAGTTGTGTACTTAAAGTATACTTCTGGTAAGTATACTTAAAGTATACTTTAAGTACAAATGAAGTATACTTTTTCAAGTGTTTATCACCTATATAAAGTATACTTTAAATGTACTGAATTTCTACAAGGGTGTATACTTTATGTGAGGAACGTAACTTAATGCCCTTTTCAAAGGTACTGGTAAGTCAGTATAGTAGAATATACTACATGTATATAAATGAAATAAAGACTGAAACATTACATTTTGCTCTGCTAGAGAGTACACAAGCTGAGGCAGAATGTCTCCCTTCACGACAGCCTCTGCAAGATCTTCGTTATAGTTGGCCAGTCTGCCAAGAGCCAAGGCAGCTGTTTGTTGAATGGCAGGTACAACATCAAGAAGAAGAGGTCTCAACAGAGCCATGGCATCTAAAAACAGGGAAATGTACAAACGCATAGCCTTCAGTTAGTATGGACTGTACAGACTTATCATCTGTGACATTTTGTGTTCACACATCCCAATTCACCTGCAACAATAAGTCTACAACTGACATTACAGACTAGGTTATCACTTACTCGATGTCAATCTTACTATACATCTGATCGAGACAATATTTTGCCTACTCACGATTCAGAACTTCTCTGGACACATCTCACAAATGTTCCTCACAGTTTAACGAAGTTATTTAAGCAATTTTAAGCTTAAGTTTTTCAAAATTTAATAGGAAGAAGATCAAGTTAAGTACAATAACGCACAACCACAGAATTGCAGAAGAGGCTGAAAAGCGCTTTACGCATATGTTTTCTCGAATGCCTTTTAGAAATTAAAAGACAAGAAACTTTATATCAATAGATCGTACCTGCATTTTGCAGAGTTTCAATATTCTCTGGTCGGCTTGCTAGATCAGCGACAGACTGGACGAAAGTTTGCCTGTCCTTTTGATACTGCTCGAACACTGGTAAAAACAAACGAAATTATCGTGAATTTTCTGGGGGACATGTCAAAGTTAAGCTTCCAGATGTTCAGAACGTACCCTGTATAACCTTTCTTGAACTCATTTTCACTTTTAGATGTTAACTGCGGCCAAATCACAGCGATTTTCCGATGGATGTGTTCTTCCAAAAGCTGTTTCTTCCAGTGTTGCTACGTTACGGGCGAGTTGATCTCATGCGCGGTTATGTTAAGCCGCTGAGAACTGAACAACGGGCGCCAATTTGTTTGTCCCCAGGTTTCTCTCCGCTGAAGCCGCAAATGAGAGCTTTTGGGTTGAACCAGAAACTCGTTTCTGGTTGAACATTATATAACAAGCAAACTAGATCGAAAAACAATAAATAATACCAAAAAAAAACAAAAACAAAAACAAAACAAAACGCTGTCAATTATAAAGCAGAGAGAATCCGCCAGGAGATAAAGTACTGTGTTAATCTAATCTAAGAAATGGTGACAAATTTCTGTAGTTTGTTAAATATGAAATACCAGTTCTGAAAAATGGTGTGGGGAACCGGGCGACAACACCTCCACCAAGAATTCCCTGGATTCCCCCCCCCCCCCCCCCCAACCGGGTTTCCGCCTCCAGATATGTAAATTTTGAATAAATGAGTGTTTCTTTTTAAATCTTTTTCCTTAGTGTGAATATCTTAATCCACCGCGTTCTGTTCTCACGAGCTGTGTGGATGAAAAGTTAACTCTTGCTGCCTACACACGTAAGAAAGAAATACGGAATAGAGGCAAGGACGCAAGGTCTCTGACGACGACCCGATTTCTCGTAATCACTTTCCCAGTATGCAGCACCAACAAGAAGGAGTATTTAGGATAAGATGCGTAACATATGTGCCGTGAAGCGAGCGCCTAAAGGAGTGCTATTCCATTTTATCCGGGGGTTAAACTCCCATATGAAAGTGACAGGGATGCTAGGGTGTTTGGGAAGGAAAGTCACTGTCTTCGCCCATATTCAGGTATCGCCTACGGCTGTGCAAAAAGAAATTCTTAAAAAAATGCAGTGACACTGACCATATATAAATCTAACGTTAAAAAAAGAACACGACATCCGGCTTATTTTTCTCTTTATCTTAGCTCTTATTTAGATGTCTGTTTTAGTGTGGTCTCAGCTCCTTTAGG
>OZ037777.1:14161995-14174495 GCA_964035525.1 Porites cylindrica
AAAGCAAATTTTTCAATAAACGTTTGAGGAAAATGCTAACTGAGCCATGTGTCATGTTTTTTTCGCCGTGTGGTGCTGTTTTAAGCGCTATTTTGCGAGATGAATATTTGACCTCGGCGGTTAGAACTAAAGAAGGAGACAAGGCAGGCAGCAATCAGCCGCCCGTGCGTGACCCAGTCCAATTTACGCTGGAACTGACGCCAAACTATTTAATTTCTTACCTCGAAAATACCGGCTCCCGATCCAGTAGATATGTATCCATGCCCCATCCGAATGAGAGCTCAGTCCTTCCAAAATTTCTCGAGAAAAGCGATCCTGAAGTTGAAAGACCAGCTTTCTCAACATGACCAGTGCACAAAACTCAACCAAAGGCATTTGAGGTATGCGCGTCGATTCAAATCCACCAATCAGCGTATCACGACCAAACAAACATCCCTGTGCGGGGTAGGGTTGTGGTTTTGAACTGCCAACGGTCGTGATACGCTGATTGGTGGATTTGAATCGATGCAAATCGATGGATCGGGAGCCGGTATTTTCGAGGTAAGAAATTAAATAGTTTGGCGTCAGTTCCAGCGTAAATTGGACTGGGTCACGCACGGGCGGCTGATTGCTGCCTGCCTTGTCTCCTTCTTTAGTTCTAACCGCCGAGGTCAAATATTCATCTCGCAAAATAGCGCTTAAAACAGCACCACACGGCGAAAAAAACATGACACATGGCTCAGTTAGCATTTTCCTCAAACGTTTATTGAACAATTTGCTTTGAATTCTGCATTTTGGAACAAATTACAGCCACCGCATTGTTCATATGTATTTCTTCTATAAATAACAAAAGATCGTTGCTCAGATTTCAATCAACAACGGCCCCCACTAACAGAGGGTGGTCTGCCTGTGGACTTCCTTGAGCGACCATTTTGAAAACTTTGCAAGTGGAGGAGTGTTTTCAAAGAGAGTGCCAAGGCGAAACATTGTCAGAGAACTGAAACGACAGAGGTTTTCATCTTTCTTACAAAATCTGTCAGGAACTAGTAATCTTTGCCGTTCGTGATGAGGTTTTCTGGACCGAAGATTTAATACAGGAGACTACGAAGGGACTTCACGACTCGTACACAATTCTAACCCTTATTCAGAACATGACATGTCTGCCCGATTGAACTGTGCTTTACCCGGTCTTGTCCTCAAATCTTCGTCTCGTACTACACATGCTGGTTTTCGGAACGAAGACGCAGAGAATGAGAGTGTCCCCTACCCTGAAGTTCAGGAAGAAGCTCCCGATTCTAATCCAGACGGGCGAGCACCAGAAGCAGAGCCAGATGGACTCGAGGTAGAAGACCTATGCTGAGAGCTAGTTAGCGTAGACCTCACTAAATGGAAAATTCGATTGATTTATCTAATATTTATGTTATGGCATTATTGGCTATATATCTCAGGTATCTGACGTTGGACCGACTCATTCATCTCCGAATATTAAAAACATAATGTTAAAAATCAGGAACTACTATACTGCCATCGTAAAGGCACTCGAGCAAGTTCCCCATGTTAGTTAGTTAGTGAGGTCTACTCTCACTAGCACTCTGCGAAGGTCATCTACCTCGAATCCATTTGGCTCTGCTAGTTCTTATGCCCCCCGTCAGGATTTGAATCAGGAGATTTTTCCTGAAGTTCAGGGTAGAGGGCATTCTCTTTCACAGCAATGACAATGACAATGACAATGCTGTATTTATTTGGAGTCTTATACATTCCTATGTACATTGACTTTATCCAAATAATTTAGAATCATAACACAAATTGCACACTAGTGGAACTATAATCAATGTTAACCTAAAGAACTAATGATCTTCTTTTCTCATAGCGGTCGAATACGTATTTTGCAAATAACTTTTGCACTGGTTTGTTCTTGCTCAGCATCTTCCTTCCCGAAAGCCAGCATGTGTGGTACGGGACGAAGACTCGAGGTATAAGATTGGGTAGAGAACTGTTCAATTGGGGAGACATGTCATGTGCGATAAGCAGGGTGTCCAGCGGCTTGGTTGCTCAAAAATATAGGCAAATAGGAGACTCAGCATTGAGAAAATAGGAAAAATAGGAAACTTTGTATTAAAAAATAGGAGGAAAATAGGAAAATCAATAGTACTTTTGTGGACAAAGATAGCCTCCCTGCACCCCATCAGGGTTATAATAAATGCCACGAGTCCTCAGATTCTACGTTCCCAGGATTGAGATCAACTTTTGCTGCTAAGAAGGAGTAAAAATGATCAGTAACGTTTAGTTTATTGCCTCAGTTATGCTATAATCAGAATGATATGCTTGACTGCAGGTCAAGCGTGGTTCTATAATCAAAGGTGATCATATGCAAATTCCCCTCAAGTTGGCAGCAAATCTTTGAAAAGCTTTGAAGAGTGAAATTTCTTAGTATAGAAATTTCTTACGATTGAGTTGTCATTGAAGGATATCGAACTAGAACGTAAAAGTCCTATGGAAAGCTTTCCTTCCATTAATCTGCAATCGGTAGCTGGTTGAGAATATGCTTGTTTGAGTCAAAACACCGCATAATTTTAAGTACGAAACCAGGCTTTCTGCGGTGTACCCAAAATGACACTGATGTGTTTGGTACCAGATTGTAAGTTTGTCATGGTTAAGTTATAAGAAGAACATAACACTGCTTATCTATGATTGCAAGACCGGTTTTGTACCCAAAATATTGGATCCTTCATCAGTTGCTTAGGTATAGCTGTTAACAAGGGCTCACCAAGAGAGCTAGTGCCGTACACTAAACTTTAGTCTGTTCTTTTTATGTAGCATCCAGAATCAGCTAGTGATCATGATTGGTTTTTAAAAACAAGATGCTGATTGGATTGGCCTGTGTTGTGACAGGACAACTTGATCCTGTTTTCAGTTTCAAAGATGAACATAAAAGTGAGCAAGACTTCAAAATAAAATATAACATGTACAGATACTGAAATGCAGTTTCAGTGGGCTATACACAATGTTATTCAGTAGTCAGGAGGAGAACTATAACACTACATAAAATCCATGTACATGTAGGTCAACAAAAATGTTCACAGAACTCTAACAGGCAATAGAGGTCATGGAAAGAACAAACGTAACTGTTATTTTTACTAACATTAGAATATCAAAGTCAACATACTACTTGCTTTATGATGAATTTCACTCAAAAACACATACAATTATAATTTCATTTTCAATTTTGTCACAAATTTTGCCTTCACCGGCTAAAAAATAGGAAAAATATGAGGTTTTAGTTTAAAAATAGGAGAAAATAGGAATAGGCTCAAAAAATAGGAAAAAATAGGAACTGGACACCCTGGATAAGAATTAGAATTGTGTACGAGTCGTGAAGTCCCTTCGTAGTCTCCTCCATTAAATCTTCGGTCCAGAAAACCTCATCACGAACGGCAAAGACTACTGGCTCCAGATAGAATTTGTAAGAAGGATGAAAACCTCTTTTGTTTCTTTCCCTGACAATGTTTCGCCTTGGCATTCTCTTTCAAAGCACTTCTCAACTTCAAAGTTTTCAAAATGGTCGCTCAAGGAAGTCAAAGACTCGAACCAGTCCACTTCAACTGCAAGGCCCGCAAAGCATTGTAGAACCAAAAATAAATTCGCGATACAGCGAAAAATAATTCTCAGCACGATGAAAAAATAATTCTCAATACTTGTATTAAAAATAATTCGCGGTACCACTAAAAAATTATTTGTGGTACGCATGAAAAATTTATTCATACAACAACATAAAAAAAGTAAACAGCCTTAATTAAAAAATAATTCATGCAGCTAAAAAAAAAATAACAACACACTAAAAAAATCCTGTGTGGTGATGACAAAAATACACAACGGGTCCATAATAAATGCTGCACTGGCCGAAAAAGTCACTTGTGATGCCATTTTATTATATTAATTTTGACCAGAACGGGCCTCCATATCATTATAGCAAACTTTGCCAGTCAACTGGCTCACTTTTATCTCGGTTCGTATTTACTGTAATTTCCAAACATTTAGATCGACTATATATATCATGAAGCTACTAGCACTGGAGCGTTTTTTACTTTCTTTACGTAGGGCGACTATCCAGTCTGGAAAGTTCTAAGGATGATTTTGAAGAGCCACTCGATGACACATCGGGAAGACAGTCGCAACGAGTGGAGTGTAAACGGACTTCAAGGTGTCAAAAAAGCAGAACTTCAACGCGGCTAAGAAACGAATTCTCACAAACTAAAGAATGTAAGAACAGTAAAACTGTTGCCACTTTCCTCATTTCTACAGTGTAACAGGATTGAGACTTTAACTCGACTTATTTTTTTTATCCTTTTTCCGTCTTTAGTTCTCAAAAAGTGCAATGTTTGTGATCTATGAATACATGAAATCACTCAATTTTTAATTAAGAAGAACTTCATACCATAAATGGTTTCCTTAGTTTTTCTTCCCGGGTTTGTTTTGTAGATAACCTCGTACTAAGTGCACTTTGCTTCGTGGGCATCCGTTGCCTTTACTGCCAGGTGGTGGTGTCCACTTTTAAATCCATTGTCAATAGTTATATTTCTTCCAAGCTAAGAGGACAACATTGTGCGATTCCTTATTATCTTTACGTTTTCTTTTAACGTTTTTCTGTTGTTTTTGGTTTCAGATCATTTCAGGTATGAGGGAGACTTCGATACTAAAGGTGTTATTCACTACCTTGGTCTCAGTGCTGGAGTCAGTATGTGGCTGAATCCTGCGCGAGTACCGTCATCCGGAGTGAAAGTAACCTACTGCGGTGGTAATGGTCGTGGAGACCCTGAAAATATCTTAGAATATTTCACTCCCGGCAACAGTTCCACACGATCTGGATGGTGTCTGGATTTGGGAGATTACTACACGCTGCGGCTTACCGACTACACTGTGAGGCAGCTCGGAAGCAATGACAGAAACTTTCTTCAAAACTTTGAGCTCCTTGGTAGGCTTTGTAATGACGATGATTGGTGTGTGCTGGGCAGGCATCATCAAGTTGATTGGAGGTCGCAACGTTTTTCACATATGCTGTCAGGAAATAGAGACTTGTCATATAAAACAAAAACATGGTCTGTGAAAGGGGAAGTAAGAGCTTACCGCCAGTTCAAGATAGTCCAGATAAAAGACATGTCGACCAGTGTGCCAGGCACGCATGCTATGTCCCTGGCTGGTATCGAGTTATATGGAGTACTCAGTGTGCTATATTTGGACTAGAAAGAATTATATGACTAAGGGGTTTTTTATATATTTAACTTCGTTCCCAGAGTGTTCTCTCGGAGTAGGAGAACACCCTGGGAAAGAACCATGATTTATATGAGTTTCGCCATTCTGCTGTGATATGTTTTTGTAGAGTACAGAGACTGAAAACGTTTCTCGACAGCGGTAAAAAAGATTACAGTGGAGAGAAATTATAAGGTTTACCGTATTGATTATCGACAGCAGAATATCACGTGTCTCTCTTTATATGGACGCTAATTTATCAGAATAGACACTATTATAGCTGTTGAAACTGAAAGTCATTTCTGTAAATTTTAACGCGTACGTAAGGAAAATAGCGCACCCTCCGAAACCAAGAGGCTTCTAATTTAACTGAGGACAAGAAATTCACTGGTTAACAAATTAAATTAAATTCTCGGGCTCTTATTATCGCCAAACACGTACAGTGAAAAAAGACCGAAAGTTGTCTTGTGTTTATTCCACGGGGCTTCATTAAAACCGGAAACAGTTTAAGCCTTGAAAAACACTACAACAGCATTCACAGTTGGCTACAAATATAGACATCCGAAGAACGCGTTTATTCCAATTACAAGAGATTTGTAAATACAGATTTTTCCCGTACTCTGAAGCGCTCGTGGTTGCCTATAAACATACATAGATCATGGTACCCCGGGAGGGAGTATGTGCCGCCCCAAAGGGTACGGTTTTAGCGCCGTTTTGGTCTGAAAGCGAGTATAAACTTTCGCCCGAATTGGTCTGGATTCGGGTATGGTTTTCGAGTGAACAACGGGAGAATATGGACGTATGCAAATTCAAAATGGATTTTGAGAAATCTTTTTGTTAGTCTTCTAATCAGCAATGATGACATAATTTCTTAGAGGCCAGGTTTTGAAGACGGGTGTGGAAAATGACATTTTTGGTCTGAAATAGGGTCAGGATTTGGAGAACCGGGCGGCACAAATCATACCACCAAGAATTCTAGGGAGTACCCCCCCCCCCCCCCTCCCTCGGGATGCTGCCAGATCATTGTAGACCGTATTATTTAAATAATTTCTCCTTTTGTAAACAATCTAAACTCGTAGCTTTTTTTCTACTTTTGTAACGTGTACCCATTTTTACAGTGCAGAGGTTAAAGTGATCGATATTGCGAGAAAATCATTCATTTGGCAATCCCGAGCTTTGTTTGTAGTATAATGCTCTACAGAGAGTAATTAATGAGATGTATATAAACTTTGCTTCCAATACATATACCGGAAAACGTGTGTTAAAACAGATTGATTGTTTAATGAGATCAGCTGAAAATAAATTGTCAATAGCAAGTTGGTAAGTGAACGCTTGATTGACGGGGACCGCTAAATACGTGTTCACCTCGCTTGATAAAGGTTTGACTGTGTCCTGGAGAAAAAGCCTAAACTTAAACACTTTAAAGAATCGCAGTCGAGCACGAAACTAATCAGGGAAAAAAACCAAAGACCTTAAACGCATCTCTTAGGGAACTTTTCATCCATTTTCCTTATCTATAGTTAGTTCACCAAACTTGACACAATTTTTAAGATTTATCCTTTTAAAAGTATTAGCCTTGTGGAAAAAAGACAGCCTAATTTTACTGAACAAGAATAAGACAAATAATAGAAAAAAAGTGAGTAGCCGGTACCAAATAGATAGTTTTTCTCAGCTATTTAAGAAGCCGAAAATCGAAAGTCTGTCTTTTTTTTTTTTTCGAGTTATATCTTGGCAAGTGTACCTGAATTTTTTTGTGTCGCCGGAAACAAAAAAGAGAACTGCGAAACTGCAAGAGACTATAATGGAAACTGCCAAACTTAAGACCTCAGTGAATTTAAGTATTTTTTTTAGTACATAGATCCTTCATTAAAAATAAAACTTCGCATTTCACAACATGTTAACGATAATGACAAAATTAAAATAGACAAATTAAAGTGATTGTCAAACCCTACTGAAGTTATTCGGACCGCGAATCAAATACTTACCCTTGGAGAAGAAACTAAGGACAACTAAAGAACTCTAACAATGTACGTCACTAGATAGATAGATAGATAGATAACTTTATTTAAACACGGTTAAAATTCCTTCAGCATGTACAAAAAAAATCTAAGATCTATTATACCTAACTAAACTAACTCTGATTAAAAATATATTCATAAAATTTTAACTACCTAGCTATTAACAAATAAAAGCTGCTTTTCAAGGATGCCGTGTAAAACTGTATTAATGTATGATCTCATTCAAAACTGTTGCGACACAGTTTGCGTTTAAAATCATGTAAAGAATCTGCAGATCTTAAATCATGGGATAGGCTGTTCCACAGCTTAGCTCCGCTATAGAAGAAACTTTTCTTTAAATAATTGGTACGGGGCAGTGGAAGGACTAATTTATTGTCAGTATTCCTCAATCGATAAGAAGTTATTTCGTCACGAGATACAAATTTAGATGTTAGATAGTCGGGAGTCATCAACCTCGTCCCCAGGGCTTTTCCCTTTGTCTTTGGTGTTTAAGCTTAGGCCAACCCAGTACCAGGAATAAATCGTCCACATTACAATCAGAATTAGCGGACATTAGAATACGGGCTGCACGATTTTGGAGCCTCTGCAGCTTATCGGAAAGACCAATGCCGCCGTTGCTCCATACGACATTACAGTAATCAAAATGCGGTTCAATTAAACTGTCGTAAACGTTAATTAATACATTAAAAGGAATAATTTTGGTGTTTCTATTTTTAATTGTGCGCAACAGTCAAACCTTTCTTAGATCTAAAATATTTTGCAAAAACTTCCGGATTTTCTGGGAAGATAAGAGGTATGTACTGAATAAACAATGATTTTTGTGGCCCTCTGTAATAAAGGACTAGATGTTGCCAGGGTTATGGGCTCCTGATGTTGCTTAAACGAACATGAAAGATTTAACCTGATTTCTAAAGTTAGAATGATATTTTAAAGATTTTGAAACCGGACAGGTTGGGGAACGATAATAAATTAGTCGTAATGGTGTAAGCTACAATAAATATTTTATTTTATTCAAGGTCTGTTGAAAATCATGTTTGATCGTGCGTATCGCTTATCGTCTTGCTGGTCGTATTTTTCTGATGAATGTGACCGATTCAGAGGAATCTTCTTTCACCTATCAGGGATTTTGTTGCTTCAAAGGTGCAAGACCAGCAACCGAAACCTTCCCCCGCAGATAGCTCTCCAGTTCGTAAAAATTGTTTTCCTTAATCTGGAGAGTTTTATTTAGACATTTTATAATCATCCCCATAAGATTGTTCAAATAAACCTGCAGTGAAGACATTTTCTGAATTCAGGCTCATTTTAATCCAATCCGTTCATGTTAAAAACAGTAACTGAATTTGTCGTCTATATCATTGTGGCAGAACACTACAATTTCTTTTGTCACACACAGCCACACACAGACATAAGTTGTCTAATAATAATTCCTGAAAGGAAATTGATTCTGCACACATGCTTCTTGCACAAACCAGTCCAGTGGATTACGAGAAACTGTGTCATTTGGATGTGATGGGACTTGCTGACAACTCTGAAGATGACCAAAGTGAAGTGCATAGAGAATCGTGAGCAGTTGACGCGCTGTGAAGCGGGGTGGTATGAAGCAGTCCTACCCTGGAAAGGAATCACCCCCCCCCGGGGGGGGGGGTACTGCCATATATGGGCTATATAGGTATGTGCCGCTGTGAAGGGTATGGTTTTCAAGCAGTTTTCTCTAGGATAGGGTATATAAATCTGAGCGTTTGGGTCTAGAATAGGGTATGCTTTTTCATGAAACTGATCAGTTGGTTGAAGATTTTATCTAGACTAAGGATTGTGGTACAAGGTTTTGTTTTGGCTAGACTGTGCTAGTGACCTCAGTAGTTTCTGGAAAACAGCTACTCTGGGATAGGGGGGATTTGGGGAGTTTACTCTAGTATAGGATAGAAAAATTCAGCTGAACAAGCTCTGGTATAGGTTAAGGGTTCCACGGTCTCACCGGCACATCCCCACCCAGAAGTACCCTCCCCCCCCCCCCCACCCCCGGAGGAATCACCCACCTCTTCTTTCTAACGAGCACGGGAGTCTTCGTCGGCTGGAAAACCTGAAACAGAAACTGAAGCGAACAGGAGTAGAACAAGCCTACAGCGAGATCAGAAAGTTGAGGGAATTGTGGAGAATGCTAATCAACCAACTCAAGGAGTGGAGTTTTATATCCCCCATAAACTAGTAATTCGAGAAGAGACTGCGTATAGAGTATATACGATGACGCGTCGGAACAAGCCCATCCTGATGCTGTGACTGCTTGTACGCCAGGGCCCCCTCTGCAGAACAAGTTGTGGAACGTGCTAGTCCCGGCGGTCACGTATACATCCTGTGGTACTAGTGGGAGATCTGATCGCATGAAGAAAGCATTTTTACTAGTAGGGATAAGAACGGCTGATCGTGACGCACCGCATTTTCGTTGGAGACAGGGAGAACACTCCCATATCGAGACACTGCGATTTACAAGAGCTTTATGTGAGCTAGCACCATCTCCCCTTCTTCTTGGTGGCGTGATTGAGCACCACTTGGACAACTGGGTGGAAGGTGAACCTCATGCAAAAGCTGAAACACTGAGGAGTCTTTATGTGGATGACCTGTTGAATAGCGAGATGACAGAAGAAGAAACCAAGTTGCTAAAGGAGAAGGCGATCGAGATATTTGAAGATGAAAAGTTCATATTACATAAGTGGAAGTCCACTGAGCATAAAGTAGCATAAACCTCTGTCCTGAGCCTTAAGAAAAGAGGAACATTTGCGAAGCAACAGCTTGGGGAACCCCAGGCAGGATGATTAAGCCTACTATATAGCTAAGACTGGGAATGGAACAAAAAACCTGACAAGATCATTGTATCTTTTCGTGGGTGGGAAGCAGCCTCAAGCAAGAGAGGAGTTCTTCGTAAGCTTGCAAGTATTTGTGACCATTTGGAGCTTGTTTCACCAGTGACTTTGGTAGGAAAGTGTCTGTACCGTACGGCGTGTCGGATGAAATTGGCATGGGATGCAGAGTTAACAGGCAGGCTGAAACTTGGATGGGAGCAAGGGCTTCCCAAGCAAATAGCTGTAAGTCTTGCTCTTGCAGACCGAAGAGAACCCATTCAGGAAATTAAGTTACATGGATTTGGGGATGCAAGTGGTGCTGGTATAGGAGCGGCTGTGTATGCAGCCGGTGAAGCAAGAATCAGGAAAGGACTACCCGGCGGCTTGTAGCAGCCGAAGCCAGGCTTTCTAAAGAGGGTTTAACTATTCCCCGTCTTGAGTTGATCTCAGCACATACGGTGACTAATGTGCTAGTGAACGTAAGAGTTGCATTGGAGCGGAAGAGAAAATCCGTCAAATTGCTGACGCAGAGGAGAATTCAGGATAACTTGAACATTAAGAACTTTAAGTGGGCAGTAAAAACTTTGAAATAGTATTTTGTATAGGACTGCTTAGTAGCTTTCTAAAACCTTTCATGTAACTATGTTAGTTTGTTATTGCCCAGTCTCCTGAAGAATGGACAACATATGTCTCCTTCGTTGCCATATGGGGGGAGAGTGTCGGAGACAGGGCCCGGGTGTTCACGTAGTTGAGATTTTGACCGACAAGTTACTAGTACATGCGAGCGCAATCGAATGTGACTTGGGTCTTTGAACCAAGACTCATTGCCCGAGTGAATTCAACGACTTTATCAGCTGCTTAGATGCAATCATCCTGAGGATGGTGAGGAGCGAGGAAAGAAGGCTGTATCCGTATTGAAAGATACATTCAAAATTGTATACCTCCAAGAGAGGCACCCGTAAAGCCAAGAGGTTAGTGCATCATAAACATCCGATAACCACCTATGCACTGTACACGGGGGAGTTGGCCACAGGATGACAAGTGTGTAGTTGTAGTAGCTCTAGTAGCTTAAACATCTTTAAACAGTACATGAGACTCTGTTATTCTCCTTTTGAAGCCTGACAGGGGCGTAGCCAGCCCATAGACCTGTAGGCCCAGGCCTACAAAAGAATTTTTGGTTTGACCACTCTACCGTTTGTAATAAATTATACGTTGTTGGGGTTACCTAAAAAGGTTCAATGTTGCTCAGAGCACTGAAGTTTAGTTGTTTGCTTGCAATTGTATTTTTTTCATTCATTGACTTCCTGTATTTTTGTACCAGCTGCTTGCTTGCAATAAACATTTTGCGTAGGTGCTTGTATACATACCTGAAACAAGCTACCCAAACTTTTCAACTGTATTTTCTGTAGTTGTCTTTTGTCTTTGGGCTCTCTTTAAATTTGTCTCTTCTCTTGTGTCGTCCGAACAAGACGAAAAATATATTTTTCATTCGGACGAACTTGGTGAGCGCCGGGAATGAATTACGTAAATGTTTTGATTGTTTTTAATAAATGTCAACTTTCATTGTTGTTCACAGGCGACTTTACTCTAGAAACTCTATATTTGTTCGGCCGAAAAGATGCATTTAATTTGCCATGTGCGACTGCTTTTATGAAAACAGGTCAAACCAGACTTCTTGCGATATTTGTACTGTTTTATTCGTGTTATTTTTACTCTACTGAGTGAAGTTGAATAACACCGTTTTCTTATTATTTCTAGTATATATTTATTTACTATCCATTGCTGACTTACCAAAAAAAGGAGTTTGACACTGCCCGTCCGTATACGGCCTAAGAACTTACGAACATCAGGACGTGTCCACAAAGAAGAAACGAAAGAAAGAAATCATTCTCCTCCCATTATATTTCCAGCACTGTGAGAGGATTTGATGTGCTTAATGATCAGCAACATAATGATTAGTGATGGTTCACATAGCATCATGATATGACTGTCAGACATTTATAAGGTTGAATACATAGTGTAAGAAATCATTTGGAACCAAGCAATTGACTTTTCCGTAGCAATTCAGATATTCATATAGAACTGATGCGCTGGCTTAAAATACTGCCTCGAATTCCGCAAAGGATTTAGTTTAAGCTGGTTCCGGTGATATGGGTAGGTTGTATTGTATTGCCGCGTGATTAAGGTAACTTAATAAGTTAGGCCACTGAAACCTGGGCACTGAAAGTCCGTCCGGTGATCACGACTCAAATTTACAATGCTTGTCAGCAGGAGGTCATAAACAGCCTAACAGCCCACCACATTTAGCGTTGATTTGGGTCCTCCTTTGAAATATGAATCCTCCAAGACTGAATTTCTGCTTCAAATTCCATTACGTTCGCTCTTTTTACTTCTTTAACATTTACCGTTCTGATTGCAG
>OZ037777.1:14179495-14224495 GCA_964035525.1 Porites cylindrica
CGATGGTAATGGTCGTGGAGACCCTGAAAATATCTTAGAATATTTCACTCCAGTCAACAGTTCCACACGATCAGGATGGTGTCTTGATTTAGGAGATTACTACACGCTGCGGCTTACCGACTACACTGTGAGGCAGCTAGGAAGCAATGACAGAAACTTTCTTCAAACCTTTGAGCTCCTTGGTAGGCTTTGTAATGACGATGATTGGTGTGTGCTGGGCAGGCATCATCAAGTTGATTGGAGGAGGCAGCGTTTTTCACATATGCTGTCAGGAAATAGAGACTTGTCATATAAAACAAAAACATGGTCTGTGAAAGGAGAAGTAAGAGCTTACCGCCAGTTCAAGATAGTTCAGATAAAAGACATGTCGACCGGTGTGCCAGGCACGCACGCTATGTCCCTGGCTGGTATCGAGTTATATGGAGTACTCAGTGTGCCATATTTGGACTAGAAAGAGTTATTTGACTTTGGGGTGTGTTTATATCTAACTTCGTTCCCAGAGTGTTTTCTCCGAGTAGGAGAACACCCTGGGAAAGAGCCATGATTTATATGAGTTTGGCCATTCTGAGTTGATATGTTTTTGTAGAGTATACAGAGACTGAAAACGTTTCTCGACAGCGGTATAAAAGATTATAGTGCAGAGAAATTATAAGGTTTACCGTATTGATTATCGACAGCAGAATATCACTTGTCTCTCTTTATATGGACGCTAATTTATCAGAATAGACACTATTATATCTGTTGAAACTGAAAGTCATTTCTGTAAATAAATTTTAACGCATACATAAGGAAAAAAGCCCGCCCTCCGAAACCAAGAGGCCACTAATTTAATTAGGCCAAGAAATTCACTTGTCAACAAATTAAATTAAATTCTCGGCCTCTTATTATCGCCAAAAACGTACAGTGAACAAAGACCGAAAGTTGTCAGTGTTTGTACTATTCCACGGGGCTTTATTAAAACCGTAAACAGATTAAGCCTTGAAAAACACTTCGACAGCATTCACAGTTGGCTACAAATATAGACATCTGAAGAACGCGTTTGTTCCAATTACAAGAGATTTGTAAATACAAATTAAACTAACATACAAAAGTATTTCTATTTTGTCCGTGCTCCGAAGCGCTCGTGGTTGCCTGTAAACGTACATAGATCATGCCACCCTGCGAGAGAGTATGTGCCGCCCCAAAGGGTATGGTTTTTTCGCCGTTTTGGTTTGAAAACGGGCATAAACTTTTGCCCGATTTGGTCTGTATTCGGATATGGTTTTCGAGGGAACTACGGGAGTCAGTATCATGTATGCAAATTCAAAATGGGTTTTGAGAAACCTTTTTAGGGTTAGTCTTCTAACAGTTATGGTGACGTAATTTCTTACAGGCCAGGTTTTGAAACGGTGTGGAAAGTGACATTTTTTGGTCTGAAATAGGGTCAGGACTTGGAGAACAGGGCGGCACACCCCACGACCACCAAGAATTCCAATGAGTGCCCCCCGGGATGTCACCAGTCTTGATTGACTTAAAGATCATTGTAGACCGTATTATTTAAATATTTTTTCCTTTTTTAAACAAATTTAAACTCAATAGTACAGCGGTGAAAGAGAGTGATAACACAAAACCAATCGATTGGTAAGTCAAAGCTTTGTTTGAAACTTAGTATAAGGCTCTACAGAAAGTAATTAATGAGATGCATATATAAACTTTGCTTCCAGTACATATACGGTAAAACGTGTGTAAATACAGGTTGATTGTCTAATAAAATCAACTAAAATAAATTGTCCATACAAAGTTGGTAAGTGAACGCTTGATTGACGGGGACCGCTAAATACGTGTTGACCTCGCTTGATAAGGTTTGACGGCTTCCTGGAGGAAAAGAACTAGACTTTTTTCCTTTAAAGAATAGCACTCAAGCACGAAAGTAATCAGGGAAACGTCCTTTCAGCTTAAGTCTTGCTGGGCGGAGGAAAAAAAAAAACAAAAACCTTGAACCCACATCTTGGGGAACTGTTCATCCATTTTCCTCATCTAGTTAATTCATCAAACTTGACACAATTCAGTAGAGATTTATCCTTTTAAAAGTATTAGCCTTGTGGAAAGAAGACAGCCTAATTTTACTGAACAAGAATAAGAAAAATAATAGAAAAAAAAGTGAGTAGCTGATACAAAATAGATAGTTTCTCACAGCTATTTACGAGAAGCCGAAAATGGGAAGTCTGTAAGTCTGTCTCTTTTTTTTATAGCGGAGCTCTCGAGCGCGCGAAGCGCGCGCAGCGGAGCAACATCGGTAAGAAAATTTGGTAATCTATGCATCCAAGGAATTTTGGTTCTGAGAAAGTCGTCCGTAAGGAGTACGTCCGCACGTACGTCCACTCCTTCATGTAAGCCGGGATGAAATTTTGCATTTCAAGCACACGCGGGTTTTGGCGTTAAATCGCATAGCTTCCCGGACGTTTAGAGATAAAAACAACAACAGCAAAGCCGATTCTTTCTTTTCACTTAATTTTAATGTCTAAATTGACATGGATAACAGAGAAAAAGCTAGAGCGAGAGACAAAAAACAAAGGAGACCAATTTCGTTGGATAAAAACATGAAAATTTTATAGCGGCGGTGAGAAAAAGGAGAGGCTAGCGGCCACCGAGGTGAAAATGAGTGGCAGCCAAAAAAAGTGAACAGGAGCACATAAAACGTATAACCAGGAAGTTTCTGGAAGTTTCTCGTGGTAGTCGTGCAAAACAACGGCAAAGAAATGTACAAAAAAAAGTGTGTTGCATGTGCAAAGTTGTTATTTTGCTAATTAGATCTACTGATTGTTTTTGGCTGTTTTCGTTGTCGTCAACGCTTAGCATTATACGATTAATTTTTTATATTTTGTTTTAGTAAACTTAAGATATTAAAGAGAGCTTCGCTTTAGCCCTGGCTAAATCTATATGTTATATCTTGGCAAGTGTATGTGAATTTTTTGTGTCGCCGGAAACAACAAAGAGAACTGACAAACTGCCAAACTTAAGACCTCAGTGGCATTTACGTATTTTTTGTACTACATAGATCCTTCATTAAAACTAAAACTTTGCGTTCCACAACATGTTAACGATTAATAATGAAAAAAATAAAATAGACAAGTTAAGTTACTCGGACCACGAATCAAATACTTACCCTTGGAGAAGAAACTGAGGACAACTGCAGAACTCTAACAATGTTCGTCACCACTAAGTTCGATTATTTGGAACGTTTTAACTTTTTTTGGGTGTTTCTATTTTAATTGTGCGCAACAATCAAACCTTTCTTAGATCTCAATCAATCATTCAATCAAATATATTGGTACATCCAATTAAAATGGGTTTCACATACCAATTAGAATAAAATCTAATATGAACAATAGAAATCTAAAATAAGCATTTGAAAGTGATAAAACATTACCATATTATTTAAAAAATATAAAATATGCATAATTACACCTATTGAGTGTCAATGGCTTAAAAACTCGTCAAGTGCACGTCCTTTAATCGCATTCTTAAAAACATTAAATGACTCTATGTTTTCTAAACTCTCTGCAAGGTCATTCCAGAGCTGAACAGCCCTATATGAGAAAGATCGCTGACCTGTTGCTGATCTAAAAGATGGTATATGAAGTTTATCTTTATTCCTAGTATTTCTAGTATGCACCTGGCTTCTTGTCGAAAACTTATTACGCAAGGATGGTGGGGCTAATCCCTTTATACATTTGAAAGCCATTAAAATTTCTCTAACCTCCAGTTGCTTAGCAACCGGCAACCAGTGGAGTTCCTTTGACATTGGCGTGATGTGCTCATACTTTCCTGCGCCAGTCACAATCCGTGGCGCAAAATTCTGAACTTTTTGAAGCCTAGCACCACATGGACAAACAATAGAAAAGCTTGCTGAACATTAATGAATTTATGATGGTTATGAGCGTAGACCTATCAAACAAATGTTTCACACGATTGATTTGGCACAGGCTACCTGTACACTTAGATACAACCTCGCTCACGAGTCTACGATGATCCCCAAATCTTTTGTAGAACGAAACGGCAGAATCTCTTTACCGAGTAGCGTAACTCCAAAACCCTCCGGCACACGAGCTAACATCTGCTGGGTTCCAAGAAGCAATAACTTAGTCTTATCTGGATTAATCAGCAAGCTGTGTGTGCCACACCAGGCCTCAATCCGTTGCAAATCTTCGGACAAATGTTCCACAGCCATGGCTGTCTCCTGGACAGGAAACGAGAGATAGAGCTGGGAATCATCCACGTAACTCTTTAGTGAGCATAGGGTCAGGACAGCTGGAAGATCGTTGATGTATATATTAAAAAGGCCTGGCCCCAAGATCGACCCTTGAGGTACACCATAAACTACCTGGCGAGGATCTGACACCTCACAAACAATCCTCACCCACTGATTCCTGTCCGTCAGATAACTTCTAAACCATTCCATGGCCTGTATAGACACACCCAGTTCTCGAAGTTTACGTAATAGGATCCCATGCTCGATACTGTCAAAGGCCTTTGACAAGTCCAACGGAACCAACGCTGTGACTTGTTTTCGATCCATTGCTTCGAGAATCATATCGGACATGGAAATATGGAGTGTTTCTGTCGAGTGCTTTTTCTTGTTTCCATTTTGATGTTCAGTTAAACAGTTCTGACGTGTTGTGTACTCTGTTAACTGATTAAGAGCTGCTCGTTCACAGATCTTAGACAGAGCGGCTAGCAGTGATACTGGCCGGTTGTTATTAGCAACCTCGTGATCCCCTTCCTTTAATATCGGTATCACCACGGACTCTTTCCAAGCAGATGGAAAAACTGATGTTAATAGCGATCTATTTATAAGCTCTGTCAGGACTGGAAGTATAACTGGTAGGGCATCCTTGATCACACTCATGTGTAACTTATCCATTCCTGGTGCCCTGTTTGAAGGGCGCGATGTTTACGGCGGTCAAGCCTAATCAATTTATACCCCTCAATCTCTACTTCAAGTAGTTATAGAAATGGTACTTCTGGCTCATCTTTCGAATTCCCAGAATTGCATTAAATCAACAAATAAAATCCCAGAATATGCAAGGGAGTACAAAAAAGAATATCTTTTTATAAGAGGAATAAATAAGGAATTTAAGTATTTTGTTGATAATTTAGATGATGCAACTCGTGGCTTATTTGAGAGTCACAAAGTTGATAGAATTAAGTATTTTATAAAAAGATTTTTGAGAGGGCAAGAAAGGGGTAAACTTAGGGATATTAGTGATTATTATGAGGGTGGGGAATATGTTTAATTATCACATAAACATTTTCGTCTAATAATATAATAAATATTATAAGACGTCATGTCTAACCAGTCAGTTGATGGTTTTCAGGGTTCTCAACCCTTTATAACAGATAAACAATTTCAGAATTTGTCTTTGGATGAAATAAGACATATAATAGAACAAGAAAAAGAAGAACTTAAGAAAGATTATAAGGAATTAGGAGAAAGAAGAAAATTAATTAAACAATATAAAAAATTGATAGAAGCTAGACAAGAAGTAAAACAAGGTATAGATATAAAAAAGAAACTTAAGAAACCTAAACCCCCCGTCGTTTCAACGGCCCCTTCTAAAAAGAAAAAGATAAAATCATTTGACGAGTATTTTGAGGAATGTATTAAAAATAGAAAGATACCCAAAGATACTCCTTCTTGTTTACGTGAAGCTCTTGAGAGAGCTATGTATGAATATGACCAAGGACTTGAGAGAGAAAAATCAGCTCTTGAAGGTTTTGTCAATAAGTATATTATTCAAGGAATTCCTGGTCTTACTCCAGAGCAGTATTTTGAGCGTATAAATAAAACTTTAAGAAATTTTTTTACTTATCATAGAAATATAAAATTTAGGATGGTTTTGGTTTGCATAATGGAAAAACAAAATATACAACAAAATGTTGGTGTTGTAGGATTAGAACATGGTAAAGCTTAATTTAATTCGTTTACATTTAGTAATACCAAATCAGATGACAAATTAATTCAGTAATACCAAATCAGATGACAAATTAATTCAGGTAAGTTTTGATGGTATTGACGGTGGGATAGAAGCATATCGAGAAAATGGAAGTGGATGGTATTTTAAAGAAGTGGAAAAACTTGAAATTCATACTATTGAATATAACCCGACAAAGGGGTCATCTTATATTTCTCTTCCAGGGTGGATATCAAATAAAAAAGCAATTGTTAATATTCAAAACAAAGATGACAAATGCTTTCTTCGGTGTATACTTAGATATCTTTATCCAAGAAAAGATAATGATAGTCGATTGAAAGATTTAAAGAAGTATGAGTTTTCACTTAACACAAAAGGTATTACTTTTCCCATGAAATTAAAAGATATAAGCAAATTTGAAAAACTTAATCCAGAACTCCCAGGAATAAATGTTTTTTTCATATGAAAATATGATTATTTATCCTTTGAGAATGGCAGAGAGAGATTGTTTAAATACTATTGATTTATTTTTTCATGAAGAAGATGGTGTTTCACATTATTCACTAATTAAAAATTTTAATCGTTTGGTTGGATCACAAAAAACTACAAGTAAGAATGGTAAAATATTTATTTGTAAAAAGTGTTTTACTCATTTCACTAAAGAAGAATTATTTGAAAAACATATTAAATATTGTTCTAACAATGAAACAGTTTGTGTAAAAATGCCTGAACCAAACACAATGTTACGTTTCAAGAATTACTATAAACAACTTCCTATTCCTTTTGTAGTTTATGCAGATTTTGAATGCTTTACCAAACCAATGAATACTTGCAGTCCTAATCCAAAAGAATCATATAATTACAACTACCAAAAGCATGAACCATCAGGATTTTGTTTTCATATTAAGGGAATAGTTGATAAAAAATTTAAACCAATCATTTATACAAAAACAAAAGAAGATGAAGATATTTCAAAAGTATTTGTAGAAAAAATTTCAGAAGTAACTAAAAGTATATATAACGATTTTTATCGTAGACCAAAACCTCTTATACTAACTCGAGCCGAACAAAAATCATTTGATAAAGCAGAAACTTGCCATATTTGTAATAAAAAATTAGAAGAAGATAAAGTTAGAGATCATTGCCATTTTACCGGTCAGTACCGTGGAGCGGCTCATAATAGTTGTAATTTGCAGTGTCGAAAACCATTAATTCTTCCAGTTATATTTCACAATCTTCAGGGATATGATGCTCATCTATTTATAAAGCAACTTGCTAGATTACCAGGTGATTTGAACTGTATTCCATCTACAGAAGAAAAATATATTTCATTTTCAAAAAATATTAAAGTTGATGAGTATTGGTCTTATAAAGTTGATAAAATGGTTTCAATAAATTTTGAAATACGATTTTTAGATTCATTCAAGTTTCTTCAAACATCACTTGCCAATCTTGTTTCAAATTTACAACCAGATGATTTTCATAATACAAAACAAGTATTTAAGAAAAATGTAGACCTACTTACTCATAAGGGAGTTTATCCCTATGACTATGTTTCATCACTTGATAAATTATCAGAAACACAATTACCACCAAAAGAGGAATTCTATTCCCGCCTTAATGATGAAGATATAAGTGATGATGATTACAAACATGCTATTCGCGTATGGAATACTTTTGATTGTAAAACAATAAGAGATTATCACGATCTTTACCTAAAATCTGATATCCTACTTCTATCAGATGTATTTGAAAACTTTAGAAAAACTTGTTTAAAACATTACAAACTAGATCCAGCTCATTATTACACATCTCCTGGTCTAGCTTGGGATGCATGTCTCAAAGAAACAGGTCAGGAATTACAGTTACTACATGATTATGATATGTTAATGATGTTTGAGCGAGGTATTCGTGGTGGAATAACACACATATCAAAAAGATATGCAGTGGCGAATAATAAATACATGAAAGATTATAATCCTGATGAGGAGTCTAGCTTTATTCAATATTTGGATGCAAACAATCTTTATGGTTGGGCAATGTCACAACAACTTCCTACACATGGATTTAAATGGATGAGAAACCTAACAAAAGAAAAGGTAATGGAAATTCTAGAGAAAGCAAATCATAGTATGTTTAATAAAGGAAAAAAAGGATATATATTCGAAGTTGATTTGGAATATCCTTCCACCCTATGGGAAGATCATAATGACTATCCTCTAGCACCTGAGAAGATGATTGTTAATGGTGTTGAAAAACTAATTTGTCATTTTAAGCCAAGAAAAAACTATGTTGTACATTATCGAAATCTTAGGCAATATCTTGAAATGGGAATGAGAATAACTGCTGTTCGTAGAGGAATATCATTTTATCAAAGTTCTTGGATGGAGCCATATATAAGAAAAAATACAGAACTTCAAAAGACAGCAGCCAACAGTTTTGAGAAAGACTTTTTCAAACTAATGAATAATTCAGTATTTGGAACAATAATAGAAAATATAAGGAAAAGACAAAATATAGAACTTGTTGATAATCGTAAGAAAGCTGCTAAACTAACAAGTCGACTAAACTTTGATAGAGCAACAATATTTGATAAACATCTTATTGCTGTTCATATGAAGAAGACTGAAGTTTATTTTAACAAACCAGTATATGTTGGTCAAGCAATTCTAGATTTATCAAAAACATTAATGTTTCATTTTCATTATAACTACATCAAAAAGAAATATGGAAACAAAGCTGAGTTATTGTTTACAGATACTGATAGTTTGATGTACCAAATTAAAACAAATGATTTTTACAAAGATATATCCCATGACATACTAACCCAGTTTGACACTTCAGATTATCCCCCCAATCACCCATCTGGAATACTAACAGGAGTTAACAAAAGAGTGATAGGGATGTTTAAAGATGAAGTAGCAGGAAAACAGATTACTTGTTTTGTTGGGTTGCGACCCAAACTTTACAGTTTTAGAATTGAAGAAGATAAAGAAGTTCGTAAATGTAAAGGAATAAAGAAAAATGTTATAAAAAAGAAATTAGATTTTGATGACTATGTACAATGTTTATTTTTGGGTAGAAAAGAAATGAGAAAGATGAAGATAATAAGAAGTGAAAAACATGAAATATATTCAAAAGAAGTTAACAAAGTAGCTCTTAGTAATGAAGATGATAAAAGAGAGGTCTTATTGGGAAAGGTAAAAACAATAGCTTTAAGGTAATAAAGTATAAATAATAAATGCCATATACAGAAGAAGAAATAAAAAAAATATCTAGAAATATTGAATAATTATACTAGTAAACCTGAAGAGGAAGTTAGTATAAAAGCTAAATGTTGTAATTGTCAAAATAGTGATAGCTTTACCATTGATTCTAGCTACAAAATCTGTGATTACTGTGGAGTAGCAAACGGACATGTATTAGGCTTTTACGATGTTAAAGATTACGATAGATTATATTTTAGAAAAAAGAGTATTTATCATAGGAAGTATCACTATGAGAAAAAGGTTAATCATATTTCCAAAATAATAAAACTAACTGATGAACAAAAATATGAACTTTATGATAAACTAATGAAAATCGACAACCACATAATGGAAATACTAAACAAGCAATACATTCGTAAGAGAATGATAAGTATTGGATATTTAATTAAAAAACTTTTGGAGGAGATGGGATGTGAAAAGTATAAACTAATTTATCTTAAGATTAGTCCTAAAACTTTAGAGATTTATGAAAAGTGGTGGGATAGTTATCAAGAGTTAAAAAAATAATTTTTTATATTTAATAAATATAAAAAAAATTAATCTTCTAAGTAACTATAAGCAGTTTCATTTATTTCCATATCTAAATTTAGAGAAATCAAAGTGAGGTATATTCCTTCAGTATCGATACCATCATCTTTCATAGCATCCTTTACAAGATTTGAATCATATTCAACTTTTTCATCAATTTTAAATAGTTCATTTATGAATGGTTTAGCTAATTCTTCTCTTTTTTCTTCAGTTATTTTATACTGCCTGTGTAAAGTATTAATATGATTAAAAGCAAGTTTTTCAAGGAATTTTTCTTGTACCTCTTTCATTTCTTTAAAATTAGTGAGTACATACTCATCATGCAAAAAGTCAAACATTTCATTTAATAATTCTTTACCAAGTCTTTTAAGATCTTTTTGTCTAATAATAACAGCTGCCATTTTATATTATGATTATATTATTTTAATCCTTTATGAAAAATCCAGTAACTTATTCCAGTTAGGTAACCTATTACTTCACTATTTATCGGAGAATCAAATGCATAAACACATCCTCTTCCAAGTTTGTAATGTTTATAAAAAGATTTAAAAAATCTCTGTAGAACATAAGATGATTATTTAAAACAGGATTATTAGATTTAATAGATCTATCTTCTATTTTATAAATTATTGTTTCTATATCCATAGTTTTTTAAAAACAAACTTCGTATAAGTATCTGTAAATTAGTGATGTTTTTATAAGATTTTCAGGATATGGAAGATGTTTGTAAAGGGGATAATAAAAGTTAACATAATGCACTATTGTGTTTATCATTTATATTATTGATTATAATAACTTTTAATATAATTACTAAATAAAATGCGTATACAAATTAATCGTCGTTCGTTGTTAAACCTAGAAAATATCTGTGAAGTGTTATACAAACTTCATCCACCTGTTTTAGATTACTTGGTTGAAATGGAAAGATCTATGGGTAAAATACTTGGTTTTATTGACTTTAACAATTTATCACAAGAAGAAAGAGAATTCTTAGCTAATAATGCTAGAGAAGTAGATTTCTCAAAGAAACCCGAGGAACCTGAGGATCTAACTATAGAGAAGATGAAAGAACATGAAAACAGTGTTCGTTTTCATAATCTAAGAAAATATATTCAACTAGATACTGATGAATACATTCCGATGAAGATAAGCGTTGAAGTTGAAGACCCTGTAATAGGAAAAAAAGTAAAAGAATTGGTTGAGGCACTTGAAAAAACTCGTGCTCCAGAACAGTTTTATTTACATAAAAAAGAAGTAGATGAAGATGCTTATTTTGCTGAAGGCTATGGTCTTACTATGAATGAGGAACAGGAAAAACAAAGAGATGATTTCTTTTGGGGTGAGGATGTAGAAGGTCTTGAAAGATTTTTAAGAAGTGAAAATTTATATCCTTGATTTTAAAGATAAATATATAATAAACAAAATGTCAATTAAAGAAAAATGTGACAACTACCTTGACACCAGAGTTTATAACTTCATCAAAGCCAAAAAACGTAAAAAAGCTATTTTAAGAGATAGGCAAAAATTTCAAAAATTTAAATTTTATATAAATATTATTGATGGTTTAAAAAGTACTTATTATAGTAATATTTTTTTAGGATATGATGTTAAAAATTCTTTTATCAAATTACATGTTATAAAAATGTTAAAAAACTATACTTTCATTAAATTTTATCATGAAAATATAAAAAAAATAAATCATAACTCTAGATTATTAAGTTATTTTGAATCAAATTTAGGAAATCTTGTTTTAAAAATAAATGATTTAAAAATAAATTTTTTGTAATTAGAAATGAATAGTAAAGTATACTTAGCAAGTTTTTATTATTTATACAACAATATTGGCTGGTCAATTGTAGAAAAGGAAGATGGTGTTTATAAAAGCGGTTCAATAGATAAAGATGAATTTACTTCTTTTTTAGATTCTAACGAGGAAGATTTTGAAATGTGTGATTATGTTGTTTTTAATGAAGTTTCAAAACTATTAGAAAAACAAATTCGTTTATGGTTTATAACAAAAACTGGATTAACTATATTTGAGAAATTTAATGGTTATAATATAAAAGAAGAAAGTGAGTTACAAGCATATAATTTTTTTAAAGAGTATAAAGATAATAATTTAGATAGAATAGGAAATTATATAAAGATATGCAAGAGTTGAAACGTATTCATGAGGAATGTAAGGTAGGGTATGAAATGTATCCACTGTACTGTAAAATTAGTAATATAATTGAAAAGGAAGAAAAGAAAAATATAATAGTTGATTATACAAAAATAGATCATGTAGATGTTTTGATTAAACTAGGAAACTTCTACAAAAAATATAACTTTGAGGAAGATTTAAAAGAAATACAATATCACTTGAATAACAAACTAGTAAAACTAAAGAAGTATGTTAAGTATTGCCAAACAATAAAAAATGGTCCTATAGAAGTTAAATATTACAGTCATATACTTGAGGATATAGAAAAGTTAAAATTATTCATAATTTAATAACATACTTTATGTTATTAAATAAAAAAAATTAATTTATTGTTTAAAGATAAAAAGAATAAACTAAAATGGCGAACATGTTGGAAAAGAAGTTTAAAAATGTTGGTTTAGGAATTGAGTTAAAATCATTTATTGACAAACAACAAAATGTCTTTTTTCTTGGAAAAGATGTTGCTAAAATACTTGGATATAAGGATAGTGTAAATGCTTTAAAGAGACATGTATCAGAAGAAAACAAAATGATACGTTTTATTCAACAAAATGGTAGGGGTGGCAAAACACCACCTCAACAAAATGACAACAGGGGCCCTGAAACAGGGCGTCAACAAAATAAAACTAGAGGAAAATATTATACAATAATAAACGAGCCAGGCTTTTATGAACTTGTATTTGGTTCTAAATTAGAGTTTGCTAAAAAGTTTCGCCAATGGGTTTTTAATACAGTTCTTCCATCAATTCGTAAATATGGACAATACAAAATTTTTGATAGTGCATGGAATAAGATGATAATGATTGGTAATGAGACAGACCTTCATTACAAGGTTGTTCAACTAATTAGAAATTATTATCCTGATTCTATATTAGTTGCCGGACTGGGAGAGAATCAAGATACAGAGGATAAAAGACTAGATTCATATAAGAAAGGATATCAGCGAGGTCAACCAGATCTAATGGTATTAAATTATCACAAAGATTATAAGGGATTATGTATTGAGTTCAAATCACCAACTAACAATTACGAAGTATCAGAATCACAACTAAAAATGAAAGAAAAATATTGTAAAAATAATTATGCATTTATACTTAGTAACGATTACGACAAGATCAGCAAACTAGTTCATAAATATTTTGCTGGTGTGCGTATTCCTTGTGAATATTGCTCAAAAGCATTTCGTAATAAAAAAACTCTAAATAGTCACTATAAGGTCTTTCATCGTATTGAGAAAAATATATAATTTTGATATTGGTACTAATATCAAAATGTTAGTTTTCTAAAAATCTTTTTTCTGACTTTTTCTTGTTTCTGAAATACTACTTAAATCTTTTTTGATAGATATAAAATTACTAATATCATAATTAAGTTGTTTACATTTATTAAATAAATCCTTATTAACAAAATCTTTCTTTAAACAGTAAAATAAATAAGATTGTGCTTTATTAATATCAAACACATCTTTTCCAAGAATTAAAATATTACTACAATAATTTGTAATTTTATTATCATTAAATTTTTCATCATCTTTAAATAAAATTTCAAGTTCTTTACAAATTTTTCTACTTTCTTCAGCTTAAGTTGATTCGTAAGAACTAAGTAATTGATTTTCAAACTTTTCAAATTGATCCATTTTTTTTTATATTTATTAATTTTAGTCTTTAAACTTCTTTTTATACCTACTATCAAATCTATCTGCTATTGGAGTCTGATCAATAATTAATTCATCTAACAACTTCATTCGATCAACAAACTCTTGTTTATTCCACTCATCTCCTCTCAGTGCTGCTCGGAGTTCAACAAGTACTTTTTCATAAGTAGTAAATGCAAACCTTGTCATCTCAATTTTTCTCTTATAATTATTTTTCTTTCCTACTCCAGCAACAATAACTCCAGCGCCATTTACAACTCCAAGAACAACAGGGTTTAGAGTTATTCCACCGGAAATAGTTCCTATTGCAACCAAGCATATTCCAGAGATTGTAAAAACATTATCAAGAAATTTATAACTCTTATAAGACCTCTTAAAACACCAGTATTTCTTATGGTAATGACTATAAAAGTCTTTGAGGGTTTTAACGTCTGTCTCTGATAAAGATTTGTCTATGTGATTAAATTCAAAGATATCCTTCATTTTAATCTTTTACGTATATTATGTTGTGAGGGAGGGGGCCATAGGGGTTGTTCCCCTATTATAATATATAAGATTCATTTAACTTTTCTTGAAGTATTATCTTGTGATATTCTATAGAGTCTGTATCGTAAAAGTTTGGGGAGTACATAAATTTTTCTATTACTCCATCTTGATTTAAAAATTCGAATTTTTGGTTACTTGAATGACTAACAACATTAGCAATTATTTCTGCGGAGTAGTTACTTATTTTAACTTTTGTAACATGATCGCTAATACTTTCTGTTAACCATAAAACAACCTTTTTTCCATTAAAACTATTTGGAATTGATATATTTTTTTTTGTATTAGAAATATGTAGATTTAATGTATTATTTACATTAAGATAGTATAAAAATAATAAAGTTTGATTGCTATTTGCATCTTTTTTAGTTATATTAAAATTTCTATTTTTCCAAAAAGTAAAAACAAGACATAAAGTATAGCTTGTAAGTTTACTAGCTGATGAATAAGAAATAGTATAACCATTAACATTTAATCCACCATCTTTTACGTTATCAATTGTTTTAGTTGGAAGGGTAATATTTCTTGCAGAATTTCCTGTAATAGAAGATAAGGAATTAAAAACAACCCCAGATGAAGATTTATTTAAAACGTAAATGTTTGAATCATTAAAGTCAAAAAAATCTTCAAAATATTTTCTGTAAATATAATTTTTTGTAAAAGGAAATATCTCATTTACCATTCCAACTGTTGCTGCACTATTGTTACTGTTTCTAT
This sequence comes from Porites cylindrica, assembly GCA_964035525.1. Taxonomy (NCBI): domain Eukaryota; kingdom Metazoa; phylum Cnidaria; class Anthozoa; order Scleractinia; family Poritidae; genus Porites; species Porites cylindrica. Next base: position 14,194,364 of record OZ037777.1, read on the forward strand.
CAAGATTAATGTTTAATATTTTTTTATTATTTGCATTTATATCAACGTTGTACACCACTTCTGTTGGTTTGATATCAAATGCGGTCTGATAGTCATAAACTTTATCTGGATCGATATTGCTAAATGTTCCCACAATTCCATAAGTAATTATATAAACTCCTAAAAACTGTCTAGGATAAATAGCTAGGTCAGTTCCCTCTTGTAGTATATTTACCAGAATATGAAGAAAGAACGTATTACCAGTTGACAACTTCTTAAAATTAACTATTATCCTATGATAGTACATATATCCACTCTATTTGCTGAGGTTATGTATCTATGTGAGAGTTTCCTTATACCAACATTTCCAATTGATAATCCTGTTGAAGTTCCTTTATCCACTGTTATTTGAGACTTATGCCACAGCTGATACTCAGTGTTGAGTATTTCCAGGCAAAGGGTATAGTCGGCATTTGCAGTTAACCTGTAAAAGTTGATTCCCATTTTGTATTTGTATCCACTTTGGGAATTTTTGTATATAGTCGTATAAAGAACTTTGTGGTTATAGTCATGAAAGTTGCCTTTACTAGGTGGTAAGTCATCTATCTTTGTTATATTAAAGGAGTCTCCTCCATCAATTTCATCCGTCCATTGATTCGAACTTGACATGAGATAACTAAACTGGTCGTTGTAATGACTTGGTTGAACTGCAGTATGATGAACTAGTTTGTCGACATAATCTTTTGTTGCCGCTTCATTGTCTTGGGTTGGCTTACTAAGATTTAATATTTTATTGTTGTTAAGATTTAAGTTTCCAGTCATAGCAACTGTACCATCTTTTTCCAAATAATCACTTAAATCTGGACTTCCAGAATTATCATCCACATACTTTTTGGTTGCAGCATCTGTGTCTGATGTTGGTGGTTTTAAATGAATTATACCTTTATTATCCATGTTTAGATTATTAGTCATTTTATTTGTTCCAGTAACATGGAGATACTTCAAATCTGTAAAAGCTAATGGTGTTGGTTGTTTTCCACCTGTTGGAGCTGGAAGATTATAGATTCTGTTATTATCCATATCAATATTTCCAGTCATTTTTTGCGATCCATCTTTTTTAAAATAAGGACTAACATCAACTTTGTTAGCTGCAACTGTATTATCAACATATTTTTTGTTTGTTGCGTCATTTTGATTTGTTGGAGAATTAACATTTACTATTTTTTTATTATTCATATTAAGATTACCTATCATTTGATTATCACCATTAACATGAAGAAATTTAGCGTCTACATAAAATTTTGTGGCTGGATCATCATTATCCTGAGGAGGATAAAGATTTTTTGTCGCTTTATGATTCATGTCAATGTTTAAATCAACTGTCAATCGTGATGTTGAGGGTGTACCACTGGAATTGTCATCAACATACTTCTTTGTAGCAGCATCAGTATTATCACTTGGTGCACCAACATTTTTTAGTTTTTTATTTATCATATCATAATCGCCATCAGAAGTGAGATTAAATCCCACTCCTGGTGCGCCTTGAATTCCTTTAGCAAATGAATTATCTGTATGTTCGTTAAATATCCCCATTTTATTTATTGGGTTATATTACCAGTAAAGTTTTTAGCAATACGTTTTCTGGGTTTATCAACATATAGAAATGAATATGGTTTTCTTGTTGCGGATTTTAAGTCTTTTTTGTTAATTCCCAAATCAGATGATATTCTGGTAGCATCCCCTGATGATAGTGGTTCGTACAAACAGTAGTGAGTACATCCCTTTCGAATTTCTAATGGTGTTTTAAAAAACGATTGACTTAGATAAATCACCGAACAATTTTTATGGCGTCCTTGCATAAAATAATCTATTAACTTTGTTTGGTTTTTATCACAAACGTAGTCATCAAATATCACAAGTTTTTGATTGTCTTCGTATTCCAATTCTGTTACTGGAATTATTTCTCCATCACTAACATGAAGTATTTCATATCCTGTTTTATTACTCAACTCATTCATTTTTTGAATTAAGTTTTGATACTTATCCTGATGTAGATTACGTGCGTAAAGATAAATTTCATCATAGTATAATAGTGGTTTAATTAACATATGATACAAAAGATTAGTTTTACCACATCCACTGTTTCCACAAATTAACATCCAAAATGTGTCTGATGGCATGAAGGGAAATAATTGTTTGTATTTTTTATTTGAGTAATCAACACTATCATAATTTGGTATTTCCATTTTATTTAATTAATAGATAAAATGGATATTGAAGAAGCTAAAAAATTTGCAAGAAATAAAATTGAAACTGACACTTTAACTCAACAGGTTAGAGATGTAATAAAAATAACAAAATGGCAAAAACAAGATCCTCGGGAATTTTTTAAAGAGACATTTAAACCACTTATTAAATCTCAAGATAGTATTAAAAAAAGTATAGATGAGCAGCAAAACGCAACAATAGCACAACTTAAAAAAAATCAACTTGCGCTTACACAAGGTTTTGAGCAGTTTAACCGATTAGCTGATATGAGAGAATTACCATATCCTGAAGACTTGGGTGATTATGACAACAAAGAAGGATGGGATGTAAATTGGGGGCCAATTCCAACTTATGATACAAGATTAAATTTAGAAAAAAGTTTTGAAGGGAGAGATCTTGAGTTATTAAAAGAATTTGGATACCCAAGACCAAACGATTTTTTTGAAATTAATCCTAAAGTTTTAGATGAAACTTTAGAAGAATTAAAGGGTAACATAAAACAACTAACTGGTGAAATTAGTGGTAGAAAGAAAGCTAAAAATCCATCTCCATTATATGAAGCTGACACTGAAATTAAAAAACAACAAAAAGGATTACTAATGAAATATAAAAATACTATGAAAGATTACTTAAGATCTCTTAAATATAAGGTAGGGGAAGGAATTTACTTTAAGAACCCTCATCAACTTCTAGACAGACTTAACCTACTTGGTGGTTCAATTCTTGCTGGGAATAATGGTGTAATACCTGAGTTTTCTCAAATAGCACATCTTCTCAACCAAATGAAAGTAATCTCAAAAAAACAACTAAATGATTTACTAAAAAGTTGTATAACAATTAAATAAAATGGAAGAACGAGCTATCCACATTTCCTCAATAAACAGGGAAAAAAGAGGAACAAGCAGACCTGGTGATTTTACTATTAAGTTTAATCCATCTCTAAAACTTGACCCTGAAATGAAACACAAACTTGCTCTTGATCGGCTGTCCATGACTTACTCTTGGTACAATATTAGAAGTGATTATAAAAACAATAAAATCAAATACACCCACGATGGGTCCACCTGGCAAACAATTACTTTTACAGATGGAATGTATTCATACTCAGATATTAATGATTATATTCATCAATACATGGACCAAAAAAGTCATCACTCAACAGATTCAAGTGGAAAGAAAACTTATTCAATCAATCTAACTTTTATACTATCTACCTATCGAGTTCTCATATCACTTGATGGTGATTATCAACTTGATTTGAGAGAAACAGAATTTGGAGACTTGGATTTGAAAAGAAACTTATTACAAAAACAGAGTATGGAACAAAACTACCAAATATAACAAATTCGATTGATGTATTAAATATCAACACAAACGCAATAACTGATAGCATTGTAAATGGAATAAATACAAATACTATTGCTGTAATACCAACTGATAATCTTACAAGGTCTTTTCCATATACGTTTGAGCCTAAAAGACCATTGTTTTGTCCTGTATCATCATTTCACATTGATGAAATGAAAATCTATGTGACAGACTCACTTGGAAGACCAGTAAATTTTAATGGTATTGATTGGTTTATGACTTTAATACTTCACTCGATGTAATATAACTATTAAAATAAAAATGAGGCGACAATCAGAGTTTAAAAAGAGATTTGACCCCAAATTGGGGCGATATACAAAACAGCATATTTATGGTGAAGGAATAACAGATGTGTTTAAATCTGTTGGTTCAAAATTATTTGGAAAAACAATGAAAAAAGCTGCTAAAAAAGGTGTTGAAAAAGCAGTGACAGCAGCTGCAACAAAAACTGGTGAACATGTTGGTAAAAAGGCTGGTGATAAGATAGTGCAAATGTTATCAAAAGGGAAAGTTGCACCCTCCCGAAAACCCCGTGCTAAAAAAGTTACTTTTAAAACAACTCCAAAAAAAATATCTCAACAAGAAATAAATCAAAGAGTGAATGCTATTCTTAGTGGGGGGAAAATGATATAATTATTAAAATAAAAATGAAGTCATTTAGAAATCCAGAATATTAAAGATATGAAGATGTTGTTTTTGACCTTGAACAGACTTTAGCAACACCTGCAAATAATGCCCATCAAACTAAAACAGGTCACAGATTTGTTACTGATAATACAGGTGAGGCAACTCCATTTGATTGGTATAACGCGAGATTTTCAGTAGATTTTAAAGTTCAACTTTTAGATGGAAATGATTTTAACAATAATAACCTACAATCAGGTATAGTAAATGGTTCAAATAGTTTAATTGAAAAGTTAAGCATTCTAGCAAATGAGAGAGATGTTTACAGTTGCAACTATGCTAATCATGTAGTAAATATTAAAAATATACTTGAATATAATCCCTCTTATGTTGAAAGTGTTGCAACAAATGAATTTTACTATCTTGATACAACAAGACATGCTCATTCTACTGAATTTACAATCAATAACACAAATGTTACTGGAGGAGCTAATGTTGTAAAAGGGAGAGAAGCTAATTATAACAAAGGTTTTGCAATAAGAAGAACGCTAATAGGCAACTCGCTAACAATTAGTTGTGATATCCCACTCAACAGATATTCTTTCTTTGAATCATTAGAGGACAAACTTCTTCCAAACACAAAAATTGAACTAAATGTTGAACTAGAATCAGATGGTAATCTTATCTGGCGAACTGGTGGAAATGATTGTAGAGTTGTACTAACAAGATTTCAACTATTTGTTAAAAGATTAACATCTAACAAAAAAGGACAAGAATTATACCTTAAAAATTATCTCAAACCCTACAAATGGATGTATCTTAATGAAGTAGTAGAGCGATCAAATAACTCTCAACAGCAAACAGGTCATTTTAGAATTACAAATGCTATCTCAAAACCACGCCATGTCTTTGTTTTTGCAATTAACACAGCCAATATTGATTCACAAACAGAAAATCCATTTTTATATAATACTTTTAATCTACCAAACAATGCTAACATATCTCGTTGTTATCTTGAGGTTGGAAATGGAAATGAATACCCTGATATTCACTTTAAACCAGCTACAGATCCAGCAAGAGTGTTTCGAGAAGTAATGGGTTATGTTTACGCAAATAACGACTTTCAAGGTGGAACACTTCTCAATAGAACAAATTTTGAGTCTTTGTTTCCTTTTGTTTATTTTGACCTGACAAAACAAAAAATGGATATAAAAGATGGAGTCACAAAACTAGCTTTTCATTACGAACTAACTGCTAATCCAAACGCTGATTATAATATTTACGCTCTGGTACTTCATGAGCGAGTGGCAGAAATAGAACAGCAAGGAGGAAAACTATTGCTTAGAGCTTAAATTTAATGTATTAATAATTATAAATAATGTTTAAGTTATTAAATATTAAACAAATAACCCCATCTCAAGAAGATGTATTAAAAAATTTGTTTACAAAAAAAATAGATAAATACACACCAAGTATTACTTTTCTAACTAAATATCAACAAGAAAAATTTGAAAAAAGATGTTTAGAAAAAAATATACATAAATCATATGAAATTGATGTTAATTATAAATATAAAAATGATTATAATAAAAATCCTTTTCTTATTTATCTCACAAAAGGAAAAGCAAAAGAAAATATAAGAGCTTTAAAAAATGAAAAAAAATATGCAATTAAATTTTCGGGTGTACATTTTAAAAAAATTTGTCGAGAAACACTTAATAACAATTATAAATTTGCTCATGTTTTTGCAAATATAAAGTCAAGTGAAGGAGATGATAATCCAGATACATATTTTCCTCCCGAAAATAATTATTGGTCAATGCCTTCAAGTATAGATGTTGAATTATATAAAAAACCCACCAAAAGAACAATAAGTATTGGTTTTAAAAAAAGAACTAAAAAAGACTTTATTAAAAAATTTAATATTAAAGATAAAATAGAAAATTACTATCCAAAATTAATTTATTTAACTGAAAAAGTTTTAAAGAGATATTTAAATCATATCAAAAAAATTATTAAAGTAGACGAAAAATTTGGTCAAAAAAAACTAATTAAAAATAAAACTATATTTACTTTGGTTTTAGTTTCATTTTATCATTTTAGTGGATCAAAAGGTTTTATATTTTATCTTACAAAAACACAAATAAAAAAATTAACAGAATCTAGAAAAAAAGGTATATTTAAAGGAAGAAAATCTATTCATTTTAGCAATAATCAACTTGTGAAAACTTACAAAGAAGTAATAAAAATAAATAGTGAAGTTTATACTTATTTAAAATATATGAAAGTAAATAGATATTATTAGAATAAACCTAATAATACACCAAAACTATTAGCTATTACTGATAAACCTCATAATATACAAGAACTATTATATCGTACTGAAAATTTAAAAAAAGATTTAATAGACTTTGGAGATGAAGAAAAAGATTTAATAGACTTGGAGATGAAGAAAAAGATTTAATAGACTTTAATACTATTATACCTAACAAAAAACTATCAATACAAGATATACTTAAAGATGAAGAATTATTTCCAAAAGGTAAAAAGTATAAAGTTTTAAAAAATAAAGATCTAATTCCAACAACTACTAACCCATCTACTAATGGTGTAAATATTCTAAAAAATATCTTAAACTATCCCGAAACAAAAAGAATACTTGGTATAAGTTTAACATCAGATATAAAAGAAAAAATAACAAATTTAGACTCTGAAGCATCATTTGGTATGGCAAACATACTAAGTTCTCTTTTAACAGCAAATCGTGGAAAAATGTCAATATATTCAATAAATAGAAATCAATTAAAAGCAATTATTGAAGGATTTATTACAACATTAAGTGTGCTACTAAACCCAGCACAAAAATATTAATATAATTACTTTAATAAAATGACAACTTATATTGAATACGGAGTAAAACTTACAGATGGACAAAAGTCTAAACTGGCTTCTGCAATCAGAAATAAATCACCACTAACTCTTCGGTTAAAACATTCTCATCTTCAAGGTTCTGATGAGTTAATGCTAACCCGCAGACAAATTACTAAAATTAAGAAATCATTGAGAAATGGAACAGGATCAGATATAAAGATAAGTAAAACACAGATTAGAAAATCTGTAAAACATGGTGGAAACTTATTTTCATCACTTGCTTCTCTTGCAGCAAAAAGTATTACCTTACGCAATAAAAGGAATTTCAAAAGCTGCTCCTGCATTAGCAACTGGAGCTGCTACTGCACTTGGAGAAATAGGATTAAATAAAATATTTGGAAAAGGAATTACAATTCCAAAAAAGTTTTTTCCAATGTTACCAGCTATTAGAGGAGAACTTACAAAATCACAAATAGATCTAATAAATAAAATTTATCAATCAGGTGGGAGACTAGTTATCAAACCAACTCGTAAACAGGTAGAAGGAGGATTTCTTGGAACTCTTGCATCTATCGGAATTCCAATGGCAATCAGTTTAGTATCTAAAATGTTTGGAGGGGGGCTTCAGGTTGATAGACGTGGATCATCTAATACAGCAAATGTTTACGTTCCACATCCTCCTCCAAAAAGTGGTGAAGGTTATCCTTATAGATCACCACCCTTTTTTGGTACTTGGAAAAACCCAATAGGAATGGGAGTTAAAAAAAAAAGTCCAAAGGCAAGGGTTTATTATTAGGAAAAAACAGTCCATTCAACTCAGTCCCCATTCTAGGAGCCATTTTGTAATTAAACCTCTATCCAACCTTGACCTTATGGATTGGATAAAAAGACTTGGTATTAAACATTTTAGAGGAATATACAGTCGAGATGGACTACCTAATAAAATAAGAAAAGAATGTGGAATAATAAATCTAGATGACATGACTGGCCCTGGAACACATTGGGTCTGTTATAGAAATATAGACAATTTAGTTGAGTACTTTGATCCATTTGGACTGATAATGCCAAATGAAGCATTAGAGTATTTTAATACTTCTGGAAAACGTATAGTGTACTCAATGGATGAAATACAAAATCGCAATACTGTTCTCTGTGGATATTGGTGTTTATATTATCTGTTCGAGCGACAACGTGGTACTAGTATTCTAGATGTAATACATAACCCACATTTTGATAATGACTATAGTGATTTTATAAAAGAATATTTTGAAGGATAAAAATAATATTTAATAAATATTATTTTTTTAAATCATTTTTTTTTATTCACTATCTTCATTCTTTAGTTTTTTATTTAAATATTTTTCACTATCAAATATTTCTTTAGAACCAGAGCAAATTTTAATATTCTTTACAATAATTTCTTTTCTTATACCAAAAAGATTTTTAAACCAATCTATAAAAATATTATTTCCATTTATATTTTCAATCTCATTATCAATCTCGAATTCCATTTTATTATTATTAATTTCATCATCAAACTTGACTTTCATTTTATTATTATTAATTAAACCTTTAAATATTTTTATTCTCTATCCACTGGTGTATCCTTTAGCTGCTTAACCCTATCAACTTTTGTATTTAGTTCTTTAACACTATCAACTATGTCAATAAAATTTGAGTAAATGTCAATAAGACGATGAAGTTTCTTCTTTTTATCACTATTTATCTGCAACCAAGAATATTCCTCATTTCTGATTTTTTTCCACATGTTACTTTCGCCTTCAATTAGTATTCTAGAAAGATTATCATTTTTCTTTCTAAGAGTTTCCAATTCATTATATATTTTTGTCCTTACTTCTTTCTCAAAATCTTTTAGTGTTTTAACATCCATCTTTTTCTCTAACTCAGATAAGAATTTAGCCTCCATTTATTAAATAAATAGATAATTACCTTTTACAACTTTGTTGAGAGTATTTGATTTTTCACTTATTTCCATAAGCAACTCAAATACTTTTATAAATTTAGTGTCATTTTCCAATCTAGAAATTTCAGCGTAATTATAACTCATGTTTAGGTTATTGTATATCTTTTGAAGTTCACTTTTAAGAAAATTAGATCTAGTAGACATATTTTTATCTAAACATTATATTAAATGAAAGAATCATATTGCATTGTAGATAAAAGAGTAACTCCTTGCACAGAACCAAGTGGTTACCAAACTGATAAAAGAGGGCGAACTCAATTCTTTTGTAGATGTGCAGTTTGTGGAAACAAAAAAGTTAGATATGTAAAAACAGGTTCAGTTTCAATGACTGGAAGTGGTAAAAAGATAAAAACAAAAAAGAAGTCAAAAAACTAATAAGCCCGTCTAAAGGGGCGGGCGTCTTTGATACTGTTGTTGGTACAGCAGTTGATGGTTTTGTTCATTACGGTTTACCTTGGATGGGTAAAAAAGCAGTTGAAATGGGACGATATGGAGCAAGTGAGTTAATGAGAAATAAAAATCTTCAGAAGAAAGCTGTAAATTATGGGATTAATAAACTCACTCCATTTATTCAAGATTCTGTAGGAACAGCCATGGACCAGCTGTCAACCAAAGTTAGACCAAAGAAAAAGTATAAAACTAATAGACTGGAATTAGATGGAAGGGGAATAGATATTCACAAACAGATTGATAAATTACCAAGACCCGCAGGCGGATGGACCTTACCAGGTCATAAATACACAGGCCCCTACAACGATCTAGAAAACCAAGTAAGATACAATCCAGAAACTGGTAAAATATTAGAAATTTATGATCAACCAACTGGTCCAACTGATGCTGTGGCTATGCAGCATGATGTTGATTATAGTGTTTGTGGTGATGACCGAAAGTGTAAAAATAAAGCTGATAGAAAGATGGTAAAATCATTGGATGCTATTCCTTGGAAACAAAGACAATGGGGGCATACTTTAGTTAGAACAATAATTAATACAAAACAAAAACTTGGTCTTGGAATTCAAAAAAACGCGCGTCGGCGTTGAGTAGTGATTGGTCTCAACAATTAGCCGACGAACTTCACAAACCAATCACAAGAAACTTTCAAAAGAGATTAGTAGTCTCAAACGGTATTGATGAAATCTGGGCTGCTGATTTAGTTGAAATGCAAAAGTTTAGTAAGTGGAACAAAGGGATTAAATATCTTCTGAGGGTTATTGATGTGTTTAGTAAGTATGGTTGGATTAGGGGACTAAAAGATAAAAAAACTGAAACTGTCAGTAAAGCATTCGATGACATATTCAAAAGTAAACGTAAACCTCAAATGTTATGGACAGATAAAGGTTCTGAGTTTATCAGTAAACATTTCAAAGATTTTCTGAAAAGTAAAGGAATTAAACTATATCATACTGAAAATGAAGAAAAATCTAGTATTGTTGAGCGATGGAATAAAACAATGAAAAATAGAATGTGGAAAATGTTTACAGTTAATAACAACACTGTTTACTGGGATAAGTTAGATAAACTAGTTAATGATTACAATAGCACAAGACATTCTAGTATAAAAATGACTCCTGTTGAAGCAAGTAAAAAGAAAAATGAAAAAATAGTTTTATCTAATTTGTATGGTGATTCTATTTACTTGAAACCTGGTAAATCAACTTTTGCAACTGGTGATCGTGTTAGAATTTCTAAGTATAAGAGAAAGGTATTTGATAAAGGTTACACACCAAACTGGACAGAGGAAATATTTGTGATTAATAAAGTTTTACCTACAAAACCTGTTACGTATAACATCATTGATTTAATGGGAGAAGAGATTAGAGGTTCTTTCTACGAACAAGAATTACAAAAAGCAAAACAACAAACATTTAGAATAGAAAAAATTATCAGACGAGATAATAAGAAAAAAATGGCATTAGTAAAATGGAGTGGATATCCTGATAAATTTAACTCATGGGTAAGTTCTAAGGATTTGGTTGATTTTTAATACAAAATTTGTATTAAAAATAGTTATTTACTTAGTTTCTTCTTCATCAGATAAAAGTAAGTCTTCAACTACTTGATCAGTTATCTCTTCACCTTTACTATCACTATCACTATCACTATCTTCTTCTTCAATTTTTGTTAAAGACTCTCTAGGTTTTAATGGTTTGACATAGCACTCATGTACTTTTATTTGTAAAGATGTAACAGTATTACTTATAAAAATTCCTTCAATTATCAATGCCAATTTAACATTACAGTACTGATTACTCTTTGGCTTCATTAAAGATAATATTCTCTTGGGTAATATTTTCGTAGTTGGACAGTTGCATCTTTTTATTATAAAAATTATTTCTTTAAATCATTTTTTAGGCCAGAGTAAATTAACCGACCAATAGTTAGCTGATTCTGGATTAGTATGAGTTAACTCCCCCTTTTTATTTTTTACCTTTGTTGCTCTAGAAAGATAGTTATCTCTTCTTTCTTTATCTTTGTGAATAATGTAGTCTGGATATTTTGGATCTCCAAAATGAACTTTCTTTCCACTTGAAAGTGTGGCCATGTATTTGTTATTTTTTCGTGTTAGATAATCAAGTGATTCAGCACCAAGCTTTTTAGCATTTCTGGTTAATTTTTTAAACTCTGATCCTGTAACAACATTTTTTTCGTTTGGAACATAATCTGGATCCTCATCATGTCTATAACCATCATCAACTATAAAATCCAAATCCTCTTTTGTAGGAGTAGTTTCTCTTGATCTTGATTCCATTTTATTATTTTGATTATACTAATCCTATTCTTTTTCAAAGTTTTGTTCCCTTCTATATATTTCTTCATGACCTATTTCTTTTACCTGATCTGGAGTATACATATGAGAAAACATAAGATACTTACAAAAAGGATCTAATGACTCATCATTTCCAAGAGCTTTAATAACAGCAGCAATACTTATCTTTGCAGTATCAACAAATATATCTAAATATTGACAAAGATAATTTATCTCATATTCATCTTCTTCTAAAGAAATTTCAGGATTTAAAATATAACCCATATTATTAAAAATACCATAAAACCTAGCTAATGTTTTTGCTATTTTAATCTTTTTCTCATCACCACTCTCTTTTAATTTTTTTATTGCTTCACTCATATTTTTTTTTCTTTCTTTCTCTTTCCATCCTACCTTAACTTCATAACCCATATCTTCAAAACCTTTAAATAAATCTTCCATTTTATATATTGTTTAAACTAGTTAAGTAATTTAAAATTTAAATATTTTAAAGCTACTAAAATTTCATTACAATTTTTATCTTTATAACACTCAAATCGAATTTCTGGATTTGGGTATTCTCTTAACATTTCATATAATCTATGATCTTTATCATCTTTCATTTTTTCTATTTTTTCCTCTAATGTATCAAAAGTGTGTTCAATATAGATTCTTCTTTCAGGAAAATGAATTGTAAAAATTTTCTGAAAATTATTATCCATTTTTACTTACTAATTTTTTTTCTTTTAAACCATTTTTAAAACTTGTAACAAAAATGTTATAAGTTTAGAAAATATCACTATCACTATCACTATCACTATCACTGTCACTAAAACTAACACTAACTAAATTACGTAATATAATACTAAAATCTTCAATATCACTATCAGTATACAAAATATTTAAATCTTCAATATCACTATCACTATCACTATCACTATCATATTCATATACATATTTATATTTAATTTTTAATTTGCTAAAAAATAATTCAAAATCACCATAAATGTTTTTGAAACCAGGATAAGGATTATAAAAATCATCATCTGTATCTTCATATTCGAGGCGATAATTGATAAATTGGTTAAAATTATTAAAAATCTTTTTAATCTTTATCAAGTTATCAACATCATTCTCTTCAATTTCAAATTCACTAATATCCCTAAGTTTACCCCTTTCTTGCCCTCTCAAAAATCTTTTTATAAAATACTTAATTCTATCAACTTTGTGACTCTCAAATAAGCCACGAGTTGCGTCATCTAAATTATCAACAAAATACTTAAATTCCTTATTTATTCCTCTTATAAAAAGATATTCTTTTTTGTACTCCCTTGCATATTCTGGGATTTTATTTGTTGATTTAATGCAATTCTGGGAATTCGAAAGATGAGCCAGAAGTACCATTTCTATAACTACTACTTCAGCGTTCGTAACAGAGGAATTGAGCCAAGATTCCGAAACCGCTAAAATTCCATACTCCTTTTCAGTCAGGAAATTCGATCCAAAATATTTTGCGAAAAAAAATATTTTGCGAAAACTTTCCGGCTTTTCGGGGAAGATAAGAGGTATGTACTGAATAAACAAACCGGATTTTCAGAGTTAGAGTGATATTTTAAAGATTTTGAATTCGGAACCTTGGGGAACGATAATATATTAGTCATAATAGTGTAAGCTACAATAAATATTTTATTTTATTTGTGGTCTTTTAAAAACTATGCTTGATCGGGCGTATCGCTTATCGTCTTGCTGGTCGTATTTTTCTGATGAATGTGACCGATTCAGAGGAATCTTGTTTCACCTTGTCAATAGTACCATCGGGGATTTTGTTGCTTTGAAGGTACAAGAACAGCAACCGAAACCTTCCCCCGCAGATAGCTCTCCATTTCGTAAAAATTGTTCTCCTTAATCTGGATAGTTTTATTTAGACATTTTATAATCGTCCCCATAAGATTGTTCAGATAAATCTGCAGTGAAGACATTTTCTGATTTCAGGACCATTTTAATCGAATCCGTTCATGTTAAAAACAATAACTGAATTTGTCGTCTATATCATTGTGGCAGAGCCTACAATTTCTTTTCTCAGTACAATCTATTTGCCACACTCAGACATAAGTTGTGTAATAATAATTCCTGGAGAGGAAATTGATTCTGCACACATGCTCCTTACACAAACCAGTCCAGTGGATTATGAGAAACTGTCATTTGGATGTGATGGGACTTGCTGACACCCCTGAAGATGAGCAAGTGAAGCCGGACATTTAATCAACGACGTCATTCTAATCCCACTTGAACTCCTACGCAGCAACCGAGATGCAGTGAGAAAGGCAAGAGAAGCTCATTTAATACACAAAGAGAACACATTATCTCCTCTAGGAATAAATAGACTTGACGAAGTTCATTGAGATATGATACCACCTAGTCTCCTATACCAATAACAATCAATTGTTTTTATTGTCACATTTTCAAATTCTTATTTGTTACGAACTTTTAGTTTTATTTCCATTTATCTTTTAGCCCCTGAAGAAGGTGTGAGCAATTTGTTTAAATATATTCTTTTCTTTTATTCTTTTATTTACTTCTTCATCGCCTTGCCATAAGGATCAGTTTGCCATTTCATATTTTCCTACAAGTTTAATTGTACTGATCCAGGTCTACAACTGGGAGATCCGACACCACCGGTTTGTTGCTGTGGGCTTGCTGCGTCGGCAAAAGCCCATCCTGAAGCTGTGTCATTGAATGACTGCTTGTACGCCAGGGCCCCTACTGCAGAACAAGTTGTGGGACGTGCAGCCACGGAGATTCAGGGCCCGAGTTCACGTAGTTGAGATTTTGACCGACAAGTTACTCGGTACATGCGAGCCCAATCGAATGTGACTTGGGTCTTCGAACCAAGACTCGGAGTGAATTCAACGACTTTATCAGTTGTCAGGATGGTGAGGAGCAAGGAAAGAAGGCTGTATTCGTAGTGAAAGATACATTCAAAATTGTATACCTCCGAGACAGGCACCCGTAAGGCCAAGAAGTTAGTGCATCATAAACACCTATACACTCTACACGGGGGAGTTGGCCAGAGGATGACAAGTGTGTAGTTGTAGTAGCTCTAGTAGCTTAAACATCTTTAACCAGTACATGAGACTCTGTTATTCTTTTTTTGAAGCCTGGCAGGGGCTAGACTGCAAAACAGTCGGTTTTTTCTCAAAATCAGTATAAAGAAATCGGCAAAGCGTGGCGTAAGAGTCGTACTCGCGCAAAGCGCGCGAGCCTCACACTTTGTCAGACTTTTCACACTTCCTCACCTCTAAGAAGTGTAGAACTAAGTAAAGAATGACAAAGGGTTCATGACTAGGGGAAAAGTGTGACATTATCCTGACTTTGTCAGACTATACCACACTTCCGCACCTCGGAGAAGTGTAGAACTAAGTAAAGAATGACAAGGGGTTCGTGACTAGGGGAAAAGTGTGACATTATCCTGACTTTGTCACATTATTATTCTACACTTCCGCAGCTCTGAGAAGTGTAGAACTAAGTAACGAATGACAAAAGGTTCGTGACTAGGGGAAAAGTGTGACATTACCCTAACTTTGTCAGACTATTCCAAACTTCCGCACCTCTGAGAAGTGTAGAACTAAGGAAATAATGACAAGGGGTTCGTGACTAAAGTGCTGGAAAGTGCTGACTTTATTCCACACTTCCACACTTCTGAGAAGTTTGGAACTAAGAATGAAAAAGGAAAGTAGGGATCTTGTGGCCAACCCTGGACATTTGTGTCCCGGGAGGCAGTCAAGAGCCAAAACAAAGGGTCTCAATAGAGTTTAATGCTTAGTGTTATTTGCCCATAATTTTTAGGTGTTTGCTGTTACATAGGCCAATTTTCTTATGTTTACTGTTTTCGAAGAAAATACTGTTAACTGTTTGGAGGGTTCTTCGGACATCTTCGGCAATGGTCGGTCCTCTGTCTTAGTCCTCGGAAATCTTCAACAGTCTTCGGGAATCGTACGTAGTCTTCGGAGATCTTCTGAAATAATCCGGAATTGTCGTAAAATGGCCGAAAACTCCTTGATATACTAAACAAGATAATATTGGCCTTTTTGGAGCCGCTTTTGCTTCTTTGTGGAAAAAAAATTACTGTTTCAAAGAATATTTTACTGTTAGTGTTAAAATGCCTAAAATTTAACTGTTCCATGTTACAAAGCCAAAAAATGAAGTGTTTAGTGTTATCGAGGTACCTCCATTCAGACCCTCAAAACAGCAAGCCGGAAGGAAAAAACAGCGCCCGTTTTTTCTTGTGCCCACTACTTACAAGCGCCTGCTACGCAGGCTAAAAAAACAGCGGTTCATGCCCGCCGGGGTTCATGGCTAATATGGTTGTGTGTACTTTTTCCAAGGTATCAGATTAAAACTTGAAGCTTGCGGCTATAAGAGTAAACAGTAACATTTTTGTAAAATTAAACTCTATAGAAATGGGCAAAGAAAACTAAAAAGGGGTAAACCCATTCAGTCCTTCTTGCAAAGATCTCGGGGATTCATATTTAGTGTTTGACTCTGATTTGCGTCAAGCCTCCATATATGGTACTGAAATATCTGAAATATAGCTTAAAAAATGTCAAAGGTTAGATAATGTTGGAAAGTCCATGGCTTAGGTCCAGGCGGTGTGCGCACTACGATCGCTAAGCATCATGGGCGGTATTCAAAATCTGATCATTTGTAGCCTGTTCCAGGCGTTCAGATAGTGGGGAGCGGTGCGAAGTAAAAAGGAGCGCTAAAAAATAAAAGCGAGGGAGGAGGAGAGGTGAGAGAGGGAACGCCTGTTAGATTTGTTTTAAATAGACTCTTCCGCCCAGTCAGACCGCATCAGCTGTAGATGGTCTTCACTTGTCAATCAAGACTGGTGTTACAGCCCGATGCATTTATTATTTTTCTTGCGAATAAATTGAAGTTTGTCAGATCAAAAGAATTATATTATGTAGACATAATCTTACTAAATACCCAATGTAAGACTTTCAGACAATAGAAGGCGGGAGAAGTATTCATGTATAATGAATTTATTTATGGCTTTAAAACATGATTTCACCGTGTACTTGACAAAAAATTATGAATCAAGTGACAAACAAATATCGCTCATTTCGATAGAAAGCCGTTTCAATACAGTTCGTTAACTCAAGCAATGAAAATGAACAACAATTGAAGGGAAAATTTACCCATTCGGTGATTGAGTGGACCTCGTCAATAGCGATAGCTGCAACTTGCTTTCCAAGCTTTCCTTTTTGGAGTCCTTTTGTCCATTCATTAGACAACCACGATTTGGCACTTCAGTAAACAATTTCACAGCTTCCACTTTTAACGGCTTCATCCACATCTTCTCCCATCATTGCCGCCGCTACTCCGATTTTGTTCAAATATTCCACTGTCTTGGTCTTCCATGATGGTAATCAACGGAGTTACCACAACAATCATAAATGGCATTCTATCCTGCCTTCGTTCCAACGCACGCTTTATTCAAGGAAAAAGCTGGAAAATAAGAATTTTTCCAAAGCCAGTCGGAGAGAAATTGCTAAGACATGTATCCTACCGACTACGTGTTTTATACAGTTTCTTTGCTCTTCGCTTTTAGCCTCCACGTTTGGAAAGTCACTCAGCGCTGTGTTTGTTGCGAGTTTGAATTCTGCGTGACGGCACGTAGCGTCTGTCATAACGTAGCCTGCGTAGCAGGCGCTTGGAAGTAGTGGGCACAAGAAAAAACGGGCGCGCGAGAAGGAGGCACGCGAGGGGAGAGGAAGCGCCTGCACGGAAGGCCCCCGAAAATCGTTTCCCGCCTCCTCTCTAATTACTTGGCAGCCGTTGCGTGATCTGTCAAAAGTTTTGACAGAAAACGACTGACCTCGCACAAACAAAGCAAGCCGCCAAAAAGCGTTGTACATTTTACCTTCGGTCTAAATATAGAGCGGTTTTCACTTGACTGTCGTAAATCCAAAACCAAAGTAAATACAGTAGCCAACCAAAGGGCGTAGTAAAACCAAAACCAATCCCTTTCGACAGTCAAGTGAAAACCGCTCTGTCTGTTATAAAGATCAGCTGGGTTATCTGATTATAGAGCGATGGAGCAATAAACTGATGGTTAACATACAGCTTTAAATCGTTTTTAACCATGGGCACGATAAATAGGAAATAACAAAGTCAAAACTGGGTATCTTTTAAAGAATGCATGCTGTGTATTATAAAAACTAAAAATATTGTTCTGGTCAGACAGCAACGATCACAGCGTACGTGGAAAATGACCATATTGCTTTTACTGCGCAAACTGGCAGCCGTTTTTGGAGCAGACATGTCTTACTAAGCGGACCCTCAGAACACAAACTGTACCGACATGTTTTCTACTGCAGAAATGAGACATAAACAACAGACCTCAGGTCGCCTCCGAACGGCGAATAATACCATAGTGAAATGTTTTTTTCAAATTCATGCCCCTGGTAAGTGTTTCATTTCATCAATCATGTCCAAGTTTTGATGGTATACGTTCCGTCGACAGCACAAGCCGCCAAGTTCTCCTGAGCAAAGAATATTTCCTCTGATCTTCATTGCAACGATTCGACAAATCTTTTGTCTCTCGCCACTTCTGCTGATGCGTATCCGATGTCAATTCTTTCCATCGTGAGTACCGTTTGAACACTCCAACTTTTCTTTGAGATTACAGCCACATAGTCCCATTAAACCAGATTGAAGTGACCTCCGAGACCTGAACTTCGATTGTATACAATTTAGTGGTTTCAGGACCCAGTGGTGTAATGCAAGATCTTCACTACGTTGTCCATGTACTATTGATTGACAGTTTTCTCGCCCCGCGCGGTTAATTTTTCCCTCGGGAGCCTCTCGACCAATTGGAAATATCCGCACTCACAGAGTGCGAGTTGAAACGATTTTCGGGGGCCTTCCGTGCAGGCGCTCCCTCACCCCTTGCGTGTCTCCCTCGCGCGCGCCCGTTCTCTCTTTCGCCCGCTACTTCCAAGCGCCTGCTACGCAGGCTAGTCATAACGGCCATATCGCATTTCTCGCTTTGATCGAAGACGCTCCACTGTTGACAAAAACTGTCAAAATCCACCAATCAGAGGGTATACCAGGATCTGGTATACCAGAACGCACTTTTGTTAAAAATTCTTACAAGCGTTCCCGCACCTCTCTCCCCAGTCCCCCTCTACTTTTCATCGCTTTCTTTACTCTGCACCGCTCTCCAGTATCTGAACGCTTGGAACAGGCTAGATCATTTGTGTCAAGATGGCGTGGAGTGAACATTTCAGGGGCACCCAACAAGAATATAGTTCAAAACCACTTAAACAAAGCATTGTTAAACGTATTTTAGTATTTAAAAGGTAGATAAAGGCATATTTTTATCCCCTAAAAATTTTTCATCTGTTCGGATTTCCTAGCTGAAAGTCTAGTGATCCGAAAATTATAGGGATCAAAACTCGCCTTTTCGAAAATTTCAGCCAGAAAAAAGGCTCCCGAAAATTCTAGGTGACCTTTTTAGGGTAAAAATCCGTTAAAAATAGGCAATTATACCATTTCTTAGATGTTCGAAAATCCTAGGAGAGGCAGGCAAGCAAGAAATTTTACAACAAATGTTCCGAAAATTCTAGATCTCAAATCGTCTTCCGAACAGATATTTTTCCGAAAATTGTCGTTGGGTGCCCCTGGCATCTCGACTGCGGAGTGAATACTCGTTAATTACGCTGTAGATATATACGATTTTGCTTTGAATGTCCTCCGGAAGCCCTTGAAAAAGAAAGTCTGTCCAATTCTCAGGGAAAAAACAGTCTCATTCCGTTGATAAGTGTATTCTGGTGTATTTTGTTCGTAATCACTTGCATCCTGTTTGCAACTGACCGAGAAAAGTCGGCACAATGCTTCAATCATGAAAAGCACTGGAGGTAAGACCCGCGGTTCGCCGAAAATTTTTGAATTCACCGTGAAATCAGTGCAACTAGTGCTAAGAGGTACTGATGTGCATAGCTGTGATATACTCATAAAATACTAGGAGCTTCTTCTGAATACCCGGCAACGGTATTTAAACACAGTGAGCTTATTTTGTTTTTTCATTCAGCATTGCAAGATGTTCACTTGCTAGCTATAATAGGAGAATCGAAGTTGAGGGGGTCATCGTTTTGAGGTCTTGTTTCTCTGTTGGCACCAAGTCTGCATTTCGTTTTGCTTAACATCTGTATTTATCATCACATGAAGACAAGTAAATAAAGTAGAGAGTATTTGTGTACAGTGAACTTGTGTCCTCTTTATAGATAATATAATATTGAGCATCTTTATTTGCCATATTTTGCTATTGGTATGAGTCATAGAATGTCTTATAACTGGATTGAAACTGAAAATGGCATATTTGTGATTACAAAGCCTGATGCAGTCAATAGATTTTAAAAGCTGCAGCCAATATTTGTTTAATGATTGTGTCAGTATGTACAAACACATGTTATCACATATTTTTTTGGATCATAAAAACTCTTCAAAATGTGAAATTCATACATGTTTACAAATCTCCTGTAATTAGGGCTGGGGCAACATAGCTTGAGACCCCTTTCCTTTCTCCTCACCCCAATTTTATAATTTAAATATGGTGTCATAGGTCTCATCATACTCACAGTCAACTCTGTTATACAGACACTGAGGGGACTGTAGGCTGTGCTCTAAGGAACATTGAAAGGAGCCTAGTTCTCTGAACCTGTAAAATCTAGGCTGCCCAGCATATGATTTGTATGAAAAGTCTGAGATTTTCTAGTCACCCAAAAGCAAAAGTTAGGTGCCAGGGGCCACAGGACTCTGCTAGAGCACAGCCTTGATCAGGTGTCTGTATGAAGCGGTTGTCCGTAAAGAGGGCTTTTGGGTTACCAGTTATTGCGGAGGTGGATCCTAGTGGTACAGTAAAACCCCCTGACTTAGAACCTGAATTTCAAGAACCTGTTCAGCTAAAATAAAATTATGCCAGATGAGCCCCCTCTATATAAAAACCTGTTTAGCCTAAAATTTGAAACAGGTTCTTATTTTTGAAATCTATGAAAAAATTCTGTACACTTCAGCAGAGATAAATCAACATTTAGAATCTTCTTTGGAGACAAAGCTGTCTTATTACTCCAACTGCAATGTAAATGCCAATGTTTAAATTTAAATACATTCCTCTTTTTATGTCCATTCTCACATAACTTCTAATTTGGTATGCAGACTTTATATGAGGAACAAGGTGAAACACAAATACTCTTAGCTACATTTTTACTTCAGAAAATATGAACCCATTTAAAAACCTAAATAGCCTAAACTTGTGCTAACTACTATTTATATAAGAATCTGTTTAGGCTTACTTAGTTAATTCAGGTTCTTAGTCTCATGATTTCACTGCCCCATTGTTCCACTTTTTCTATTTCCTTTCCCTGTCACCATTTTTTCAGCCTTGGTTTTCCAATATCAAAAGCACATTCAATGATCAAGCAATTTATATTTTAACTAAAGCCACCAAAATATGCAAATTGCTTGATATATATTAAACAGTGTAAACGGGTAAACAGATTGAATGACATCACTTAGCCTGTGTGGCAGGCATTTCAAAGAAAAGGGAAAGTGGGTCTTGGTGCAAGAGAAATGTGAGGGAAGGAGGGAGGGAAATGCCTGCCATACAGGAGACTAATTGTTTTTTGCATTATAAACATCAACCAGGTGAATGTTGCAATCACTCCCTCCTTCCTCGTGCACTCTTCACATTTCTCTTGTGCCCAAAACCCTTCTCCCTTTCCTTTTAAATGCCTGCTATGGAGGCTAATCACCACTGAATAAAACAGGGACTAGGCAAGAAACTGACCAAGTCATAACATCCACACAACAACACACAACAATCTTGGAAGTAGATTGTTGGTTTCAAAATGCACAGGGCTTAACTGTATAATCAAACTTATCTTTTAATTTAATACCTGTAATTCTAATCCTACTGATTTTATACCTGCATAAAGAGAGTCACATGTATGACTGCAATTTTATTATGCTTTTTTAGTCCTATTACAAAAACAGACATTCCTACATCAGAGTACTCATCAGCCTATTTATATACCAGTTTCGAACATTTTATGCTCACCTAATGCTATTGTTTGGAGGAACCAGTCGCCGCTGCCCCGCTATTTTGTGATCAGCTTGTGATTACAACAGTAACACTTCCAGTAACATGTCACATTGGTCTTCGCGAGGCTACATTTTCCCATGAAAACATGCCGGTTTCAATTCGGAAAAAGTATCACAAAACGTGGGGCGCGTTGGGGAGCGATAAAAAATTAGCGTAGAACAAGGTTTGTAGAAACACTTACAACTATCTTCTACTTTCGACGGGCAATATAATGGAAATTATAGCCTCTTAAAAACCGGGTTCAAATTTCATGCTCTTACAGGAGGAATCTTCGGGCTCCACGTTTTAGATTGAAATGAAGAATATTGATTTGTTTTTCTTCACAGAAAAAATCTAAACAAATATTAGCTTGTGAAATCGAGAAAAACTATCTAAGGAAAGAACTGTATCTATTGAAAAATAAAGCATATAACCTGCGAAATTTCTCGACCTTCGCCGCCATCTTGAAAATTTTGAATCCACAATGCATCGCAGTCGTAGTGCGCACACCGCCTGGCTTAGGTCCAACTCTGGGTCCAACTGGTTTTATTTCGCTTCAGCTAGCGCACGTAGTAATGAAGAAGAACATTTGATGGAACAAAATTGAGGGTGTTGCCGCATAACTTACCCCAGTCCGGGATTTACGGTAAGCATGAACTAGGTTTTGACAACTCCATTCAGAAGCTAATTACATAATTTTTATCAATCTTGAAAAGGAACTGATACAAACTTGCATTTCCGCAAATATACACTCAGTCAAGCGTTAAAACGCAATAACGTAGACAGTCTAAACATATTTGTATACACAGCACGAATATCTTTCTGCTGTTAGCTGCCGGATAGCTACTATTCCATCGTCTATCACTAGAGTCTGTTTTTTAAAGTGAGCGCAGCTAGAATATTGTATAGTATTGGAATTCTTGCCGTTCTAGGTGCCTTAGTACGCGAACAGCTTTCAAATGAAGAACTAATTGATCCGTCTTGATCTTGATCTAAGCTCGAATTGTATTCAGAATGTTTAAGTCTGATGCAAGAAAATAAAAGACTGATACACAAAACCTAAACAGGAAAGGTGGAAACTGGCGAAAGTTGCTTCTTTTTGTGTGTGAACACAGATGTCACAGATCAATAGCGAAAGCCGAAATTTAATATGTTGCAAAAAAAGTCTTTTGTTAACTTAACGTCAGTTGCTTAATGTTCTTTATTAGTACAACTGAAGCTTCCGCTTTGATTCCTTCGAATCATCATTCCCCTTTTTTTGCTGTGTAGTAAAGCTTCGGTGTGGTTGTAAAACGAACATTTTGATGCGTTTACGGATCTTAGTTTTAGCTGAAAACAAAAAACGTGTTTACATTTTCTGCCCTGCATGTTCATTTTTGACATGGCTGTCTTACTGGTTTTCTAATCCTTCCTGTATGACCCTGTACAACTGAGGTGCTTCCCATTGCCGAATTCGATTTCCCTTCTAAACAATGTTTATTATAATTGAGTACAGCTACGTTATCAGAGCAACAACTTATTTGCACGGCTTTACATGCAGGTCAGATCAAACATCAGACAAATGTATTGGATTAGAAGGTATCAATGTTATATTATACGAATCAGGGACCGAAGAAATTCATGAATAAAATTTGTGCCTGTGCTGGATTTAAAAAGTACTTAAAAAAACTTCAAAGATGACGTTCCTGCATTGCTAAATCCAAACATAGGATATAAAACGAAAAGAAAAAAAAAACGATAAAGACGGACCCGGAAACCAGAATCCAACCTAAGTATTAATTTTTTGATCATACTAGTACGCGTCCTAGCTGCGAAATCCCCTTTACAGGTCATAAAATGGCAAGGATACTGGCACTTGTTGATACTGTTTAGAAACTGATCGAAAGTTGTAAGCTAGGAATAGCAGCCTACCACCTGTGGCGTGTATTTTCTGCACCTCTGATCTACAGATACAGATGCTCCCCATTTATTAGTTTTAAATGTTTTCAAGAAGTTAGTATTTCAAGAGTATACTCTTTTAATAATATTGGAAAAAAATAGAATGAATAGAATGTTTCTTTGCTTATTACTCGAAGAGAGTTTTAATGAAGCCAACATTTATTGTTCAAAGATATTTTCTGACGACGGGAAAAAAGCTCTCCTTACTATAAGAAACTGCATATTAAATAAAAGCCACCTTTAAAATTAAAATTGTCAAGTATGGGGCAGGGCGTGGCTATTTCGATTTTGATCGTTCTAGAACAGTTTATTTTAATATTCGATATTTAAAGCTTAGTGCATATCTAAGGTCATTTTCAAAGTTTGTCTTTTTAGCATCGTAATTTTTTCTCAAAAAAATGCTATGTAAACGGCTCACTGGAAGAGCATTTAGCTTTATGAAGTGATACTACTGTTAAACTTGATTGATTACTGAAGTAGGCCTAAGTAGCTCGTAAACACAGTATACGTATAAGAGGAACCTCTTTTTTATGATTATGATTTTATCCTCCTTGAATTCTTACAACAGTGCCCCTAGTTTCAACTGAAGTTATGACAAATATATATATTTTTATAATTATGCTGATGGGTATCATGCCTTTGCTTTTCAGCTCCAACATGGAAATCATGGAAAGTTTAGATATGCAGAGAATAAAGCGCCACAATGAAATTCTCCAAGGGAACTATATGACATTTGTGGAAGAAATAGAACCCAGACCTGCGATAAATTATTTGTATCAAGTGAAAACTCTTGATGACTACGACAAGGAAGAAATACTTTCAAGGCCAACACGTCAGGATAAGAATGAAGCTTTGCTCTATAAACTGAAACTAAAAGGCCCTAACGCTTTTCTAGAGTTTGTGGCTGGACTGGAAATTAGACAATCTCACCTTGCTTTTATTCTTGTGAAAGAAGGTCAGTAACAATAATTGTTTTTTTTTTCAGGGTGGTCAAAAGTACACAAAAAACGGTGTTATACTGGAAAACTAATAGTCATTTTCGGACTTACTTTGCAGAAATGGAGAGACTCTATCTACGTGAAAGCGAGCTCCATACTGAGTTGCTGAAGTTGAAAACAGAGAATGAGCAGCTTAAGACCGAGTGCAGGAGAGAACCGTTGCATTTGGGCCTGGACAGAAGTTTGGAAAGATCAAGCCATGATGAAAGGGGCGGCACTGCAGCATCAAGTATTAACGAAGGCGACAACTCAAGAGGTAAGAAACCACCATAGTTTTGTGTTAAGTTACCTCGGCAGAAATTTCAGTAGTAATATTACATGTTATATACTAACATTAGCCACGCGCGGCGGTCAACCGAAGAGTGTCCGAATTTTCATTTTACTCACTTATCACCTCTCCGATGTATTTGTCATAAAAAAAGATCCACTTCGTTCACGATTTCTTTAAACAACCTTAAAGCACACAGTATGTTTCGTACTAGAGATCGCGACTCTCTATTGACCACGTTATGTTTCTTAGTGCCTTGAGAGTGTGTATCCGCCTTCACTAAGCCGCCGCAGTCTTACTCTTAGCCTCCCACGCAGACAATCTTAGTGCCTCGAAGCTTCAAATTGGTTTGGCAGGCTTCTGACGCGCTGCTGGTTTTGGTCATGGGATATTCGACTTCCAAGATCCCATTGATAACTCAACAATTTCAGCTAAAAATAATTTTAAAAGGGGGAAAGAGGGGGCCCCCTGTCATTCTCAAATCCACTCTTGACTACTTTATGGACCCGAGACAATGGTATTATGTCAGAAGCCGGTCGGGAAGGTTCATTATATTTCTTATTGAGAAGACAAATTTGCTTTCTGTTTTACGAGCCATGCCAGCAAGCGGCAGGCAATAGTGGACCATGAAACACAGCAATATCCACATGTTTTCTGAGTACATAATGCTTTCCTTCTCTGTATTTAAAATAAAAAGTAAAAACGTTATCCTTGTTACATGTAAAGCCACTGTCCAGTTTGTCTGGGATCGACGACTTGAAAAAGCGAAGTTCCGTTGATTCAACAGGAGGACCTGAGTCGCGACGAATGGCCACCGCGCAGTTCCAAAGAAGCAGACCTTCGACACGTCAAAGAAACAAAATCTCAAACACTAAAAACTGTAAGTACAAAGTCGGAAAAGGTTGCCTTTTTTAACGGATGCATATGTTAAATACCTTAACCAGCTCCAGTCATCATCCGCGAGACCAGGTAGGAAAATGACCCTAAGAAAGGTCCTGTCAGAGTGTGATTGGCCTTATCGTTAGAAAATGGAGCTTGAACCAAATTTTCAAGAAGTCTGATTTTGTTGAAATTCAGATAGCCAGGCCCAAATATAATTCTGAATTGAAGTTATGAGTAACAACATGTCATTTTTCAAAAGAAAAGTGATTTTCATAGTCATACTTTAAAGTTGTTTTTTTGAGCCTTGTGGAAACAATTTGTGCACGAAACCTTGCCTAAGTCCTAGTACGGCCGGGGCGCCTATTTCCCTTTCGTAACCAGTCTTGGCATTTTTAATGGTCGATGCGACCATTGGTAACCAAACCTTTAGTCATGATACCTGCAGTATATTCCCTGGATTAAGTACAACAAGGCAAATAGTACTTTTTTGAATAGTGTTAGAAAGAACAACGTTGAAGCCTAAATTGAATTTTCGTTAAAAGTTACAGAAAGGTATAGGGTCCCCTGTTCATTCCCCTGTTCTTTTCAAAAACACCCGAACTGTGAAGTTTAAAAGCCGCCGTCACAATTGCGTTTTTCGCTACCGTCAATCACAGTTACAATCACAAGCAATGAACCTTGAAACATAGAATCACACAAAGCAGGATCAAAATCCACCAATCACAAATCACAAACCATGACCTTTTGAACCCGTTGAAGTAAACTTCTGTTTCCTACGAGGTCCTCTAAGATGATTGACGGTAGCGAAAAACGCAAAGGTCAGTTGGCTTTCGAACTTCAGAATTCACCTGTTTTTGAAAAGCGCAGTAAATTTTTCGGAAATTTGGCGGGTCAGTGTGGTAGTGCAGTCGTAAGTACGGTAGATACATTATGCTCGAAAATTTGCGCACTATGCTTTTGAGCGTCACCCTCAAAACAATAGAATTATGCCTAAAATTGTGCTCGAAAAGTAGCATTATGCTTGACTGATGTTGGCTGTATTTGATACCCTAATCCAATGCCTGCAGACAAAAAAAAAATACTTCCATAACTGTCAGAAACACAATATTTCATTGCATCAATTTCAAATTTAAAAGAAATAAACAAAAAATAATGCTCGAAAGCACTCAAAATGTCTTATTTCAGTGGAACTCTCCATCGTCAGGATACTTTGTGATCAGTTTGCAGCCTGGCATAATGATGCAACGGCCCAACCAGGCCTTGAAAGTATAAGTCAACTCCTTACTAAAAGTACTTGAAAGTGAAATTTAGTCATTACATTTATGGAAATATTCATTTTATTATAATTTTTTATCTCTTTATGCGGAAAAAATAGCCATTATGCCGGCATTATGCTCGATGATCCGACTATAGTATTATGCCCAAAATTACGCCAGCATCATGTATCTAACCTTAGTCGTAAGGGAGAAGGATTAGGATACGAAACGTCCGGGTTCGAGGTCCGGGTTTGACCCTGAGTTGCAATTTTCTCTCCTTTTAGTAGAAATACTCTAAATAACGAGACAACTGGAAAATGGCAACGACCGTTTTATTTACGAAAGGGACAACTGCACCGGCGTCTGTATTTCGGTGACGCATGATGCGCGGACAATTAAGGCTTAGGGACTAGGCAATATGAGCCCTGGGTGCAACTGGAAGGGCCTATCGAAAGAACTAATCAGCTACCATGCGATGAAGTGATTTTCTGTTGATCTGTTTGTTTTTATGTAATCTTCACCATCTGTTCCAAGAAATGAAAAATTTGGTAGAGAGGGAGAGTAAATACTCAAAATATGAGGACCCTATCAGAGTTTCAGAAAGTGCACAGCTACGTGAGAATTAATGTGCGGCTCTTTCATTTCAGACCATTTCAGGTACGAGGGAGACTTTGATACAAATGGTGTTATTCACTACCTTGGTATCAAAGCCGGCGTCAATATGTGGATGAATCCTGCTCGAGTACCGTCATCCGGAGTGAAAGTAACGTACGGCGATGGAAATGGCCGTGGAGACCCTAAAAACATCTTAGAATATTTCAGTCCAGTCAACAGTTACACTCACTCGGGGTGGTGTTTGGATTTGGGAGACTATTACACGCTGCAGCTCACCGACTATACTTTGAGACAACTTGGAAGCAATTCACGGAATTTCCTACAAAACTTTAAGATACAAGGCAGGCTTTATGATGACGATGAGTGGAGTTTACTGAGCAGTCATAATCGAGTTGATTGGAAGTTTTCGAATGTGTCATACTATGGAGATAAATCATGCAAAATAAAGACTTGGTCTGTGGAAAAAGGTAAAGAACTTAAAGCCTATCGTCAATTCCAAATTGTCCAAATAAGAGAAGACTCAATACCAGGAACACGTCAAATGTCCCTTGCTGGTATCGAGCTATATGGAGTGCTGAGCATACCAGTTTTTGATTAAAGAACTTTTTTGTGTGAATGGGCTTCTGCTAGTGAAACTGAAGAGTGTGACATATATCTGTGTTAACAACACAGAGACAAAATGATAAGGTGTACATAATTTAATAACAGTACAGTCAGTTGAATTTCAGTCGCTAGTATGTAAATAAATGACTTATAGAAAGATAATAAATGAACAAATTAAAGTGGCAAGTTTAACTACGTCTTTAACCGCGATGATCTTCTTAAAGTTTGTGTGTATTTCTTCCTTGTGCGGTTCAAATACACTGATAAGAAATTCATACTATAAATTCATCATTTCAGATTCAAGTATAGCACTTGTTTTTTTTTTGCCAGCCTTACACAATTTATCCAGAGAGAATTTTACTTTTTTAGTTAATGTGGGAAACTGGGCCTCAGTATGGCGTCCGTATCACGCGTTTTCGTTTTGTAAAATCCCCTCACGAACTTTTTCTCTTGCTCGAAGACTGAATGTTTCTGAAGTTGTCTCTGAGAAGCGGCTGACGTATTGCTAGATAGTCTGAAGGTTTTGAATTATAATCTTGAAGATCACCCGAAGAAAGTCTACGATTGTGTCCGTTTCATTCATTTGCAAAGCTATGGTTATCTAATTTTCAAGTTAGTTTGAAAACTATTGCTATTCCAGTATGAGACTTTTTTGCAAGTCATCAGATCGCTGCAGTTAAGACTCATTCAAGGATTACCTCGTCCTCGAAAATTCATGTGCAGCTAACTAGAAAGCGTTAGAGAGAGAGAGCTTCCATTAAATACTTTCTGTGACAAAACTACTCATGATACTAAACTAAACGGGCGGTAATGTACGTATCTATTTCTGGAGCTAGCTCGCCTCCAAAATGCAAAGAGCTTATAAAGCCAGAGCTGTTTACACCCTCAATTCTTTTCCGTTCTGAGGCTTGACCTTTTACAACAATTATCTTATTCATGCCAAAAATGTACAGTTACAATTTCATGTCGCAGTTTACAAGCATACTTTTTATAATTCATAATATGTGATCTATCTTCTTCGTACATCTGTCACGCGCAAGTCGTGACGTTACGGCGAATAAAACATAAAATTAACAATTATTGGACGAGGTTGAGCAAAATAGCGTGTTTCACGCTATAGCGATGGCAAGAAGGAGAAAAACAAGGTTTCTTTTACGCATGAGCAGAATATTATTTGCAGACAAACACTTAAGACAAACACAGTTGGACGGCATTGCACATCTGTAGGTAGTTATTTGCAGGTCACGTGGTGGGCTCTCGGCCAATGAAAAGAAAGAAAAATTTGCTTCGAATGATAATAAACATTGCGTGATATAATATTAAAAGAAAACAATTATTAGTGTATTTTTGGTTATTACGCCAACATTTCTGCGTTTACGTGTAAGGTTATTCATGACAAATAATCCACAAAAGCATATAGCCATCACATGGATATAAGAAACAAAAAATAATTAATAATACAAAATAATTCAGAAAGTGTTAAATAAATAACTTAATTAATTAAATTAAAAAATCAATTCATTTAAAATTGTCCAGGTCTACCCGAAGCCTTTGAGGTTCAGACTGCCTGTAATCACTTCAGAAGGAG
>OZ037777.1:14229495-14301995 GCA_964035525.1 Porites cylindrica
ATTCAAGCTAACTGATAACAGTTAGAAACTACCGCTGCGCTACCACTGCCACTGCAGCTATTCTGCGGCGAATGTGAATGTTTAATTTAATTATCCAAGTCCAAAGCGACAAGCCCCTAAGCTCTTCTTACGGTCGCAAAGCCGTAAATGGATAACCGTTAAACCGCATGGCAAACATTTACAAGAGGTGACTGTGTGAGGAAAACTTGAAAAGCCCCTCCTCGCGACCCATTTTAATATATTTTGAATTTAGAAGCAAGCCTTCACTCATTACTGTCATTTGAATGGACCCTCACTCGCCCAAAAAATTCATTGCGACAAAATATTGTTTTCTCATACTCGGAGATGATACCAGTTTCTTTTTCTTTCTTTCTTTGTTTCTTTATTTTTCGTTTTTATGTTATGTTATGTTATGTTATTTATTTTGTTATTATAAATTTTTGCAAAACTGTTTTCTATCTGTTGTTCTTTTTATTATTATTATTTATTATTATTATTTTTATTAATATTTTTATTTAATTAATTAATTATTTTTTCATTAAAAAAATATTTCAATTTTTTCATGTTCCGGGATGTTTCGGAATGTTCCGGAATGTTCTGGAATGTTCCGGGATGTTCCATGTTCCGGGTTTTATCGAAGCCCGATAGCTTCTGTGCCAGCACGAAAACCAAACCGGATGCGGCTGCTGTTCACACATAACAACGGTGATTTCGGCGAGATGTCTGTAACGAAACGAAGCTGCGCAGCGCCGATTTTGAAAGTGGAGTAGCTTGCTAGTGAGCAGGCGTTAATACTTTTTTACCGGATTTATTGGCTTTACGTTTAGACACGAAAAGCTATTCGGTATCTCTAGTATCCATTACCTAAAGCTCTTATTCCATACAATTATATTTCCCTCTTTTAAAAGATGCGTCTTCCAAATTTAAATAACGAAATTTAGAATAAAGTACTTGTTACCTGCATGTTCTACCATTTCAGTTTGAAATTCACTTTCCCTCCCAGTTAATTCCAGATTTCGCCACAAGAGAACAGAGTGAACCATGAGGGAATGCCACTAACATATTCTACAAAAGCTCCTTGTAGAACTCGTTAAGGATTTAGAACCAGAACCGCTGTCACGTTATTTGTATCAGAAGGGAATTATAGATCGAGATGACATGGACGAGGTACGAAGTAAGAAAATACGTAAGGACGTAAACGAGGATTTAATTTTCATGCTGATGAGAAGAGGTCCGGAAGCTTTTTCAAATCTTGTTGAGGGACTGCAAAGGAAACAACCATTTCTGGCCTGCTCACTTTTGAAAGAAGGTAAAGTAAATCTGCAACAAACCTAAAACACGAAGCAAGTTCAAATTCCTTAGTTGTGATAATGATTTAGCAGGAGCCCATGACTTAACTCATGGGCTCCTGGGTCTATGAAGTGGTTCATCACCTGACTCGTCCCCATGCAGTCTTCTTCGCGTTACGCGCGCGGCGGGAGCTAAGGCGGGAGTAGGGGGTGATGGCACTACTAAGGACAGATAGAGAGAGACGACTGGGGACGAGTTAGGCTCTTCACCTCCAGGATTTTGATAAAGCTATTTTTCTGTTTCTTAGGCCTCGTTTATATGGAGAAAACCTGTTCCGGGTAGAAGGAGTCACCCTCCTAACCGAGTCAGCTTTAGCGAGTGTTTATATGAATGACCTTTTTGCCCAAGCAAACAGCTCTCGCGGATGCTCTGATTGTCTCGTCTTGACTGAACCAAAGCGATTAGGATCGAGCTTAAGCAACAAGGACGGCGACGGCTACGAAAACGTCAATCAAACAGAGAATTCGCGCTTAGTCAAACTTAATCTCTTTTATTCCGTAAACGGATCGTC
Source organism: Porites cylindrica (assembly GCA_964035525.1). NCBI lineage: Eukaryota > Metazoa > Cnidaria > Anthozoa > Scleractinia > Poritidae > Porites > Porites cylindrica. The sequence goes on from OZ037777.1 coordinate 14,231,357, forward strand.
ACGTTTTGTTCGTTTGACTCGCCCTAGGTATCGCAATCTTTCTCTATATAAATGGAGCCTCATTTTCTTACTCAATTTATTTTGCCGTCGCACCATTATCAAAAAGCTGCTTAGTGGTTTCAGGTCATCCGATGATCCGACTGTATTCCACAGCTAGGGGCGTTGATCTTTTGTATACGAACAAGAACAATACGTCTTGAATGTTTTTATTTTATTTCTTCTGCAGAGAACAAGAGGCTCTTAGAACTCGAAATTGAACTCGAAAATTTGAAAATCCAAACAGAGGGACTGAAAACCAATTTGCAGCGTTTTGAAGAGAACAAACGTTTACGTGAGTATAAGAAGTTTAATTAGAGGCTTAAATAAAAGCAGTTGACCCAGGACGTTTATTCATGAAAAAATTAAATGTGAGAAGTTCAGCTCTGATCAAAGGAATCACGACGCTAATCTAAGCGCTACATGCGCTGAAACTATACAGCCTATATACAGAAGTGCCTAGATATCTTAAACGCCTCCCTCACCTTCACGTTTAACTACTTGTATACCTTCAAGTGTCTTATATGCCACCCTCCTTGTGCTCTGCAAGGCAAACCAAAGAATTATGTTTTATCATCTCTCACTGAAACTCCTCCGCTTTACACGGAATTCCCCCAGCATCCTATCTGTTACGCCCCACCTACAATGTGCTGCAAAAAGAAGCCCTCGCAACACACGTTTCAGTCAAGTTCTTTTTTATTTTTCTTCACTAAACTACAACCGCCTTTTTCATTTCCTTTCTCATGATCTTTGCTTGTTCTCCCGTGAGACCTTCTGGGCAGCCTGATAGGTGGTTTCAGCTTAAGTAAAAATCAAAGAACAATCTTTAACTTGGAAATTATCAAACTTATAAACCTAGATGCTTTAAGAGGAACGGTGTGTTGTTGTTTTTTTTGTTTGGGTTTTGTCTTTTTTCTCTCTGCAGAAGACAACCGAGTCGCTGAACTTGAAACCGAACTCGAAGAAGTTAAAACTCTGCGAGATCTTGTGGAACAAGAGAAAAGCAAACAGTCCATCAAGTGTGAAACGTTAGAAACACAGACAAATGAGCTAAAGACCAAACTGCAGAGTTCAGAATTGGAGGTGAACAAACTCTTACATAAGTGTGAGAACTTAGAAGCACACCTGCAACTGTTGCGGACAGCGTTACAGAACGCAAACTTGCCGGAAAATTCAAGCCAGCTCGATCAAATGAAAGACACACTTGAAGGTTAGTGTTGAAGAAAAAAACAAATGAAAACAAAAATAAAAAAATTAAAATTTATATCGCTTTATGTCATACTTGCAAATAGTCCCATATTAATTAATACAGCAAAAGCGCAGATATTATACAGTGCATAGAATTGTATCGCTTTGCATTAATTCGGATATTTTTCTTGAAAATGGGTTGTGGCTTGGAGAAAACCTTTTCGGGTAGTCTCCTCTTTTATAGCCCTCAACAAAGAATAATATAGTCATGATCAGGGGGTTCCTTCTCTCCCTCATCACTACATTGTAAATTGAGTGCGGAATGAAAAATACTAGCAATTTTATGACTCACTGACTTCTTAGCGATTCGGCCAAATTTTGAAAACTTACTGACTTTGTTCAAAATATTTCTCGCCCGGTACGTTGCGAAATCCAAGGCCCAGCCGCAAGGGTATAAGAGCTGTGGAAGTGATTATGGTTTCTTCATTACCTCTGGCGGAAAGTACGTTGTATAAGTACAGTGGAACAACGATATTAATAAACCTCTATATAACTAAGTACTCGTTACCTTATAACGAACGGAGTATAAGAAAAACAATGGTAAATTTAGAAGCTCGTGTTAACGAAACCTTGTTATTACCGAACAATTTTGGTAGTCACTTTTGTTTGTATTTATATATTGTAATTCGTAAAACAATTAGATTGACAATAAGATTACTAACGAAATAGCGTTTTTTCTTTCTTTACGTAGGGCGACTGCCCGGTCTGCAAAGTTCAAAGGATGATTTTGAAGAGCCATTCGATGACACATCGGGAAGACAGTCGCGACGAGTGGAGTGTAAACGGACTTCTCGGTGTCAAAAAAGCAGAACTTCGACACGGCTAAGAAGCGAATTATCGCAGACTAAAGAATGCAAGAACAGTCAAACTGTTACCACTTTCCTCATTACTACAGTCTAACAGGATTTGAGACTTTGTCACTTGACTGTTTTTTTTTTATCCTTCCCGTCTTTAGTTCTCAGAATGTGCAATGTTTATGATCTATGAATATATGAAATAAATGAGGTTTTAATTAAGAAGAACTTAATGCCATAAACGGTTTCCTTCGATTTTCATCCCGTGTTTGTTTTGCAGACAACCTCAGTACTAAGTGCACTTTGCTTCGCGGGCATCCGTTGCCATTACTGTGAGATGATGTCCACTTTTAGGTCTATCTGCAATACCCAAAAACTAGTTATATTTCTTTCCAAGCTAAGAGGACAATATTGTGAAATTCCTTATTATCTTTACATTATCTTTTAACGTTTTTCGGTTGTTTTTGGTTTCAGATCATTTCAGGTATGAATGCCGGAGTCAGTATGTGGCTGAATCCTGCTCGAGTACCGTCATCCGGAGTGAAAGTAACCTACTGCGATGGTAACGGTCGTGCAGACCCTGAAAATATCTTGGAATATTTCACTCCTGGCAACAGTTCCACACGATCTGGATGGTGTCTGGATTTGGGAGATTACTACACGCTGCGGCTTACCGACTACACTGTAAGGCAGCTCGGAAGCAATATATGACAGAAACTTTCTTCAAAACTTTGAAATCCTTGGTAGGCTTTGTAATGACGATGATTGGTGTGTGCTGGACAGGCATCATCAAGTTGATTGGAGGTCGCAGCGTTTTTCACATATGCTCTCAGGAAATAAAGACTTGTCATATAAAACAAAAGCGTGGTCTGTGAAAAGAGAAGTAAGAGCTTACCGCCAGTTCAAGATAGTCCAGATAAAAGACATGTCGACCAGTGTGCCAGGCACGCATGCTATGTCCCTGGCTGGTATCGAGTTATATGGAGTACTCAGTGTGCCATATTTGGACTAGAAAGAGTTATTTGACTTAGGGGTGTGTTTCTATTTAACTTCGTTCCCAGAGTGTTCTCTCCGAGTAGGAGAATACCCTGGGAAAGAACCATGATTTATATGAGTTTCGCCATTCTGAGGTGATATGTTTTTGTAGAGTATACAGAGACTGAAAACGTTTCTCGACAGCGGTATAGAAGATTACAGTACAGAGAAATTATAAAGTTTACCGTATTTATTATCGACAGCAGAGTATCACCTCTCTTATATGGACGCTAATTTATCAGAATAGACACTATTATAGCTGTTGAAACCGAAAGTCATTTCTGTAAATAAATTTTAACGCATACATAAGGAAAAAAGCCCACAGTCCGAAACCAAGAGGCCACTAATTTAATTAGGACAAGAAATTCGCTGGTTAACAAATTAAATTAAATTCTCAGGCTCTTATTATCGCCAAACACGTAGTGAAAAAAGACCGAAAGTTGTCACTGTTTATTCGGATCCACGGGGCTTAATCAAAACCGTAAACAGATTAAGCCTTGAAAAACACTACGACAGCATTCACAGTTGACTACAAATATGCAGACATCCGAAGAACGTGTTTATTCCAATTACGAGAGATTTGTAAATACAAACTAAACTTACATATGAAAATATCTCTATTTTGCCCGTACTCTGAAGCGCTCGTGGTTGCCTATAAACTTACATAGATTATGCTGCCCCGGGAGGGAGTATGTGCCGCCCCAAAAAGTATGGGTTTTGCACCCTTTTGGTCTGAAAACGGGTATAAACGTTTGCCCGATTTGGTCTGGATTCGGGTATGGTTTTTGAGGGATCTACGGAAGTATATGAACGTATCCAAATTCAAAATGGGGTTTGAGAAACCTTTTTAGGGTTAGTCTTCTAACAGTTATGGTGACATAATTTCTTACAGGCCAGGTTTTGAAACGGTGTGGAAAGTGACATTTTTTGGTCTGAAATAGGGTCAGGACTTGGAGAACAGGGCGGCACACCCCACGACCACCAAGAATTCAATGAGTACCCCCCCCGGGATGCCACCAGTCTTGATTGACTTAAAGATCATTGTAGACCGTATTATTTAAATATTTTTTCCTTTTTTAAACAAATTTAAACTCAATAGTACGGAGGTTAAAGAGAGTGATAAAACAAAACCAATCGATTGGCAAGTCCGAGCTTTGTTTGAAACTTAGTATAAGGCTCTACAGAGAGTAATTAATGAGATGCATATAAAAACTTTGCTTCCAGTACATATACGGTAAAACGTGTGTTAAGACAGGTTGATTGTCTAATGAAATCAACTAAAATAAATTGTCGATAGAAAGTTGGTAAGTGAACGCTTGATTGACGGGGACTGCTAAATACGTGTTGACCTCGCTTAATGAGGTTTGACTGCTTCCTGGAGGAAAAGAACTAGACGTTTTTCCTTTAACGCACGCGAGCAAGAAATTAATCATGGAAACGTCCTTTCAGCTTAAGTCTTGCTGGGCGCAGGAAAAAAAAAAAAAACAAAAACCTTGAACCCACATCTTGGGCAACTTTTCATCCATTTTCCTTATCTAGTTAATTCATCAAACTTGACACAATTCAGTAAAGATTTATCGTTTTAAACGTATTAGCCTTGTGGAAAGAAGACAGCCTAATTTTACTGAACAAGAATAAGAAAACTAATAGAAAAAAAAGTGGTTAGCTGGTACGAAATAGATAGTTTTTCCCAGCTATTTACGAGAGGCCGAAAATGGGAAGTCTGAAGTCCCGACTGAAAGTCTATCTTTTTTTTATAGTGCAGCTGTCGAGGGCGCGAAGCGCGCGCAGCGGAGCACCATCGATAAGAAAATTTTGTAATCTATGCATCGAAGAAATTTTGCTTCTGAGAAAGTCGTCCGTACGGAGTACGTCCGCCCCTTCATGTAAGCCGGGATGAAATTTTGCATTTCAAGCACACGCGCGTTTTGGCGTTATGATCGCATAGCTTCCCGGACGTTTAGAGATAAAAACAACAACAGCAAAGTCGATTCTTTCTTTCCACTTAATTTTAATTTCTACGCTGGCATGGATAACAGAGAAAAAGCTAGAGCGAGAGATAAAAAACAAAGGAGACCAATTTCGTTGGAAGAAAACATGAAAATTTTATAGCGGCGGTGAGAAAAAGGAGAGGCCACCAAGTGAAAATGAGCGGCAGCCACAAAAAAAGTGAACAGGAGCACATAAAACGTGTAACCAGGAAGCTTCTGGAAGTTTCTCGTTGTAGTAGTGCAAAATAATGGCGAAGAAATGTACAAAAAAGTGTGCTGCATGTGCAAAGTTGTTATTTTGCTAACTAGATCTACTGATTGTTTTTGGCTGTTTTCGTTGTCGTCGCCGCTTAGCATTACACGATTTTATATTTTGTTTTAGTAAACTTAAGATATTAAAAAGAGCTTCGCTTTTAGCCGTGGCTTAATCTATATGTTATATCTTGTCAAGTGTATGTGAATTTTTTGTGTCGCCGGAAACAACAAAGAGAACTGCCAAACTGCCAAACTTAAGACCTCAGTGGCATTTACGTATTTTTTGTACTACACAGATCCTTCATTAAAAATAAAACTTTGCGTTTCACAACATGTTAACGATAATGAAAAAATTAAAATAAAAGACAAATTAAAGCGATTGCTAAACCCTACTGAAGTTATTCGGACCGCGAATCAAATACTTACCCTTAGAGAAGAAACTGAGGACAACTGAAGAACTCTAACAATGTTCGTCACTACTAAGTTCGATCATTTGGAACACTTCAACTTTTTTGGGGTGTTTCTATTTTAATTGTGCGCAACAATCAAACCTTTCTTAGATCTAAAATATTTTGCGAAAACTTCCGGCTTTTCTGGGAAGATAAGAGGTATGTACTGAATAAACATTGATTTTTGTGGCCCTCTGTAATAAGGGACTAGATGTTGCTAAACGAAGATGAAAGATTAAACCTGATTTCCACAGCTAGAATGATATTTTAAAGATTTTGAAGTGGGGAACGATAATAAATTAGTCCTAATAGTGTAAGCTACAATAAATATTTTATTTTATTTGTGGTCTTTTGAAAGCCATGCTTGATCGTGCGTATCGCTTATCGTCTTGCTGGTTGTATTTTTCTGATGAATGTGACCGATTCAGAGGAATCTTCTTTCACCTTGTCAACAGTGCCATCAGGGATTTTGTTGCTTCAAGGGTGCAAGACCAGCAACCGAAACCTTCCCCCGCAGATAGCTCTCCAGTTCGTAAAAATTGTTCTCCTTAATCTGGAGAGTTTTATTTAGACATTTTATAATCATCCCCATAAGATTGTTCAAATAAATCTGCAGTGAAGACATTTTCTGAATTCAGGACCATTTTAATCGAATCCGTTCATGTTAAAAACAATAACTGAATTTGTCGTCTATATCATTGTGGTATAACACTAGAATTTCTTTTGTCACACACAGCCACACACAGACATAAGTTGTGTAATAATAATTCCTTGAGAGGAAATTGATTCTGCACACATGCTCCTTGCACAAACCAGTCCAGTGGATTACGAGAAACTGTGAAGCAGTCCTACCCTGGAAAGGAATCACCCCGGGAGGGGGGGGGGGGGGGTACTGCCATATATGGGCTATATAGTTATGTGCCGCTGTGAAGGGTATGGTTTTCAAGCAGTTTACTCTAGAATAGGGTATATAAATCAGAGCGTTTGGGTCTAGAAAAGGGTATCATTTTTCAGGAAACTGATCAGTGGTTGAATATTTTATCTAGCCTAAGGATTGTGGTACAAGGTTTTGTTTTGGCTAGACTGTGCTATTGACCTCAGTAGTTTCTGGAAAACAGCTACTCTAGGATAGGGGGGATTGTGGGAGTTTACTCTAGTATAGGGTAGCAAAATTCAGCTGAACTAGCTCTGGTATAGGTTAAGGGTTCCAGGGTCCCAGCGGCACATCCCCACCCAGAGAGTACCCCCCCCCCCCCGGGGGGAAATCTAACGAGCATGGGAGTCTTCGTCGGCTGGAAAACCTGAAACAGAAACTGAAGCGAACAGGAGTAGAACAAGCCTACAGCGAGATCAGAAAGTTGAGGGAATTGTGGAGAATGGTAATCAACCAACTCAGGGAGTGGAGTTTTATATCCCCCATAAACCAGTAATTCGAGAAGAGACTGCATATAGTGTATATACCACGACGCGTCGGCAAATGCCCATCCTGATGCTGTGACTGCTTGTACGCTAGGGCCCCTTCTGCAGAACAAGTTGTGGAACGTGCTGGTCCCGGCGGTCACGCATACATCCTGTGGTACTGGTGGGAGATCTGAAGAAAGCATTTTTACTAGTATGGATAAGAACGGCTGATCGTGATGCACCGCGTTTTCATTGGAGACCGGGGGAACACTCCCATATTGAGACACTGCGATTTACAAGAGCTTTATTTGAGCTAGCGCCATCTCCCCTTCTTCTTGGTGGCGTGATTGAGCACCACTTGGACAACTGGGTGGAAGGTGAACCTCATGCAAAAGCTGAAATACGGAAGAGTCTTTATGTGGATGACCTGTTGAGTAGTGGGATGACAGAAGAAGAAACCAAGTTGCTAAAGGAGAAGGCGATCGAGATATTTGAAGATGCAACATTCACATTACAAAAGTGGAAGTCCACTGAGCATAAAGTAGCATAAACCTCTGTCCTGAGCCTTAAGAAAAGAGGAACATTTGCTAAGCAACAGGTTGGGGAGCCCCAGGCGGGAGGATCAAGCCTACTATATAGCTAAGACTGAGAATGGAACAAAACACAAGACAAGATCATTGTATCTTTTCATGACTGTGAAGCAGCCTCAAGCAATAGAGGAGTTCTTCGTAAGCTTGCAAGTATTTGTGACCATTTGGGGCTTGTTTCACCAGTGACTTTGGTAGGAAAGTGTCTGTACCGTATGGCGTGTTGGGTCAAATTGGCATGGGATGCAGAGTTAACAGGCAGGCTGAAACTTGGATGGGAGCAAGGGCTTCCCAAGCAAATAGCTGTAAGTCGTGCTCTTGCAGACCGAAGAGAACCCATTCAGAAAATTAAGTTACATGGATTTGGGGATGCAAGTGGTGCTGGTATAGGAGCGGCTGTGTATGCAGCCGGTGAAGCAAGAATCAGGAAAAGACTACCCGGCGGCTTGTAGCAGCCAAAGCCAGGCTTTCTAAAGAGGGTTTAACTATTCCCCGTCTTGAGTTGATCTCAGCACATACGGTGACTAATGTGCTAGTGAACGTAACAGCTGCATTAGAGCGGAAGAGAAAATCCTTCAAATTGCTGACGCAGAGGAGAATTAGGATAACTTGAACATTAGAACTTTAAGTGGACAGTAAAAACTTTGAAAAAGTATTTTGTATAGGACTGCTTAATAGCTTTCTAAAACCTTTCAAGTAACTATGTTAATTTGTTATTGCCCAGTCTCCTGAAGAATGGACAACATATGTCTCCTTCGTTGCCATATGGGGGGAGAGTGTCGGAGACTGGGCCCGAGTGTTCACGTAGTAGGTTACTAGTACATGCGAGCACAATCGAATGTGACTTGGGTCTTTGAACCAAGACTCATTGCCGGAGTAAATGCAACGACTTTATCAGCTGCTTAGATACAATCATCCTGAGGATGGTGAGGAGCGAGGAAAGAAGGCTGTATCCGTATTGAAAGATACATTCAAAATTGTATACTTCCAAGAGAGGCACCCGTAAAGCCAAGAGGTTAGTGCATCATAAACATCCGATAACCACCTATGCACTGTACACGGGGGAGTTGGCCAGAGGATGACAACTGTGTAGTTGTAGTAGCTCTAGTAGCTTAAAAATCTTTAATCAGTACATGAGACTCTGTTATTCTCCTTTTGAAGCCTGGCAGGGGCCGTCAGCCCATAGACCTGTAGGCCCGGGCCTACAAAAGAAATTTTGGTTTGACCACTCTTTACCGTTTGTAATAAATTATGCGTTGTTGGGGTTACCTAAAAAGGTTCAATGTTGCTCAGAGCACTGAAGTTTTGTTGTTTGCTTGCAATTGTATTTTCATTCATTGACTTCCTGTATTTTTGTACCTGCTAGCTTGGAATAAACATTTTGCGTAGGTGCTTGTTATACATACCTGAAACGAGCTACCCAAACTTTTCAACCGTATTTTCTGTAGTTGTCTTTTGTCTTTGGCCTCTCTTTAAATTTGTCTCTTCTCTTGTGTCGTCCGATGTCGCCCGGACAAGAAGAAAAATATATTTTTCCTTCGGGCGAACTTGGTGAGCGCCGGGAATGAATTACGTAAATATTTAGATTGTTTTTAGTAAATGTCAACTTTCATTGTTGTTCACAGGCGACTTTACTCTAGAAACTCTATATTTGTTCCGCCGAAAAAGATGTATTTAATTTGCTATGTGCGACTGTTTTTATGAAAACAGGTCAAACCAGACTTCTTCCGGTATTTGTACTGTTTTATTCGTGTTATTTTTACTCTACTGAGTGAAGTTAAATAACACTGTTTTCTTATTATTTCTAGTATATATTTATTTGCTATCCATTGCTGACTTACAAAAAAGGAGTTTGACACTGCCCGTCTGTAAACGGCCTATGAACTTACGAACATAAGAAAGTGTCCACAGAGAAAAAACGAAAGAAAGAAATCATTCAGCTCCCAATATATTTCCAGCACTGTGAGAGGATTTGATGTGCTTAATGAACAGCAACATACTGATTAGTGATGGTTCACATAGCATCATCATATGACTGTCAGACACTTATAAGGTTGAATACATAGTGTAAGAAATCATTTGGAACCAAGCAATTGACTTTTCCGTTAAAATTCAGATATTCATGTAGAAGTGATGCGCTGGCTTAAAATACTGCCTCGAATTCCGCAAAGGATTTAGTTTAAGCTGGTTCGGGTGATATAGGTAAGTTGTATTGTATTGTCGCGTGATTAAGGTAACTTAATAAGTTAGGCCACTGAAATCTGGGCACTGAAAGTCCGTCTGGTGATCATGATTCAAATTTACAATGCTTGTCAGCAGGTGGTCGTAAACGGCCTAACAGCCCACCACATTTAGCGTTGATTTGGGTCCTCCTTTCAAATATGAATCCTCCAAGACTGAATTTCTGCTTCAAATTCCATTACGTTCGCTCTTTTTACTTCTTTAACGTTTACCATTCTGATTGCAATATCAGCAATACAGTAAATTGCTTGTCAGTCGGTCGAAATGATTGTCCAAAACACCGTCATAGAAAGTAGCCGTTTCTTGGTCGAAGTCTCGGTAACTTTCTCGCCCGAAGTAAGCCACATATCAAGATCAAAAATCGAGTCAAAAGTAAAGGATTAAATTGCGGGTCTAGCTATCATCCCTTGTTTTTGGTAAATGGGAATGAAAAAGAAAAATTTTTTTTATTCCAAGAATACGGTTTTTAACATGATAGCGCAAAGTTACGGTGTAACGTTGTCCAGTTTTGCTACAGTTTTGTTATAAAATTCCCTGCTTAAAATAGCTGAAAGGCTCTGTTTCGGTGATTATTACAAGTGTTGAAAAAGGGACTCTGACCTGTAACAATTTGTGTTGATTTTTGTTATGGCAACCAGACCAAAACAAGGTCAAACACTAACTCGTTCACGTGCTTGTAAATTACTCGGCACTCGGTGTTGGTTGTGAATCATGCAGTAGAATCCACAGCCAATAACGGTGTTTCGACTGCTTCGCGCTAGTCGTCTTTGGCCGATGAGGTCGAGTGATTACGCAGTGCAAGCACTTTCAGCTGCACTTTGTACTGCTTGAGTTCCTGGAAGTCATCCGATTGCACAACTTCCGTGTCTCGCAGGAACAATAAGAACTTCAATCTTATATTATCTTCACAGAAATGCGTTCCCAAAGAATTGAATTGAATAGGTGGTTTTCATGCAATCTGGGGAGACACAAATAACAATGGTGAAATGAACAAATGCTGGTGGACAAACAAAGCGAGCTAATGAGCGATCTTTTGTTTACCGTCGACCAGTATGGCGGCGATGACGTAACGTGAAAGCCGCCTATTGAAGATATTTATGGCAAACACTCGCAGACACGCGTGCAAGTTTACAATGCAATAAAAGAGAAATTATTTATAAAAATACAAGTTTAATTACAATCATTAAACTAAATAAAGTTAAAAAGATATCTATATACAAAACACCGCTTAAAGCACTTCATACAACTGCGTAGTCAGTTATGTAATCATGGCCACGTTGACTCTTAATGATCAATCTGTACGTTTACGGATACTCACTCATTGTTTGAAAAATAGGAGATCTTTCAAACACTGAGTATCCGTCATTTTTCCCTGTAGTTGTTTATTCCTATCCCGAATCACATCACTGATGGATAGGCACTTGTTGGTACAACCATATTTGCATGCTCGCTAGCGTAGAGGGGTCTGCATAATTTATCAATCTTAGGGAGGTATTTACCCTCATAAGCGCATGTGCGCACTTCAATTGCGTAACAGCGGAGCTCTCTCGCGCGCGAAGCGGAGCACTATGTGTAACAAAATTTGGTAAAATATCCATCGGAGAAAATTTGGTTATGACGTAGCGTAGGACCACCCGCCCACCAGTGTACACACTTCATGTAAGCCGATGTCAAATGTCACAATAGAACTGGCACAACTTGACACTAGCCTGTCAGTTATGGAAGCCATCCGTATAAATATGATTGGATTGACAGGTGTCAAAATCAGACATCCGCTGAAAATTACCACATGACCATCTCGAAAGTTTAGGTGAAGGACCAGTCGTTTTGCCTCTACATATAAGCTGATATATGTCACACTTATCAATTCAACATAAAAACGAAACTACGCGGGCAGGGCTGTCAGGTTACTGCCAGTAATTTAAAGTTTTATGCGCAAGCCAAATTGAGGTCAATTGACAGTGAACAATCTCTTGTCACCGAATACCGTCAGCCAAAATGATGAAAAACCGCATACGCATAGCTAGATGATAGCGCAATACCGCAAGTCCATTCTCTCTTTGTCTCTTCTCTTGGGTCGTCCGATGTCGTCCCAACAAGAAGAAAAATATATTTTTCATTCGGACGAACTTGGTGAGCGTAAATGTTTTGATTGTTTTTAATAAATGCCAACTTTCATTGTTGTTCACAGCCGACTTTACTCTGGAAACTCAGTTTTATTTAAGCCTACAATTTGGCTCGTATTCTATATTTGTTCGGCCGAAAAAGATGCATTTAATTTGCTATGTGCGACTGCTTTTATGAAAATAGGTCAAACCAGACTTCTTGCGGTATTTGTACTCGTTTTACGTGTTATTTTTTACTCTACTGAGTGAAGTTGAATAATACTGTTTTCTTATTATTCCTAGTATATATTTATTTGCTATCCATTGCTGACTTACAAAAAAGGAGTTTGACACTGCCCGTCCGTATACTGCCTAAGAACGTACGAACATCAGAACGTGTCCACAAAGAAGACACGAAAGAAAGAAATCATTCACCTCCCAATATATTTCCAGCACTGTGAGAGGATTTGATGTGCTTAATGAACAGCAACATAATGATTAGTGATGGTTCACAAAGCATCATCATATGAATGTCAGACACTTATAAGGTTGAATACATAGTGTGAGAAATCATTTGGAGCCAAGCAATTGACTTTTCCGTGGAAATTCAGATATTCATGTAGAACTGATGCGCTGGCTTAAAATACTGCCTCGAATTCCGCAAAGGATTTAGTTTAAGCTGGTTCGAGTGATATAGGTAGGTTGTATTGTATTGTCGCGTGATTAAGGTAACTTAATAAGTTAGGCCACTGAAATCTGGGCACTGAAAGTCCGTCTGGTGATCATGACTCAAATTTACAATGCTTGTCAGCAGGTGGTCGTAAACGGCCTAACAGCCCACCACATTTAGCGTTGATTTGGGTCCTCCTTTCAAATATGAATCCTCCAAGACTGAATTTCTGCTTCAAATTCCATTACGTTCGCTCTTTTTACTTCTTTAACATTTACCATTCTGATTGCAATATCAGCAATACAGTAAATTGCTTGTCAGTCGGTCGAAATGATTGTCCAAAACACCGTCATAGAAAGTAGCCGTTTCTTGGTCGAAGTCTCGGTAACTTTCTCGCCCGAAGTAAGCCACATATCAAGATCAAAAATCGAGTCAAAAGTAAAGGATTAAATTGCGGGTCCTAGCTATCATCCCTTGTTTTTGGTAAATGGGAATGAAAAAGAAAAGTTTTTTTTATTCCAAGAATACGGTTTTTAACATGATAGCGCAAAGTTACGGTGTAACGTTGTCCAGTTTTGCTACAGTTTTGTTATAAAATTCCCTGCTTAAAATAGCTGAAAGGCTCTGTTTCGGTGATTATTACAAGTGTTGAAAAAGGGACTCTGACCTGTAACAATTTGTGTTGATTTTTGTTATGGCAACCAGACCAAAACAAGGTCAAACACTAACTCGTTCACGTGCTTGTAAATTACTCGGCACTCGGTGTTGGTTGTGAATCATGCAGTAGAATCCACAGCCAATAACGGTGTTTCGACTGCTTCGCGCTAGTCGTCTTTGGCCGATGAGGTCGAGTGATTACGCAGTGCAAGCACTTTCAGCTGCACTTTGTACTGCTTGAGTTCCTGGAAGTCATCCGATTGCACAACTTCCGTGTCTCGCAGGAACAATAAGAACTTCAATCTTATATTATCTTCACAGAAATGCATTCCCAAAGAATTGAATTGAATAGGTGGTTTTCATGCAATCTGGGGAGACACAAATAACAATGGTGAAATGAACAAACGCTGGTGGACAAACAAAGCGAGCTAATGAGCGGTCTTTTGTTTACCGTCGACCAGCATGGCGGCGATGACGTAACGTGAAAACCACCTATTGAAGATCTTTATGGCAAACACTCGCAGACACACGTGCAAGTTTACAATGCAATAAAAGAGAAATTACTTATAAACATACAAGTTTAATTACAATCATTAAACTAAATAAAGTTAAAAAGATATCTATATACAAGACACCGCTTAAAGCACTCCATACAACTGCGTGGTCAGTTATGTAATCATGGCCACGTTGACTCTTAATAATCAATCTGTACGTTTACGGATACTCACTCATTGTTTGAAAAAATAGGAGATCTTTCAAACACTGAGTATCCGTCATTTTTCCCTGTAGTTGTTTATTCCTATCCCGAATCACATCACTGATGGATAGGCACTTGTTGGTACAACCATATTTGCATGCTCGCTAGCGTAGAGGGGTCTGCATAATTTATCAATCTTAGGGAGGTATTTACCCTCATAAGCGCATGTGCGCACTTCAATTGCGTAACAGCGGAGCTCTCTCGCGCGCGAAGCGGAGCACTATGTGTAACAAAATTTGGTAAAATATCCATCGGAGAAAATTTGGTTATGACGTAGCGTAGGACCACCCGCCCACCAGTGTACACACTTCATGTAAGCCGATGTCAAATGTCACAATAGAACTGGCACAACTTGACACTAGCCTGTCAGTTATGGAAGCCATCCGTATAAATATGATTGGATTGACAGGTGTCAAAATCAGACATCCGCTGAAAGTTACCACATGACCATCTCGAAAGTTTAGGTGAAGGACCAGTCGTTTTGCCTCTACATATAAGCTGATATATGTCACACATCAATTCAACATAAAAACGAAACTACGCGGGCAGGGCTGTCAGGTTACTGCCAGTAATTTAAAGTTTTATGCGCAAGCCAAATTGAGGTCAATTGACAGTGAACAATCTCTTGTCACCGAATACCGTCAGCCAAAATGATGAAAAACCGCATACGCATAGCTAGATGATAGCGCAATACCGCAAGTCCATTCTCTCTTTGTCTCTTCTCTTGGGTCGTCCGATGTCGTCCCAACAAGAAGAAAAATATATTTTTCATTCGG
Source organism: Porites cylindrica (assembly GCA_964035525.1). Classification (NCBI taxonomy): domain Eukaryota; kingdom Metazoa; phylum Cnidaria; class Anthozoa; order Scleractinia; family Poritidae; genus Porites; species Porites cylindrica. Next base: position 14,246,359 of record OZ037777.1, read on the forward strand.
ACGAACTTGGTGAGCGTAAATGTTTTGATTGTTTTTAATAAATGCCAACTTTCATTGTTGTTCACAGCCGACTTTACTCTGGAAACTCAGTTTTATTTAAGCCTACAATTTGGCTCGTATTCTATATTTGTTCGGCCGAAAAAGATGCATTTAATGTGCTATGTGCGACTGCTTTTATGAAAATAGGTCAAACCAGACTTCTTGCGGTATTTGTACTCGTTTTACGTGTTATTTTTTACTCTACTGAGTGAAGTTGCATAATACTGTTTTCTTATTATTCCTAGTATATATTTATTTGCTATCCATTGCTGACTTACAAAAAAGGAGTTTGACACTGCCCGTCCGTATACTGCCTAAGAACTTACGAACATCAGAACGTGTCCACAAAGAAGACACGAAAGAAAGAAATCATTCACCTCCCAATATATTTCCAGCACTGTGAGAGGATTTGATGTGCTTAATGAACAGCAACATAACGATTAGTGATGGTTCACATAGCATCATCATATGACTGTCAGACATTTATAAGGTTGAATATACATAGTGTGAGAAATCATTTGGAGCCAAGCAATTGACTTTTCCGTGGAAATTCAGATATTCATGTAGAACTGATGCGCTGGCTTAAAATACTGCCTCGAATTCCGCAAAGGATTTAGTTTAAGCTGGTTCGAGTGATATAGGTAGGTTGTATTGTATTGTCGCGTGATTAAGGTAACTTAATAAGTTAGGCCACTGAAATCTGGGCACTGAAAGTCCGTCTGGTGATCATGACTCAAATTTACAATGCTTGTCAGCAAGTGGTCGTAAACGGCCTAACAGCCCACCACATTTAGCGTTGATTTGGGTCCTCCTTTCAAATATGAATCCTCCAAGACTGAATTTCTGCTTCAAATTCCATTACGTTCGCTCTTTTTACTTCTTTAACATTTACCATTCTGATTGCAATATCAGCAATACAGTAAATTGCTTGTCAGTCGGTCGAAATGATTGTCCAAAACACCGTCATAGAAAGTAGCCGTTTCTTAGTCGAAGTCTCGGTAACTTTCTCGCCCGAAGTAAGCCACATATCAAGATCAAAAATCGAGTCAAAAGTAAAGGATTAAATTGCGGGTCCTAGCTATCATCCCTTGTTTTTGGTAAATGGGAATGAAAAAGAAAAATTTTTTTTACTCCAAGAATACGGTTTTTAACATGATAGCGCAAAGTTACGGTGTAACGTTGTCCAGTTTTGCTACAGTTTTGTTATAAAATTCCCTGCTTAAAATAGCTGAAAGGCTCTGTTTCGGTGATTATTACAAGTGTTGAAAAAGGGACTCTGACCTGTAACAATTTGTGTTGATTTTTGTTATGGCAACCAGACCAAAACAAGGTCAAACACTAACTCGTTCACGTGCTTGTAAATTACTCGGCACTCGGTGTTGGTTGTGAATCATGCAGTAGAATCCACAGCCAATAACGGTGTTTCGACTGCTTCGCGCTAGTCGTCTTTGGCCGATGAGGTCGAGTGATTACGCAGTGAAAGCACTTTCAGCTGCACTTTGTACTGCTTGAGTTCCTGGAAGTCATCCGATTGCACAACTTCCGTGTCTCGCAGGAACAGTAAGAACTTCAATCTTATATTATCTTCACAGAAATGCGTTCCCAAAGAATTGAATTGAATAGGTGGTTTTCATGCAATCTGGGGAGACACAAATAACAATGGTGAAATGAACAAATGCTGGTGGACAAACAAAGCGAGCTAATGAGCGGTCTTTTGTTTACCGTCGACCAGCATGGCGGCGATGACGTAACGTGAAAGCCGCCTATTGAAGATCTTTATGGCAAACACTTGCAGACACACGTGCAAGTTTACAATGCAATAAAAGAGAAATTATTTATAAGAATATAAGTTTAATTAAAAACATTAAACTAAATAAAGTTAAAAAGATATCTATATAAAAAACACCGCTTAAAGCACTCCATACGACTGCGTGGTATTATGTAATCATGGCCACGTTTACTCTTAATGACCGATCTGTACGTTTACGGATACTCACTCATTGTTTGAAAAATAGGAGATCTTTCAAACACTGAGTATCCGTCATTTTTCCCTGTAGTTGTTTATTCCTATCCTGAATCACATCACTGATGGACAGGCACTTGTTGGTATAACCATATTTGCCTTCTCGCTAACATAGTGGCGGTCTGCATAATACATCGATCTTAGGGAGGTATTTACCCTCATAAGCGCATGTCCGTACTTCAATTGCGTAATAGCAAAGCTCTCTCGCGCGCGAAGCGGACGTACGACCACCCGCCCACCAGTATACACACTTCATGTAAGCCGATGTCAAATGTCACAATAGATCTTGCACAACTTGATACTAGTCTGTCAGTTATGGAAGGTATCCGTATAAGTATGATTAGATTGACAGGTGTCAAAGTCAGACATCGGCTGAAAATTACCTCATGACCATCTCGCAAGTTTAGGTGAAGGACCAGTCGTTTTGCCTCTACATATAAGCTGATATATGTCACACTTATCAATTCAACATAAAAACGAAACTACGCGGGCAGGGCTGTCAGGTTACTGCCAGTAATTTAAAGTTATATGCGCAAGCCAAATTAAGGTCAATTGACAGTGAACAATCTCTTGTCACCGAATACCGTCAGCCAAAATGATGAAACACCGCATACGCATAGCTAGATGATAGCGCAATACCGCAAGTACATTCTCTCTTTGTCTCTTCTCTTGTGTCGTCCGATGTCGTCCCAACAAGAAGAAAAATATATTTTTCATTCGGACGAACTTTGTGAGCGCCGGGAATGAATTACGTAAATGTTTTGATTGTTTTTAATAAATGCCAACTTTCATTGTTGTTCACGGGCGACTTTACTCTGGAAACTCAGTTTTATTTAAGCCTACAATTTGGCTCGTATTCTATATTTGTTCGGCCGAAAAAGATGCATTTAATGTGCTATGTGCGACTGCTTTTATGAAAACAGGTCAAACCAGACTTCTTGCGGTATTTGTACTCGTTTTACGAGTTATTTTTTACTCTACTGAGTGAAGTTGAATAATACTGTTTTCTTATTATTCCTAGTATATATTTATTTGCTCTACATTGCTGACTTACAAAAAAGGAGTTTGACACTGCCTGTTCCTATACGACCTAAGAACTTACGAACATCAGAACCTGTCCACAAAGAAGAAACGAAAGAAAGAAATCATTCATCTCCCAATATATTTCCAGCACTGTGAGAGGATTTGATGTGCTTAATGAACAGCAACATAATGATTAGTGATGGTTCACATAGCATCATCATATAACTGTCAGACATTTATAAGGTTGAATACATAGTGTAAGAAATCATTTGGAACCAAGCAATTGACTTTTCCTGGAAATCAGATATTCATGTAGAACTGATGCGCTGGCTTAAAATACTCCCTGGAATTCCGCAAAGGATTTAGTTTAAGCTGGTTCGGGTGATATAGGTAGGTTGTATTGTATTGTCGCGTGATTAAGGTAACTTAATAAGTTAGGCCACTGAAACCTGGGCACTGAAAGTCCGTCTGGTGATCATGATTCAAATTTACAATGCTTGTCAGCAGGAGGTCGTAAACGGCCTAACAGCCCACCACATTTAGCGTTGATTTGGGTCCTCCTTTCAACTATGAATCCTCCAAGGCTGAATTTCTGCTTCAAATTCCATTACGTTTGCTCTTTTTACTTCTTTAACATTTACCGTTCTGATTGCAATATCAGCAATACAGTAAATTGCTTGTCAGTCGGTCGAAATGATTGTCCAAAACACCGTCGTAGAAAGTAGCCGTTTCTTGATCGAAGTCTCGGTAACTTTCTCGCCCGAAGTAAGCCACATATCAAGATCAAAAATCGAGTCAAAAGTAAAGGATTAAATTGCGGGTCCTAGCTATCATCCCTTGCTTTTGGTAAATGGAAATGAAAAAGAATTTTTTTTTTATTCCAAGAATACGGTTTTTAACATGATAGCGCAAAGTTACGGTGTAACGTTGTCCAGTTTTGCTACAGTTTTGTTATAAAAGTCCCTGCTTAAAATAGCTTAAAGGCTCTTTTTCCGTGATTGTTACAACTGTTGAAAAAGGGACTCTGACCTGTAACAATTTGTGTTGATTTTTGTTATGGCAACCAGACCAAAACAAGGTCAAACACTAACTCGTTCACGTGCTTGTAAATTACTCGGGACTTGGTGTTGGTTGTGAATCATGCAGTAGAATCCACAGCCAATAACGGTGTTTCGACTACTTCGCGGTAGTCGTCTTTGGCCGATGAGGTCGAGTGATTACGCAGTGAAAGCACTTTCAGCTGCACTTTGTACTGCTTGAGTTCCTGGAAGTCATCCGATTGCAAAACTTCCGTGTCTCTCAGGAACAATAAGAACTTCAATCTTATATCATCTTAACAGAAATGCGTTCCCAAAGAATTGAATTGAATAGGTGGTTTTCATGCAGTCTGGGGAGACACAAATAACAATGGTGAAATGAACAAATGCTGGTGGACAAACAAAGCGAGCTAATGAGCGGTCTTTTGTTTGCCGTCGACCAGCATGGCGGCGATGACGTAACGTGAAAGCCACCTATTGAAGATCTTTATGGCAAACACTCGCAGACACACGTGCAAGTTTACAATGCAATAAAAGAGAAATTATTTATAAGAATATAAGTTTAATTAAAAACATTAAACTAAATAAAGTTAAAAAGATATCTATATACAAAACACCGCTTAAAGCACTCCATACGACTGCGTGGTATTATGTAATCGTGGCCACGTTGACTCTTAATGATCGATCTGTACGTTTACGGATACTCACTCATTGTTTGAAAAATAGGAGATCTTTCAAACACTGAGTATCCGTCCTTTTTCCCTGTAGTTGTTTATTCCTATCCCGAATCACATCACTGATGGAGAGGCACTTGTTCAGTGACTTGTTCGTATAACCATAATTGCATGCTTGCTAGCATAGTGGGGGTCTACAAAATTTATCGATCTTAGGGAGGTATTTACCCTCATAAGCGCATGTCCGTACTTTAATTGCGTAATAGCGGAGCACTCTCGCGCGCGAAGCGGAGCACTACGGGTAACAAAATTTGGTAAAATGTCCATCCGAGAAAATTTGGTTATGACGTAGCGTACGACTGCCCGCCCACCAGTATACACACTTCATGTTAGCCGTTGTCAAATGTCACAATAGATCTTGCACAACTTGACACTAGCCTGTCATTTATGGAAGCCATGCGTATAAGTATGATTAGATTGACAGGTGTGAAAATCAGACATCCGCTGACACTTATCGCACGACCATCTCGCAGGCTCAGATGAAGGACTAGTCGTTTTTTGCCCCTTCATATAAGCTGATCAGAATCTGTCACACTTATCAATTCAACATAAAAACGAAACTACGCCGGGCAGGACTGTTAGTCGGCTATCAGTAGTTTAAAGTGATATGCGCAAGCCAAATTAAGGTCAATTGACAGCTGTCAAAATGGGACATGTGCAGACCACTATCAGAAAACTAAAAACGTTCGCTCAGGTCCGCTCAGTACACGATCTGGCATTTTGACCCCACTACAAGCCGGACTGAAATGTCTTACTCACACTCGTAGTTAATTGATATGGCAAAGTGCAGTGTGACATGAAACAGTCAGGGATTAAAAACGCTTTCGCTGTAAAAATCAGATATATTTCAAAGTGGAGAATACATTTTGGATTGCTATATTGCAAACAATGGCTTAGCCTACGAAACACCCTTCATATTTTGCTAATTAAAGCAGGGTAAATGTTAACCCGGCTCCTGAGGTCCATACTCAAAATTCCTAGGATCAGGATCCCGTGACTGTGCTTACGGTTGATAAAACTCTCGAGACGGACCTCTGGGGCTAATTTCTCGAAAGTCCCTGTTACCTTTTTGGGTCCGACGGCAAATTTTGTAATCAAAGCCTGTTGAATAGTAGTACAGTTCTTAGCTCACAAACTGGTCAATTTTCCTTCGGATACTCTCATTGTACCATTTTCAAAATTATCGATACTTTAATCTTGAATGCTAACATGGCAAACACAAAACCGCTTTTCGGGCCCGAAAACTTATTGGAACTTTCGAGAAATGTGCCCCTGGTCACACAAGCCAAGCTAACTAGCAAGCAACCTTATTTCCATGCGAGAAATCAGTTCATTCTTGAACCTTGAAGTTTTAGAGTGTCTTGACAAAAAATACACTGGCTCCAGAGGTCCGTTCTCGAACTTCCTACGATGAAACAAAATAAATATAATGCGCTCACGGTTTGAAAAAGCTCCGGCTGTCGCAAAAGAAGAAACTGAAAAACCTCTGGCACAAAAAAAGGCAGTGAAAAAAGGCCGGTATCTAGAAATCAAATTGTAAAGTGTCGTGTACGCTAGGGTATATTGAAAAATGCAAAACCGTTACTGAATTGGGCGATTGAAATCTTCTATTTTACGAACAAGCTAAACGCCAATGTACACAAAAACCTAAATTGCTATCGCCATTATGAAGGCGCCACTTCAGAGGTTAAAAAACCTTGAAGGCTCGACACAAAAGATCACTTCAAAAATTTGCATGCACAAACAAAATTTATAAAACCATTACATATTTTTTTGGAGCCGTTCATTATTAGTTTGGTTGTGACTAGCAGGCTAAAACGCCACCCGGCTTCAACCCGTAATGCTCGATAGGCCATTCTGACACTACATAGACAAAAAAGGCGAAAAAACACATAGTCAAGTCTAAAATATCACCTAAATATTTTCTGTGCATCGCACAGAATTACGCCAAATATTGACTTTTATTATAAATATATTGCAGTGATCTAAAGACATGAGGCAATAAATCCGAACCTACCTCCAGAACAGAGACTTTTCTTATTTGATGTCACTTTTTTGTTTGAGACCCTCAATGGCTATATGGATGTGGACTTTTCTCAATTTTTTGATTTTTATTGTCAAGGGGATCGCTGCTCGTTTCGACACTTTGATAATCGATCATTAAAGAAGAGATTTGCAAGGACAAATGTACTTAAAAACAGTTTCTTTCATAGAATAGTGGATAGATGGAACATTCTGCCTTTTGAGATCCGCTCTGCTTCAAATGTCCGCATTTTTAAATTTAAAGTTATGAAATTTTAATTGAAATGTAAATAATATATATTTGCTCATATTTTTTAAGTAATTTTATTGCTACCACTAGCCACCGACACTGAGGTGAATAATTGTTTTAGTATATAGTACAATACAATACAGTACTTAACAATTATTCCTCGAGCCCGAATGGGCTCTGAGTCAATAGCCCATGAGGCCAAGGGCCGAATGGACTATTGACTCAGAGGCCATGAGGACGAGAGCAATAATTGTTTAAGTAAAATCCAACTAGTTGATAAAAAATATCGAGAATAAAAAAAAATTGAGCTAGTTAAAGCTAGACTTCAATCCTTTTTGCCGCCAAAAATCCCGCGCTTTTCGCTACTAGTGGGCTATAACATATAGCCTAGTAGTAGCTCAACCAATCAGAACGCAGCATTGATAATAGACCACTAGTTGGATTTTACTAGAATACAATATTCCAATACAGTGGAACCCCGATATAACGATCCTCGGTATAACGATGTTCCCGGTATAACGATGAATATTCTATGTCCCGGCAAAAGTTACAGTAAAATGTATTCATGAACTTCATGTACATGTTCATCATCCATGTACATCCTCGTCCCCCCGTTGTAAACGAACATTGTAATGTCTCTATGGTTCTCTTTCACTGGCAACAAAAACGTGCGTTATGATTTTTTTGGCCTTTGAGGTAATTTTATCGTGACATAACTTAAATGGTTTTCTAATCCTTCCTCGATCCTGTTCGACCCCTGATAAATCGCGACGTGATACTCACGATCACGCGAATTAAGCCTAATTCAGAGCTGGTAATGTAGTATAGAGATCTTTTGACTTACAATTCATGTCTGCAAATTTAGTTAGATCATGTTCGACCATTTCATCTTGAGCTCCACTTTTCCTCTCTTTCCAGATTGCTACAAGAGAACAAGGTGAACCATGAAGGAATGGCACAAACTTATTCTACAAAGGCTCATTTTAGAACTCGTCAAGGATTTAGAGCCAAATCCGCTGTTACGTTATTTGTATCATAAGGAAATTATCGATGCAGATGACAAGGAGGAGATACGAAGTAAGAAAGTACGCAAGGAAATGAGTGAGGCCTTAATCGATACGCTGATGAATAAAGGTCCGGAAGCGTTTCCAGAGCTTGTCGAGGGATTGCAAAAGGAACAACCATTTCTGGCCTGCTTACTCTTGAAAGAAGGTTAGTGCAGAAGGCACCTGCAACAAACTTACAACATGAAGCAAGTCTCAATTCCTTTGTTGCCGGGTGATGGTTTAGTATAATATTCACCCCTGGGTATTGTTTTTCATGACATTATAATAAGGTATGAGGAGTCAATCTGACCTTCCCCAAGCTACCAAACCATACGCCATTGTATAAGAACCCAATCAACGCGACGTCGCTCCCAATAACCAACCTCTCTCCCCAATTCTTATCCGAACCCTCCAAATCCACCGAATAAAACCTTTAACAGCTACTCACCCAAAAATAGATAGAAATAAAATATAAAGACAGTAGAAGAAAAGATGAATAAAATAAAATAAAATGGAAAGTGATAATTATAAAAGTAAATTATAATTATCATAAAAAATCTCCCAGAATCCTTTGTGGCAATTTTTTAAAAAGCTGTATAACTTTGACAATTTTATACGTAGAAGACTGTCAGACCACAACAAGATAACATTTGCCATAAAATATCTTCCCATGTCACATCTAAGGTAATGACGTCATCAGTCACGTGACTATTTCCGAATTAGGTTTTTTTGTTGCTGTAACGAGTTAAAAACAAATGGCATATTTTTTTTCTAAATTTAATCTTTATTAATAACTCCACAAAGTAAACAGTACAATGCAATTAACCAATTAACAACAGCAGTAGACACTAATTATAATTACACTAATTACACTAGTTACATTACCAAGTAAATACAAGAGAATAGAATAAATAAAGACAAAAAAGTAATAATAAATAATAAAAAAATATTCTTAAAGCTCAAAGCTGTTAATTGATCACCATCTTCTTTTCCAAACGCCTTTGGTAGTAAGCAGTACAAAACTACAAGAAAGCCGTCTCTTTAGCTGGTAACTTGGGAACAAATATACATTTGCCAATTAAAATAACAACTACCATTGAAGAGTGGGATCAAAGGATCCCATTTCTTGTTTGTAGGATTCAATTTTATATTGGGACTGAAGGGTCTTCAAAAACATTAGCTTAGGGGTCCTGTTGCAGGTTCTACAACCCCAGATGTTGTGTCTGGCTAAAAGAAAGCAGAATTTATCCGAAGATAAAATTTAGAGGTATCGGACTTTAGGCCTAAAAAAACTGCGATATCCTTCCAGTAGTCTGACTCTTGGTATAAAGTCGAAATCAGCAAGCTTTTCAATCATAGTTCCCCAAAAAGTTTGAAAGTTTGGACAGTGCCAGAAAAATGAGCGAGATTTTCCTCAGTGGTACGGCAAAAGGAGCAGTTTGGGTCTTTCTTGATAGCAATCTTTGTCAGAAACGAGTTTGTGGAAAGTATTCTATGGAGAAATAGGTATAGTGATTACGTTGTCCTTTTCCATTGTTTTCTTCTAAGCACGTGATAAAGATTGTAATTATGTACTGCTCTTTGATAGAAGGTGAGAAGGCTAAAGCTGTTGGTTGATAATTCAGTTGCATACTGCTTAGGTTGATGCAATTTTAAAAGTGATATCGTACGTAGTAAAGATATTTTTAAGACAATTTGTGTCCTCAAGTATGAAAATCTGACTGTAAACGTTAAAGGAAAAAAAGGCAAAATGAAATGAAAAAAAGGCAGACGCATAAGAACACTGGCAACAAAAATTGGGAAAAGAATCATAACAAACATAAAGCCGCTTAAAAAAACCTATCGATCTTTGGTCTTAGTGAAAACTAGGCACTATAAATCGCTCGATGAAAAAAGCATGAAAGATGCTGGCCAGTCCGCCTAGGAGAGTGTAATAATTAGTGCATAATTACAACAAGAAAATTTTACTCGTCTGATTCATTGTCTGTTACCAACGCCAGAATTTTCCATTTACATATAGCTTATGTGGTTGCCTTTTACTGAACGAGGCTTTCATGCCACTCCGTTTTATCTTTTTGAAGGTTGTTACTGATTCTTTCGCCTTTTAATGATTTCTTGTGGAAGATCTCTAAACATCTGGAAATCAGTTCCTTCAAGGCGTCTTCCCAGACTGCATGATTATGTCTTCCACATCCTTGTAGCGAAGGAACCTTGCAATTATTAGGCGAGGGCCAGAGTCACCACGTCTCCCAGCAATTCGGTGGACACGCTGTATTTCAACTGTTCGGGCGTTTCGATATTCCAGTTCATTTTCCATAAAATTTGTTAGTTCTTTCTTGGTGTCCTCCTCTTCTTCAGTCAGGGATGGAAAAGAATTTAATGTTCTCGCGCCTTGAGTATACTTCCAGATAAAAGTTTTTAGAGATAACTTCGTTCATTTGATCCCGTAGCTTTCTTTCGCTTGCCATCAAAGAGTTTATTCTTGAGGAATGTCCATCATGACACGCGCAATCTTGTAGTTCCTTGCATGTGTTCCCATTGAAGGTAGTTGACTCTTTCAAATCTTTTATGTCCTTCGCAGCGGTTATTTCGAACTGCTTAAGTTCGGGCCTTGAGGTTTGCGAGATTAGCTTCAATATTTTAAACTGAATTTTCGATTATGTCGAGTTTCTTGAGCCTGTCTAATATCGACTTTAGTTGTTCCGAGAGTGAAGCAATCGTGAGTCTAGGGACAAAAAAAGAGGGCGAATGCCTCGTCCTCCGTCAACACTGCAACATATTTCAATGATCGCACAGTAGAATAGTGCCATGTTAAGCATTTTAATGTGCGACTTTTTGTTTCAATTAACGTCTTCCTTTAAAATAGCGCTAGCCAGGATCGCTTTCTTTCCAAGAACGTCCGCGTGAATTTGGTGGAGAAACGAGCAGCCATCTTGAAATATACGCGAGACAACCGCTAGCCTATATGAATTAAAGCTCAAACTTGGCCGGCTAAAATGTTTACGCTACTTGTTCTATCCGAACCGTGCCGTTTTTTTCAGCACCCGTACCATTTTCACCGGTGTTCAGACTACCTCACCGAAGGTACCAGAACGGGTAAATTTTTGGTTCGGAACGGATGAAATTTGGTACGGACAGGTTGTTTAGACTGCAAATTTTATCCGAGCCGAACCCTTTTTTTTGGGGAGCCCATGTCATTTTCACCCGAGCCGTGCCAAAAATTTTCTGTAATGTATACCGGGCTTTCAACTCAGTCCTATCTCCTTCGTTCACAAACACTTGACTCATAGCATGTATCGCGTTCTCTGAGCCTGCGCTATGGCCTGCGCAAACCTGAATGGGACCCGCTGCCTCTTTGATCTCTTTCTTCAAAAATCTAGCATTAGTTTTTCCGACTATTCGCCTCAGTACCACACCAACGCCAGTAGGTCGTATTCCAGGGTTTTTGTCCAAGGGGATGAGTCTGCAAGAGGTATAGCCTTCCAGCAAAGATGGGCAGTGAGCGAGCTTTAACAGATTTCTTGTGAAAAGCCTTGCCTTCAACCTTGAAATTCTTGGAGCAAAGGATTCTTCGATATAGCTCGGTATCCATCCTCGATTGCCCAGCTGAGTCCTTTGTTTTGGTTGCAGCATCAAAGATCATTTTCTCGTCGATGAAGTCAAAAACGCCAGGAGGAATGTAACAATGTGGCCATATAATAAACTCTCATTCGCGATATCTGCTGCTTCCGGGTGTTTCTCCTTCAGCCCCGTTCTAGGACGTCAGGTGTAAGGTTGAGTAAGCCCGTTGAGTTCTCGCAAAAGAGGTTCTCGCTATCAAAAAGCTTAATAGCTGAAGATAACTTTCCCTGGATATGTCCTCAACTGTCCTAGCCTTCTTCGAATTCACAAACTTGCCTTGGATGATTGGATCAATCTCACTTCTTTTAGCAAGAGGTCTAAATTTCCTTGCCTCCACAGGCTTAATCTTCGTTCTATCGCTGCACTATGCTCCTTGCAGTTTAGAAGTAGCGGACGGCTTTTGCAGGATGAAGGCTGGGAACACCATAAAAGCTTTCAAAGCTTTAGATCCGAATTCCAATTTTAACTGCTTTATCCAGATTGTTAGCTCTTCCATAAAGGCTTTTCCGGCTCTTTCATCGTAAACAGTACCGTTGATAGTATCCGGCAGAAGCTCTCGTGACTGATATTGCCCCATGTTTTTGTTCTTGATTTCATTGGAAAACACATCGTAATCGGGTAGGTTTGGTTGAATTGCTTTGCACTCTCTGTGTTAAGTTGTATCTTGAGAAGCATTCCAACGAGTCCAAATTTAAAATGACGCAAATTTTAGAACATTTATTCAGTAATCTGACTTCGCGAAGTTTCAAACTGCTGACATTTCAGTCTAGAAATTGGTAAGTTGTGTGAACTGCAGCGAAAGAGTGCCTGGTTAAGGCTTATATAACAACTTAAATACCTTATTTATTCGATTAACCGCCCTGGGCGATTATTGAATTTTTGGACTTGAGAGTGGGCGCTTATTCGAGGCTGGGCGCTTATTAAATTTTCAGCATTTTCAGCAAGTGTAGCATGTTTATTTTGCAACAAAACAATAAATGGTAATGACAAAACGCGAAGATGTAACAAAGCAAGGCTCCTGTAAAATACTTTGAAGAAAACTCCGTCTTCTGGGAAGTCTCTTATTGGTACTTATTCAATGTTTTGGAGGTGGGGTGGGGGTGGTCGCTTATGTGAGTTTAAGTAGGAGTGGGAGGGAGGTGGGGTGGGGTGGGTGCTTATTCGAGGCTGGGCGCTTATTAACTTTTTCTGCCTTTAGGATGGGCGCTTATTCGAGGTGGGGGCTAATTCGAGGTTGGGCGCTTATTCGAATAAATACGGTAGTTAGCAAAACACTACTTTTTTTCTCGGTCCGATAAACAACAGGATTTCACATGGAATAGACAACAAACGGAAGTGCACAAATTATCACCTTCTTATCTGCAAAAACCGGCCTATGGTTCAATGCCATTAGAGCCCGCTGAAACTAGACCTAGATCAAATTTTCCTGAGTCGAGAGTTGCTTTTCCAAGATGCAATCGGCCGACGAAACAATATTAATGGCTGGCACAGAATATTTTGGCGAAATCAATTCCACGCGATCATATACCTGTCAACATCATGCGGAAATCACCAAATCACATACTTTCGCGGCACTGATAAGACTATATCCACAACCACGCATAATCTTCTCTCGTTTAACATAAGCGAAATATCATTGAATAACTCGGTAAAACTCAGCCTATTGGCAGATAAACACGTATGGACTTTTCTCTAACACTCGTCTTATTCAAGTTCCTAGATGTTGAGTCACACGGTCGGCGGACCACCTTAGTCTTGTTTTCAGACCAGAAAAAACTAAGACTTGGCCCGGGTCAAATTTCACCTGCAATTTTGCTGTCAGCTAATTCATTTGACTCCTAAGAGCCTGTTCTCGAGGCGAAAGACTTATTGGTCACCCAAGAAAAGCGAACAGTATCGTTCTGAGCCCGGATCAGGGTGATTGATCCGTTTAGCCAATTAAATGAAAAGAGAATATAATACGATATTGGACGATGCAGACTCTGCGAATCGGAATAACTTTGTCCCATCTCAGATGTTTACATGATGTTCTCCGGGAAACATTTCTTAACGTGACCAGTATCTAAAAGTAAACTGCTAAACGGCACCGAAACCAGCTTTAGGCGCACGCTGATTTCAAATAACTGTCACCGTGAGTTTTAGGAAATGTATGATAAGTTGGCCGCTCGCCCAGTGTAGCGTGACTCTTCTACCCGACAGGGGCACCCAACGGCAATTTTTGGAAAATATCTATTCGGAAGACAATTTGAGATCTAGAATTTTCGGAACATTTGTCGTAAAATTTCTTGCTTGCCTGCCTCTCCGAGGATTTTCGAACATCTAAAAAATGGTATAATTGCTCAGGTAACCTAGAATTTTCGGGAGCCTTTTTTCTGGCTGAAATTTCGAAAAGGTAAGTTTTGATCCCTATAATTTTCGGATCACTTGACTTTCAGCTAGGAAATCCGAACAGATGAAGAATTTTTAGGGGATAAAAGTATGCCTATATCTACCGTTTAAATACTAGAATACGTTCAACAATGCGATGTTTAAGTGGTTTTGAACTATATTCTCGTTGGGTGCCCCTGACCCGAGGCAACCTTTCTCCACAAAAACGGGGCCTCATTTGCTTACTCCATTTATCTACCGTCGCACCATTATCAAAGAGCTGCGTAGTGGGTTCAGGTCATCCAATGATCTGACTGTCTTCCACTCGGCGTTAATCTCTAGCGGTATACAAATATGGACAAGAACAAAACGTAATGTTGTTATTTTTTTCTCCTGCAGAGAACAAGAGGCTCGAAAGTGAACTCGAAAAATTGAAAACCGAAATAGAGGAGCTGAAAAACGAATCGCAGCATTTTGAAAAAATCAAACGTTTACGTAAGTGTGCGAAGTTAGAAGCTTATAAGAGCAGTTGACCCCCGAACGTGTCATGATACAAAATGAAGTGAGTAGTTCAAGCCCTGATCAAAGGAAGCACAGCGCCTCTAATAATCATTGCATCACATGCGCTGATGCTATACAGGCTACAAAAGTGACTAGATCAAACTTACAAACCTAGATTCCGTAAGCGAAGGGTGTGTTGTTGTTGTTTTTTTCAGTTTTGTTAATTGTTTTTGTTTTTTCTTTCTTCAGAAGACAACCGAGTCGCTGAACTTGAAACCACACTTGAAGAAGTTAAAATCCAGCGAGATCTTGCGGAAAGCGAGAAAAGCGAACAATCCATCAAGTGTGAACAGTTGGAAACACAGACAAAGGAACTGAAGACCAAACTGCAGAGTTCGGAATTGGAGGTAAACAAACTTAATTTACCTTCGTGTGAGAACTTAAAAGCAACGCTGCAGCCGTTGCGGACAGCATTACCGGACACAAATTTGGAAAATTCAAGCCAGCTCGATCAAAGGAATCACACACTTGAAGGTTAGTGTTGGAAAAGAATTTGGCCTTTTATACGAGAGAAAATAAGCCGCGGCTTACTCTGGCCGAGGCTTAAGACGTGAAAGGAACTATTTATATGACTGCGGCTTACACAAAACACAAACTGCTCGTATGAATAGTTCACGGCTTAGTTCGCGGCCAGACCGCTCCTGACCAGAAATGACGTAGTTTGTTTTCGTGCCTCCCGTAATTTGCAACAATGGCTCAAGCTAGCAAAAATGGGAAACAATTGTCTCTGTTCAGGAAGATCGCCATATTTTACACTACCTTTTTCGTTTCAAATTAACATTTTGGTCAAGATTAGTATTGGGCTGTTGCGAAACTTGTGCGGAAGCCTGAACGAAAAGTTCCTCAGCGATCAATTGAATAGTTTGAAATAAATGTTCCGGCGATGGATGAGGTGGAGTTGAGATTATTATTGGGCTGTTACGAAACTTGTGCTGAGGCCTGAACGAAAAGTTCCTCAGCGATCAATTGAGTAGTTTGAAAGAGACGTTCCGGCGATGGATGAGGTGGAGTTTAGACAAAATTTAAGACTCTCTCGTGCAGCAGGTCATTTTTCCGCCACTGCAGCGCGCGTCTCTGGGCCGTTAACGTCTGGGATGTAATTGAAAACAGAGCATGCGCAGGAATCGTTCACGGCTTCCGCAAGCCGCAGACTACGTTTGAGTGCATTTATATGAACACTTTCACATCTAAGGTAAGCAGCGGCTTGGATAAGCCCAGCCCAAAACTCCTCTGCCAGGATAAGCCGCGGCTTGAGCAAACTCTGGGTTGAATAAGTCGTGGACGTAGATTTTGTAACATTAATACGGCCTGGTCGTGTCTTATTTAAGCGCGGCTAGAGTAAGCCGGGGCTTATTTTCTCTCTTATAAACGGCCCTATTCATATTTATGTCATACTTGCAAATAAACCCATATTAATCAATAACGCACAAAAAAGGGTTGTAGCTAGGAGTTAACGGCCATTTAGGTAGTTTCCTTCTTAAATATCCTCAACAAAGCGTAAGATAGTCAGGGGTTCCTTTTCTCCGGAATGCTTTCTTGGACTTGGTGAATGGACTGCAAAAGGGACAACCTCATCTGGCTTGCGGGAACGCGGGAATATCCATATGTTTTCTGAGTCAATCAATCAATCAAAACTTTATTTTTTCAGGGTAATTCCATCAGGGTCATCAGGTTTAAAAAGAAACAAATGACTGCCAGATAATAATTATTGATAAATACTATAAAATATCAATGAAGCTCTACAATGTAAACGAAAACTACTTAATTACAATAGTAAATAATGAAAAACCCTGCGTTACATGGATGCCGTGAGATAGTTAGAGAAATAGTAGCAGTGTAGTTTTGCTTTGAATGAGTTGAGGGTTCCTGTCTGGCGAAGATCAAGAGGAAGACCGTTCCATAATCGAGCACCTCTGTAACTAAAACTTCGTTTAAAGTGATCGATTAGTACGTGGATGAGGAACAGCCAGGTTATTCTCAAGATTTCGTGAAGGATAGTTCAGAAGCTTATTTCTGGGAATGAACTTGGAACATAAATATTCCGGAGCCAGATTATTCAGTGACTTTAAAGCCATTACTGCATGTACGATCGAATAAGAGCTGGCGTCTTATATCCTCCCATTGGCGTATTTCACGACAACTCTCAGAACTAGAATCAGAAGGTGCATCTAATAGGACACGGGCTTCACGATTCTGAAGTTTTTGCAGTTTATCACATAACCCCTTACTACAACTCCGCCAAATCTCATTTTAATAGTTAAAGTGTGGTTGAGCTAGTGCATTAAAGATTGTTAAAAGGGTTGATAGTGGAACAAAAGGCTTCATTCTTTTTATCGCACCAATACCCGAGGAGCAATCTTTTTTGAAATTTTGTCAACATGGGTATCCCAAGAGAGATTTTCATCAACAAACACCCCCAGTAACTTAGCCACAGGGACTTTCTTAAGGGGAGCTCCGTTTACTGATGGTGATGTGTTATAGGGTAAATGATTCCGTTTCTGTTTTGACGTGATCAGCAAGTACTTAGTCTTACTAATATCACGAGTGAATTTGTTTGCATTAAGCCAGGTATTGACGCATTGAAGGTCAGATGCCATTGCATTATCCACTTCATTTATGTCACCATTTGTGAATGTAAGACTATTATCATCATCATATGAATAGCCAGTTAAGGTCAGGGGCAGATCCCGGAATTTTTGGTTGGGGGGTCCAGATCATAAGAGGGTACCCAAAAACAATTACATTTTTGAATATCCCTGGAATTTAGTTCAGTGGAAAAGTGCGACGCGCGTTTCATTAAAAAAATCAGCCAGTTAAAAGTGATATACGATCCTGTGGATGTAAGAATTTCAGTCTCAAACAAGCGTCAGGTCTAATAGGGATCAGCCACTGAAGGTCATTCCTCTGTTTTGCACTGCGCAACTGCACTGAGCATCATTTTTCCATGATAGCGGCACATAGGCTGTTTCAAAGTTTTGAAGAGTTTTTAAAGACGAAACGATTTAGAAATACGATGTAAGGAAAACTTGTAAAAAGGCGATAAATCAGGACGGTGTGATAATGCAAGTTTAAGTTGATGAAAGTGTGCCGAAGCGACGTGCGAGGCCTGAGGAAAGATACTTCATCGAACTCGCGGAAGTCACTGTGTCTGTGTGAAAGCTTAGCACTGAAAAAGTATAAGCACTGAAAAGTATAAGCGCTATATAAATATTTTATTATTTATTATTATTGAAAGAAGAAATGTAGATGTCCGCTTCAGTTGTCGACGTATTTCAAAGCTCAGGTTGGAAAATTCCTTCATCTAACTTGTCCAAACAGTAAATTTGGCGAAATCAAGACTCATCAAGCCGGTATTTCCTTTGGGAGACCTTAGTTTTAATTTTCGGTGTACATAGAAAATAGGTTCTCTGCTGGTCTTCAAAATCACCACAAATTGATACTAGTATTTTATAGGGCTCAAACGACCTCAACACAGGATAACTGGACGTTATTGGTTTCCCTGAATAGACTCTTACGTCAAATAGTAATAACAGGCAGGAAAATTTATCGTCAAGGATGACAACAAACCGTATTAACTTTATACTATAACAAGACAAAGTCACTAACAAATTATAAGACGACGTTTGAAAAGATTTGCATGGCCTTGCATTTCGTCTAACATAATTATACGAACCAACTTATTTACTTAACGATGAATGTAAACTGAACTCTTGCAGAATCTTCACTGGAGTGATTTTATTTTTATCATTGTAAACTTCCTACCGCAAATAGTCCCTGAGGGAAAATTTGATGTAATTTGTGAGAGACACCTGAGTACCAAAATATTACCCTAATCCGCCGTACGGAAAAAGATGGCGGCTGTACCTTTTACCACAAATCCTTTCCAACCTAACACGGCCAATTACACATAAAGTCCTATTTTTTTTTGGGGGGGGGGGGGGGGGAGGGGGGCGAAATTCATCCCTATAGTAGCAACATTGCCTATGCTAGGTTTGAAGTGTATAAACCTTTTCTGCGCGTTTTTATGAGCAATTTTATGGTTTTCATGCGCAAAGAACTGTGGGAAAATGTACTAGTCGCCATCTTTTTAGCGGGGCTCCCGCGCGCGCGTGGGACAGAGCCCCATACTCATGGAATATGGTCAACCTCTTTTCGTTTGGTTGTCACGTGACTGACCGAGCGTACGTACGTACGTACGTCCGTCCGTACGTACGCGTCTACAGATTGTACGGGTAGGGTAGGGGAGACTATCAAAAGGAAGGGAGGGGTGTCTCAGGCGTGTCTTGGCAAGTCTTCATCTTTTATATATGACACTCACAATATGGTCAATTGACAGCTGTCAAAACAGGATAGCCACTGACCAGTATCCCATGACCACATCGCGGGCTCATGTGTCAACTCATCGAGGTGACGTGATTTATTTGGAAGCTGTCCGCTGACCAGTTAATCGTTTTACTAGATCGCAAACAATGTTCAATCATACTTTTTAGCTAGTTTGGGAGTACAGGAAAACTGATACACATATTGGACATCAATGTTGTGATCAATTGACAGCTGTCAAACCAAGGTATCCGCTGACCGGTATCACTTGAGCGAATCGCAGGCTCAGGTTTCGACCCATCGAGGTCACGTATTTTTTTGAAGTTATCCGCTGACAAGGTACTGGTTTTCAAATGATCGCAGGCTCAAGTTTAATTTTTTTAAAAAAAATTCGTATGAAATATGTTGTTTATGTGGCGCACAATTAAAATTTTGATTTCAAACTGATCTCGGACGCGAAAATTCAGTCAGCTGCTACAGGCAGGGAAGACAGTTGCTTTTGACTTTTCTCACCATGTTCACGCGTTGGTCACGTTCTACGTCCAATTTTTATGCTCTGATTGGTCAAAATTTGACAGGTGAGTTCATGCGGAAAATTTAGGCAGCATCTTGAGTCTTGTTTACTTTGACAGCAGAAGCTGAGAGAGTTTTGTGTCAACTTGTGATTTTTTTAACTGTCCTTTTCCACTGGATGTACAAAATGAAGTTCAGCTGCTATCGGAAGTCTTCTGTTATCCATGGCTAGTTTGGTTATTGGGTTTTTGGTTGAGAAATACGTCACTTGTCAAAGTTGGAAATCCGATTTCGGATGGCATCGTTTTCTTTTTCATCTTGCTTAATGCGTAAGAGGGTTTCAAAGTCTGAAGCGATACTGGCCTTACTTGATACCTTTGAGGAGCTGCATCTCGAGTGGTAAGCCCGAGTAATTATTGTATTTGATGTTTGTTTTTTATTTCTAATTTAATGAAGTCGAGCGTAGTTTATGCGGCTATTTTGTTTACGCACGTTTGTAAGATTTGAGACAATGATCCGACCGAGTATCAGGTTTATATAAGCTTACAGATATTTTTTCTCACCGTAAATAGAAAGAACACGTTCCAAAGAATTTTTAGTTATAATTCAGGCTGTAAAAGAAGCTTTGAGCGATTTTCTTGCCTCGAGTTCGTGAACAACGCTTCCCAGAGTACTCAAAGTGCCGCGCGTTAAACCATTTTAAAATAAAAAATAAACATAATAAATTCTTTATTATATTGGAGCTTAACTGTGTTAATGTTCATTCAAACACTCGCCACAGCTAGCACTGCAAAAGTCAGAACCAGCTGGCCGTATAGGTGATTTTGGAAATTTTTTTAACGGTTTAGCTAAAGCCCACGCGTGCTTTGATCGTCCTGAATATTGAATGATAGCAATTTGTATTGCAAAACTGTCAAATACTGCATTCTGTTGTCCGAGGTCTGTATGATAAAAACAGTGCCTCATAGTACTGTTTCACCTCAGATGTGATGTATAAATGATATATAAGGTTGGTTTACACGAACCCAGATTTGTTGGCAATATTTTGTAAAGGAAACTTGTCGAACGCAAAAAATTCGGCCGGAACTTTCTTCCAGGCCTAATTAACCTACGGTGATCAAGAGCCATTATATTATGGCTCTTAAAAAATGTGATCGAAGACGATTGCCAGTTTTTGGGTGTACATATGAGGCCATCAACTCGATGTAAGATTTGGTTCACTCTGGGGTTGTTTGCAAATTATTTTCTTAGCCTTTCCCTGAAAAGTCACATGAATGTGCTCTAAAGTTAACTGAAGTGTGGAATACAAGTTTATTGTTTGATTTAAATTATAAATTTATTAATGCATGGGAGCCTCGCTTTTAGCCCTGGCTAAATCTATATATTAGGTACGGGGGATTCAAAGTCAACACTTATTTCCATCCGCCAAACTGACGTTGACACATTAATGATTCGTACACAAAGTAGGGTTAGGGTTAGGGTTAGGGTTTGGGGTTAGGGTTAGGGTTAGGGTTAGGGTTAGGGTTAGGCTTATATATTTAAATCAAACTGGTATTCGTCACCAAATCCTCGGTGGTGTATGGGTTAGAGTGATGCACTCCAGATCCGATGCTCCGAGTTCGAATCTTACTCATTCTATATCCTGAATTGTTTTTTTCCTTAAAAATTGAAGACACATTGACTTTTATGAGCATTTCATCAAGAAATTTCATATAAGATAAGTGAAATGTCTTGTGAGAGGAGAATGTCAGTTTGGTAGATGGAATCAAGTGACGTTCAAAATCAAGCATGGTGACCTCACATTTTTTTTCATTCCAATTAATCCTTTCGGCACCAAATATTACATAGAAAAAGAACAAGCAAATTCTCAGTGTTAGAAATATGTGAAAAAATAGAGAAAATGTCACCTGAAAACATAATTTTTACTTTGGGTCTGGTAACCATTGCAACAACTTTAACGGAAAAGTACACAATTATAATAATGTTTTTTTGTAGCGAGCAGAAAAAAAGTTGCTCGTTATCCAAGAGTGCCTGCTACAATGGCTTTTTGTGTTCTTTGTATCTCTGAATTTTTATTTTGGCTTTACAAATTAAGAAACTATAGTCTTAGGATTGAGCATTAATTGACAACAAATACTCTAGGAGGGGGGGGGGGGGGGGGGTATTTGCACCCATCATATCTCACTAGTTAGCATGGGGACCCCCATTTTTTATTTAATTCCTTCAGCCTAGATGTTTTAAATTTCTCATAGGCAAGGTTTGACAAAAATCTCACTGTAGTTTCCATTTCAAAGGAATGACCTTAAATATGACTTAAACTAATCACGCGTCAGACCCCTAAACCCATAGTGCCAAAGCTTGCTTAAAAGTATTTCATGATTGACTGTGTCAAATGCCTTTTATAGATCGAGAAAAAACTACAGCATTGACATGACCTTGGTCAATGTTTAGAGTCCAATTGTCAGTAGCCTCCAAGAGAGCAGTGACAGTTTACTGAGTGTAAGAATCTAAAGCCATATTGGTGATTTGATAAAAGCTTATCATTAAGATAAACAATTAATGAATTGATTGTAAACAATTCTCTCAAATCGTTTAGCTACAATTAGTATTAGAGATATTGGTCGATAATTATTGGGATCCGAGTGCTTGCCGGCTTTAAATATGGGGGAAACTTTTAGATCATCAGGGAAAATACCAATACAGATTGTCTTCCACCGGGCGTTGATCTCTTGCGGTATAAAAATATGAACAAGAACAAAACGTAGTAAGTAATGTTTTTATTTTATTTCTCCTGCAGAGAACAAGAGACTCTTAGAACTCGAAATTGAAGTCCAAAATTTGAAAATCCAAACAGAGGAACTGAAAACCAAATTGCAGAGTTCTGAAGAAAACAAACGTTTACGTAAGTGTAAGAAGTTAGAGGCTAAAATAAGAGCAGCTGACCCCAAACGTGTCATGATACAAATGTGAGTAGTTCGAGCCAGTCTGATCAAAGGAGGCAAGGCACTTTTAATCATTACATCACATGCGCTGATACTATACAGCCTACAGAAGTGGCTAGATATCTTAAACACCTCCCTCACCTTCCACGTGTAACTACTATGCCATCCTTCTTGTGCTCTGCAAGGCAAACCAAAGAATTATGTTTTATCACTCTAACCGAAACTCCTCCGCTTTAGATGGAATCCCCCCAGCATCCTATCTGTTACGCTTCACCTACAATATGCCCAGAAAAGAAGCCCCTGGGGGTTTACACGCGCTTCAGTAAAGTTCTTTTTATTTTTCTTCACAAACTACAACCGCCGTTTTCATTTCCTTCCTTGCCTCCTCGCTCGTAGGACCTTCCAGGGAGCCTGATGGGACAAGGAACAATCTTTAACTGGGGGATTATCAAACTTATAACCTAGATTCCTTAAGAGGAACGGTGTGCTGTTTTTTTTCAGTTTCGGTTTTGTCTTTTTCTCTCCACAGAAGATAACCAAGTCGCTGAACTTGAAACCAAACTTGCAGAAGTTAAAACTCTGCGAGATCTTGTGGAACAAGAGAAAAGCAAACAGTCCATCAAGTGTGAAGTGTTGGAAACACAGACAAAGGAACTACAGACCAAACTGCAGAGTTCAGAATTGAAAGTGAACAAACTCTTACATAAGTGTGAGAACTTAGAAGCACAGCTGCAGCTGTTGCGGACAGCGTTACACGACGCAAATTTGCCCCAAAATTCAAGCCAGCTCGATCAAAGGAACAACACACTTTATGGTTAGTGTTGAAAAAAAAAATTCTTTATGTTATACTTGCAAATAGTCCCATATTAATCAATACAGCACAAGCGTAGATATATATTATACAGTGTAGAGAAGTGTGTCTGTTATTTGATACTTTCCTTTGCATTCATCCGGATATATTTCTAGAAAAAGCTGTGTGGCTCACGGAGAAAACCCTTTTGGGTAGTTTCCTCTTTAATAGCCCTCAATGAAGCATAAGATAGCGAGGGGTCGCTTTTCTCCCTCATCACTAAATTGAGTGCGGAATGAGAGATACTGGCAATTCTTTGATGACTGAATTCTGCCAAATTGTGAAAGCTTGCTGACTTTGTTTCAATATTTTTCTCGCTCCCTTATCAAGTAACTCTGCCCTGTACGTTGCGGAATCCGAGGCCTAGCCTTAAGGGTATAGTAACTGTGGAAGTGAGAGTTTTTTCATTATCTCTGGCGAAAAGTCCGTTGTATTACAGTGGGTCGACGTCGATGTAACAAACCTCTATATAACTAAGTCCTCGTTACCTTATAACGAACGGAGAGTAAGAAAAGTAATAGTAAAAGATCTTCCATTTAACGAAACCTCGTTATACCGAACAATTTTTCTAGTCACGTTTTTCACTTTGTTTGTATTTATTGTAATTCGCAAAACACTTAGATTGACTATAAAATTACTAACAAAATCATAGCGTCTCTTCTTTCTTTTACATACGTTTTAGGGCGACTATCCGGTCTGGAAAGTTCAAAGGATGATTTTGAAGAGCCATTCGATCACTCATCGGGAAGACAGTCGCGACGAGTGGAGTGTAAACGGAATTCTCGGTGCCAAAAAAGCAGAGCTTCTACACGGCTAAGAAACGAATTCTCACAAACTAAAGAAAGTGAGAAGAGTTAAACTGTTGCCACTTTCCTCATTTCTACAGTGTAACAGGATTTGAAACTTTGACCTGACTGATTTTTTTTATCCTTTTCCGTCTTTAATTCTCAAAAAGTACAATGATATGAATAAAATAAAATTCATTAACCAAAGAAAAACTCCATGCCATAAACGGGTTCCCTAGATTTTTATCCCGGGTTTGTTTCGCCGACAACCTCGTTGTACGGCTTCCACGCGGATACTGACCGTTGCCATTGGCTACGTGGTGTCTACTTTTACTTCCATCTTCAATTTTATTATATTTTTTTTTCTTCCAAGCTAAGACTGCACAACATTGTACTAGTCCATATTATCTTTTTAATTATCTTTTAAAGTTTTTCTGTTGTTTTTTAATTTCAGTTCATTTCATGTATGAGGGAGACTTTGATACTAAAGGTGTTATTCACTACCTCGGTTTCAATGCCGGAGACAGTATGTGGCTGAATCCTGCTCGAGTACCGTCATCCGGAGTGAAAGTAACGTACGGCGATGGTAATGGTCGTGGAGACCCTGAAAATATCTTAGAATATTTCACTCCAGTCAACAGTTCCAGCCGCTCAGGATGGTTCTTGGATTTGGGAGATTACTACACGCTGCAGCTTACGGACTACACTTTGAGGCAGCTCGGAAGCAATGACAGAAACTTTCTTCAAAACTTTGAGCTCCTTGGTAGGCTTTGTAATGACGATAATTGGTGTTTGCTGGGCAGGCATCATCAAGTTGATTGGAGGTCGCAGGGCTTCTCACACACGATGTCAGGCAACAAAGACCTGCCATACAAAACAAAAACGTGGTCTGTGAAAGGGGAAGTAAGAGCGTATCGTCAGTTCAAGATAGTCCAGATAAAAGACATGTCGACCAGTGTGCCAGGCACGCATGCTATGTCCCTGGCTGGTATCGAGTTATATGGAGTGCTCAGTGTGCCTTATTTAGACTAGAAAGAACTGCATAACAAAGGGGCCTGGGACTGTTTATATTCAACTTCGTTCCCAGAGTTCTCTCCTTCTCAGACACCCTGGGAACAAGGCTGATTTACTTGACGTGGGCCTGCGCGTGTGCCCGGTGTAAGGAGAGATTTTCCATGAACTCTTTATTTGCCTCGAATATCATATATAACCTTCAAATATTCGCTTTGACGTTGTTCTTAGTAATTCACTGACTGATTTGTATAAAGAAGTTTTAGCTCCGCAAAAAGGCTCGTGCCATTTTTATTATTCTTTGTTTCATTTGCTTTGTGTTCGCCAGGTAATAATCACAAAAAAAAAAAAAAGCCAACAGTGTTCCTTTACAAACAAAACTAATTGCTCGTTCTCCTTTCAATTTTATAAATTTTACGTCAGTGTTGACTCTTGAAAGAATATACTTAATTTCTTAATAATGGTTTATTTGACTTCAGTCTATTTTTCGTGATTTTAATACCGTACATTTATTCATAATAACGCCTTTCGAGCAGGTGCATCTCGTTTTAACTGCGATTTAGTTATATTTACTTGCGATAATATATATTTCACCAAGTTGTCAGTTAAATAGAGGTAATAACCGAATTTTGAATGTGAAAGGTTTTGTGGTCTTGCCATTTTAAAATTAGATCGGTTTTTGTTTAAGGTGAAAACTTCCAATTAGTCTGCGCTTTTGCTGAACTTGCAATTTAATTCATATTGTAACACTTTGTTCATAAACGCTGTTTTGCTGACCTGGCTAGGTCTTTGTCTCAGTACTTTTACTTTCTAAAATAGCAACAGTAACAAAAGCTCTCAGGTTAAAAATAGAATTTGTATTTAGTTTTCATTTAACTCTAAGTGATTTTTGTTTATATTTCTATTGCATTTTTTTGTCTTCAATAGTTATAAAAATCATAAGTAAGTTGCTTTGAACTGATTTTTCGATTTCATCGCCGATTAAATTTGTGAACTAAGTTGGGCTACGTGTACAAGAATAAACGCTGTTGGAACCAAAGTTCAGTTTGCCTTTGCAGTACCAGTTAGTGGTTTGATCCCGGACCGCAAGAGATCGAAGTGACGGCTCTTCCCCTCAAGCGATTGCAATTGAGTCTAGTTTTCCCCAGTTTTATCGTGAGTCAAGCACCGAGTTCCCGTTGAGCCTTAAATTCGTTTCAAAGTGGAAAAACCTTCCGTCACACCGGACAACCTGGCTGCTAAACAATTTGTATAAAGTATTCGCAATTACATGTATGCTATGACAACGTAAGTGTGCATAAACTTGATACGGATCAAAGCGTAAATATGGGAAAACTTCAATAACGAGTGAAAAGCATCGTTCGCCTCTTTGATTGGCTAGAACTCATTTGCGTACGAAAAATACGACAGTATGTATATAACAAAAAAGACTCTCATACAGTGTAGAGAAAATTTTTTAGGTTAATATATTGATAATGCTAGAACTTTCAATTTCACCTCTCCGAAAAGCTATATATTTTTGATCAAGTAGGTGTTCTTATGGGACTTGTTTATATTGATCATAAGTTAAGTTTCTTCTCAGAATAGACACTATTATAGCTGCAGCAAAATGTGTAATATAAGATAACCAGAAAGTTGGTTTTCTTATGCGGCTAAAGCTCCTTGTAACGAAAGACCTATAATTTAACGGTATGTCATTTAGCATATCGTTTCTGCAAGTCGTCATATATTCAAATATCTGTAAATTTAAACGACCTATCACAGGCATCTGTTAGAAGACAATCTCTTCACAACTCAATGAATACAGTACCACAAGTCAAGAGTAAAACAATATGTTCTTCGTCTCTCCCCTTCTCTCACCTTGATTGCGACCGTGTTAAACGGCCTTCATCAGGGTGAATGACCGTTACAAGCATTACACACCATTATTACATTATAAATTTAAATTTAAATGATGTAAATTTTAAAAACGCATATCTGCAAGAAAAAAACAGAGAACGAAACAAAATAATAATAATGATCTTGATAATAATAATAATAATGATAAAAATAATAATGATAATAGCAATAACAATAAAAATAATAATAATAATAATAATAATAGTAATAATAATACTGATGGTCATGATGATGATTACCGATAGTAACAAGATTCAAAAATAAATCTAAGAAAGATAAAATAAACTTCACTGAGATGAGATAAACTTAACCCTCGGACGTACAAGAAGGGGAACGGGTTAATGGTAGATGCCACCCCCCCCCCCCCCCCCCCAACTATGAGGTTTCTCTGAGGTTTTCCCTAGACGATCAAACATCAGCAGACAAGTTTAGTGATGAACAGTTCCTATGGTTACGAGATATGACGTCAAACGTAGTAGGTGGCCAGGCCATTTTAGAGCGAAAATGCAGATTTTTCAATTTGTTTCAACCCTGGTTTCAACGATAAAAGCAATGCTTGTGGATACAATGAAGCAAAGAACTTAATATATAGATTTAGCCAGGGCTAAAAGCGAGGCTCCCATGCATTAATAAATTTATAATTTAAATCAAACAATAAACTTGTATTCCACACTTCAGTTAACTTTAGAGCACATTCATGTGACTTTTCAGGGAAAGGCTAAGAAAATAATTTGCAAACAACCCCAGAGTGAACCAAATCTTACATCGAGTTGATGGCCCCATATGTACACCCAAAAACTGGCAATCGTCTTCGATCACATTTTTTAAGAGCCATAATATAATGGCTCTTGATCACCGTAGGTTAATTAGGCCTGGAAGAAAGTTCCGGCCGAATTTTTTGCGTTCGACAAGTTTCCTTTACAAAATATTGCCAACAAATCTGGGTTCGTGTAAACCAACCCTATATATCATTTATACATCACATCTGAGGTGAAACAGTACTATGAGGCACTGTTTTTATCATACAGACCTCGGACAACAGAATGCAGTATTTGACAGTTTTGCAATACAAATTGCTATCATTCAATATTCAGGACGATCAAAGCACGCGTGGGCTTTAGCTAAACCGTTAAAAAAATTCCCAAAATCACCTATACGGCCAGCCGGTTCTGACTTTTGCGGTGCTAGCTGTGGCGAGTGTTTGAATGAACATTAACACAGTTAAGCTCCAATATAATAAAGAATTTATTATGTTTATTTTTTATTTTAAAATGGTTTAACGCGCGGCACTTTGAGTACTCTGGGAAGCGTTGTTCACGAACTCGAGGCAAGAAAATCGCTCAAAGCTTCTTTTACAGCCTGAGTTATAACTAAAAATTCTTTGGAACGTGTTCTTTCTATTTGCGGGGAGAAAAAAGATCTGTAAGCTTATATAAACCTGATACTCGGTCGGATCATTGTCTCAAATCTTACAAACGTGCGTAAACAAAATAGCCGCATAAACTACGCTCGACTTCATTAAATTAGAAATAAAAAACAAACATCAAATACAATAATTACTCGGGCTTACCACTCGAGATGCAGCTCCTCAAAGGTATCAAGTAAGGCCAGTATCGCTTCAGACTTTGAAACCCTCTTACACATCAAGCAAGATGAAAACGAAAACGATGCCATCCGAAATCGGATTTCTAACTTTGACAAGTGACGTATTCAGGGGGGCTGGCAGCGAGGTCTGGAACCGAGTTTACATGATCGCCCCAGTTAAGAAATTCGGCCGAGTGAGACTGAGTACAAATTTTCCTTGAAAACAAATATGGCGGAGAATGCATACATGGAAGGGCGGTGAGTTTTTGCTCGGTTTTAAGTTTTCCCGCGTACAAATATCAAGAGAAGGTTTCTATGAACTTTTTTAATGCACCTTTTGGACATCAGGGGGCGTGATGTATGAAAAGTTCATGGGTGACTTCACTTATCGTGATTCGGGATCTCGGCAAGTTCAGTTATTTTTAAGCTTCGTGAATTTTCGAGCGTCCATCTTGCTCCATTTCTTATATTTTTCCACTTACAGTAGTATTAAGACTCTCTTCATTATCTTAAACATATGCTACGAGCACAATATATTGGTATGAGTCTTGCAACAGTCATATGTGAATGTTCATTAAACCACTAATTTTCTACTTCGCTGTTCGTAAGTTTGTTTGTGTACACCGGGAGGCACAACAAATATTTATGGGCGTAAATACAGAATACAGGGCCATATGCTTCACACGGAATGTCATTGGAGTGATAATCAATAAATTTCCAACGGCAATACCGTGTTTAGTAGTTTTGTATTAGATAGTGATTTCGGTTTCAAGTATTTCCTTGAAGTTGTTGGTACAAAAATTACCCTTTAGTTATGAATTATACTTGAAGGATTATAGTGGTTTAGTATAAGAACAAGAGGCTAATTTAGTTGCTAATAAGAGTGAGTACATCAGGAAAGGGTATGCGTTGAGAAAATCCCTCAAAGGACTGAAGTACAAGAAACAGAAAAAAGAAAAGTGAATGTTTTGCAAAGTTTATAAAGAGAATCAGAAGAGGCTTGGAAAATATACAACTTAAGTTTATTGTTTGTGTAAGTTATGAATCTGATTTACAACTAAATTATACAAGGTAAAATTGATTTTTTATCAACCATCAAAAGAAGTTATTGTCGGGCTTGAGCCCTATCCTCTCAGCAGTTCTTTCTGTGATGCTACCCTCGGCTTATTTGGTCTAGATGGGTATGTGCTGCTGATTTAGGGTGGTGACCATTTCACCCTTTAGAGTTTTGAACAAGGTGTCTGTTTGGGTTGTGAAGGTTGAAGAGGAAGTGGTCTATAGAGTACAGTCTATTGGTACCACCATTTTTCCCCCCAAGTTTTGCCATGTTTCTAAGTTTAAAAGGTACCTTAATTCTGTATGCTAGAGGAAATGAATCAGGATTATAAAATAATGTCTCTTGGCTTAAAAAGGGTAGGGAAATGCACAATGTGTCCTAGTACCCATACTCTCTTTCAGTGTAAGCCCAAAGAGGTGACCTCACATTTTAATTCCCTTTTACCACTTATTGTAACAGCAAAGTCAGTGAAGGCTTATGGTCTCTGAAAAATATTTTTGCCAGCCTTAACACAAGTTTCTAGGTGTTATTGTTGACTGCAACTAGTATTATCTAAATAATCTTTTTCCATTTTTTCAAAGGCATCCTATGGTGTTTTCAGTATCCACTAGTACAAGGCAATTTTTAAGTTGAGAGGGTTTACTTTGATTTCATTAACAGTAAACTACGTTTTTACACAGACACAAACTAACCTGGCAGGTTGATGTCCAAAGGTGTAAAACATTACATGCAACTATATGGCAAAAACTGATCACAGCGGCCAAAGGAAAGGCAAAAATAGAAATGTCATCATTTTTTTAATTTTATAAATTCCCTTTGAGACATATTTAGCCAGATGTAGTCCTTGTCAAAAACATGCAAACTTGAACATTTATTTTCTGACATTAGCTAATCTTTTTTAAACCATACTCTTGTTCCAGTGGGTAGTGTAGTTTTTGGAATAAAATATTTATAATTTCTCCCTCTTTGTTTGCAACAAAACAAAACACAATTGAATGAGGACTAAAACTGAAGGCAGTGTAGTAACTGCTATCATGAAAAGAGAATTCCAAACACACAAAATAATTACCCTTTCATTTGCCTATATTCATTTCTTAGAAACTACGGTAAAGTTTAAATTAAATCACGCGAAGATAAGAACTTAAGCATATCAAGAGTGAATGATCTCTTGGCAAAATTTATTTAGCTTCTAGTACATAAACAAATACATGAACTACGAGATTTGACCATATGCCACTCAATCATCCAACGCAACTCTGCCAGGATAAGTTCACAATCAAGGATGAAGAATTAAGAATCTCAATCATCATTTCTTTTCGTGTTAAAGGTGTACTAAAACCGTAAACAACTCTGACAACTCTCCTATTTGACCCCGGCCACCGCGCTTTTTTTAATGTCACGAAGGATTAATTTTCGGCCTTTCATTTGAAAATATAAACTCTTCTACATACGCATTGGAGGGTTGGCCCTTTTTCTAGTCTTGTGGGTCTTCCAAACAGAAACACAGCTTAAAAGCCTGTAGTGAGCCAAAAGGTCGGGCATCGAGGAACATGTACATGTACAATGACTGCTCACTGGTCTCGTTCTTAGACCGCATGTAATGACAAACGCAAGACCAGAAGAAAGGAAAACGTAAGCCCTACATTACTTCGAAAAAAATCGGTTACAGGAACGAAAGCAATGCCCAACAGGACCAAAAGCAAATTCACTTCACACTGTCGAATCGCTGCGAAGACGAACTTCTTGATGTTGTAATTGTTCTCAGCCCGTTTCGCGCATGCTCGCTACAGTTCTCGAATGATTGACAGATTTCTTAACTGGGACGATCATGGAAAGCCGAAAAGCGGCAAGATCAAAGGCCGTTGCCAGCCCCCCCTGGACGTATTTCTCAACCAAAAACCCAATAACCAAACTAGCCATGGATAACAGAAGACTTCCGATAGCAACTGAATTTCATTTTGTACATCCAGTGGAAAAGGACAGTTAAAAAAATTACAAGTTGACACAAAACTCTGTCAGCTTCAGCCGTCAAAGTAAACAAGACTCAAGATGCTGCCTAAATTTTCCGCATGAACTCACCTGTCAAATTTTGACCAATCAGAGCATAAAAATTGGACGTAGAACGTGACCAAAGCGTGAACATGGTGAGAAAAGTCAAAAGCAACTGTCTTCCCTTCCTGCAGCAGCTGACTGAATTTTCGCGTCCGAGATCAGTTTGAAATCAAAATTTTAATTGTGCGCCACATAAACACAACATATTTCATACGAATTTTTTAAGAAAAATTAAACTTGAGTCTGCAATCATTTGAAAACCAGTACCTTGTCAGCGGATAACTTCAAAAAAATACGTGACCTCGATGGGTCGAAACCTGAGCCCGCGATTCGCTCAAGTGATACCGGTCAGCGGATACCTTGTTTTAACAGCTGTCAATTGATCATAACATTGATGTCCAATATGTGTATCAGTTTTCCTGTACTCCCAAACTAGCTAAAAAGTATGATTGAACATTATTCGCGATCTAGTAAAACGATTAACTGGTCAGCGGACAGCTTCCAAATAAATCACGTCACCTCGATGAGTTGACACATGAGCCCGCGATATGGTCATGGGATACTGGTCAGTGGCTATCCTGTTTTGACAGCTGTCAATTGACCATATTGTGAGTGTCATATATAAAAGATGAGGACTTGCCAAGACACGCCTGAGACACCCCTCCCTTCCTTTTGATAGTCTCCCCTACCCTACCCGTACAATCTGTAGACGCGTACGTACGTACGGACGTACGTACGTAAGCTCGGTCAGTCACGTGACAACCAAACGAAAAGAGGTTGACCATATTCCATGAGTATGGGGCTCTGTCCCACGCGCGCTTCGCGCGCGCGGGAGCCCCGCTATAAGTTTTTATTTTACATGTGAAACGCTTAACAAATAGAGTCCATGTTGCCGTGCGTATGTTCAGTGATAGATCACAGATGACATCAAAATGTGGTAAAAAAAGAAAAAGTGGTGAGTCACTGACCCACTTAAGTTTTTCCAATATTTTGAAGTCTTCTGTGATCTATTACTGAACAGACGCACGGCAACATGCAATGTATTCGTTTTATACAATGAAGAAAAGAAAAACAACATACTTGCCGTACCGTTCGAGGATTTGTGCCAATTTCAGGCACTTTTTAAGTCACAAAGGCTACTTTTCGTCTCTGCTTCTTCTTTTCTTCTTTATCTTACTTGTATATAGTTTCTCCGAAAAGTTTCAGCGCCTTCTCTTGCTCAAAGCAAAATAATTGCGAAAATAATTTTCAATAATTTTAAAACTGCGAGTCTCTCGTTGTGATGACACCGCGCCAGATCGGGCAACTGTTGTGAAGATTTCTTTCAGTTTAGGCATTTTTAAGTGTTAGGGAAGCGATGGAATACAAACTTGAACGCTTGAACACAACTTTAATCCGCTCGATTTACAATACACCGATTTACAGCAGGTTGATGTACTGCCCGGGAACCCGACTTACAACAAATCTACGAGCGACTAGCGAGTCACGTGACGTGTTATCTACATAATTTATTCTACTCTCACAGGTCCAGTCTCACGGGGCTTTTAATGACCCGAGTACGAGTACGACGATGGGCCGTAACATTCTCCCCACCTTGTCCTCCTTCGGGGAGGACAACTCTCTTCTTAGGCTTACGAATAGGTACACTTTTAACATTAACAGAGTTCGCTCGAGGCTTCTCCCCACCGTCAACAGGAACATCAGCTTCACGGGTAACTTGTGGGGCCGCTGCATCAATTTCCAATCTGTGTAAGCGTTGAACAGGCCTGTTGAATACACCTTTCTGTGCTTTCACGGTAGCCGTTCGCACGAGTGCGTCCTTACCAGGATGAACCTTTTCCACCCTGGCCATTGGCCACTTGGTACGCGATACATTATCATCTGAGACCAATACGATATCACCTTCTCGAATGGAGGGGTTTTCCTCTCGCCATTTACTTCTCACGGACAGAAGGTGCAGATATTCTCGTTGCCAACGTTTCCAATGGTGGTTGAGTAGTCTCTGTAGGTAAAGATACCTTTCGACAGTTCTTTTACTAGACTCCTCCAAGCTTTCTTCTTGACTCTCAGGTAACTGGTTAATCGGTCTACCAATTGCAAGATGAGCAGGTGTAACCGGCAAAGGGTCTCTGGAATCGTCGCTCACTGCCGTTAATGGTCGCGAGTTGATGATGCCTTCAATTCGAATTAATAATGTGTTCAACTCAGAAAAGGTGAGAAGCGCCTTTCCAAGCACTTTACGCAATGATTCTTTGATTGCTCTTAAAAATCGTTCCCACCATACGCCTCGCCATGGTGAACGCTCGGTGATGAATTTTCACGTAATCCCTTTCGACGAGAGCTCAGAATTAATTCGATTTCGATCCAATGTATCCCACACCGTTCGACTTTGAGTACTAGGATCATACAATTTCTGGATTTCCTTGCTTGCAGCCTTAAAGGTTTTTGCGTTGTCGGACCACACTGTATGGCAAAGACCTCTGCGGCTTGTCATGCGACTAAAGGCTTGTAGGAACTCATCAGTGGTAAGGCTGTGTGTTAGTTCCAAGTGAATCATACGAGATGACGCGCATGTGAATAGACAAACGTACACTTTCTGTATGGTTGAACCTTCTTTTACATGGAGAGGTCCTGCGAAGTCAGTTCCAACATGCGCGAAAGCTGGTGAACATGAAACTCTCTCCTCCGGCAATGGGCCCATTTTCTGCGCGCAAGGTCCAACTCGCTGTTTTTGGCAAGCCACGCATCTTCTGATAACACGTTTGACTTCTCGTCTTCCTTGGGTCAGCCAAATTTTCTGTCTTAAGGTTGACAGTATGCTCTCTGGGCCCGCATGTAACATGATCTTGTGTAGGTCTAGTACCATCTTTGCGACTTCGGGATGTCCGTGAGGCAATATTACTTGATGCTTGATCTGTTCAAGTAGATCAGCAAACTGCAGTCGGCCACCAACTCTTATAACCTGATCCTCTCTGTCATAATACGGGTCTAGTTTGAGAAGGCGACTGTTCTTGGGAAGAGTTTGTCCGGACTTTAGCAACTGGTAATCTTCTTTATAGACCTCTTCCTGTACCCACTTACAACACTTAATCTCTGCCTTCTTCACTTCTTCTGCCGACAGTTCACTTTCAGAAGACTTACATTTAGTCTTGAACAACTTGACTGCTCTCAGTACATAAGCGGTTACTCGAATCAACTTTAACCATGTCCCGTAACGCGACATATCAATTAACGGCTCTCTAACGACTGCTGTACAACCATGAGCAATTTTCCTTTCCTCTTCGCATACCTCAGAGGGAACAGTACCACCTTGAAGCTGAACGGGTAAAGGTTTGTCACTCGAAGACAGCCACTGAGGTCCATTCCACCATAAGGTATTGGCAATCATATCATCACAGCTCAGCCCACGCGTCAACAAATCTGCAGGATTCTCCTTACTAGCACAGTACCTCCAACACTCAGGATCCCACGTAGACTGTATTTCTGCCACTCGATTCGCCACAAATGGTTTCCAGCGAGAACTCTGACCTTTTACCCAATGCAGTGCCACCATACTATCAGTCCAACACACAACACTACTCACTTCCATAGGCAAAGTGTCTACAACAAACTTCAACAACCTGGCATTTACAACTGCTGCTAAAAGTTCCAGTCTGGGTGGTGACACTTTCTTTATAGGTGCAACTCGGGACTTTGATATTACCAGCTGCGAGGATACATGACCTTGCTTGTCTGCTATTCTGATGTACACTGCTGCTCCGTACACTTTAGGAGAGGCATCTCCAAAACCATGTAGCTCTATCTTAGAATCTTGCGTGATGCCATTTCCGAAGCATAGGGGTATGGTCACACCTTTCAGTTGCAACAACTCTGACTTCCAATGTAGCCACTTTGCTTTAATTTCACTGTCCAAAGGGTCATCCCACAATAATCCTTTCAACCACAGTTCTTGGAAGAGGATTTTGGCTCTGACAGTGAAGGGAGATATCAACCCTAAAGGGTAAAACATTTTCGATGCTAGACTAAGCAGGCTTCTCTTTGCCATCGGATCCGGAGATAAGACAATTCCACCCGGTGCAAGAAATCGGAAGTGATCAGAGGTCAAATCCCATGAGACTCCAAGCGCTTTAAGGGGTTCACTCGACTCAAACTCCACCAGTGACGATGAGGCTCTTTTGGCTGGGGCAATAGCATCCATTACGAGCTGTGAGTTACTTGCCCACTTTGTCAAGTTAAACGCCGCTTTCATCATGATCTCTGACATGTCTTGTTGAAGTTTCACAGTCGAGTCCACCGTATCGGCTCCTGTTAGGACGTCATCCACATACATGTTTTGTAGAATTTCTTTGACTGCATTTGGGAACAGTTCTGCGTATTTTTTTGCATGAGCATGGACCGTCGAAATAGCAAGGAATGGACTGGAGTTCACACCAAATGTCAGTCCTTGCATACTATAAACTTTGGGTGTTTCGTTAAATTGTAAATCTCTCCACAGGTACCGGTGAACGTCTCTATCCTCTGGCGCTAGCTTGACCTGAAGAAACATCTTTTCAATATCTGCTATGAGACCAATTCTGTTTGTTCGAAATCGAATGAGTACAGATGCAAGGTTGAGCTGTAAAGCAGGACCGGGAAGGACACAATCGTTGAGAGAAACACCATCTCCTTCTCGCGCGGAAGCATCAAACACGATTCTGCACTTAGTCGTCGTTTTGTCACCACGGAACACAGCATGATGCGGCAGGTAGCGTACAGTTCTATCTTCATCATTCTCGTTGGGCACTACCTCTGCAAATCCTTTCTCTACATATTCATTGATTGCAGAATTGTAAGCTTTAGCTTTC
Source organism: Porites cylindrica (assembly GCA_964035525.1). Lineage (NCBI taxonomy): Eukaryota > Metazoa > Cnidaria > Anthozoa > Scleractinia > Poritidae > Porites > Porites cylindrica. The sequence goes on from OZ037777.1 coordinate 14,282,939, forward strand.
ACAGGGTCATGTCTTAACCTTCTTTCGATGCTTTCCAGACGTCTAACAGCTTGCATGTAGTTACTTTCCAGTTTAGGAGGGTCACGTTTCCACGGTAGTCGTACTTCATAGTTCTTTCCATCAAATTTCAATCCTCTATTGAAGTCAGCAAACAGCAACTTCCTCCTCCCGGGAAACAACAGTGTTTTCAGTCTCAGCGATGCCAATAGATTCCAGTTCCCAGAATCTTTTCAAGCTTTTAGTGAGTCCACTGTTTTCTACAACGGTAAGCATGGATGTGGTATACCTTGAGTAACGGTTTACTTGTCCGGTAAGAATCCACCCGAGATGAGATTCAACAGCAACAAGTGACTCAGATGAACTACCTTTCTTGTACAACCCAGTTACGAACGAGTAGTAAAAGTCTGCACCAATAAGGACGTCTACTTGGACGGAATCGCGAGGGTAGGAATCTGCGAGAATTAAACCTTGAAGATGAGAGTTCTTACGAAAGTCTAACTGCACTGGTCCGAGGGGGTTACAAATCTTGGGAATAGCAAGGGCCTCCATCTCCACCTTGGAATCTCCTTTCATTGGCGAAAGTGCAAATTTAACTCTCTGTAATCTCTTGGTTTCACTAGTTGTTCCACCGAGCATTGTAACACTTAATAACTCTGAGGGACCTTGCAAGCCAAGGGACTCTGCAATGCTCTTGCGCACATATGAATGTTGACTACCAGAGTCAAGCAAAACACGGACTGTCATTTCTTGACCATTGACAGTTAACCTCGCCAACGCTGTCTGTAGCAGTGTTTCCTTCAAGGGCAATGCAGGTTTAGCTGAAGCTAACCCACTTAAACTGATGTTGGAAGGCTGCTGGGGTGTAGCCACTAACTGCTGACCATGTAACAATTTGTGATGACGGCGGCCACAATTTGCCACAGAACACTTAGGTTGGCCACAAATCTTGGAAAAGTGCTTGTGGTTGCTAGGCTTTAAACAATTGAAACACAGTATATTCTCTTGAACTAGCTTCCACCTGTCATCTAATGACTTGTCATTGAAAACTGGGCAATTTGGCGACTCGTGACCTGCCTTACAGAAATTGCAGCTTGGACCAGTTAGCTCGCGTGCCTCACCAAGTAATGCAGAGGCTGTATACGCTCCATCCTCACTAATTCGAGGAAATGACGGCTTTCTTCTGTTATCTCTACCCTTATTGCTTTGGGTATTGTTCACATTACAACCTCTCTTTCCCGCTTCTTTGGATATAACTTGGCGGTTCAGAAATTTGAAAAACAGCTCAAGATCTATTTTATCCTCTTGAGTGTCTGCAAGCTCTAACTCCCATTTTTCTAGTAACTGAGGTGGCAACTTGGTCTCAAAGATGGGTAACAAAATACAACCATGACTCGCTGGATCTTCACCAAGCGCTTCTAAGGCTCTGGTTCTATTCATAAATGTGTCATAAAGATCTCTAAGGGCGGATGCGCTGACCGCCGACTTAGCATCCATCTGGATTACAGATTTCACAAGGGATGATATTATCGTACGTTTTCTTCCATATCTGTGTTGGAGGCAATGGACCGCTGCTTGATATTTTGCTCCAGTTACTTCAAATCCTTCTATTGTTTGCAAAGCATTACCAGTAAGCACTGAGCGTAGGTAAGTAAACTTCTGTACCTTGGGTAAGTCATCATTGTTATGCACTGCGGCTTCAAACTGGTCCCAGAAGTTTTGAAATTTCAACACATCCCCATTAAACTTTGGCAGTTCAATCCTGGGCAATTTAAGACTTGACGATTGACGACTGTCAGTATGTGTATTTTCTTTTGAAGACTGATGATCTTCCACTTTGGAATCCTTTTGGAGGTATTCATGAGCAACATCGATAGCTTTATCCACCACACGTAAAAGATCTCCCCATTTGCGAAGTTCTTCTTCTATCATATCCTCCGCGATCAGCGCGACTATTTCATTTCTCAGCTGAAGATAGTTCTCTATATGCACGGTAAGTCTTTCAATTCTCAGCTTTACTTTCACTTTGTTACTTGTACTTTGACTAAGCTCCGAAATTTCCCGAATCAGCCCGTCCATATCTATTTGCAAGGCTTTGGCTTTGCGTCTGATCGAGTTAATCTCTTGAATTTCTACTTCACTCGAAGACTCCGCTGACTCAGCAAGATTCTTTTCTTCCTTCGACTCTGGTTTGACAACATTTGATTTTGAATCGTCTACCAACCTTTCAATCAAGACCTTCTTTTTTCCAGTAGTTGGTAATCCCTTTTCTTGAAGCAGCTTTCGCAGCTGATCGACTGTAAGTTGCGATAAATCATCACTTTCGGTCTTTGGACTGGCGGCCATCTTATCGCCCACGTGGTGATGACCTTGCGAAGAATTACAAATTTACTGTTCAAATGTCACCTTGTATCCGGCTGTGAAGGACCATGTTAAGGAAGCGGTGGAATACAAACTTGAACGCTTGAACACAACTTTAATCCGCTCGATTTACAATACACCAATTTACAACAGGTTGATGTACTGCCCGGGAACCCGACTTACAACAAATCTACGAGCGACTATCAAGGAAGTCACGTGACGTGTTATCTACATAATTTGTTCTACTCTCACAGGTCCAGTCTCACGGGGCTTTTAATGACCCGAGTACGAGTACGACTATGGGCCGTAACATTAAGTCCTCAAGAACTCTTTTCGTCTTTCATTTCACTTCTGTAACGTGTGCCCATTCTGCGTGCTGAGGCTGAGGAAAGCGATAAAACTAAAATAAATTAAGTTCATAGAAAGTTGGCAAGTATTCGCTTGTTGGATTGCCCCGCTAACACCATGTTCGCTCAATTCTTTGAATTGATAAAGGTTTGACTGTACACTCTACTACACTCTACTCAGTCTTTTCAAAAATCAAACTCAAGCGCGTAATTCAAGGGAAGCGCTTATCCAGATAGGCGGAAGGCAGAAAAACAAAAAAGCCTGAACCTGCGAACACAGCCGTCTCTCCTCGCTTCGCGCTAGGAACTTTTCGCGGTCTTAAGCGGCTATTAGCGAGTTCCCAGGCTAACCATTCATGCAATTTCCTCTTTTAGACAATTCACCGAACTTGACACAACTCAGACGCATTTATCTTTTGAAATAATACACAGCTAAAATTTTATGGAATGAAAACTGTTAGAAAACGTTTTTTGCAGTTCTTTTAATGCAAGAAGCCGTAAAGCTTGAAGTCTGAAGCCGTGGTTTGTACTTTTTTGCTCGGCCAATGTTATAAATTTCCCCGGAGACAACGAACAAGACAACTGCGAAACTTTAGATTTCAGTGCTATTCACATAAACTTTATACTTCTTTGACCTTTCAGTAATAATACAACTTTGCATTTCACACACGATTAAGCTTTCATCGATGATGACACTGAAGACCAAGTGGAAGCGAAAGGTACTGGAGTTATTCTTCTTATTCGGACCGGGAATCAAATAGTTACTTACACTACCATCGAGACTGACATAAAAGTAAATAGCAAAACATTAGAAAGCCTAACAATATTAAACGCATGGTTTCTTCAATGGCTACAATGGATACATCATGCAGGCACGTCAAAATCGTTGTTTTCGCGTGACACGATTTTTTCGTGACAAGGAAGATCTATGATTGGATGCTACCGTCATTACCCCTGAGAGATAAGAACCAATCAGGAAAAACCTTGTCGAAGCTGCGAACCCACCCAAAAGTGGAGTGAAGCTTCTCGTCTGTACTGGTTTACATGCATGGTGCATTTTTAATTTTCAATATACATAATTTACATAAGATGACCCTCAACCACAGAAACAGTTTTAATCAACTTAAATAAAACTCACCGAACTATTTAACGCAAATAGCTAGTAGCTCTCCTCCCAGATCTAGTGGTTGTCACTGTGATCTGAATATCATCCCCTTCCTCATCATCATCCTCTGAACTCGAGCCAATCTCGGCAAGGACATAGTCTGTTTGAATGCTTTCATCATCGGAAGATAAGTATTCCTCTTCATTTTCACTACTGCAGAGTGGACTTTCCTCTTCTTGCGTAAAACCCTGTATCTGTTGTTGAGTAATGCGCCTTTGCACCTCCATTAGCTTTGCAGTGCTTGTTTGCTGCAGTGCGAAGCCCGTGATGCTTCAAGTATTTATCGATAACTGCTATTGTCTGCTTACTAAGGGAGCCATCTTTAAACATGGCATTCCACTGGTATGTCTTGCTTGCCTCAGCTGACTTTTTAGTCAAAGTACAGGAGAAAGTTGAGAAGGAAGAGCAAGATATCAAAGATCACCTGAACAGCCTCTATTCTAAGTATGGCAAACTTAAAGATATGGGAAAGGGAGCCAAAGAGATTTTGACGAGGAAAAGATCACAGTGCTAACAATGCTCAGGAAAAAAACCATCCAAAACATTCAACATCTACATGATGCAGAGAACAAATGTAAGGATATGTTTCGTGGACACATTCTGAAGTTTAAATCAAAAAAGCTTTAAAAAAAAAGAAAATAAGAGAAAGGCACAGAAGACAAAAGCTAGATGAGAAGAAGAGAATTTTGGTTTAATCTCCAAACTACTGTCTGATGGTGAGATTCCATTTAAGGAAGTCAATGTGGCTGTTCTGATATCCTTAAAAGGGACACAAGTTTACTGGCTAAAGCAAATGATGGAAAGAGGGCTTATAAGTGAGTAAGCTTGTACACTAGTTAAAGAGTACTTGCCCTCTATCAGCTCTTCAAACAGTGAATCAGAGGACAGTGATATTGAGTAATACTGAGTAATACATGAAGTTTGTTTTTCCAAAGTGAAAGGACTTCTATACACCATGTTATGTTGGTTTGTTATGCCATCATTTTGATAATAAATAATATTTGACTTGTTGTTGACTCCTTCAGTGTTGTTTCTTTTTTGTGGAACGGAAATTGGAATGCACAAAAATACATGGCCCCTCAGAAATGGTTGCACAATTTTATACAGCCCCCCATTTCAGGTGCACAAAGAGGTATGACCCCCCACCCCAATTGCACCAGCCCAGGTTAATTAATAAATGACCGGTCCCTTATGTTTGTTTCATTCAATTTGGTGTAATTTTTACTGTTACCTGGACACAGCTATTTTTTTAAGAAAAAAGTATTTTGCAATTAACTCCTGGTTAAACCTTTCTTGGGTCAAAATTAAACTTCCTGCTTTTTGGGAAGATTAATGGAGCCTAGCAACAATGTCCCTAGCACTGAATTAACACTAAACCTAATAAACAAGTAAAAACAACAGCTAATTGACAAAGGACGATGACAGACTCCATTTGAAGTCTGCAGGAAATTATAATATATGATGCTATAGCAGAGAAAACGTTTTTGACTGTTCTGTTGGAGCAATTGAACTCACTGAAACTGAGTGAAGTCAATTAACCTTCACCTTGCAGACATCTTGTCCGACAAACAATATAGAAGTTTGAGCGAAATCCAGAGCTGATGACTTTAGAAAGCGCATACCCATCTCCTCCCCCCCCCCTCCCCGAAAAACCTCATAAACAAGTTTGGACGCATGTATCCAGAATTTTTTCCCGAGTTTCAACATTGTATAGGTGAGGGGAGGGGACGGGAGTACTGAGAAGGTTACATTATTTTTTAAGAGCACGAATATTGTATCACTGTCCCACTGACTTTTCTCCGGGATTATGCAGTCCAACCTCCCGTTAGCGACCATCCAAAATGCGAAGACTAAGGGGTTGCTCGGGAGGTGGTCGCTTGCAAGAATAGAACCACAGGCCGGGCATCTTGCAAGAAGATCATCAAGAGGTCCCAAGGGGCACATCTACTTTATGGACGATAATTCACAGTCGCATACAATTTCTGAGCTTTGCCATTTGTAGGTCCATGTTGTTACTAAAAGCGGTTCTTCGTATATTCTTGGTAGCACAATGCACACAGCGAACATAGAGATCAGAGAATGCGTCAGGCCGTCGCTTATAAGAGGTTAAAAACAATGAAACCTCATTGAACTTTCAGGTCCAAAAAGTGGTCACGGTCGCTTACAAGAGGTGGTCGTTTATTACAGGTTGCAGTTGTAACGCTTTGAATGGGAAAGTTTTGGTGTTTTGGAAAATTGATCGCTTATGGAAGGTGGTGGCTTACGATAGGTGGTCGCGCATAGAGATTCGACTGTAGAAGCGCACACATGTTTTGGGTCCTGAAAGGTATCACATCATCACTCAATTAACAGCCAAAGGTATCACATCATCACTCAGTTAACAGCCACTGTTTTCATTGTGCTTAACATGTCTCAACTATTTTCCGTTTCAGCACTTGATGTCTTAACTTCTGGTCAACTGGAACTGGCTTTCTCTTGTAAGTACGCATGGCTGCCCTTGATGACGCAGAAAAAACGTTACGATCAACGAGGCCAATTTTCAGCGTTTAACACGGCTTCTGATGAGCGGCGGTGCAGTGCTTTTAAGATAGATACTCGACTCCTATCACAGTCCTGCCAGCCTTCCTACAATTCTCAGTAAGCCATCAGTAGAAAGGCAGCTGAAAACAGCAAGGCTTACCGGTCCCGACTGGAAATGTTTGTACCGTTCCCCAGGGGTATACTGAAAGTCGAGTGATTTTGACCTTAGTTTAACCCATTCGCTCCTAGAGATTTTGCCGAAAAACACATTTTGAAGCTAGCCAAGTGGTTTTCTGATCACTGTCGTGCTATAAAGAGCTAAAACCTACCACAAACCGGTTTACAGGTCGTACACTTCGCGGCCTTCTGATCCAGATACAAAATATCAGCTTACGAAGTTCGGGCATGCGCAGAAAGCAAAATTTCGAGACTTTTACTTTCGCTTTCTCTCCTCCCCTCTTTTTTCGCTTTTCTTGCCTCATTTTTTTTTCTCTTGCTGGGCATTTAGTGGGCTTCATTTTGGTGGGAAGAGTTTTTAGGAAAGCTTTTAGGATCTTAGGATTAGGTGAAAGGAAAGGTAGGTGGGCAATGGAACAAGATTTTCATGGAGATTTTCAGTTCAATGTCACATGGTTTTTTGCTTCTTTCTCTGGTGTCCTTGACTGAATTGTGCTCATTCGGGTATGGTTTGAAAGATCTCTTCACTCTGCACAAGTTAGTGGACAAAGTTGTCTTTGATCGTTAAAACGGATGACGTCACAAAGGGTAGAAAGGACGTGGATCCGCACGGGCGGTTACGGGCGGTTCAGGGGCGAATGGGTTAACCTTCAGATTGTTACGAACAATATGCCCACTTACTCCCCCCTCACAGGATGGGACAGCCTGCCAAACGACTCAGACCACAGTCTTGAAGCAGACATGGTACGAATAAAATTTTATCGCAATGAAGTTTATGGTCACACCAAAAATTTGGGAATTCCTGATGATCAGTTTGATGACCTGTGGAGGCAAATGAGCAAAGACCTGTTGAGGATTGCAGCAAACCTCAGCCCTCAAAAACAAAGCAACTGGAAAGATGCTATTGACAAATTTCTCCTTGGGCCCTTAACGCCAGAGGAAGAGATATACGCCACAGAGCTAGAGTTATGGTACGAAAAAGACTTGGACTTAAAGAAAGCGCTGAAAGACCTAAAAGAACTTATCCACGAGGAATTCAGAGAAATGAAAGAAAAAGAAGCCTTAAGGCGTCAGCCAGTAGGTCAGTAGAACCGGTTGCTTGTTGGTTATGTTATACATTAAGTATTAAATGATAATTTCTATTAATTGTTTGCATTCAGTCCTAACTCCTAAAAATAGCGAAATAGCATTTCACAAGATAATAAGGGTTTTCTTGCGCAGCCGAAAGAGCTTATAGAATAGAACTTTAATAGAATCATCCTCAAATGGTTTTTCAGACACTATTTACAATGACATAAATACATTAAATAGTAAACTACTTAAGGTATAAATAATAAATATAAGAAAATAAGAATTCATGAAAACAAAACACCTATGAAAAGACTTGCTCTAAAAGTTGCCCTTTTATAGCTTGCTTGAAAGACTGGAAGGAAACGCATTGCTTTATGTCATTATCTAAATTGTTCCAGATACTAGTTCCTCTATATGCGAATGTGCGTTGGCTAGTGGCAGTTCTATACAATGTTATATGTAATAAATCACGCTTACGGTTGTGGCGAGCATTGATGCTGGAGCGTTTAGTAAATTTATCTACCAGATGTTTAGGTGCGAGGCCCTTAAAACATTTGTAAGTTAACACAGAGTCCCTATAGTACAATAATTGTTTGACAGGGAACCAGGTAAGTTGGCGGTGTAAAGGGGTCACGTCGTAAAATTTTCTAGAATTCGTTACAATTTTGCTTGCAAAGTTCTGAATTGACCGTAATTTGTTTATGTTCTGAGTTGAAGTATTGGACCAGACCAAGAGCCATAATAGGACAGAGAGGGACACTCCCAGTCACGCCTTTGGGATATCTTAATCCCAAAAAAGTTATTTTTAGAACTATGCAGACCATGCGGAAACAGTTTCCGGTAAACTGGTTGACTTCCGGAAGAGTCAGGGCGCCAAAGCGAGGCGGTGTCAATAAATGAAAAAAAATGGCTGCCTAAGGGAAAGTTCATTTAATATGACAAGGGGGGGGATGAAGATATTGAAACTGGAAGCTTGAAATTTTAGCAGCCCCCCTCGCTAGCGGTTCAATTTTTTAGGAGCCCCCTCCTTGGTAGTCGAAAAAATTTCAGAGCCCCCCCCACCCCCCTCCTCCTTCAATTCCTTTGCTCCCCTGAAAAAAGATCGCTAGACTGTATTAAATATATTTACCGTTATTGTCTTCAATGGTTTATACTATGACAAACTTGAGATACAGTTGTGATACAATTTTCTAAAGCATTTTTGGGATGAACAAGAGTGTAATAATTACTGAGACTACATTTGTTATATCTGTAAACCACGTGATATAGCTGAGTTGCACAGGTCATTAAATTGTTGAGTTGAAAACCATCCGATCTGTATGATGATGTCATGTGTTGGTTTTGAAGTATACAAATTTTCGGAGCCCCCCTCCTAGCACAACAATTTTTTCACAGCCCCCCCTTCGGGTGTCTAAAAATTTTCGGAGCCCCCCCTCAATATCTTCATCCCCCCTCTTGTCATATTAAATGAACTTTCCCTAAGTGGAGGGACGGTGTGGAGGGTGTGTACTTGATAAATTGTCCTTCTTCAACGAAGAACCTACCATAGAAATTGGTTGAAACTTCTACAAAAACGGATCCTTTGCAAGAAACGGTAGAAATACAGTCAAAGCGACCGCGTGGACCATCGTTTTTGCTGGAACAGCTAGAAAGAGGACAAGTACTGCCTCGTAACCAGACGTCTCTCTCGATGTGCGCGCAAAGGAAGGCGAACTTTATACCGAAAAACTACTAGCCGCGGACGGGACAGTACTGCCTTTAATTTAATGAAACTGCCGCACGCCAAGGTAACAGCCGGTCAGGAAAGTTAGTAAGTTAGTAATCGTTTCTGTTAAGGTCCCCAGTGATGAAACGATCTCTTCAGTCGAAGTGAAAACTGGCGAGCTGAGAATTGTTGCAACAGTCAAATGAAGCCAAATATTTTGTAAAGCTTTAAAATACTATTTGCTGCACGCTGTATCTTGAGTACTCGAAAAGGCAACAAACCAGTCTAGTCTCAAGAGCTCTAAGTTATGTTATGAAATAGATGATAAAATGTTTTTTAAATCTGTTAAATTTTTTGTCTCAGGATTTCGCATTGTGTATCATTTGCTCGACAATGTAAGCTTCTGAAGCTTATGTACCGGAAAAACAGCCACAAAACTAGCTCCAGGTTTTTTTTTAATTGTATTTTTTATTGTTCGATTACCTCACTGGGTACTAGACTTGTCAATGAATGCACAGCCCTTTGTAAATAAATTCTACTTACTTTTTATTTATATACCTCATTTTATGATGAAGCTGTGTCGAATGTGCAGCAAATACTTATTGTCTGTATTGTTTTTTATTTGTTTTTGTGATATTACTCAGTAGACCAATTTGGTTTTGTCATGCTCTTTTATAACACATCATTTGTGTCTCAATAAATAAATTATTGGTAACTTTGGTTTTAATTTGATACAGAATTTTGTTACCCTGATTGAAGAGGGTGATGTAGTTGATGAGATAGAAATTTTACCTACAAAATTACAATCAAGATACAAGCATCTAATGGAAAGAACAGTAAAAACAGGCCCCTGGACAAACTGGAAGAATATGCAGTAAAAAACACTACACTATACTATTATTAGGCTGATGTCAGGTCTATTAACAGTGTCAAGCAATGAAAAATGCCAGCTGTTTTAAGTATGGACTAGAAGCTCAGCCATGCAAATCCCTCACCACTTTCATAGCTTCCACCTCACCCAGAGAAATAAAAAATATTGCTCCTATTCCTTAAAGTAGTGTCACTGGACATTGAATTGATGTATGTTTTATGAACTTCTGCCGTGATTATTGAACTGAGATGTGGTCAGGTCATTGAACTATGGTCAGCAAAAGAGAAAACCTGCACCCCTAATCCAACTTAAACTCAATCTGTCTTGCCCAAAGTAATAAAATACTTTGCTCCTATGATTCCTTTATTTTGGACAATGGAAATTAGGTTGATGTGTGTTTTTTGAACTAATACTGCGATAAAAGCATGTGTACAGTTGCCCCTTCCCCTCAGAGAAAAATTGCTGTACATGGGCTACTGAGATTATTGAACGGGCATGTTGTCATTGAACTGACTTCTGTTAAAAAAGGGTTAAACCTTTCCCCCTTCTTTTACATTTGTGTGTCCCAATAAAGTTACATTGAGACCACAGACCTGGAGTTTAAATGAGATGTAGTAGTGTGATCATTGAATCATTGTGTTTTAACTGAACTATATAGTTTATTCAACCTTTATTCAAACATTTTTAGTCTTGCAATAGGGGTGCCATCATGCCAGACATCTAGGTAAATAAAATTAGTAGTGTAACAATTAATCAAATTCTCGATTAATTGTGATTATGACTGTTCAGTTCAATTCAGGATTCTTTGCTTCCGCATCTCGATTTTGGTTCGGTTTTTACACACCTTTTCCAGGGTGCCCTCAGTGAGTTATTATATTCTAAAATAAGAATCCAGCACTCTTTAATGTGCATTTTTGATTGACGAGCAAAGACGATAGCAGTTCGTACGCCATTTTGAGTTGCCTGGCAAAAATGCTGTCCTTCAACCTCCCCTTGAGAATTTCCAAATAAGGCAATTAGCCATATGCAACACACTCTTTGTCAGGTTCTCAAACATGGCGATGAACCAAGCGACTGTGAATCCTCCTGTCTCTGTTACTATTCTTATATTGAGGATTTAGGGTTGCATGCTGTTTACATTACACATTATGTTATAAGAATTATGAAACATTTACGTAATCAAATCGAAATAATCGAAATCGAAAGGCAATACTCGAAATCGAATCAAATCGCAAGGAATATGAATATTTTATTTTTTTACACCAGTAAATAAAATGAGATAAAGTTAAAACTAATGATAGCAATAACAAAATCTCCTACAAAAGATAAAATCGATAAATATATTTTAGCATTAATTATTGTACAATATATAGAGGATATTACATGGCTGCACGGAGATACAAAATTTCCCTCTGAGTGGTGTTGAAATATATTTCATGTGCGAGCGCAGCGAACACGTGAAATATTTTTTCAACACGAGAAGAGAAATTTCGTATCTCCAAGCGGCCATGTAATGTTCTATTTATTATATAAACACCAATGAAATACCAAACCATTTCACTTTAATAGTTTTTGGGTGTGAAAGGCGCGATTCATTATGTAGCCATAGCAAAGGTCATATTTTCACATGTGAAGATATCAAGTTTTCGTGTGAAAGCTCACCTAGTATTTCACCTGGTATTTCAAATACTAAAAAAAATTAAGCTAGAAAAGACTGCCTTTATATTCGTTTCCCTCATCAAGTTTGGAGAGAGGTAGTCCAAAATGATGGATTGATCAATGCTGGCACCTTCCTTCTCTTCAACCCCTTTCCTGATCCGAAAATAAAGTTCATTACTTATCTCTCGAGAATCTAGGGATCTTATACCGAGAGTTAGGAATTTTAAGCTTCAACAAGTTATGCATTTTTATTTATTTTGTCAAAAGCGTCTACTGAAATATATCCATCTGTCCCTGGTTTCATAGTAAGTAACGTCGCAGACTTAAATCTTGGGGTAAGGACATAATGTGGTCTTGATAATCAACTCCTGACCTTGCACAATCTAGCTAGGCCTTGCACTTCTTTCAATTCACAAGGTTACTTGCTCGTTGTTCGGTGGATTTGGCCTAAAAGAGCAAAAAATAGAAACATAATCGCTGGCGCTGTACTTTACTAATCCGGATTCTGCAATAAACGGCAAGTCAAATACTAAAATATAAGACTTACCCGATACCGTCAGGTCATCAAATATTTTGTTAGAGGTCTTCGATTCGTAAGAATCCAGCAGAATCTGACTCCTTTGCAGCCTGTCGGTTATTTCTACCTCAGGTTTTGAAATTTTGAACCATTCACCTGTCTACTCAAAGTTTACAATGTTTACAACAATATGCTACTAAAATTGATCGCTTCCAAGACTTAAAAAGACCAAAAATTGGGCCGTGCCAAGAAAACGACACAAGATCTGGCAGGCGCTTCGCCTGCCGTCTGTACCGTTCCCATGGTCCCTTGCGGTGTATCACCAGTCACTCGTTTCGCGCTCGCCTCTGCCATGCGAAAAAGGTCGGCATTATATTCTACCCACCAAAACCACATCGATCGAGAGGGACTGAGATTGAATTTTGAATAACTTTAAAGTCGTAACCGAAGATTCTCGGAAAATGTACGGATGATATGCACGAACAACCGAACATCCGAATACTAGATCGGACGTTCTAACCACTGAACCTCCAGGGCTCTAGCGTTAGTGAAGTCGGACTTCTACTATACCAGTAGCCTGCGCGGCAGGCGTTCGAAAGGGAAGGGGAAGGGAATTAGCCTACCACGCAGGCTACTATACCAGCAGAGTGTACTACACTTCTGTACTGGGAGCTGAAAGAAAGAGAAAGGCTCGAGAAAGGCTACGTTCATTTCACAGTTGTGGGGGTGCAGAAAATATATCAGGGGGATACAGTTTCATACATAATGACTGAGATGTTAGTAAGATGTTGGAAACGAGCAAAGCGGCGAGAACGAATCACGAAGCTCGCTGGTAAGTGCTCGTTCAGTTTCTCACGGGGAGAAAAATCAAGAACAAGCTCTCGAACCAGGGGGCTAGGTGTAAATTACAGCGAGCTTTATATCCCCCCCCCCCCCCCTGCAAGAAGAGGTTTCTTTGCGGCATGGATTTTAGCATTCCACCTGAAGTCGTGCGCGTGGCTGACGGCTGGCATTCGCGTAGGTTGGCTTGTTTACGAACCACGCGAATGCCAGCTACGCGGACGGACGGCTTCACAAATGTATACCTGCCAACTTTTTCTGAGATATAAGCGTGAGATTTTTATCCTGGGAGTGCTGGAATTTTTGAAGACGACACGATCATTTCCGAAGATTCCCGAAGAAGTCCGAGGTCTTCCGAAGACGTCCGAAGTCTACCGAAGGCGAAGTTATCGAGAAAACGCTTATCCACAAAGACCGACGTTAGTTGATAAAAATCGTATCAGAGATCGCGAGGAAGGTATTGTCATTTATTCATTTTACACCTGGTTTTCGTTCCTTACATGGGTCTGAGTTAACCTATTTTTGGAAATTGTGTCAAGCAAGACGGCAACAACTCACATTTTTCAATCAGGCGTGAGAAATTGGCCCGCAGGCGTGAGCCGGCGTGAGATCGAAGTTTTCAACCCGCAGGCGTGAGGTTCACGCCTAAGGCGTGAGAGTTGGCAGGTATACAAATGCTAAGAACCAAGCAGGAAACAAACCTCTGTTAGCAGTCTATATATATTGACTTCCAAAATTCTAAATTTGTAAGACTTATGAATGTACATAAAGCTTTACTGCACTTTTCACAAACATGCAAACTCTAAAGTTCAAAAGCCGCCTTCACAATTGCGTTTTTCGCTGCCATCAATCATAATTACGATCACAAGCAACGAACCTTGAAACACAGAAACACACAAAACGGATCGAAACCTACCAATCACAAATCACAAACCTTGACCTTTTGAACCAGTTGAAGTAAAGTTTTGTTTCCTAAGAGGTCCGTTAAGATGACTGACGGCAGCGAAAAACGCAATCGTCTGTTGGCTTCGGATCTTCAGAATTCGCATGTTTGTCAAAAGCGCAGTAAGACACTTTGAAGCAGGAAGTGGTCGTCGATCTCGTTTCAAACTCTGCGATGAGTTTATAAGCCTCTTGGACGGAAGAAACATATCCAAAATTCTCAGTAATTTTCCTATCGAACGAGGGTTCGTAACTTAAAATTCCCGCCATGGTGTTCCTGTTTGTTTCACGGGATTTGGAAGGTCGCGAGTTCGATTGTCGCCCGAGGCACGAAAATTTTCGTTGCCCCGGGCGAGCATGGTTTCTCTTTCTTCCAAGTGAAAATGTTCACTAGAAGTGTAAGTGTGCTGCTCACAAGTGAGCATTAAACATCATAATAATAATAATAATAATAATAATAAAATATTTTTATCTGTAAATAATAACGACTTACATAAAAACCATGATTAAAATTTTGTTTGTGTCAATAATTATTATGCTTTATGAGTATGGTCTTAAAAAGTCCGTCATTATTTTGCAGAAGCGTAACTATGCGCCTAAAAAAATTAAAACCCTTACCTCTGTGGAGATTTAACAATGGTTATAGGTAAAGGCTCATATGTGCGGTCTGGACAGGTCGAGTGGTTTTGCTGGATGTAGACTTCAACATCCACCAAAACCACCAACAGTGTTCGAGGCTAGATGTGTATCACGTAGCCCCATGAAATATCTGAAACATGTTTTAAAACTTCATGTACGATATTTGCCAAAATACAGGTATACTCGTTATATTCACCCTTTGTTGGCGAGAACGCGATCTCCCAAATATAATTTTAAAGCTCAAAGCAAAAGAAAGGCGAATCCCCGAGAGGCGAATAGATCAATACATCGTGGGCATCTTTCCTTGGTATAACATGTCACAAGGTGTCCAAAATTCAATCTCAGTCCCTCTCGATCGATGTGGTTTTGGTGGGTAGAATATAATGCCGACCCGCGAAGACAGGCTAAGGAGTCCGCCATTTTGACACTGAGCCCCAGTTTTCCTCGGTTAAGTCACCAGAGAGTCGTTCCCAGACTGCTGAATATTTGAAGCACCATTTACGAAAACAGCGGCAGCATTTTTTAAGACAACAGAGGCACCATATACAAAAGATAAAGGCACCAGTTTAACAAAATAAGAGGCACCATTAACAAGTTTAGAGGCACCATATACAAAGACAAAGGCACCAGTTTAACAAAATAAGAGGCACCATTAACAAGTTTAGAGGCAACATATGTGAAAACGAAGGCACCATAAACAAATTTAGAGGCAACATATGTGAAATCGAAGGCACCATAAACAAAATTGGAGGCACCATTTACAAAAACAGAGGCACCATAAACAAAATTGGAGGCACCATTTACAAAAACAGAGGCACCATTTATGAAAACGAAGGCACCATAAACAAAATTGGAGGCACCATTTACGAAAGTAACGATAGCTGAATTTTGGCGGTAATGGCACCCCATACTTTTCTCAAGGACATGACCAGGAATCATGTGGAAAACACCTGTTCCTGCTTCGACTGATATTTTGTAACGTGCTTCGCATTGGACAATAACAATTAAGCACTTTAATATTCTTGAACACGAGGTGAATAGAAGTGGAACATTCGTGGCGAGGTTAATATTCCTAAAGCCACTATTCACCAAGATTGAAAATCAGTAAGCACCTGGTAAGGAGACCATTTAAGTTCAATTTGATTGACGGTTTTGACGGATCAACTCATGTGTGAAAATCGGCATGTGCAAAAGTTTGATCTTTACAGAATTTTCAAACATTGCAAATCAAATCGCAGTTAAAAAATCCTTTCGCAAAACAATGGCCTAATGGATTATTCCCAGCCTGTGAAGAAAAGAAGAGCTTTGTTTTCATCTGTCGACTCGCCAAGTAAGGGAAAAAGGTTTTTTGTGCAGCTTGTGTTGTTCTTTAATAAGTGCAGACAATGGCGGCCCGGTTGCCCGAGGTAAGGAGCCGTTTCTCTGTAGTCTTCTTGACATTGAAATCTCGAAATTTCGTAAAGATTTGCTTTTATTTTTTTTGGTCATAAGTTGAATTTGATTTCTGGGGAAAATTCGCCTTTGAAGGAAATGTTGAGTTTACAAAACCACCTCTTCCATTTTTAAACAGTAATTGTCAACATTCCAGCGAGCGAAAAATATTGCTCAGTAAAGTTAATCGGAAAACGCTCTTTTGAATGCTTTGAAGTCTTTTCTTACCTTCAAAAAAATGGACCCTAGGAATTTGCCGAATTCTGAAAGGTTCTTGCTCTAAAAAGATTGGCAAAACACCGAGCTAACGCATTATTTACTCGCGAGGCTAAAACACTACAAAGATCACCGAGTGTGTAACCGATTTTTGCTTGTAAAAGCTTTATTTGTGTAAGGTTATTTGTGTTTTTTCATGTTGCAAACGGTGTTGAAATAAATACGACAGTATGATAATCTCATCTGGAGTTTATTATTTACTTTATGTGGTTTTACCAAGCCTCATATTTTCCTCATACACCTGTAATAATTAACCTTTACAGATCCTACACCACAATGTGTAGGTAAGAACAACCCAAAACATTTGTTGTGCGTTAAATAATATAAGCTTGCTGCATGTATAATAAATGTAGGGGTTTGAATGCAAATCGTACCACAGCATAATTCAAGCTTCAGGCATTCAAGGATGCATAGGACCTTTTGATGTTGTGTTTGCCACTTATTGATCCAGCAAGTTTTCCCTATTTTAGTAATTAAGCACTCATGGTTTTAGGTGTCGGCTGCTGAATGTAGTCTTTTCTTTTTTTCGTTATAGAAGGTGCTCAAAGGTATTAATAATAAAATTAAGTTCAAGCTGTGTATAGCTTCTTACTGAGTTGTGTCTTATCTTTTATACTCCCCTCCCACACAGAAAAAAATACAAACCTAATTACTCATTTTCTATAGTGAACGGCAAAACCTGTTTATTTAAGCAGACCCCATATTAAAAGTTACATCCTATGTTAAGCAGATGAATAGTTCAGTATGTTTGAAAAGTTTCTAACCATATTTTCAGAAAAACAAAAAAATGTTTTCAAAAATAAATGTATCCATACCCATTTTAAGGGGTATTTTCTTTGTGTTAAAAGGTTTCAACCAATCATAAGAACTGCAAACAATAGCCAACTGAAGAAAACTTTACATTAATTTTTTATTCCTGGCATGCCTGTTTTATTCAGACTCATAAGAATTTGTTATACGGATTCATATACATGCTGCAGTGCAAAGTTTTCTTGATTTTGCTGCCTAAACGAATCAGAAGTATAGTACAGACAATAGTAAAGTGAGCACCTTTTTGTATTTCAACATGTTTAAACGTTGACTTTATTGATATTAATGTTGCATTCTAATGCTCTTAAAGCCGAGTCTGCAGGCAGAGCAAGTTTGTGTAATCTTTTGCTTAATTTTAAGGCATCCTGCACCATGACACCCCAATCTTTCCCTTTAAATAATCTAATAAACTCACATGTTGATCTGCATATTATGATTGATCAGGCCTCATGCAACCACTAAGACATCACAGGAAATGGAGGCTGTTATTATCAGTTAAGCTGATCTGTATTTGAGCATATGACCTTCATTGAGGAAGGCTTTAAGTTAAAAATAGCAGTATCACATTAAAATAAAAATCAATAAGGACTTCCTTTGGTCACACCTTGACCTCTTAATTAGGTCAAGTTTCTTTCATTGGTGAGTTCATCAATTTATGCACCTGCATGGGTTGCATTGAGAGAGCCATTCTGGAGCAATAAAACATAGTGTGTGACTGAATCAGTGTATCTATTCGTGCCATGGCTTGAAAGAGGCAATGTTAAGGAAAGCATCTAGAAGGAGACAAATTAATATTAATGTAGTGTGTATGATGACATGTGTGTCACTCAGTTGGTCACACTCTTCCCAGTATTCCTCAAATTTCAAATCCCAAATGCATTGGCAGCCACATAGTTTAACAAAAGTATAAAAAATAATAAATAAATAAATAAGTGCTCCCTTGCCCCAAAATATAGAACTTGCACTGTTTGTCAGACTTGTACATTATTTTCCCCACAATCAATTCCGTGGCAAGGTCACGCAGACATCTTAAAAGAGAATTCATGATTGCTAGTAGTATTGTTCCTTCAATACGCTCTTCTCACTTATGGTAATATGCCCGTCTAACCTCGTTTACGGGTAAAAATTCTTTTGAAATTCAAATACGAAAACGTCGTCTGATTAGCATTTCAAAGGACTTTTTACTCAAAAACGAGGTTAGACAGGCATATTACCATACGTGAGAAGAGCGTATTCAACCTGTCAGAAAACAACAGAAAAGTTTGCAGACGCTGAAAGACATATAGACTGCGAGCAGTCTCTCTTTTGCTTGAAAATCTGTAAGCAAGAGTATTTGAGCAGCGTATTCGAATTTGCGCCCTCACAAATAATCTCACTTACAGATTTTCAAGTTGAAGAGAGACTGCTCACGGTCTAAAAGACACACAACCACACAACATAAATGATGTACCAGTTTTATGAAACCTTTACATGTTGTATTTTATATTATATCCTCAGGGAGGGAGCCAGCCTGGCATAAGGACTCAGTTCTTCTCTCTTTACACCCTCACTCATCCTTCTTTTTACCATCTATTTTTATGCATTAAAGGTTGTTATAAATAAGAAAAAAACCCTGTGTAATTAGAATTGGGCGGGCATCCAAACAAACTTTGCTGCTTTCTGTTTATTAGAGATATCCACTAAGTACAGATTTGTTTTTCTTACATTTTGGAAAGAAACGTTTTGCCAC
>OZ037777.1:14306995-14366995 GCA_964035525.1 Porites cylindrica
AAAATAAGGCCCCCAACTCTATTGCCCGGAAGCATTGTGAACAGGGTTAGATATCAAAGCCAATAAGAAAGTCTAAAAACTGTGAGGTAGATGAAGATTGACAATAATTTTATTACCTGCACCAGATCAAGTGACAAAATATCCAAACTGAAAAGGAACTGTTTAATTTTCAACCAAAGTTTCCTTGAATTGTCTTAACAAAATAGTGTTCTCTGGTTCTTGTTTTGAGAAAAAAAATTGTTTTTTTACATATCAGAGTTCAGTTAAAATGAATGCAGACAGAAAAACAATAGTCAAAAACCTCATGAAGATCTGTAACAAAGCTGACGATAACTTATCAGCTTAAAGTGTCCGCGACTTAAGTTAATGCTTAATTGAATTTCGGAACGGAAGAGGTTTTAGAGCGTCATGACAAAAAATTCCCTGGCTTCTGAGGTCTGTTCTCGAAATTCCTAAGATGAAATAAATTGTACTCACGGTTAGAAAAAGCTCCCCCTTTCACGAAAAAAGAAAACTGAACCTCTGGCACTCAGGGTGGGCAAAAAAAGTAAACAGTGAAAAAAGGTCGGTATCGAGTGCCGTGTACGCTACAGAACGTTCAGGGTTAAAACAAATAAAGGTCATTGAACAGAAAATAAGATCGCTATATCATTCTACCGTATTCCTGTGGCTTGTAAGTGCATTCTTTCATATTTTCAGCTTCTTTTGAGTTTGCCTTTGCCGCCATTTTGTTTGTTTTTCACCAGTCTCAAGACCTCGTACCCAGATCCTCTCACTCTTTATCTTGGCCGCCATTTTGAATAAATTTCCACTCTCCGTGGACAAATCAGTCACGTGATTTTTGCTGTGTGCCAGGGTCTTCTCTCCTGCCGCCGCCATATTGGAAAGCGAGAAGACCCTGGGGACGAGGTTGCATCGTCCCTCCACTTGTGCCGCAATTTTTTTATTTGTTGACGCCGCCTCGCTTTGGCGGGCTGAAATCGTGAAAGCGAGTCTTCCGGAAGTCAATCAGTTTACCAGAAACTGTTTTCTCATGGTCCGCATAGATCTAAAAATAACTTGTTTGGGATTAAGATATCCGGCCAACGCCCCTGAGTGTCCCTCTCTGTCCTATTATGGCTCTTGACCAGACGGTTGAACAATAAAGCATTTTGCTAAAAACCAAGAGCCATTATAGGACTCTTGTTAAAACTAATGATGTAATTAAAAACTTAAGGGTCTCTTTGTCAAAGCTTACTTTAACTCTATTTATTTGATATAGCTTAGAAAAACAGGAAGAGACTGTTTTTGAAATATGATGGTCACTTACGTATAGACAGTCTTGTCGGAGGGCGGCGAAGATTATCTCGGCAGGGTGGGTTATAAACATATATCTAAGCGTTTAGCTCGTCCCGGTCTCGGTGATTGCTGACACAAAATGCCTTCAGTTACTCATATGCAGAGAAGGCGCGCCTGCGTAACGAAACATTCTAAAGATGAAATGGTATCATTTCAATCTTTAAAGTTTTTCCCAGATGTGCAAGTATCGAATTTTCCTTATTGAATAATGATCAACTGTTGTATTTTTCCAACAGCAACACTACGGCTTATGAACAATATCGCTCAGTTTGGATTTGTGGTCACCCCCGGTGAAATGGAAGAAAACCAGCGCGAAATTCAAGCAGAGCTAGACATGTGGAACGTTATCATGGCTTTCAAAGACTCTTTCAGATTACTTTTTCGTTAATTAAAAAATAATCTGAATGCCCTTGTTGAAGACATCGAACTGGGAAGTCTATTGATAACTGTTAAATGTAGCTCCCTGCAGATCCTTGAAGGATTGTGGAAAGTTTACAAAAGCGGTTACCTTAATAAAGTGGTTCAAGAAACGCTGGTGACACATGAGGTCTTAGACATCCTTGGTATTGATGAAGTAAAACTGATCGTGTCTATTTCTGAGCAGGAATATGAGAGGGGAAAACAAATTTTTGCGGATAATTCAGGTGAGCATGCTGCTCTTCTCTTTTTTTCGGCCCATCAGGCTTCAGTTTGGTCTAAAAATAAGGGGCGGGGGGGGGGGGGGGAGGAGGGCCGTTCCCTGGCCCCTCCCCTAGATCCGCCTCTGGGTTTTTCGTTTAAAATCGATTTTTATTTTTTCTGGTCCCGTTCAGGTCAGTTCAGGTCGGTTTCTGAAATACTATTCTTCGTTTTCAGGGTTTACTGATTTAAATCCCTCGGAGAGTGGGCAAAATTCTTCCTCGTTAATTGTGTTGTTCTCAACGCTAAAAAGAAGCAACTACCGTATTTATTCGATTAACCGCGCTGGGCGCTTATTAAATTTTTGGACATTGAGAGGGGGCGCTTATTCGAGGCTGGGCGCTTATTAAATTTTCACCATTTTCAGCAAGTGAAGTATGTTTATTTTGCAACAAAAGAAGAAAAGACTAATAACAAAACGCGAAGAAGTAACAAAGCAAGGTTTCTGTGAAATACTCTGAAGAAAACTCCATCCTCGGGGAAGTCTCTTATTAGAATTTATTCACTCAAGTGGGTGGGGTGGGGGTGAGCGCTTATTTGAGTTTGATTGGGAGGAGGAGGGGGTGGGCGCTTATTCGAGGCTGGGCGCTTATTCGAGGCTGGGCGCTTATTAACTTTTTCTGCCTTTAGGATGGGCGCTTATTCGAGGTGGGCGCTAATTCGAGGTTGGGCGCTTATTCGAATAAATACGGTATCGTATTTCTTTAAGCGAAGCCATTCAGTGCAGTATACCTACTTCGGCGAGGAGCAGAGACAGGAGCTTGCTTAAAGGTGGACGACGTTCTCGACGCAGACCTCATTCGTCTTCTCTCGCCGTCCTCCTCAAACTCGTCCTGGTTGCTTAAGGTCCCTAATAGTAACGAGAAACAACTAACCTGTTGATCTGTTATAGATCGTTTTCACGTCAGGCAACAAAAAAATAAATTGGAAACCGTCCAGTAGAAGAAACCAAGAAAATAAAATGTTATAAAAGACTAATATCTCAGGTCTTTGTGGCCCACAATTTGTGAGTTATTTGCCGAAACGTTTTACGCACCTTTGTAGAGCTTTGTATGGAGACGCCATGTTGGTGTACTGTTTTGGTCCACCAATATGGCCGCCGAAAATCAACAAAAACATCTGGAGTTCACTTTTTCTATAAAGGCTCTTTCTTTTCACTCGAGAACTAGCGTACGTGTGTATAAACATATCTTCTAATACTTGAAATGGTTATACTGCTGAAAATCAAGAGGAGAGACTTTTTCAACGAGACAGCATTCCTATTTTTGTGTCACATACGGTGAAAACTCGGAAGTTCAGATTGCTGTATTTTCAAAATGAAACATGCTGCGGGACTGGAAACTTGTACAAAGATTTATTTTTTGTTTATCTTCAACCTAGTGTAAATAAGAATTCGTAAAACCTCGCTATTTTGACTTTACAATTTGTTGACGTCACTGTGAAAACCATCCACAGCTTGTATGTGTCACAAGGGTTTGATTTTTGTAATTTCCCTGCTAGTTGGTCAAACAGCAGCTGGTGATGAGAAACTATAAAAGATTTGCCCTCTGAAGGTTACCAGAAACTGGTAGAACACTTACAACCATTATCAGCTACTGGAAGAGACTACAGGTCATTAGCAGACAGAATGGGATACTCAAATCAGTACATTCAGTGGCTTGAAAGTACAGATAATCCTGTTATGAACTTATTAAGAACATTCCGGGAAAATGACCGGAAAATTTCAGAGCTGACATCTTTGCTAAAAGAGATGGAACGGAATGATGTGCTAGAGGAACTTCAGCCATATATAGGTCAGTGAAATGCAGCCTATAAACTTGGGCGTATTGTTTGTTTAACTTGAGGTCTCCCGGTTAATACGGACACCAAGAGGTCATGCCATAGTGTCCGTATCATCCGGGTGTCCGTATTGAGCAGGCTGTCAGAAAAAATGTCACAAACAACTGTTTTATCGATATGAAGACTGAAACAGACATTTTCACAGCGACTATAAAATTACTAACAAAATCATGGCGTCTCTTCTTTCTTTTACATACTTTTTAGGGCGACTATTCGGTCTGGAAAGTTCAAAGGATGATTTTGAAGAGCCATTCGATGACTCATCGGGAAGACAGTCGCGACGAGTGGAGTGTAAACGAAATTCTCGGTGCCAAAAAAGCAGAGCTTCGACACGGCTAAGAAAGTAACGAATTATCACAAACTAAAGAAAGTAAGAAGAGTTAAACTGTTGCCACTGTCCTCATTTTTATAGTGTAACAGGATTTGAAACTTTGACCTGACTGAGTTTTTTTATCCTTTTCCGTCTTTAATTCTCAAAAAGTACAACGATATGAATAAAATCAAATTCATTAACTAACGAAAAACTCCATGCCATAATCGGGTTCCTTAGATTTTTATCCCGGGTTTGTTTCGCCGACAACCTCGTTGTACGGCTTCCACGCGGACACTGACCGTTGCCATTGGCTACGTGGTGTCTACTTTTACTTCCATCTTCAATTTTATTATATTTTTTTTCTTCCAAGCTAAGACTGCACAACATTGCACTAGTCCATATTATCTTTTCAATTTTCTTTTAAAATTTTTCTGTTGTTTTTAAATTTCAGTTCATTTCAGGTATGAGGGAGACTTTGATACTAAAGGTGTTATTCACTACCTCGGTTTCAATGCCAGAACAGTATGTGGCTGAATCCTGCGCGAGTACCGTCATCCGGAGTGAAAGTAACCTAGCTACTGCGATGGTAATGGTCGTGGAGACCCTGAAAATATCTTGGAATATTTCACTCCCGGCAACAGTTCCACTCGATCGGGATGGTCTCTGGATTTGGGAGATTACTACACGCTGCGGCTTACCGACTACACTGTGAGGCAGATCGGAAGCAATGACAGAAACTTTCTTCAAAACTTTGAGCTCCTTGGTAGGCTTTGTAATGACGATGATTGGTGTGTGCTGGGCAGGCATCATCAAGTTGACTGGAGGTCGCAGCGTTTTTCACATATGCTGTCAGGAAACAAAGACTTGTCATATAAAACAAAAACGTGGTCTGTGAAAGGGGAAGTAAGAGCTTACCGCCAGTTCAAGATAGTCCAGATAAAAGACATGTCGACCAGTGTACCAGGCACGCATGCTATGTCCCTGGCTGGTATCGAGTTATATGGAGTACTCAGTATGCCATGTTTGGACTAGAAAGAGTTTTTTGACTTGAGGGTTCTCTTCGAGTAGGAGAACACCCTGGGAAAGAACCATGATTTATATGAGTTTCGCCATTCTGCTATGATATGTTTTTGTAGAGTATACAGAGCATGAAAACGTTTCTCGACAGCGGTATCAAAGATTAGAGTGCTGAGAAATTATAAGGTTTACCGTATTGATTATCGACAGCAGAATATCACCTGTCTCTCTTTATATGGACGCTAATTTATCAGAATAGACACTATTATATCTGTTTATAAAATAACTGCATGAGATAGTACGCGTGATCTGATTGGTCAAAAACCTATGGTTTATTATACCGGTAAACCCATAGAAAAAGGCATACGGACCACGAGCCATAAACAAAACCGGCTATTGATCTGCAAACAATGATTTTAGAAAGGCTAAAAAACAGAACAAGTTACTTACCCAGCCCTTCTTAATATCAAAAGCGTTGGTTTCCACATTTTATTACTGCCTTATCTTTAGAGGTAATAAAGTACAATGCTGGAAAGCAGTTTACATTTCACGACGATGCCAAATCTCAGAGAAAGACAACAACTGTGTGAATTTCTGGTGTAGAAAGTCTCAAGGAAAACTTAACCCTGTGCCAACCAGCAACAAAACGGATAGTTTTAGCATTCTTGATTTATTTTATGTCAAAATTTAAATTCCTTAATGAAAGAAATTGTTCAAAAAAGAGATCTCTGATCAAGATATGGTACAAAATCGGCCGCTGTAGTTTGTTAACAAGCTGCCAACGATGATGAAAGATGTCAGAGTTTCGGGCTGGTTTTCTCCAACATTTGCACAAAGTATTCGGTGATATCGATGCCACAACCTACCTAAAACCACCTGACTTTACAAATCGACAAATATTAACGCCAATATGTGGCTACGGCAAAGAAATGTTTCTCCACCACTGACATATTTCCGTCGGTCGCAGTACGTGCATATACCGTAAATCCTCTATTAAGCCTCTATTTTTTCAAGCACTTTTGAGGGGGGGCTTAATAGAGAGGGGGGGGGGAGGGGGGCTTATTTAATTTAGCGAAACGCATCAACTGTAGCAAAAATACCTTGGTATGAGACAGAGTAGACTTACGCATTGTACAATTAAAGTCACCGTCAAAAGTATTTAATTCACTTGTGCGAGCCTAAAAGTAACAAAAACAAAATTCTTATTCTTCAAAAATGTGCTTTCGACCTCATGTTCTTCGGTAATTTTTATGAATAAACCATAACTGATCAGTCCACGTTAATCGTTAATTTTTTTGTGAAGAATAAGGATTGGAGGAGGGGGAGGGGGTGGGGGCTTAATAGAGAGGGGGGGCTTATCAACTTTCCTGCTGTGAAAAGGGGGGGCTTATTAGAGAGGGGGGGCTTAATAGAGGATTTACGGTAAAGCTACATGCGACAACTTCGCAAATGCAGCCACGTCGTTACCGCAGCATTTCTTAATCATGATAAAGTCCAGAAAACAGATCTTAAACCACTGCGGCTTTTAAAATGTGAATGAAGTCCTCCATTACAATAGCTGCCAGTTCCGTCTGTAAGCACGAAATTCTTACGGATCGACTCAACAAAATACAGCTGCGTACAGTCTGACGTTCAGTTAATTTCTTTTTCTGTAGTAAACAAACCATGAACGTATTCTTTCATTGTACGTTCGCATGAATAAATGTTGACTTTTCCTGTAAAACAGCTTTCACAAGTTATCATGTAATGAGTGCAAAAACTCGTGTATTGAAGTGCTGCCGTTTGTTGTTTGACTGAACTGAGTTTTGAGAAAGTTCAGCGCTATTAAATCGTGAGTCATGATTGGCTTATGATGACTTTAGAGAGAAGACATGACTTGATCACGGTACTAAAACCATATTTTTTACCTAAAAGACTCCATTCTACTAAAAGTTATTTTATAAAAGCAATAGACCACACTTTCTATGGGTTTACCGGCGTGATAACCCACTTGGGATGCTGGGAGAACACTCGAAAAGCTTGTAAATCACACGCCTTCGGCTCGTGATTTACAAGCTTTTCTGGTGTTCTCCCAACATCCCGCGTGGGTTATCCAGCCGGTAAACCCATAGAAAGTGTGGTCTATTGCTTAATGAAACTGAAAGTCATTTCTGTAAATAAATTTTAACGCATACATAAGGAAAAAAGCTCACCCTTCGAAACCAAGAGGCCACTAATTTAATTACGACAAGAAATTCACTGGTTAACAAATTAAATTAAATTCTCTGGCTCTTATTATCGCCAAACACGTACAGTGAAAAAAGACCGAAAGTTGTCAGTGTTTATTCCACGGGGCTTTATATTTATTAAAACCGTAAACAGATTAAGCCTTGAAAACCACTTCGACAGCATTCACAGTTGGCTACAATTATAGACATCTGAAGAACGCGTTTATTCCAATTACAAGAGATTTGTAGACTAACATACGAAAATATTTCTATTTTTCCTGTACTCTGAAGCACTCGTGGTTGCCTATAAACGTACATGGATCATGCTACCCCGGGAGGAAGTATGTGCCGCCCCAAAGGGTATGGTTTTTGCACCGTTTTGGTCTGAAAACGGGTATAAACTTTTGCCCGATTTGGTCTGGATTCGGGTATGGTTTTCGAGAGAACTACGGGAGTATATGAACGTATGCAAATTCAAAATGGGTTTTGAGGAACCTTTTTAGGGTTAGTCTTCTTATCAGTTATGGTGACATAATTTCTTACAGGCCAGGTTTTGAAACGGTGCGGAAAGTGACATTTTTTGGTCTGAAATCGGGTCAGGACTTGGGGAACCGGGCGGCACACCCCACGACCACCAAGAATTGCAATGAGTACCCCCGGGATGCCACTAGTCTTGATTGACTTAAAGATCATTGTAGACCGTATTATTTAAATATTTTTTCCTTTTTTAAACAAATTTAAACTCAATAGTACAGAGGTGAAAGAGAGTGATAAAACAAAACCAATCGATTGGCAAGTCAAAGCTTTGTTTGAAACTTAGTATAAGGCTCTACAGAAAGTAATTAATGAGATGCATATATAAACTTTGCTTCCAGTACATATACGGTAAAACGTGTGTTAATACAGGTTGATTGTCTGATGAAATCAACTAAAATAAATTGTCAATAGAAAGTTGGTAAGTGAACGCTTGATTGACGGGGACCGCTAAATACGCGTTGACCTCGCTTGATGAGGTTTGACTGCTTCCTGGAGTAAAAAAACTAGACTTTTTTCCTTTAAAGAATCGCACGCGAAATTAATCAGGGAAACGTCCTTTCAGCTTAAGTCTTGCTTGCCTTGAACCCACATCTTGGGGAACTTTTGATCCATTTTCCTTATCTAGTTAATTCATCAAACTTGACACAATTCAGTAAAGATTTATCCTTTAAAAGTATTAGCCTTGTAGAAAGAAGACAGCCTAATTTTACTGAACAAGAATAAGAAAAATAATAGAAAAAAAGTGAGTAGCTGGTACAAAATAGATACTTTTTCACAGCTATTTACGAGAAGCCGAAAATGGGAAGTCTGAAGCCCCGCCTGAAAGTCTGTCTTTTTTTTATAGCGGAGCTGTCGAGCGCGCGAAGGAACATCGATAAGAAAATTTGGTAATCTATGTATCCAAGAAATTTTGGTTCTGAGAAAGTCGTCCGAACGTACGGAGTACGTCCGTCCGTACGTCCGCCCCTTCATGTAGGCCGGGATGAAATTTTGCATTTCAAGCACACGCGCGTTTTGGCGTTAAATCGCTAGCTTCCCAGACGTTTAGAGATAAAAACAACAACAGCAAATCCGATTCTTTCTTCCCACTTAATCTTAATGTCTACATTGACATGGATAACAGAGAAAGAGCTAGAGCGAGAGATAAAAAACAAAGGAGACCAATTTCGTTGGAAGAAAACCATGAAAATTTTATCAGCGGTGAGAAAAAGGAGAGGCGAGCGGCCACCAAGGTGAAAATCAGCGGCAGCCACAAAAAAAGTGAACAGGAGCGTATAAAACGTGTAACCAGGAAGTTTCTGGGAGTTTGTCGTTGTAGTCGTGCAAAACAACGGCGAAGAAATGTACAAAAAAAGTGTGCTGCATGTGCAAAGTTGTTATTTTGCTAACTAGATCTACTGATTGTTTTTGGCTGTTTTCGTTGTCGTCGCCGCTTAGCATTACACGATTTTATACTTTGTGTCGCCAGAGACAACAAAGAGAACTGCGAAACTGCCAAACTTAAGACCTCAGTGGCATTTACGTATTTTTTGTACTACATAGATCCTTCTTTAAAAATAAAACTTTGCGTTTCACAACATGTTAACGATAATGAAAAAATTAAAATATTATTATTTAGACAAATTAAAGTGATTGCTAAACCCTACTGAAGTTATTCCGACCCCGAATCAAATACTTACCCTTCGAGAAGAAACTGAGGACAATTGCAAAACTCTAACAATGTTCGTCACTACTAAGTTCGATCATTTGGAACGTTTTAACTTTTTTTGGTGTTTCTATTTTAATTGTGCGCAACAATCAAACCTTTCTTAGATCTAAAATATTTTGCGAAAACTTCCGGCTTTTCTGGGAAGATAAGAGGTATGTACTGAATAAACAATGATTTTTGTGGCCCTCTGTAATAAGGGACTAGATGTTGCTTAAACGAAGATGAAAGATTAAACCTGATTTCCAAAGTTAGAATGATATTTTAAAGATTTTGAATTCGGACCCTCTTGGGGAACCATAATAAGTTAGTCATAATAGTGTAAGCTACAATAAATATTTTATTTTATTTGTGATCTTTTGAAAACCATGCTTGATCGTGCGTATCGCTTATCGTCTTGCTGGTCGTATTTTTCTGATGAATGTGACCGATTCAGAGGAATCTGCTTTCACCTTGTCAATAGTACCATCAGGGATTTTGTTGCTTCAAAGGTGCAAGACCAGCAACCGAAACCTGCCCCCGCAGATAGCTCTCCAGTTCGTAAAAATTGTTCTCCTTAACTCTGGAGAGTTTTATTTAGACATTTTATAATCATCCCCATAAGATTGTTCAAATAAATCTGCAGTGACGACATTTTCTGAATTCAGGACCATTTTAATCGAATCCGTTCATGTTAAAAAAAGTAACTGAATTTGTCTGTCGTCTACATCATTGTGGCAGAACCTATAATTTCTTTTCTCAGTACAATCTATTTGCCCCACACAGACATAAGTTGTGTAATAATAAGGAATTCTTCGTAAGCTTGCAAGTATTTATGACCCTTTGGGGCTTGCTTCACCCGTCCAGTGACTTTGGTAGGAAAGTGTCTGTATTGTAGGCGAGTCGGGTGAAATTGGCATGGGATGCAGAGTTAACAGGCAGGCTGAAACTTAGATGGGAGCAAGGGCTTCCCAAGCAGATAGGTGTAAGTCGTGCTCTTGCAGACCGAAGAGAACCCATTCAGGAAATTAAGTCACATGGATTTGGGGATGCAAGTGGTGCTAGTATAGGAGCGTTTGCGAATGCAGTGGTGAAGCAAGAATCAGGAAGGGACTAACCGGCGGCTTGCAGGAGCCAAAGCCAGGCTTTCTAAAGAGGGTTTAACTATTTCCCGTCTTGAGTTGATTTCAGTACATATGGCGACTAATGTTCTAGTGAACGTAAGAGTTGCATCAGAGCCGAAGAGAAAATCCGTCAAATTGCTGGCGCAGAGGAGAATTCAGGGTAACTTTGAACATTAAGAACTTTAAGTGGACAGTAAAAACTTTGCAATAGTATTTTGTATAGGACTGCTTAGTAGCTTTCTAAAACCTTTCATAAATGCAACTATGTTAATT
Source organism: Porites cylindrica (assembly GCA_964035525.1). Taxonomy (NCBI): domain Eukaryota; kingdom Metazoa; phylum Cnidaria; class Anthozoa; order Scleractinia; family Poritidae; genus Porites; species Porites cylindrica. The sequence continues at coordinate 14,318,006 of OZ037777.1, forward strand.
TGTTATTTCCCAGTCTCCTGAAGAATGGACAACATATGTCTCCTTCGTTGCCATATGGGGGGAGAGTGTCGGAGACAGGGCCCGAGTGTTCAAGTAGTTGAGATTTTGACAGACAAGTTACTCGGTACATGCGAGCGCAATCGAATGCGACTTAGGTCTTTGAACCAAGACTCGGAGTGAATTTAACGACTTTATCAGTTGCTTAGATACAATCATCCTGAGTATGGTAAGGAGCGAGGAAAGAAGGCTGTATTCGTAGTGAAAGACACCTGTAAGGCCAAGAAGTTAGTGCATCATAAACACCTATGCACTCTACACAGGGGAGTTGGCCTGAGGATGACAAGTGTGTGGTTGAAGTAGCTCTAGTAGCTCAAACATCTTTAATCAGTACATGAGACTCTTTTATTCTCCTTTTGAAGCCTGGCAGAGGCTAGACTGCAAAACAGTCGGTTTTTTTTTCTCAAAATTAGTAAAGAAGTCGGTAAAGCGTGGCGTAAGAGTCGTACGCGCGTAAAGCGCGCGAGCCTCACACTTTGTCAGACTTTTCACACTTCCTCACCTCTGAGAAGTGTAGAACTAAGTAAAGGATGACAAAGGGTTCATGACTAGGGAAAAAGTGTGAAATTATCCTGACTTTGTCAGACTATTCCACACTTCCGCACCTCTGAGAATTGTAGAACTAAGTAAAGAATGACAAAGGGTTAGTGACTAGGGAAAAAGTGTGACATTATCCTAACTTTGTCAGACTTTTCACACTTCCTAAATAGATGGTCTCAATAGAGTTTAATACTTAGTGTCATTTGCCCATAATGTTTAGGCCAATTTTCTTATTTTTACTGTTTTCGAAGAAAATACGTATTGTTAACTGTTTGGACATCTTTGGCAATGGTCGCGGGTCCTCTGTCTTAGTCCTCGGAAATCTTCGACAGTCTTCGGGAATCGTTGGTAGTCTTCGGAGATCTTCTGAAATAATCTGGAATTGTCGTAAAATGGCCGAAAACTCCTTGATATACTAAACAAAATAATATTGGCCCTTTTGGAGCCGCTTTTGCTTCTTTGTGGAAAAAAATTCCTGTTTCAAAGAATATTTTATTGTTAGTGTTAAAATGCCTAAAATTTAACTGTTCCATGTTACAAAGCCAAAAAATGAAGTGTTTAGTGTTATCGAGGTACCTCCATTCAGACCCTCAAAACAGCAAGCCGGAAGGACAAAACAGCCGTTCATGCTCGCCGGGGTTCATGGCTGCTCCGCCTTGGTTTTATAGGTGATATGGTTGTGTGTACTTTTTCCAAGGTATTAGATTAAAACTTGAAGCGTGCGGCTAAAGAGTAAAACACTAACATTTTTGTATTATTAAACGCTTTAGAAATGGGCAAAAAAAAACTAAAAGGGGGTAAACCCCATTCAGTCCGTCTTGCAAAGATCTCGGGGATTCTTATTTAGTGTTTGACTCTGGTTTGCGTCAAACCTCCATATATGGTACTGAAATATCTGAAATATAGCTTAAAAAGTGTCAAAGGTTAGGAATGTTGGAAAGTCCATGGCTTAGGTCCAACTGGTTTTGTTTGGCTTCAGCTACCGCACGTAGCAATAAAGAAGCACATTTGATGGAACAAAATTGAGGGTGTTGCCGCATAACTTACCCCAGTCCGAGATTTACGGTAAGCATGAACTAGGTTTTGACAACTCCATTCAGAAGCTAATTACACGATCTTTATCAGTCTTGAAAAGGAACTGATACAAACTTGCATTTCCGCAAATATAGTAATATACACTCAGTCAAGCGTTAAAACGCAATAACGTAGACAGTCTAATTATATGTACACAATACGAATATCTTTGTGTTGTTAGCTGCCGGATAGCTACCATCGTCTATCACTAGAGTCTGTTTTTTAAAGTGAGCAGAGCTAAAATATTGTACAGTGTTGGAATTCTTGCCGTTCTAGGTGCCTTAGTAAGCGAACGGCTTGCAAATGAAGAACTAATTGATCCGTCTTGATCTTGTGATCTAAGCTCGAGGTGCATTCAGTGAGTTTTAGTTTGGTGCAAGAAATTCAAAGGCTGATACGCAAAACCTAAACGGGAAAGGTGGAAACTGACGAAAATTGCTTCTTTTTGTAGATTGAACCTTAAGAAAAATCACTGAAACACAGATCAATGGCTAAAGCCGAAATTTAGTATGTACTCGGCTTTTGTTAACTTAACGTCAGTTGCTTTGTTCCTTTGCACATTTGAAGCTTCCGCTTTGATTCTTTCGAATCATCATTCCCCCCTTTTTTGCTGTGTAGCAAAACTTCGGTGTGGTTTTGAAACGAACATTTTGATGCGTTTGCAGATCCTAAGTTTTTAGTTGAAAAGAAGAAGAGTGTCTACAATTTTTGCCCTGCATGTTCATTTTTCGTGACATGGCTGTCTTACTGGTCTTCTAATCTTTCCTGTATGACGCTGTACAAGTGAGGTGCTTCCGCATTGCCGAATTCTATTTCCTTTCGAAACAATGTTTATTATAATTGGGTATAGTTTATCAGTGTCTGTATCGTTATCAGAACAGCAACCTATTCGAACGTCTTTACATGCAGACCAGATCGAATCAGACGTAGCATTGGATTATGAGGAACTGAAATGTAATTGATGAATTCTCCGTAATATAAGAAGCTGTATTAATAAAAGCTTGGCCTCATTTTAAAATAAAATTGTACATGTCAAGTTTGGGGCGGGACGTGGCTGTTTCAGTTTTAATCGTTCCAAAATAGTTATTTTATAAAGCTTTAGTGCCTATCTAGGATGATGTTTGTGGTTTACGTGTCTTCCAAGGATCTTATTATTTTTCTTTTTTTAAAAAATTGTTACATAAACGGCTCACCGGAAAACCATTTAGTTTTATTAAATGATATACTGCTAACCTTGATTGATTACTAAAGTAGGCCTAAATAGCTTTGCTACATTCGTCAACACAGCCGCATACGTGTAAGAGGGACCTCTTTTTTATGATTACGATTTTGTCCTCCTTGAATTCCTAAAACAGTGTACCGAGTTTCACCTGAAATCATGACAAGTTTAATTTTATTTTTAATTGTAACGATGGGTATTTCTTTGTGCTTTTCAGCTCTTAGAAGGAAATCATGGAAAGGTTATTAGCCATGCAGAGAATACAGCGCCAAAATGACATTCTTCAACAGTTTCATATGAAACTGCGGGCAGATACAGACCCAGAACCTGTGACAAATTATTTGTATCAAGCGAAAACTATTGATGAATACGCCTTGGAGGAGATACTTTCAATGCAAACACGTCGGAATAAGAATAAGGCTTTGCTCATTAAGCTCAGAAAAGTAGAAGACCCGAATGCTTTCTCAGAGTTTGTGAATGGATTGGAAAAGGAACAACCTCATCTGGCTTGCATTCTTTTGAAAGAAGGTTAATGACGACAACTTTTTTTTCAGCCGGGGGTGATCAGAGTATAAAACTTGACCATAGAGGAAAACTAATGCTATATATTTGCGTTTTTTTTTTGCAGAGAATATTAGAATCTACAAATTAGAAAAAGAGCTTGTAACAGTCAAAACTGAACGGTTGCTGGTATTGGAAACGGTGAAGGAGGAGCTTAAGACCAAGTGCAAGAGTTTAGAAGAACAGTTGCAGTTCTGGCCGAGAACTTTACAGGACAGCAATTTGGAAAGATCAGGCTATGATGAAAGGAGCGGCGCTGCTGCATTAAGTGTCAACGAAGGCGACAACATAAGAGGTAAAAAATCACCATGACTTTGTATTAAGTTATCTTTGTAAAACTTCCGGCGGAAATCTTACATTGTTTGATCACAAGTGCACAAACTACGCGGTCAAACGAAGTGTTCGGATTTTTTTATTTTACTCAATCATTGTTTCACAGTGTGAAGCTAGAGGGATGCGTAATTAGACTAAGGGCCAGGGGTCTCATTATAGTTTTTATTCTTTGATACACTTTGTTTAAGATGGAATACGAAAACAGGCTCTCTATTTGGGGAAAGGGTGAAAAAATCGTGGGCTACTGAAGACAGAATAGAAAGTCAAGAATAACGTTAACATTGTATATTTGTTACACGTAGAGCCACTAACCAGTTTGGAGAACGGCGCTTTAGAAACGCCGTTTTTTGATAATTCAACGAGAGGGCAGTCGTAAAGAATGGGACAGGACCAAAGAAGTAGACCTTCGACACGTCTAAGAAACGAATTCACAAAAACTAAAGAATGTAAGTACAAATAAGCGGCTGTTCTTTTAGAGGGTGTCCCAAAACTTCGTTCCTCTACTCTCTAAATCTGTAATGCAGTACGATTGGACTTGGTAAGCAAATCGTGTAAACAAAAGTTGTGTCTTTCAAATGTAATTCAATATTTTATACTTGTTGTACCATCTTTTGACTCTAATATTCGATTTGTGTACATCCGCGCCACAGGTGCGCGCGCGCGAGTTTATTTCCCACCAAAGATTTTTTGTCTTTGTAGTCCGTATTGCGCGAACTCCTTCCTTGTTTTTTTTTTGTGAATATTATTATGAAAGATAAACCCTTTTAACGCAAAAACGTTCAGCCACGTGAGAGCATAAGCATGCATACTGGGATTTACTGGCTTTTCAGTTGAAGAAACTGCTGAAAAACTGGAAAAATCCAAATGTTGGGCGAGAAAATGGTCATCGAGAAAAGAAGGTTTTGAAGACAGGAAACGAAGGGGAAGACCGAAAGTCCTGAATAAAGCAGCTAAAATAGTTTTAAAGAAAACTAGGTACAAAAGACGAAACTTGACATGGTACTCCTCTCACAACAGTTAGCAAGCTAAGTCTGGAGCAGGTTCCGTGAAAAGCGAAGGTTAGATGCCCCCCTGAGATGGCAAAAAAAGCGTTTCTTAGTCCGCCAAGCAACGATCAGCTCGTCTCGAATTTGTAAAGAGGTACAAAAGTCTTACTGTGGAAAGGGGCTGGGATGATTATCTTTTTTTGGATGAATGCCCAAAGTCTATTTAGCGCATATAATTAGGGAACGAACGTTTGGGACAGCCTGTAAAGTTGCCGCCCATAAAAACCGGGAACAGTTTTAATCTCCATCTAGTTACTTTGTGTGGGTAAATTTCGCAAAAAATATATGTGACAGCTTTCGCAAGACCGGGCAAAAAAATCAAATGCCTCGAAAAGATGTCCTTTCAATTTTATTCAAGCAGTGTTTGGCCACTTGGTTACCAAACAGATCATAACACAGTTGTTCAAGAAGTGTGCTCTGCCTTATACGATCGCGACCACGATATGTAGGCAGAGTCTACACTAATCAATAACGTCAAGGAGTTTTGAAGAACAATAAAGCATTCGTTCAAAAGAAATGGTGTTGCAGAAAGTGTACAGCCAGGTGAGAATTTCAGTAACTCTGCTTTTCCATTTCAGACCATTTCAGGCACGTGAGAGACTTTGATACTAAGGGTGTCATTCACTACCTTGGTTTAAATGCCGGCGTCAGCATGTGGAGGAATCCTGCTCGAGTACTATCATCCGGAGTGAAAGTAACCTACTGCGACGGGGAAGGTCGTGAAGACCCTGAAAATATCCTGGAATATTTCAACCCAGTCAACAGTTACACACGATCGGGTTGGTGTCTGGATTTGGGAAAGTACTACTCGCTTCGGCTTACTGACTATACTTTGAGGCAACGTGGAAGTAATTCAAAGAATTTCTTACAAAACTTTAAGATCCAAGGAAGGCTTAATGATGACGATGAGTGGAGTTTACTAAACAGACATTATAAAGTCAACTGGAAGTTACGGGAATGGTCATACTATGGGAAATCAGGCGATAAAATTAAACCGGTGCCATGCAAAACAAAGACATGGTCTGTGGAAGGAGAACTAAAAGCCCGTCGTCAGTTCCAAATTGTTCAAATAAGAGATTCAATGCCCGCAGGTGCACCTCAAATGTCCCTCGCTGGTATCGAGCTATATGGAGTGCTGAGTGTACCAGATTTTGATTAAAAAACGTTTGCATATGACTGAGTATTCATTTTTCTGCTTGTGTACAACTTACTGTAATCACAGTAGCTTGAAATTCAGACGCTTTATTATATACCTAGAACTAGTATACCTAAAGGGTAGAAAGGCTGCCGTAGGGAAGGAATCGTGAAGAAATGGAATTAAATTAAGTGTGAAGTTTTAAGTAGAAGGGGATATGAGGCTAAGAATCTTTGTCAGTGATGACCTAAATTTAGAAATTATCTTCCTTTTTAGAATCGCGTTTAAGTTGACTAACTTAATTATGAGCCAGTTTTAGTATTTTTCAAGTAACGTGCTCGCGCCGCGTCAGATCGAAGTGGCCAGATAATTTTCGATTTTTGATATGTATATTAAGTTCAATTATTCTCGCTTTCAACTGAATGACTGAAATTTATTTTGAAACTTTGATTTGGCGATAAGAGGAAATTTTCTAACGAAACTTATAATTCTTGAGTTTAAGACTGTTTGTATCGTCTACCAAGTTTAAGGAACTTTGTTGGACTGTGATCTGCGCTACAAGATAGGTTTGAGAAACGACAATAAAAACAAAACATTAACTTGCATTTTGGCCAACCAAGTCACGAATCAAACACCAATTTAAACAATTTCGGATGGCATTTATGCTCAAATATGATACAAAAATTTGGGGCTCGTAGCTCTAATGCTGCTTGTGTGATTCCCTCCTAGAACAATAAAGGTTGCGGCTATATGGCCGGTAACCGGTCAAGATTTTCAAAACACTAAATGACCGGCAGTCCGATATTTTTTCCAGTAATTTTGACAAATCGAATCGGGCCCCTAGGAGGAGCTAATGGGATGGTATCCCTATGGAGTTAAGAACAAGAATTCGAGTTATCGGGGTAAATTTCAGTGACTTTTTGATCAAGGGAAAGATTGAAATTTTAGTTCGAGTCGGGGGGAATTCAATTCAATTGTCAGGAGCCGATTACTGTTCAGACAGTTTTTGCCCCGGTAAATTAATTAGCTTCTGGGAATTTCTTGGGTAGTTTTTGCGTGAAATTGAATCACCAAGGACATAGAGGTGATTTCATTGATTAGCGTTTTCATTACATTTACTCTATGAAATTGCCGCGTAAAGATTAGAAAATGGCATAAAAGTGCGGCTATAATATCGCCACTCAAATTAATTTTTGTAAAATGGGCTTAAAAGCGCAAGAGGCCGTGTAAACGCAACGGGCGACTTTACGAAACTATTTTCCTTTGGCCTGGGAACAGGCGCTACTTTATCTCGATACGAACTTGCCTTCGAAACTATGAATAAGTCTAGCCTCTTTTTTGGCCATAATATCAATTTGTTCTTAGCTAGTCAAAATCTGTTAATAGTAGCATTCTTATAACATGCCATTAGATCCATTTTACACGAGCACAAAGACCGCCCTCGGACAATCCCTTCTCCAATCCACCGCGCAGCTCCTTACGCACTGCAATATTTGGACCGAGTGAAAGCTGCTTGTTTATATTCGTAATGCTGCCTTGGCCGCCAACTTTGATTTTATCACTTACAATAGGCTAGGTACTGGTTTAGAGCGATGGAAGGAGACAGATGGCATGAGGGGTTTAGAATTGAGCTTTGCGGTTACGCGAGCAGTAACTATTTCGCGCAGCCAACAAACGCCTACAATCATGATGTAGGTTTAGAGAATAAATTCTTATGTAACGTTTTACAAAACTGAAATGTTGAAGCGTTCATGAGACTTGTTCCTTCGATATATTTAGTAATTATTGAATTCTGCTTTCGTAGGATATCGGAAGAATTCTGCGGATCTCGGAGGGTGTTATCCACCTCGTCGACAACACCCTCCTTGATCAGCACGCGGAATTCTTCATATCACACGAAAGCCGAATTCAATAATTGCTAAATTATTCCTTCGAAATAATTCCCATGACGTTTAAAAACAAGCTAAAACATTCTGACCTTAGTTGATGTAAGTTCATATCGATAATGCATCTTTATTGCGAAGTTTAGGAGAAAAAGGACGGTTCAGGTCTGCAAATATACTGCAAAGAGCAGATGTCCTCCGTCTTCATTCTGTTGTTGCCAGTTTATAGACAATATTTCGCCGTGAATCGAGTAAAATCTTCCGCCGACTGCTCAGCCATTTTCGTTCTCACTTCAATTTTCTCACTATCAAAAAAACTGAACCTCGTCCCCAGGTTTTTGTCCGTTAACGGTTCAATAACCTGCAACCAGGCCGCACTTTTGATAGTCTGCTACACAGCCGTTTTTAGTGTCGTCACGCAACGCTCCTCCCCACTGTGGGGAGGAGCATTGCGTGACGACACTAAAAACGCCTGTGTAGCAGACTACACTTTTGAAGTCATCGGTTCAATATGGCAAAATTCCTGCCAAAATTTGGTCAACGGTAGCTGGTTATGGTGAATTATGCGTTTGGTTTTAGCTAGTCAGAAACGGGGAAATCTTTTGAATGAATAATAATATACACTTAATGTCAGGTCCCGAGGGAAACAGTTAATTTGTCAAGGGAAACATCAGGACTCGAGACTGGTTTCCCGAGGAACCTGACATTAAATGTTTTGTTCAGTATATTTCCAGACTTTCATTTCAACAGCCACAAAAGAATAACCGGAGCGAACCAAAACAGTGGACTAGGTACTTATAACAACACAAATCTAATTCTTAAAACAATATGAATGATTTACAAAGTACTTTCCTTATATTATCTACATCTTTTTCCTCCACTAGCTGCTGTTTCTCTTTTAGGATAACTTTAAAACCACTTTCCACCATGCTTTGATCACGTGTTGTAATACTTCGGGGATACATTTGATTTTAGTCAAGGCCACCAAGGCCAAGTGACCAAGAATCAACCAATGGCGGTTCCTGTTTAGTTGAGTGGCTCCTCCTGTAGACCATCATAGAAAGTTCTCCGATCGATCCTCGTCAGTGTACCGATGCATAGAAGTGTATAGATTTTGGCTTTATTTTAGCAATCGACTTCATACACAGCATAGTGAATGAAATCATTACTTGAGAAAGTCCGAGATTGATAGAATTATACTTCATGGCTTTAAGGCACAGTGTTCAAGCTTAATGAAAGGCAAACTCGTATTTTTTTGGAAGCTATATTTTCGGTTTTCATCCATTATTGAGACCAGATTTTGATTTAACGAATACTGAGTTTTCGTTTACGCAGTTAATCGCTGGGCCTTGTGGGTCTCTATATGATCTGGGCTTCTGAGGTCCCTTTGATTTTCAACTCTAAAAATTTTAGAGTAAACATTACAGGTTTTGTAACGTAGTGAATTCTCCTCTAAATAAATAAATGATACCTATGTAACGAACACTCCGGTATATCACAGTGAAATTGTCCACCCCAGTATAAGGAAAATAGCACCTCAAATCTTTATAACCTTCCAACATTCACTTAACACCGATTTTTTCCAGTCTCTTGGCTCTTTGTTGCATTGGGTTTCAATTGTGTTTTAAAAACACTACAAAGATGGAGCAGAACCCCGCTAGGTTCTCGTGTAATTCCAAAACTGTGTAAAACAATCTTTTACAGCCTCTCAAGCGTAAAGGTCAAGGAATGTTGAAAAGACAATAGCTGTTTTTTGTTGAGCCTGATTACGTACAGCTGTTGTCAGGCAATTGACAACTTAAGAAAGTTTATAGACTGCAAAACAGTCCGTATTTTTGCGTATTCAAGTACGCGCGAGCAGTCAAAGGCTGAAAACAGAGAGCGAGACTGGGGAGAGACGCTATATTCGCGCGCATAAGACTCTTACGCCACGCGTTACCGATTTCTTTACTGATTTTGAGGAAAAAACCGACTGTTTTGCAGTCTAGGAAGTTTATTGCGATGTACAAGTTTGTGTAGATTTCATCTGCGAAGTACTGCTCGCGTTTCATAATCGGTTCGAGGTAAGCATGGGCGGAGATTTTACTAGTTATTGAAGGCAATTTCATACACAGAAGACCTATTTGATTCCGTCAATCTCAAAAAGAGAAATACACACTTGTATGACAACATATGCATTCAGCCAAGCGATCACGCAATAAGGTTTGCAGTCTTTGCTGTTACGTTTTTGCGTAGCTACTATTGTCTGAAATTATGAGCATGTTAAGTCTACACAGTGAGTGCAACACGTTTTATTGAAAGAAATTAGACGCTAGATGTACTCTAAATAAGTGCTTAGTAAGCGTATAGTGGTTACATAATTGATCCTTATGGATCCTGGCTCGCAATGCAGTTGTAGCATAGCGCGATTTACATTGGCGCAAGAAAGAAATGGCACGTGAACTGAAACTAAATCGGTTGCCTCTTTTTAAAGTTAGAGATGAAAATTATCGTAGATGTTCACAGCGCGATATCTGATAAGCTGCCATGGATTCCTTTTTCTAATTTAACGTCAGCTGCCTGATTGCAGTTAAGCTCTTGCTTCAGCTCGAAAGCCACGCGTGATTGAATCTACCGATTCATCTCTGATCCGTCCCCTTTCTGTATCCATACATGCCAACTCTCCCGGATTATCCGGGAGTCTCCCACATACGACACCAACCTCCCGGTCTCCCGTACGGGTCACCATATCTCCCGGATAAAATCATCTCTTGAGTTTTTCTGTGCCTTAGTTTGAGATTTAGCCCATTTTAGCTCAAAACTTGAATTTTTCTTATTCGTAGTACGGTTTCTGGGGCATTTTTGCACATATTTAGTCACTGACAAAGATTATTTCTGGCATCAACGGTGATCGCGAATTTTGATGGTATGTACTTCACGTGAGACTTCACATAATCACCCCTGAGTGAGTGAGTGAGTAGGGGCGGTAACCTGCGAGCAAGCTCTCCCATTTGGGCGAGCGAAGCGAGTCTCGCGACTACGCGCGAACGAGTGGTGAAGCCGCGAGGGGCCGAGGACTCCTTTCCTCGGCCCCTTGCTCGCGCGTTTTCGCGAGACTCGCTTCGCTCGCCTAAATAGGAGAGCTTGCTCGCAGGCTATCGGGGCGGCGGCGGGGTGATGCAACAATTACATATTAACAACGAAAACTGAACGAGGAAGTGAATGACGATTTGGCCGTGAAGAGGGAGGAAGGTTTTATCCGTTGCTCACGTATTAAGTTGGATAACGGTGAGTACAGAAAAAAAATTAAACAAGTTGATTATGATAAATGCACTGAAGAGTTAGGTGATTCCATTCCAGTTCAAAAACTATTACAGCTTCGAGTAGCAGACCACTTTAATATGTGATACTTTACACATGACGTGATACACGAAGCCTCTGTTAGTCTGCACTGTCCATGATCATAATAGTAACGACAAATTTAGAGTTCCAAGGGACTGTTTATATGAGGTGAGCTAGTCCGGTTAGCAGGGCTGTCCTGCTTTACCTCTTATAATTGTCGTTGCGTTTATGTGAGAGGCGGGCTGACTCGCAGGCTAACCCGCTTGCCGGGATCTTGGCTCGGTAAGTCTTGCTAGCCCGCCTACTCATATAAACAGGCAACGACAATTTTATGAGGAGACAAGGCATTAGCCGAGCTAGTCCGGTAAAGCGGGCCAGCCCAGCTATACGGGCTAGTTAACCTGTCATAAAAGAGGCCCCAAGATAGTAAGGCTAAGAGAAGGAAAAGTTTCAAACCGACAAATTAGCCGGACTATTTCTAGCTCTAACAAACGAGATGGAGATCAAGCAGGCGCGATCTCTTAAAGTCATTGCCTCGATGTCTTGAAATTCATCTTGTCCAACTATTTCAAAGTCGTTGGGGTTGTATCTTAGTAGTGAGGTTTGCTTGCGTTTCATGATTTGCGAACCTTTGTTATAATCCGCAGAATCTTTCTGCTAAATTATCTTAGAACCCGCCAGTTCGAGCTCTATGGAGAGTTTTATATGTTTTCCTGGTGAAAAGATCTGCGACAGATGCTTCGGCGAAAGCCACGTTTGGCAAAAGAACTGTCACAGAATTTAGCCGAAACGTGATGCGGAAGATGACTTGTTTGGGTACCAAACGTTGAAGTTTCACAGCCGATCATCAAATTTTCGGTGCAAAGGTCGAAATTTTATTCCGTTCCTTTCACTGGAAAGTTCCCGGGACAAACGGAAATTCTGAAAAGGTAGTCCCGTTTTCCCGATTGGGACGTTCCAAATGGAAATTCGTTTACCATTTACAAGTTTCTTGAGTTTTGTACTGGTTTCATGTTGTAACTCAGTATCCAGTCTAGTGCGGTGCGACAATCCGGAAATTTTAGGCAAATGGTAAACGACACGTACCGTTCTTACGGACCGAACATTCCCAACCAAAATTTCCGGAATTTTTTTATAAATGGTAAACAACCATGCTTTCGGTTCTCCGGGTGAAACTTATCAGTTGCCGAGTCTCACTACTTTGTGTTTAGTTGCGACCGAGTGCACAAGTAGTTCTCGACAGATCAGTGAAACACATGTAAAACCCTTCAAAGTAACGTTGAAATTCTCCTTTAAAGAACAGTGAGTATAACCTAACTCGATATTCTCAAAAGCAGAAGCTGCTGAAACGAAACATGTTTGGAACACATACACATCGAGCACTGCGATCTTCCGCGCGTGCTGAAGATTACTGATCATGATCCGATGTCAATATAACATGAAACGAGGTGATTGTAGAAGCGTATTTGTTTACATTAAGTTCAGTCAACTTCCTTAAAATTTGATCCTCTTCCCAAGTGCCTATTGACGGTTCTTCACGATATCTCGGTGAGTACACAGATAAAGCAACTATTAACAATTTATTTTTTTAAAGGTTCCTGTTCACAGAACGGATGTACAATCACAATCTTGGAAACGTGATTTGCTTAAATCGCGTGTACGTCAACAAGCCCTCTCTATCAGACTATAGTTTGACAGACGAGAGCAACTGCCAATAACAAAATGTAGACAGAAAAAAATTTCTCGCGCCACCACACAAACTTTCTGCTAAATTATCTTAGAGCCCGCCAGTTCGAGCTCTATGGAGAGTTTTATATGTTTTCCTGGTGAAAAGATCTGCGCAGATGCCACGGCGAAACCCACGTTTGGCAAAAGAACTATCACAGAATTCAGCCGAAACGTGATGCGGAAGATGACTTGTTTGGGTACCAAACGTTGAAGTTTCACAGCCGATCATCAAATTTTCGGTGCAAAGGTCGAAATTTTATTCCGTTCCTTTCACTGGAAAATTCCCGGGACAAACGGAAATTCTGAAAAGGTAGTCCCGTTTTCCCGATTGGGACGTTCCGAATGGAAATTCATTTACCATTTTCAAGTTTCTTTAGTTTCGTACTGGTTTCATGTTGTAACTAGAATCCAGTCTAGTGCGGTGCGACAATCCGGAAATTTTACAGAGGCACCCAACGTCAATTTTCGGAAAATATATTTTCGGAAGACGATTTGAGATCTAGAATTTTCGGAACATTTGTTGTAAAATTTCTTGCTTGACTCCCTCTCCTACGATTTTCGAACATCTAAAAAATGATATAATTGCCCATAACGGATTCTTACCCGAAAAAGGTCACCTAGAAATTTCGGGGTCTTTTTTCTGGCTGAGATTTTTGAAAAGGTTAGTTTTGATCCCTATAACTTTCGGATCACTAGACTTTCAGCTAGGAAATCCGAACAGATGAAAAATTTTTGGGGGATAAAAATATGCCTATACCTACCCTTTAAATACTAAAATACGTTTAACAATGCTATGTTTAAGTGGTTTTGAACTATATTCTCGTTGGGTACCCTTGATTTTAGGCAAATGGTAAACGACATGTACCGTCGGGCGTCTATAGAAAGAAGAAAAAAAGAGAATCGGAAGAGGCCTGTTTTACCGACGGCATCAGTCATTTCAATGCACCCTTGGTGTTCGACCATGTCCATCAAAACTCCATTTACGGAACCAAAAAGGAAAATGAAATTGTTCAAGGTTAGATTTTTTGTTTTGGAGAAGATTACTTTGTTGATGGGGTTGCCATGCGACAACAACGAAAACTGAACGAGGAAGTGAATGACAATTTGGCCGTGAAGAGGGAGGAAGGTTTTATCTGTTGCTCACGTATTAAGTTGGATCACGGTGAGAACAGAAAAAAATTTAAACCAGTTGATTATGATAAATGTACTGAGGAGTTAGGTGATTCCAGTCCAGTTCGAAAACGATTACAGCTTCGAGTAGCATTCCAACAGACCAATTATGTAATACTTTACACATGACACACGAAGCCTCTGTTACTCAGTATTGTCCGTGATCATGACAGTAAGTTTATATGAGGTCAGTGAGCTAGTCCGGTTATAGCAGGGCTGGCCCGCTTTACCTCTTATAATTGTTGTTGTGTTTATGTGAGAGGCGGGCTGACCCGCAGGCTAACCCGCTTGCCGGGATCTTGGCTCGGAAAGTCCTTGCCAGCTCGCCTACTCATATAAACACAACGACAATTTTATGAGGAGACAAGGCATTAGCCGAGCTAGGTCCGGTAAAGCGGGCCAGCCCAGCTATACGGGCTAGTTAACCTGTCATAAAAGAGGCCCCAAGATAGTAAGGCTAAGAGACGGAAAAGTTTCAAACCGACTAATAAGCCGGACTATTTCTGGCTCTAACAAACGAGATGGAGATCGAGCAGCAGCGATCTCTTAAAGTCATTGCCTCGATGTCTTGAAATTCATCTTGGCCAACTATTTTAAAGTCGTTGGGAAAGTTATCTTTGTTGGGGTTGTATCTTACTGAGTGAGGTTTGCTTGCGTTTCATGATTTGCGAACCTTTGTTATAATCCGCAGAATCTTTCTGCTAAATTATCTTAGAGTCCGCCAGTTCGAGCTCTATGGAGAGTTTTATATGTTTTCCTGGTGAAAAGATCTGCGACAGATGCCACGGCGAAACCCACGTTTGGGCATGGCAAAAGAACTATCACAGAATTTAGCCGAAACGTGATGCGGAAGATGACTTGTTTGGATACCAAACGTTGAAGTTTCACAGCCGATCATCAAATTTTCGGTGCAAAGGTCGAAATTTTATTCCGTTCCTTTCACTGCAAAATTCTCGGGGACAAACGGAAATTCTGAAAAGGTAGTCCCGTTTTCCCGATTGGGACGTTCCGAATGGAAATTCGTTTACCATTTACAAGTTTCTTGAGTTTCGTACTGGTTTCATGTTGTAACGAGAATCCAGTCTAGTGCAGTGCGACAATCCGGAAATTTTAGGCAAATGGTAAACAACACGTACCGTTCTTACGGACCGAAAATTCCCGACCAAAATTTCCGGAATTTTTTTATAAATGGTAAACAACCATGGTTTCGATTCTCCTGGTGAAACTTATCAGTTGCCGAGTCTCACTACTTTCGGAGGCACCCAACGAGAATATAGTTCAAAACCAC
The DNA here is from genome assembly GCA_964035525.1 of Porites cylindrica. Lineage (NCBI taxonomy): Eukaryota > Metazoa > Cnidaria > Anthozoa > Scleractinia > Poritidae > Porites > Porites cylindrica. Next base: position 14,333,361 of record OZ037777.1, read on the forward strand.
TTAAACATAGCATTGTTAAACGTATTTTAGTATTTAAACGGTAGATATAGGCATATTTTTATTCCCTAAAAATTTTTCGTCTGTTCGGATTTCCTAGCTGAAAGTCTAGTGATCCGAAAATAATAGGGATCAAAACTTACTTTTTCTAAAATTTCAGCCAGAAAAAAGGCTCCCGAAAATTCTAGGTGACCTTTTTAAGGTAAAAATCCGTTAAAAATAGGCAATTATACCATTTTTTACATGTTCGAAAATCCTAGGAGAGGCAGGCAAGCAAGAAATTTTACAACAAATGTTTCGAAAATTCTAGATCTCAAATCGCCTTCCGAACAGATATTCTTCCGAAAATTGTCGTTGGGTGCCCCTGTACTTTGTGTTTAGTTGGGACCGAGTGCACAAGTGGTTCTCGACAGATCAGTGAAACACATGTAAAACCCTTCAAAGTAACGCTGAAATTCTCCTTTAAAGCACAATGAATATAACCTAACTCGATATTCTCAAAAGCAGAAGCTGCTGAACCGAAACATGTTAGGAAACGATCCACATCGAGCACTGCGATGTTCCGCGAGTGCTGAAGATTAGTGATCATGATCCGATGTCACGTACGCAGTGATAATAATATAACATGAAACGAGGTGGTCTGTAGAAGCATATTTGTTTACATTAAGTAACGATTAACTATTAACGATTTATTTTTTTAAAGGTTTCTGTTCACAGAGCGGATTATACAGTAAATTAGGTACAATCACAATCTTGCAAACGTGATTTGCTTGAATCGCGTGTACGTCAACAAGCCCTCTCTATCATCAGACTATAGTTTAACAGACGAGAGAGAGCAACTACCAATAACAAAATGTAGACAGAAAAAAATTTCTCGCGCCATCACACAAACTGGCTTCAAAAGTAAGCAGCTTAGAGACACTAAGTTGATGTAAGGAGCGGGCGCCAATAGAAAGAAGAAAAAAAGAAAACCGGAAGAAGCCTGTTTTACCGACGGCCATGTCAGTCATTTGCACCCATGGTGTTCGACCATCAAAATTCCATTTACAGAACCAAAAAAGAAAATGAAAATGTTTAAGGTTAGCTTTTTTGTTCGGAGAAGATGACTTTGTTGATGGGGTTGCCATGCAACGACAACTAAAACTGAACAAGGAAGTGAATGACAATTTGGCCGTGGAGAGGGAGGAAGGTTTTATCTGTGCTCATGTATTAAATTGGATCACGGTGAGTATAGAAAAAAATTTAAACCAGTTGATTATGATAAATGCACTGAAGAGTTAAGTGATTCCAGTCCAGTTTGAAAACGATTACAGCTTCGAGTAGCATTCCAACAGATCACTTATGTAATACTTTAGACATGATACACGAAGCCTCTGTTAGTCAGTATTGTCAGTGATCATGACAGTAACGACAAATCTAGAGTTCCAAGGGACTGTTTATATGAGGTGAGCTAGTCCGGTTAGCAGGGCTGGCCCGGTTTACCTCTTAAAATTGTCGTTGTGTTTATGTGAGAGGCGGGCTGACCCGCTTGCCTAGATTGGTAATTCTTGCCGGCCCGCCTACTCATATAAACACAACGACGATTTTATGAGGAGACAAGGCATTAGCCGAGCTAGTCCGGTAAAGCGGGCCAGCCCAGCTATACGGGCTAGTTAACCTGTCATAAAAGAGGCCCCAAGATAGTAAGGCTAAGAGACGGAAAAGTTTCAAACCGACTAATAAGCCGGACTATTTCTGGCTCTAACAAACGAGATGGAGATCGAGCAGCAGCGATCTCTTAAAGTCATTGCCTCGATGTCTTGAAATTCATCTTGGCCAACTATTTTAAAGTCGTTGGGAAAGTTATCTTTGTTGGGGTTGTATCTTACTGAGTGAGGTTTGCTTGCGTTTCATGATTTGCGAACCTTTGTTATAATCCGCAGAATCTTTCTGCTAAATTATCTTAGAGTCCGCCAGTTCGAGCTCTATGGAGAGTTTTATATGTTTTCCTGGTGGTAAGATCTGCGACAGATGCTACGGCGACACCCACGTTTGGCAAAAGAACTATCACAGAATTTAGCCGAAACGTGATGCGGAAGATGACTTGTTTGGGCATCAAACGTTGAAGTTTAACAGCCGATCATCAAATATTCGGTGCAAAGGTCGAAATTTTATTCCGTTCCTTTCACTGGAAAATTCCCGGGACAAACGGAAATTCTGAAAAGGTAGTCCCGTTTTCCCGATTGGGACGTTCCGAATGGAAATTCGTTTACCATTTACAAGTTTCTTGTGTTTCGTACTGGTTTCATGTTGTAACTCAGAATCCAGTCTAGTGCGGTGCGACAATCCGGAAATTTTAGGCAAATGGTAAACGACACGTATCGTTCTTACCGTTCTTACGGACCGAAAATTCTCAACCAAAATTTCCGGAATTTTTTTTTATAAATGGTAAACAACCATGGTTTCGATTCTCCTGGTGAAACTTATCAGTTGCCGAGTCTCACTACTTTGTGTTTAGTTGCGACCGAGTGCACAAGTAGTTCTCGACAGATCAGTGAAACACATGTAAAACCCTTCAAAGTAATGCTGAAATTCTCCTTTATTAAAGGACAGGGAATATAACCTAACTCGATATTCTCTAAAGCAGAAGCTGCTGAACTGATACATGTTAGGAAACCATCCACATCGAGCACTGCGATGTTCCGCGAGTGCTGAAGAATACTGATCATGATGCGATGTCACGTACGCAGTGATAATATAACATGAAACGAGGTGATTGTAGAAGCATATTTGTTTACATTAAGTTTCGATTAAGTTCAGTCAACTTCCTTAAAACTCGACTCTCTTCATAAGTGCCTATTGACGGTTCTTCACGATATCTCGGTGGGTACACAGATAAAGCAACGATTAACGATTTATTTTTTCAAAGGTTTCTGTTCACAGAACGGATATACAATAAATTAGGTACAATCACAATCTTGGAAACGTGATTTGCTTGAATCGCGTGTACGTCAACAAGCCCTCTCTATCAGACTATAGTTTGACAGACGAGAGAGAGCCGCTACCAATAACAAACTGTAGACAGAAAAAAATTTCTCGCGCCATCACACAAACAGGCTTCAAAAGTAAGCAGCTTAGAGACAATTACTTATAAATTAGATACTAAGTTGATGTAAGGAGCGGGCGCCGATAAAAAAGAGAATCGGAAGAAGCCTGTTTTACAGACGGCATCAGTCATTTCAATGCACCCTTGGTGTTTGACCTAGGCTCGATTTCCGCCGTCTCCCGGGTCCGGTCTTGATCCTCCCCTCCTTCGGGGGGATGAGTTCGGGCTCATTTTCCCGAACAGCGGCTGGTAATCGAGCCTATGTTCGACCATGTCCATCAAAACTCCATTTACGGAACTAAAAAGGAAAATGAAAGTGTTCAAGGTTAGCTTTTTTCTTTTGGAGAAGATTACTTTGTTGATGGGGTTGCCATGCGACAACAACGAAAACTGAACGAGGAAGTGAATGACGATTTGGCCGTGAAGAGGGAGGAAGGTTTTATCTGTTGCTCACGTATTGTTGCCTGTAAGGATCGAGCAAAGTTGGAAATTGGCCCAAAAATCGCAAATTTTGAAACTTTGTCAGATTAAAGTCTATCATATACCTGATTCATTGGCGTAATTTGTTTTCTCTTAAACTGAATATTTTTCTTTTGAGACTTGTTTACTTTTAGGGGGCATTTTTTGCTTAAAAAGTGGAAAAAAAATCAAAATTTGAAAAATCCGTAAAAAAATTTCCAATGAAAGTTAATTAAGTTGTTAGAAGTGATCTATCAAATTTATCTATATATATATATTGTTTAGATCAATAATGTTTTTTCCAACAAAATTATGTTGAAAGACGACTCTCTTTTTCTCAATACTCGTACAGTCATGGGGTACGCTGCATATCCCAAGGTATATCTTGAGTAGTAGACTGAGATTGAACAATTTTTTTTCTACCTTTTGAAAGGCCTTATCCTGGTAAAGTTTTTGATATAAAAAGTTCCGCGGGCAGTCTCTGTGTGCTTCCAGGAGAGCGCCTCAAAAGTGCCCAAAATTCGACTTTTTCTTGGACGCTCTCTGAACGTCTGTCGCGAGGGTTGGTGTGACGAAAATACAAAAGCTGGTAATAAACTATGAAATTTGACAACAACTCCTTTGTTTATTTGTTTTTGAATGTGTCTTTATTTCATAGCCAATATGTACATTGTTTTTATTGCTCTGCTAGTACCTCAAGTCTGATAGATTTACCCGCTGCGTTCCTTGCTACGCTGGGGTAGCTAAACCTTCGCATCTTGTCAAACACACGAGCAACGTTTCTTTAATCCAATAAAAACTTTCATGAATTTTCGATCATTGATTGTGAATGGCCTGTAGTTGTATGAGGGTCTGGTCTACCGCTTTAAATTGTATGTCAAGAGTGTAGCTTTAACATTTCCCTCGTTACAGTCGTCTTGGAAAATTCACTGCGACATCCTGTATGGGAAAAGATGTTTGCTTGTCATGTGAGAGTATTTACATTGAAGAAATTCCACTTGGGACATCATTTCGTTTCTGTATGTTAGCTTCATCTTAATCTAGAGGGAAATCTTTTAATTCGGATTCCACTTTTTTCGACAGATTTTTAAGGTTGCCTCACTTTGCATGCGTGGAAAAGTACCCCGCAAATTCAATAAAGCATTTGTCTCATAATATGTGTCACGCTTGATTAGTTGCATCAAACAATCTAGATTCTACTTGTTCATAACTTTTCAGGGAAACACTTTACCGGATACTATTTCATAATATCATGTTCTTTCGAAACCCTTGTTTTCCTGGAGAATAGTTCAAAATTCAAGTCATTATATTCATTGACTGCGAAAAACTCTCCTGTCCACCTGCCAATCATCTGCGAAGACTTACCTGTTAAAAGATCGCCAGACGTGCTCGAAAGTTTGAGGCGCTTATAGCCTGAGATCATGCCCTCTCCCTATTATCCCTTTATGTCTCTCAAGGGAAGAGGGCATGATACATTTCTTTGTCGGATCACATGTAAAAATGCCAGAATCTGGACTTTTTTCTGATTGGATAGGAAACAATGCGGATGATTTGCGCTGTTCCGATTGGCCAAAATGACGCCATCCGTTAGTTGTTGTTGATTTCAGTCTGCATTTTTGCTTGCGTAATAAGCAGTGAATACACACGCGAGTTCGTTATGAAATTTCTGCCCGCTCAGTTTTCTTGAATTTGAAGAATGCCTAAATAGAAGTTTCATCCATTGAAATATTTACGATCTCATCGTATACCAAAACAGTTGCAGTCAAAACTTCACCGATCATTTGAATGCAATTTGATACCGGCTACAAGTTACAGAAGCGACAAACGGGTTCACTTTTCAAATAATCAATTCACGAATGGAATCTTGACCTGGTTTGACTGTATTTCCTCCTTCAGAAATCATGCTGCGAATTATTCTGAGCGATCTTCGCTTTCACAACACCTTTCAGTTCGTGAAATATGGTGCTTCAGCCTAATTTTTTTTTCCACTGCTTTCGGTACAGAACGAAGTCAACGAGCTTTAACCAGTAAATTCTTTATTATTTGTAGCTATTCATAAAGGTACGACAGCTCCAGCTAGCAGTATATTTCATCACAAAAACAACACATTGATTTTTTTTTTTACGAAGCGCCATCTGAACACGGACGTACTTAAAAATTTTTTTTCCCTAAAACTGATTTCAAAAGAGACATTATTCGCGCCAAAATTTGATTCCCGTTTGGTAAACGCTTATTGGCTAAAAACATGACAGGTTAAGCAAACGTTAGATTATGTAAATTAGGGGGCGGTTGACTGCTTGTTAAATAAATGTATCAGGCGTTATTTTTTTTCCCTCTCGAGCCAAAGAAGCAAAAAAAAAAAAAAAAAAAAAAAGACGCCTGATCTCAGGTTAAGGCGCTTACAAACATTCCCACTCTCACGATAACTTAAAACAAGTGAATTACAGACATCTTTGATCGTAAAAGTGGAAAAAATGAATAAATGCGGGATTGGAAAGTTATCTGGTACTGAATGCGGTTCAGTTACTGTGAAGGATACAGTAATTAACGAACGAATATCAAGCGTTAAGTGATTGTCAGCGCGATATTACGGGTCACTTGGAAATGTTGAAAATGCGTGGAGAGGACGTGTTGTCTGAGAAAGAGTTGATTTTACTGAGAGCAGGTGAGAACATTTTCATAACACTTACATCTGTCATTGAAGGGATGTTCATGGTCGACTTAAATTTGTATTAGGAGTATTTTCGGGAACCGCTGAAGTAGACTTCATGGTGTGTCCAAAACATCGAGATACCTTTGGTATAAAATGGAGGGTGCGTAAGAAGATTTGCCAAGTCCCGGAGGGGGTTGCATCTCAACGCTCAAAAAATCACACTGGTGATCGCACTATCAGTAGGAAGCTGTCAGAGGAAATCTTCAACAGGACTGGATCACTTATACCTATCGGCTCAGGTATTCAACTGTATTATTTTTCTTTATTAGAAATGTTGCACTAACTACCGTATTCACTAACAAAGCCCTTCTCGAATGTTATGTTTCTTTAAGCTATCTATCGGCAGTGTCGTGAGAAGCTGAACACAAGTATTGCAACACATCAAAAGGATTTACAAGAGTGAGGAAAAATAGTGAACGTAATGACTATAGTGGATTCCTTATGGCTGTTAAGCCGACTGACCCTTCTTTTTTCCATTTTCGTCCTCTCCACAACACCTATAATGTATCGGTCAAATTGAAGCTTCAACATGCCCCCCCCCCCCCGGGCAACGCCCTGGGCATTTGACTTTTTTGAAAATTATTGTTCAAATTCCCCCCTACCCGGGCCAAAATGCCGTTCAAATGCCCCACACTAGGGTCCATTCAGGTGATCAAATGCCCCCACCCCGGGGACATTTCACAGGCACAAAAATGACAGAAGGACGGCGGAAACGCCTTCAGTTGTCGAACAAAATCTTTATAAATATAACAAAAACTGAGAGACACTGTTAGCGTATTTACTACGAACAAAAAACTCGTGCAAAGCAGCGGAAATCGGTGCTTCAAGGTCACTGAATGCTCAGCTTTTCTTCATCATGCAATATACAGAGCGTTCTATAAAAAAAGATCCCACCTATTGAGATTACTACATCATGACCATTTCACTGACATGCATCATCGCTCACCGTATAAATTAACAAACTTGCAGTAGGTCAAAGTAGTTGACCTGAGCTTTTTATTTTATTTTATTTTATTTTATGTTGTTGCATTGAATCGCTGGTATAGGTATTGTATTTCATTGTAAACACAACAATAACATACATTCATACATTCAAAGCCTGAATCCAATATTAAAAAATTTAAAATTTAAATACTTCAAAAACGGCACAAAGCTTGTTTAAGCCCTTTCCTTGTAACCAATTGGCCACAAAGGCACAATCTTTTCCACGAAAATCCTCTAACACCGCGTCCCCCATGATACCTCGCCACACCAAAGATTTTACATGAAATCGAGGGCGCAGTTCAAATTCCCCACCCCTAATTAAAGCATTGGGATCAAATTCCCCACCCCCTGGAAGACTCTGATAATCAAATTCCCTCCTCCCCGGGACGGCAAAGGACTCAAATGCCCGGGGTATGCCCGGGGGGGCATGTTGAAGTTTCGATTTGACCGATACATAAAGCCGCAGGCAAATATTGTGTTGGGTTAGGTATCCTGTGGCGATAAGCTAGCAATGGGGCAGACTCGTACCCAGTCGTTGGGTCATGCGTGGGCAAATCAAGGGACAGGGCAGAAAAAAGCGAGAAAGCGCATCGCCCTGGCCAATTTTGGGAAAAATAGTTATAATGATAGTGATTATGATAACAATATAAACAATGGTAAAATATAAACAAACACGTTTCAAGAGAGTTAGGAAAGAAATCAGAGGTAATAGCTTTAATCCTAAAGAAGGGCCTACAAAACGACATCCAAACTTTGTAAAGACAGTTGTGGTATAACCCACGGAAGAGGTTGTTATGCCATTGTCTGCTAGCACTTGTAAGGTAGTTTACATTATGCTTTCATTTTTAACGTAGGCCACTGAGAGCGTTTCTAGAGCCAATGAGGTAAGCCTCCCGGGATTTAATCAAGAAGAGGGAATAGAAGAGGTTTCACGAGATCTATAGCGTTTGGCCTTTAGCCCTGACAGCAGTCTATTCCAGCCTAACTCGTCCCAGGAGGAGACGCAGTCCAGAACATCAACACCTGATGACAGCATCAGCTAAGCCACATGTGCGCAATACCTTAAACCTCCAGATAACACTGACGAACGTAAGGTAACCGCATTGAAATGGTTTGTGGATGAGTGCAGTTTTGGGCCTCTCAACTCTATTATAAAGCGTCCATGGACTGATGCCACCCCGAAAACACATGAATGCTACATCCGTAAAGCTAGTACAATTATCTCAGAGGTCTTAAAAACCGTAGCGCCGCAGCCCGCTCCAGAATTGTGGGAGGCAGTGAGAGGAAAGAATGAAGTTAGCCACCTCCTTGGGTCTGTGCATAATGGCAGTGATCTACTATTAGCTTTAGTGGAGTCTTACAAGCAAGCGGACACTTCCGAGACAAGGCGCCGACTGTTAAGTCTCGTGGCCAGAAAAGTGACCTCTGCAGAACTGGCAACACACACATACCTCGACTAACAAGATATGAGTTGGTTGACTGGATAAAGGACAAAACTGAGTCTAACGACTAAAAGAGATATAAGATATAATTAGATAGAATTATCTTGCCCTAGGCCGGGTTTACTTATTATTGGCTACATACAGTCTTCAAGGTCTCGCAGCTCTCACCGCTTTGATTATGTTGATGATCACAGTGGTGCGATAGCTCTCCGTTTTACCATCACTGAGTACAAATACTCTGCAGTGGTCAGGAATAGTACTAGCCACGGAGCAGTGGATCTGTGAACGAGACAATCATGCTGTTACACCATTCACACAATGAAAATACATGTGCAGACTCCATATAGGCACTAATCAGTTACCTTGTAATCAGTTTTGATGTACTGTTTTAGGTATCGAAAGTCGTCCTTGAGTTCTGCAATTTACAGTCTCATTAGCCCCATATTTCACCAGCGTGTCAAGGAGCGATAGTAGATCATCAAATCCGCGCCCGCCTTCTGCCGCGTAGCTGTCTAGCCCCTGTAAACTCTTTTGAACTGACGCCACGCATGCCTCAGACAAAATTCTAAACAGCGTACGGCTCGAGAGTAGAGTGTAATTCACTTCACTACAATATTGATTATATTGCTTGATCAGACGAGATGGCAGCACTGTCCTTATTACATTGGGAACGTCGTTGTTAGTGCCGCTGCTTAACGTTAGGGTTTTCCGACCAAATGGGAGGTCCTGGACGACTGTAGAAGACGTGGTTAAGTCCAGAAAGTGATCTACCTTGGCAGGGTCCACTTTTTCTCTTATCTGTTTGGCCTCCGACTGTACAGTAAGTCCTGCGCCAACCTCCAGCGGGACCTTCAGGATGACCTCCTATTTAATGCAAGAACCGCTAGTGACGGAGTCCGTTCCTGGAAGGCTCACCAGCTGCGCATGGTTCACCAGGATACAGCCAGGACAGATATCATCGATAGTCTTCAGGAGGACTCGGTGCTGATCATACAGGATTTCGCCATGAAGTTCTTACCCACCCAGTACAGGAAAAAGCAGGCTGATTTCTTTGGTAAGAGAGGTATCTCTTGGCACTTGACAGTTTGTCAGAGCAAACAGCGAGGGGAGCTGGTCGCGCAGACGTTTGTGCACATAATTGAGTCGGGTCTACAGGACAGCCACACTGTAGTAACCGTGATGGAGTATGTACTGAAGACCTTGAAGCAGGAACACTCCGAGTTTACCAGAGCTGTCTACCGCCAAGACAACGCAGGGTGCTATCACCGCGCAAATACCATTCTAGCCAGCTAAATATTGCGAGAGAGAACCGACATGGATCTCTACCGGATTGATTTCAGTGATCCGCAAGGTGGTAAATTGAAGGTCCATGCGATAGGAAAGTAACGCAAAGCAAGACGCACTTGAAGCAATACATTAACCAAGGTCACTCCGTCACAACACCTGCTAACCTTAAGAAGGCTATCGAGTCCGATGAGGGCATTGCGGGTGTGCGAGTTACGGTTGTTCCTGTTCCCAAGACCACAGTGAAAACAAAGAGTATCAAGTGGGAAGATATCAGTGGTTTGTCCAACTTTGAGATCACGGTAGCGGGTGTACAGACCTTCAAGGCGTACGGTATTGGTGGACGGAATTTCCGGTCCTGAACGTCATTTTCAGGTATGTTCAACCAAGAGGTGGTAAAGGAAAATTACCCGCGTTCGTGGTAAAATAGATCTCAGTGCGCTATATTATACTGGTTTCATAGCACGCACACTTTACCCATTTGCACTCAAAGTGAATGCACGGTAATACTTAACAATAAACTGCTATAACCCCATGCCACTGCATCATAAATTATACCCTTATTAATAAAAACTTGCTTATTTTGGTCTTTTCTCTCAGGAATACCACAAGATAACCAGTTTGAATGGATAGCTGAAAGGCCAGGGAAAGGAGAGTTTGTGTCAGTGAAACCTAGACAGCCAAAGCCGGCGACATCCCATACAGATAGCCTACTCAAGGAGGGCTCTACCTATGAAATGACCCGACGAGCAAATGCCAACCTAGCTGATAGTGTCCTGTTTCCATGCCCAGATGCACCAAGTCCTACATGACATACGGACGGCTGGAGCAGCACCTCATGTACGGTAAACACCAATTCCGTTGGGCCGAGAGTGTCTCACTTATTGACCGAGCGAAGGTAAGTTACGCAGAGCGTAGAGGGATGGGCTTGTCGGAAGTCCGCTATGCAACGCCATCGGTTTAATTCCAAGCAAAGGAGGTACTTGGAGAAAAAGTTTAAACATGGGGAGACCACAGGGATTAAAGCAAACCCGGACGACGTCTCGAAGGAGGTGAGATGTTTGAGCGATCAGAGCGGGAAGCGAATCTTCACGGTAAAGGAGTTCCTACGTCCACAACAAATCACCTCATTCTTCTCTAGGATGGCATGTAAGAGAAGAGATGCCACCGACTCCGATGATGAGGCTGAAGAATTTGCAAGGCACCAGGCGGCCGTCCACTCGGATGTGATGGAAGTGTTACGGCAGGAAATCACTCATCCCTTGCTTTTCTCTGGCAAAAACCTGTGCTTGATGACAGAGTCAGAGAACGAAAGCCTCAAGATCACTCAGATGCTAGGTTATAACATAGGACCAAAAAGTCCTACTCTGGAACCAAATTTGTTATGCTTTTCTCGTGGATCAAGATTTTTTTTGCCACATTTAATTTAAGTCACCGGTTATTTCTAACCCCCCTCCAGAACAAAAACTGTGTATTATCCGATAGCATGTAATTTGAAGAGGGGGACATTGGGGGGTACCCAATACCGCAATACCGTAAGAAAAAATGGCAAATACCGAAATACCGCGTCCAAAATCGTCTAAATACCGATACCGCATATTTTAATCACATTTATAATCGGTTCCGCATATTTATGAGAGCTTCCATCTAGCGCGTTTAATTATCTCAGGCATTTATGCACCAGATGTCCATGTTTTTTTAATATTTTGGTAGTTGGCAAATTTTTGGCAAATTTTCACTGAAAAGAACCTTTTGGTAGGTCGACCCAACAGCTAACTAACTCCAATAAAAATAACTCTTGAAAGCGCGAAAAAAAACAACAACAAACAAACAAACAAACAAACCAACCAAAACCCTTTCTACGCACGTCTAGTGCGAGTCTGGATGAGTCTATAGTCTAGTACGTCAGTATCTCAGGGGTCAACTATCTCGACTGTCGCCGGTAAGAGGCAAACTTACCAGATTTTCCTTTTTAACTTTATAAGGCGTTTTTCAATTCTCGAAACCCGACATCTAAACTTACTCTTGTTGCGATAATGCTCGCCTCCTTCGCCCTCTTCACAAAAAAATTGCCACACAGTCAATGATGACAACGCCGTCTTCGCCGTCTCAGCGACCTCAGCCATTGTGAGAAAACGTGTAAGACCTCGAACTGCCGGCACAGGTATAGTCTGCTACACAGCCGTTTTTAGTGTCGTCACGCAACGCTCCTCCCCAGTAGGAGCGTTGTCGTGACGACACTAAAAACGGCTGTGTAGTAGACTGGCACACGTACACAGATCGAAAAGCCTGGTAAGGTAACTTGAGGCGACTCATTGTCATTGGATGCAACAACAATCACATTGTATATTATCGACCGTAAAACTGTCACAAAATGACCCACAATGGTTTAATCATTTACCGTTATGTCTCAAGACTTCTAAATATTAACTTTTATTGACCTTTATGTCCTACTGTGTTTTGTTTTGCGTATTGTATCGAAAGGAAAGCGCAAATAAACGGTACCGTAATACCGTGAACAATCTTATTTCACCGAATACCGTCAGCCAAAATGATGAAAAACCGCATACCGCAGAGCTAGATGATACCGCAATACCGCACGTTAAAATTAAAATTACCGAAATACCGCATGAAAAAAAGCCCAATACCGCAATACCGTAAACCCCCATGTCCCCCTCTTTGAACAAAAATTGTGGGGTATTTACCTACAAATTAAATGAAAGGGCATTTGTAAGCAAAGGGAGAGTTCTTATGTGAGAAAGTTGCTGAAAAGTTTGAAAAAAGACTCTTCATCAGTAATGCAACATTATCCTTGCATGGCTCGTTGCGTTTAAAATGACCAAAACCAGTCATAAATCAGATATACCCCCGGAAAATATTAAACTTACCAAGTTCTGTTATTTTATAGTGTCTTTATTGCTAAAACATAATTAATTTATTTGTCTTTCGTAGATCGTGCATTTATATTTTCTAAATTTAAAAGTGAGACAATACATTTGCCAACCATGTTCTGTCGCACTCTGTAATAAAATTACCTTACTCTGCATGATGAAAATATCTTTTAAATATCTTTTAAATTGAGTGAAGAACACGGTACAAACATGGCTATGTCCAGGTTTCTACACGGCTGCCAAAATTGCGATTTTTTGCAGTTCTTTGTCGTGTTTATGATCACTAAAGTCCAGAGCGAGTTGCAGATTTGACAAAACTACGAAAATTGGAAAATTGGCAGGTCTGACGATTTTTTGCGTTAGTTGCAATTCTTCGCAGTTCTTTGCTGGGTACCCTTCTACCTCTTCTAACCCTTGAATTTAGTAATTTTAGCAAATTCTAGGATTTCTCCAAATTTTGGCAATTTTTGCCGCTGCGTACAAACTTGGACATACCGAGTGCCGAGATCCAATACAAAAATCCGATATTCCCTTGGTAAAATTCCGATATATGAGTTGGAAAAATTTGCTATCTGAGTTTAAGAGTCTAAAGTGACCGCGAAAATATAGACACTACGAAAGTCACAATATTTATTTTTGAGTTTCTTCATCGATCTGTTCAGTTTATCGACGCTCAGAAACTGCCCTGGGATGAAAAGCGGATCTATTTTAGACCTTGGAAATCATTTTCATAAAGGCCAAACGAGACGTTTTAGACTTTTAAAATGTACGACGGTTGGTTTATGGTTATCCGGTTTGCTCGTTTTTCTGTATGGCTTGTTCGAGTCTACAGAGGTAAAAAAACTGCCTTGTTTGTGTTAAGACCGCGGAGTCGAATATAAACAATGTGCAAAGGTTGCAGATTCAGTGCTTCATGTGCTTCATGTACTTCATATCTTTGAGACAAAAAATATATATAGGGAAAGAATAAATACATGCAATACGTTGGCCATGTATAGCCATAAGTTACATGATTGCTCATAATTTAATGATGTGCGCGGTCAGGTGCACAACCAAAATGTTAATTTAAGCCCCAGTTTTTTTGCCGTTTCAGAAATTGCTAGCGAAAACTTAAACCATGAAACTATGGCAGCGAAATATTCTAGACAAGCACGGTGCGAGACTTGTGAAAGAAATAAAGCCAGAAACACTTATGCCTTTTTTGATGGAAAAGGGTGTTATCCCCTCTGACACCAGGGAAGAGATACGTTCAAGTAAAAAACCTGAAGATATCAATGAGGCTTTACTGACCAAACTGAAGTATAACAGCGGGACTATGGCCTTCAACATGCTGATTAAGGGACTGCAAAATACTGATCAGGCTTCCCTGGCTTGTCTGCTTTTGGAGGAAAGTCAGCTGGAGGGTAAGAACAAAATGCAAATCATAGCAGTTTGTGGAACCAATGATCTGACACAAAATTAGGAATATAAGAGCACAGCGGCACAGGGAAATAACTATCTTCTGTAGCTTTATCTTTACTCGTTAGATCGCTCGAAAGGGTCGCCGGACAGCAATTTTATGTAAAACAAAAATACGGTTTCAAGGTTAATTCAGCTTACCAGATATGAAAGCAAGCAAAGTGAAGCAAAATGAAGCAAGACTCGAGCATAAAAACATGGTAAAGTAACGTGGTAGAGGAACAGACAATATAAAAGCATGTGATATCACACACGTCCCCATCTAGGCTGGTTTTTCAGTGATCAATTAGGATTCTCAACCTTTTAAACCGTGTGACAGTTGTCAGATATAACCCCATCCAGACCCTCTCACGAGTGACCATGCCAGAGAATTACTCTGTCGACTAGATTTGTGTCCATTTATAGGTGGGTGCGAGTAACTGTGATGGTGTCTGAGAAAGACTGAATGAGCTAGTGTGCATGTGGTGGAAGACGGGGGTGGGACGATTATGTAAAGGAGCGGCATCCTTTTTTATATACTTCCATGCACCAGAGATGGCGATTAATTTAGGGACGTATGTTAAAGATTTTACAATGAAATTAGTTCAACTTTCATGTCTTTCAAAGCAACTTTTATTTAGTCAAAAAGTTAATCGCTTGCCGGTGATCCACACCAAAAAACCGGCTACCAATAATTCAGTAATCCATATTTGGATTTAGTAAACGCAGACAGAAAAAGACTCTTAAAGGAAGTAAGAGCGAAAGAAGAAAGGATAAAAGCATCAGAAAAACAAAAAAGTGAATTACAAGCCAGGCACAGAGGATATGATGAACTTGTAAAACAGATTGAAGACCTAAAAGAAGAGAAAAAGCAACTAAGGAAACGACTAATGATGTTGGAAAAGTCGCAGGACGCAAACTCAGAAAATCTAAACCCTGGTCATAGGAACGACGTCCCTTCTGAATCGGGATCTAGAAAAATTAGCTTGCCAGGTAAGAAAGAGCCCTGGTTCAATTGAATTAATTTACAAGTGCAATTTACAAAGTGTAGCTATTGTTTTCAGACTCTAAAACAATAGCTACACTTGTGAAGAGTTTTATTACACAGTTTTATTGCTACATTACATATGTAAGGCCTGGTTCAGACGCCATAAGTTCGACTTTGGAGCGACACTGGCGCGACGTCTGAAAAGACAGCGCACCGTGAGTCGAGCCTAAGTTAAGTTCGACAAAAGTTCGACAGATGCTGTCGCGTTTTTAACGCTTTTGCCGCATCAAACTAAACCTGCCGTACCAACTTGATTCAGACGCTGCTCTTTTACCGTACTTAATTCATCAGTTACGTCCGGCACATGAGAGGAGCGGCGTCAGAACCGGGCCTAATTCTTTTAGGAATCGTGTTGTGGAACGATGATTGCATAAAAAAACAAAGGTTGACTTAATTAATTCAGAAATGACGGTCAAAACTGTGATTAAGGCTACGTTCACTCTATACCGGATAGCTTTTCGTGGCGCTCGAAAAGCTATCGGGTATAGGATGAACAGCAACGGCCCGGGGGGGTACAAGTTGTTAGGGAGCTTTAGCATCGACGACGGCGGCGGTAGCGAACACGTCACTTTCAGAAGGCATTCGCGTTTTTCAAACATTGTCGCGTTTATTCCAATCCACTGAAAATGTCAAATGTAGGCGAATTTCCCCAGAGATGATTTCTTGGGGACCGCACTCAAGTTTAGAGAGAGAAGGAAAAATTCGTCGTCGCTTGTTTACGTCCTCCATAAAGCGTGAAATCAGGCATTTTCACGTCATAGTCGCGCAGTGACGGCAAAGAAATGTACAAAAAAGCGTGATGCACGTGCAAAGTCGTTGTTTTGCCTAATAAACCTATTGCTTTTTGGCGTTTTCGTTGCCGTCGCCGTCGTCGTTGCTAAAGCTCCCTGTTAACACACATCGAACAACATACCGTAGCGATATGGCCGAGAGGGTTTGGTGCAATAAAATCCAGTCCTTACTCCTGAATATTTACTTCCATCTCGGCGGGTTCCACTCCTCGCGCCTACGTATTTACTTCAGCGACGTGTTCATACTGCACCATTTGACTTTCATGGCGTTAAAGTCCTCCTTGTCCTATTATCTATTAGGTATCTAAAGTTAATCATTGCCAGTACATAGCAGCACTCCTTAGGGTGTTCTTGCCACCAGTTTTTCAGATTTTTTAGATGTAGAGAATTATTGTTGTTATAGAGTAGTATTAACAACTGTTACGTTAATAATAATAATAATAATAATAATAATGATAATAATAATAATAATAATAATAATAATAATAACAATAACAATAATAATAACTATTATAATTATAATAGTCATCATCATCATCATAATCATCATCATCATCATCAATGTAAGCCATATCTTATTCAGGTTAAATAAGGCGTTGACCAAATTTGAATTAAATGTTTGAATTCTTTGCAGGAAATGATGCAAGTCGTAAGGAGGGGACGATGGATGACATACACCGGGATATTTTGCGCCGCAACAGGTCCGCCCTAAGTAAGGACCTTGAACCCAAAAAGATATTATCTAATTTGGTGGACGTGTTGGACGCGCAAGACGAGGAAAAAATTCGTGCAAAAAAAACAAGAAAAGGAGCAAGTTACGCGCTCTTAGATATGCTACCCAGGAGAGGGCAGAAGGCTTTTGGTGTGCTTATGGAAGCTTTACAAAAAAAGCAGCCGCATTTAGCTGTTTATTTAGGTGAGCAATTTTTTTCGATTTACAAACGTCAACTCAAATAGTTACATAAATGCAGGAACCCGTAACCCATGGGCTCCTGATAAACGTAATGATCGAATGCACCGTGCATTAAGCTAAAAGGTTAAAAACAGTATAAGAGAGGTCAGTGGTTTTAATAATTCTCATGGCATAGGCGCTGAAAGACTGTAACGTTTGGTGATTAGAATGATTAAACTGAGTGTCAAGTTCGAGTTAGGCGAACTAAACTGGAACCTGATTTAATCAGTCATCAGTGAACTCATGCAAAGGGTAGCTGGCTTAAAGATTGAAGAATATTCGTGCGATATGTGTAATCAATCCTAACGCACATGCAAAGATGATGGGTATCGTGAATGATTCCTATATTCAGTACTTTAGAGCAATGAACAGACTGATTGTAAATTTTAATTTACAATGGTTGAAGTCAAGATCGGCTAGCTGCTGATAAGATGGATTATCAATGACAAATTAATTAAGGGCGTTCAGGTCCCGGCATTCCCTTACTCTGCCTTTACAAACGCATCCGTTATTACCTCACTAATTGATTCCGCTCATCGAGAGAATACCAAATACATATCCATCAAAGGAAGATAAAAACCCGTCTGACCATCCAACTCGGGGAGAGCCTGAATCCTGGGGGACACGGGCTCACTCGCCAGAATCAAGCCGGAGAATTTTTTTATCCTCTCTTGTCAGAATTAATCTTCCTGTTAACACACATCGAACAACATACCGTAGCGATATGGCCGAGAGGCTTTGGTGCAATAAAATCCAGTCCTTACTCCTGAATATTTACTTCCATCTCGGCGGGTTCCACTCCTCGCGCCTACGTATTTACTTCAGCGACGTGTTCATACTGCACCATTTGACTTTCATGGCGTTAAAGTCCTCCTTGTCCTATTATCTATTAGGTATCTAAAGTTAATCATTGCCAGTACATAGCAGCACTCCTTAGGGTGTTCTTGCCACCAGTTTTTCAGATTTTTTAGATGTAGAGAATTATTGTTGTTATAGAGTAGTATTAACAACTGTTACGTTAATAATAATAATAATAATAATAATAATGATAATAATAATAGTAATAATAATAATAATAATAATAATAATAACAATAATAATAACTATTATAATTATAATAGTCATCATCATCATCATAATCATCATCATCATCATCAATGTAAGCCATATCTTATTCAGGTTAAATAAGGCGTTGACCAAATTTGAATTAAATGTTTGAATTCTTTGCAGGAAATGATGCAAGTCGTAAGGAGGGGACGATGGATGACATACACCGGGATATTTTGCGCCGCAACAGGTCCGCCCTAAGTAAGGACCTTGAACCCAAAAAGATATTATCTAATTTGGTGGACGTGTTGGACGTGCAAGACGAGGAAAAAATTCGTGCAAAAAAAACAAGAAAAGGAGCAAGTTACGCGCTCTTAGATATGCTACCCAGGAGAGGGCAGAAGGCTTTTGGTGTGCTTATGGAAGCTTTACAAAAAAAGCAGCCGCATTTAGCTGTTTATTTAGGTGAGCAATTTTTTTCGATTTACAAACGTCAACTCAAATAGTTACATAAATGCAGGAACCCGTAACCCATGGGCTCCTGATAAACGTAATGATCGAATGCACCGTGCATTAAGCTAAAAGGTTAAAAACAGTATAAGAGAGGTCAGTGGTTTTAATAATTCTCATGGCATAGGCGCTGAAAGACTGTAACGTTTGGTGATTAGAATGATTAAACTGAGTGTCAAGTTCGAGTTAGGCGAACTAAACTGGAACCTGATTTAATCAGTCATCAGTGAACTCATGCAAAGGGTAGCTGGCTTAAAGATTGAAGAATATTCGTGCGATATGTGTAATCAATCCTAACGCACATGCAAAGATGATGGGTATCGTGAATGATTCCTATATTCAGTACTTTAGAGCAATGAACAGACTGATTGTAAATTTTAATTTACAATGGTTGAAGTCAAGATCGGCTAGCTGCTGATAAGATGGATTATCAATGACAAATTAATTAAGGGCGTTCAGGTCCCGGCATTCCCTTACTCTGCCTTTACAAACGCATCCGTTATTACCTCACTAATTGATTCCGCTCATCGAGAGAATACCAAATACATATCCATCAAAGGAAGATAAAAACCCGTCTGACCATCCAACTCGGGGAGAGCCTGAATCCTGGGGGACACGGGCTCACTCGCCAGAATCAAGCCGGAGAATTTTTTTATCCTCTCTTGTCAGAATTAATCTTCCTTGAGAGCTTGCATTCGAAAGCAAGCCAAGCAACTCTGTAAATAGAATTGAGGATGTAAAGCGCATGCACCAGGGTACAGGTCCGGTTAATGTTGATAAAAGCGAACCCTTTCGGATATTGTCATAATTTTATCTTAGGGAAATTTTTTAACAACTTTTTTTTTTCTTTTGTGGAAGCAAAACTGGAAGAAATGCAAACGCAATCGAATCAAGCACGACCACAGACCGCAGACGTAAGAAAGGAGAATCGAAAACTAAAAAAGGATTTACAAAGGGAGCGAGAGAGTCACAGAAGGACAAAGATGGAATGCGATCAACTGAAAAGTACGAAGGAAAGATCAAAGCCCACAAAAAAGAAAAGGTTGAACGCAAAGAGGAAAAAATAGTTTGACTATCGATAACACGTACTTTAATTATCTTTAGAGTAATTGTACCTAAGGCTGAACTTGCCTTGTGAGCAGTTTAAAATTAATAACTAATTGGAAGTAAATGTGTTTTATTTGGCTCCATGTATAGCCCTTTTATGTCACAAGGTGCCAAAACTCAGGTTCTAAGTTGAGAAATGGCTGAATTAGTTTCGTAACTGCCTTATGACGTGATCGAAAAGAAAAACTTTTAAATTTGATATTACGGGTAGGAGGAAGATAACGTGAGTGTTGTCAACTATGGGCGCTATATATGGCGTGTGCAATTGCAAGGTCTTTTCGTTCAAGAAAAATATTTTCGCTGAATAAGTAGTTTTTGGTGTCAATATGGATTGTAAAACCCTTTTCTAATGTTATTTTAAAGGACTTATCTAAACGTCTTATCATGCAGTTTTTTTACAAAGACCTTTCCAAACGGAGAAATAGTATACTAGTTAGGAATGAAATCAACACCTTTTTTTGCGCAGGGATTTCATTAGCAACGAAAGAGTAACGCCGACTTTTGTCTATCTCATAAATAAATTGCAGGGGAATCTAAAGATAAGGCCATGTGTTATTTTAGGCGATTTAACCGGTCTGACAGGTTTTCTAGCTATTTTAGAGCGATGCTGTAACTTGTAGGCACCATGTCCTTATTTGGTTACGATTTAACAATGGGATCAGGTATTTTGCGAGTTGTGAAGTTGCTTGTTGCTAATTGCGTGTTGCGAGTTGCTAGTTGCGAGTTGCGAGGTGCGAGTAATGGAAAGTTGACGAGCTGCAGTCTGTCTATTCAGTCAATTTCAAGGGTCAAGTGGATAAATCCGTTTCGAAAATTGTTGATTCGTAAAAGGTACATCTTGTCACTAGAGAAATAAAACGCTGTCTCACGATCGCGCACTTGCTGGAGCTAAAACAGACGCTTTCTCTAGTTCGGCGTCTGGCGTAAGACGTTCAGCGTTTTTCTCTCGCGGCGAGGGAATGGTAAATGCTGACTTGCGTTAAATCCAGTGAACGGTAAGGGATCAAATGCCTGGGTACTAAACTGGATATACCCGGAAATGTTAATAACCGCTTAGTCTCACTTTTTTTTTTTTTTTTACAATTGCTTAAACCTCCCGGTAATACACTCTGCCATTTGCTTCTGCTACATTTTCTGCTGTATATCCAAGAACTTTGCTTTTGTCTGGCTTGCGCCACTGATACAATTACTAATTACTGTGTGACAGTGTGTGTTACGACTTTTTGGTCGACTGTTAAGATTGGAATCTATCTGATTATTCCATATTTAAATAATAATAATAATAATAACTTTATTTGTATAGCGGTATATACAAAAGCTCTATATCGCTTTACAATCAAAAAAAAGAAAATAACTAACAATAGCACCAAAACAAAAAGTCAACTGAAAGCGAGTCTAAAAAGATAAGTTTTCAATCTAGATTTAAAAACATCAACTGATCCACTTAATTTAATGTCTAAGGGAATATCATTCCAGTGCTTTGGGCAGCGACCGAAAAAGCCCTGTCCCCATAGCTCTTCAGGCGCATACTCGGTACTTCTAATAAATGTTTGCTAGCTGACCTAAGATTTCTTGTAGGGTTATATGGGACTATAAGTTGACTTAAATACGGAGGCGCCAGGTTATTGAGAGCTTTAAAAGTTAACAGTAATACTTTAAAGGTAATTCGCTGGTCCACAGGTAACCAGTGTAGCTCCTTAAGGACGGGGCGAATGTGCGCAGCCCTAGGTTGCCCAGTTACAAGGCGTGCAGCGCAGTTTTGAACGCGCTAGAGCTTCTGAATAATATACTCCGGTGACCCGAGGAGCAACGAGTTACAATTGTCCAGTCGACAAGTAACATAAGCATGGACGAGGGTCTTTGTGCTCTCGGAAGTCAGATACATTCTAATCTTCGCGATATTCCGAAGATGAAATAAAGCAGATTTACAAACGGAACTCACATGCTTATCCAGCGACAAGGTCTCATCAAAAACAACTCCTATGTTCCTAGCTTTGTCAGACCGCTCTACACGATGATTACCAACCAGGATACTATCTAAAGATGGGCGTGGCCGATATTTTGAACTGATAACGAGCAGTTCCGTCTTGTCCCTATTCAACTTAAGTTTGTTACAAGACATCCAACGGTCGATATCTCTAACACAAGATTCAACCTGAGAGACAGAATAAGCTTGATCATCCCCACTGAGAGAATTGAAAGACAGATACAACTGAGTATCATCAGCATAGAAATGATAGCCCATGTTGTATTGTCTGACAATATCCCCCAATGGGGAGGTATAGAGCAGATATAAAATCGGTCCAGGCACGGAGCCCTGTGGTACTCCGCACGACAGCGAACGCGTGACAGACCGCGCACCACGAATGCTCACAAAATGAGTTCTGTCGCTCAGGTATGATTTAAACCAGGCCAGAGCTAGATCGCAAAGACCGAAGCGGTTTGCTAATCTCTCAATCAGTATAGTGTGATCAACCGTATCGAAAGCGGCCGATAGATCTAATAAAAGTAAGATAACAGTCCTATTCCTATCAACGTCTAGGATAATATCATTGAAAACTTTGACTAAAGCTGTTTCGGTACTATGAAATTGTTTGAACTACGTGGTGACATAAGAACGACTGAACCAACGCACTGCACTGCACTTCACTGATTATTAAACAAGAACATTTATTATCGTTTAGTAAGAGAAAAAGACATATTGTCACACTAAGAAAATTAGGCCGTAGCCAGGATTTGTTACAGGGAGGTACGATTCGACGAGGAGTCGGACCAAAAGATGTCAGAGGCATCTCCAGAGGCGTCTCTGGGGTGGGGGGAATTAAGTTGCCTGAGACTGCTTTTCGAGTATTTTGAAAAATTGAGTATTTCTCAAACTTTTAATCTTCAAAAGTAATTTTTGTTTCCAATAGAGTACTTTTTTACTTTTAAGGATGACAGAAAGAAAGTTGTAAATCGGTATTATACTGGGTTTGGTACATTATGTTTGCATCATGATCTTTCAATAGTGTACCAAGCTCAAGCCTCCTTGGGAGTTTCTTAGAAACAGATCAATCAAAGACTTATCAAGTTTGTATGTTAGATAGCGGATGTGTTTACTAGCCAGTAAAGAGAGCCTCTTGTGCCGCGAATACTACTTTTTGACCACAGAAAACAAATCAGTGGCTCCCGTAAGTAGCCTGCGTAGCAAGCGTTTCAATGCAGTTTCAGAGCAGAGAACGAGGAACGAGAGTCAAAGACCGCGCGAAAAATGTGGCGAGTAAAAGAGCGGGGACGGGGTGATCAGCAAAAAAAGTGGACCTCTGTGGGCTGGAAGGGAACGGGGTGGGGGCGGGGGAGGCGAGCGCACCCGTCACACCCCTCCTGACCTAGCAAGGATAACAGACTGCAGCAGAGCTCGTCAATTTTCCATCACACGCACCTCGAGACTCAACTCGCAACTCCACGACTCGCATTCTACGCACACCCTTTGACAGGGGCTTATTTTTGGAGGGGCTTATATTCGGAGGGGCTTATGTACGAAGGGAAATTTGCATTTCAAAATCGATTGGGCTAGCTTGTAGTGGGAAGGAAATTTACCATTTTAGCTGTGTTTTTCTTTGTATTCGAGGGCAAATACCAAGAACAAGCCCTCCCGGGGGGCTTTCATTCGGAGGGGCGATTTAACGGAGGGTTTTTTGCGTTACGATTTTGGGGGGCTTATATTTGGGGGCGCTTATAATAACTCCTTCGGAAGAGTTTATAAGTTATTAACTCCTTACAATGTAGTTACAATTTTTGGAGTTAATATAACTCCACTCCTCAGAGTCGAGGAAGTTGAATTGAAGTAAACTTGAGCAGGAGTTAATTTAACTTACCATGCAGAGTCGTTATAAACCTGTTTTGAGGGTTACTTGGTTGGAGTTATTATTACTTTGAGAGAAGAGTCAATTTTGGGTAAGCCTTTATTCGAATTAGGCTCGGCTCACGAAACGTTCGGCATCTGAACCGGGCCTTAGCGCTCTGCTGGGGTTATTGTAACTCTGCAAGGAAATTAGACATCAATTTAGGAAGAAGTGTTACATAATAAATCTCTGAAGAGTGAAAATATAACTCAGTTTTGTATGTGTTTCTGTTTCCGCTAAATATAACAATCATCAGTCAGACCACAATCAAAGTGCTAGGCACCCTCCAAAAAAATGCTCCTCTAGTTGTTAGTTTCAGTGTTACACCTGTAAACCGAAAAAACGTCCAGGGTTGGGAAATTTCAGCCATCCATTAAAGGGACCGTTTTTCGGTATCTAAAAGTGGACGAGTTGTAATCAATCACGCCGTTTTGCCGCCATATTTTGCCATATTGCTGTTTGCGCTTATTGGTTCCCAGGCTCCGACTAAGTGAGTACGACACATGCGCGATTTGAGTCAGATTGGAGGCTTTTCACGTCAGGAGCCGATTACGGCTCCTGCTAGCTGTCACGTACAAAGAAATTCTGGTTGGGATGTTAATGGCCCACAAGTTTTCCGGGCGTTCCATTGGAAAATTCTCGGTTATAAGTGGAATTGTGAAAGGTAGTCCTGTTTTCCCGTTGGAAACGTTCCGGTTGAAATGCATTAATCACAAGGAAACACCAGTTCCAGGCTATTCACGGCGAGTCTGTGCCACCACCTTGAATTTTGGAGAGCAAGAGCACAAGAGCATAAGCGAATGAAACTTGTATCGAATGAAACAAATTCTTCACTCGATGGACCTTTCCATGGAAGTTCCCGAAATTTCTTGGTAAATGAACACGTGAACCAATAGAAAAGGAGTGGAATGAAGTTCCGTGTTCTCATTTTGAATTCGAGCGGACTTTCCAACATTACAGTAGTAAGGTTCCGAGAACTTTTTTGCGGCTCGTTTCCAGCCAACAGCTACCACATGCGTTTCATGGAGCTGGTGTTTTGGAGTCGCCTCGTTAGAACTCCTGTTTGGTGAGGGAAAGCCAAGGACCTAATTCTATGGGGCAGGGTAAGCGCTGGACCATACTACCCGGGGCGATACATGATCTCCCCCTTAACCTTCGGGTCCCTCTTAATGAGGGAGCACGCCTAACGTATAAAGACCAGCTTTAGAAAAAACGAAATCAAACTGATCGATTTAATTTTAGTTTGCCAATAAAGCGATGAAAAATCACTGTAAACCTTGTTAATTTTGTCATTGCATATTATTCGATTATTAGTATGTTATTATTTCCTTTTCTCGGGTGGGGGGGGGGGGGGGGGGGGGGAGAGGGATAAAGCGTGAGCCTTCTCCTAGTTTTGTCTTGCTTAAGAATTCAATTCCAACGCTGCAAAGATCATTTTCTCCCCTTTGCGTTGGGTGAGCCCTCGAACTCTCACATCGGCGCATTTTGTAAGAGAACACAATAATCTGTGACTACTGGTAGTGGTGGTGGTGATGGCAGTGGTGTGATGAGAGGGTGGGGTTGAGGGAAGGGTCTTTATGGAGTTAGTCCCTATCATCTTAAGCGCTCCCAAGGCATAACTGCTGTTATTTGGGTCAGGGGTGTAGGATTGACAAAAGCTACAAATGCCTCTTGAAGTCATCAATATTTCAAGGGGTTTTTATTACCTTTTGTTTTGATAAACTTAAACGTTATTGAACTACGAATATCCTAGATGAATACTAAGACACAGTACCTAATAAAGCAGACAGTTCATATGATGGTGTTAGTTTCTTAAGCAAAAGGTTGTGTTGTACCGTTGTGGGAGTGAAAATGTATAAATATTTGATTACCGCGGGAGGATAGAGAAGCTGACGGGTTGGAGGGCTAGTAAACCTTTAGGGTGATTCTGGGAATTGATCGTGGGTTGTGTGTGGTCAGTTAATACCGTGGGTTGGAGCGTTATTTTTCGTTAAAACATGGTAACATATAAAAATCAAGAATAAAGGAATTGGAACTGCTGAGTGAAAAAAGCTCGTTGATTTAATATAATCAGTAAGAGTTCTGTTTACCGGTCTTCGTGGAAGAGTTCCGTTTAGAAATCCCTATAACATTCGAGACAACTGTTGAAGAGAAATCGACAATTTCCTCAGCCATCCACCTTTAATTTGTTTGTTTCCATTGTTTTAACTGGTCGTTTTGCTTGTTTTGTTGTACTAGTTTTGGTCGTTTCCAGTTTTTTAGCTTAATAAGCTCGCTTCGCTCGTTTCGGTTTTAGCACATGCCTTGTTGTAGCTATTAATCACTTGGTAAATACTCCGCGATGGGATCTATCCTGTAATTAAATTGAATCTTGCCTAGAGGTACATTCATGGAAGGCAAACGTCAGCCTAGAAGGGAGAAGTTGTATTTTTCTGGAGAAATATGGGATTCACAGTTAGACTTAGGCATTTACTGCTTTGTTAACATTACAACATTATCTGTTGTATGGTCTTCTCAGACTTCAAAGTCAGGATAATTAATTTATGCTGAAATCGACAGACACCCTCATTAACGAAATAAAAAATAGTATCAAGTTAATCATTCGCTTTCGACTTTTCTTTTTAGTCATTGTTTTCTTCATGTTTGTAATATGTATACCAGTGATGAGGAAGATTGTATAAATGTAACAATCTCGGTATACAACGACCCCATCCCAGTGACCACCTCCATCGAATTTAACTTTAGCCTTAGCTTTGGCGTGTAGGCACGCTTGATAATTAGCAACTTTAGGATAAACCTCCTCGGCTGCGTTCTTCACATCATACGAAAGCCAAATCAAATAATCTTTTTATTACCTCAAAACATGCTTACCTTAATATGTAATTAAAGTTCCCGTCTTCAAAACATTCGCCTGATCCTCAGCATGCAGTTTCAAGATTTCAGGGAATGAAGGAAGGTCAGTAGTACTTTTGCTATTCTTGCTATCATATGTTTTTCGTTCGTCTTAACGTGTGTAACTTCCTCTGTCAGTCCTCCAGCTTTGCACATCAGGCCATACAGCCAAGCAACGGCTCTCTCTTCTCTTTTCCTCTAATTATCAGTACAATAGGTTCCTTCATCAGAAAATCTGTTTAACGGACACGGAACGCCATGGACGAGTGTAAATTCGATTGCTAGCGTGCGATTGTTAGAAATTTACCACGAGTAATTGTTACCTTGTCTAAATAAAGTGAGCCAGTGTCTGCAGCCCCCACGTTTACAGGCAGAATTAGAGCATTGCTTATGCTAGCCTGCGAAAGCATCCGTTTCTCCTCGCTCTTCGCCGCTGGGGACGTTTCGCGCGGAGGAACGTCTGCGACTCAGCGACAGAAATTTCCATACTGATGACGCAAATCAATGTTTACTTAATAAATCTGGTAGTCATGGGGTTCCAAATGTAAATTTATTCAATTTTACGTTTCTCCTGGTCGATTTCGGTAAAGTGTTGTGTTCATCTGTGAACGAGCTCCATCAAAACTCAAATGCTTGTTCTAGAGAAGACTATATTCCACAAATATTGACAGTTTTGTTAGAGATTCATCGCGTTTACATTTGACCTTTGTGGCCTTTTGTCTTTTGTCTGTCATTCGTAAACAATAGCTAAAACAATGTAACTGCTCCTTCGACCAATCAGGGCTTCTGACCGGATTCCGGACATATTTTACGTCATCAGTGTGGAATTTCTGTCGCTGAGTCGCAGACATTCCTCCGCGCGTAACGTCCCCAGCGGCTAAGAGCGTGGAGAAACAGATGTTTTTGCAGGCTATGCTTATGCGCAATGCCTTACCCCCCTGTCCCGTTGATTGCTCGGTTTTCTCGGCTGGCCAGGCGAGCAATGGTTGATACACGACAATTTCAAGACCCTGTTTGCAGGGATCCTGGCATCACAACACCAGGATCCCATCTAAACAGGATGGCTTGGTTGTCATGTAATCACGAAGACGATGTTTTTTGCGTTTAAATAACATTCCAGGGTCTCAGCAAATCAGGCCAGCTCAGAAAATCGGTCCACGTGGGCTCACAATTTTTGAACTACGTAACAGGCCATTCCCGAGTTTGCCCCGAGCCTCTGTTTTAAAGCGAAGCTAAGGGTAAAGCCATTGATATGAAAATGCCTTTTTTTATTCTCATGCAAATAAAACTCATTATCACAAGAAAGGTTTTGCACTTAGCCTCGTTTTGCAAGTAAGGCTTTTTGGAATTCGGAAATGGCTTAATATTTTGCAACAAGGAGCTTACTACGGCGTAATTATTTCTTTATTAGCCATTGTTCGACATTTATCAGCTGAAAGACTACAATTACTACGAAAATCAATAACGTCAACAGCATGAAATTTTTGAGCCGAAAACGCAAACGCCTTTCTCCCGAAATGTCCCAACGGCAGGGCTGAAAGGGATGACAGTTGGCTGCATTCCCGTGCAACGTTTACTCACAAAGTGCATAAGAAAATTTGCAGTCAAAAAACATTAACCACATCAATACTGAACATAACATGTATCTCGTACAGAGTATTGTATTAACTACATACTTTTTTCCTTATCACTAATACCAACAGGTTCAGTAAAAAGCAAAAAAAAAAAAAAAAAATCATGATCTTTTTCCTTCTGTTATACATTTCCTGGGAGCAGAACTTGGGCCTTCCTGGAGAGCACTAGAGAGAGACGTAATTGTTAGGTTAGTGCCCAAGACAAAATCAATGTAAACTCTTTAACTTTCCCAAAGACTTCTGGGACTGTTACTAGAGACAGGGAAAAAGTTGTCCAATAGCTGACCGGCGCGGTTCCAGTAACGATCCCAGAAAGAATTGCGGGACTCATTTCGGTTCCAGTTCCCATCTCGTTTTAAAGTAGCGAATTGAAACAGATGGAAACGGGCGGATAGGTATTACATTTTGACTTCAGGTAGTTCCAAACGTGCATCATATTGATGGCAAAACAAAAACAAAACAAGAACAGACTACCTGATAAGACGACCATAGAATTATCAAAACAATTAAACATAATATCTACCACTGACTTGGCATCTGCTCGTTGACGGTAGCCCTATCTCCGGCGACGCAAACATGGCCAGACATTTGGTTAAGGGTTTGATGCAGGTGATATTCTGAGAAAAGATAAATAACAAGAAAAAATAAGTTCAGCGGTGCCCGCTGTGACATGAGCCATCAGTGCCCTTGGCTCCAGGGACACCTATAATCATACTAGTAATAGTTGACACTACAGCTGCTCCCGCTCTGTATATTATCGGTCAACAGTATTCTTGCTCGTTGCGTAACTCTTTAAAATATACCGATTCATAATGAAGATTTTCACACATGTTCCATACAATAGGTGAGATAAATACAGGAAAGACATGGTTCCATGCACAGTTTCAGTTCGATTTACACAGCTTTGATCTAAACATTCTCAGTTTCGAAAATAGTTTATTCTAAACCATAAGAAAAGACTTAATTAGAAGTTGAATTTTTCGCTATTTCTCTTTCACTTTTTACATTCAGTTCATTTTATTTGCCGGAAAGTAAGCCTTAGAAATTAAAAGGACGTTTGATCCATTCACCTCGCGCATTCTACTCTTATTTTAAACTTTAAAGCGGAAGGACATCTGTGAGCGGGGAATAAGTCAGCACAGAATTTGATTGTCGGCGAATTTCCGTAATCGTCCATCGTTCTGCTAGTGATAAGCTAGCCGATGTTCACTCGTCTTGCTTGTTTGGGGCTAAGTCTTATTCCGGTCAAAGAGAGAGGAAGAGTGTCTGGCAAGGTTTTCAATCAAAGATTTGTGAACTCGTGTCTGGAAAACTCTCCAAGTGATTATATATTTAACAGTTAATGAATGAGGCTGAGTATCTTATGAAGAATTATGGAGATTGAGGAGGGTGTTATTCGACGAGGCCGTAGGCCGAGGCGGATAACACCCTCCAAGATCTCCATAATTCTTCATATGATACGAAAGCCGAATTCAGTAACTGTTTTATTATTCATTCAAAATAATTCGTAGTTTAAAAACATAGCTAAAACATGTTTACCTCCATCGATCCATCGATGTTCAGTTCATCTTCGATAGTGTACGTTTAGGTTTGTCCAGCTCCGCAAATATTCTCCAAATAACAGATGTCGCCCTTCGAGTTGTCTTCTCGCTGTTCTTGCCATGTTTTTAGCTATTTTTTCGCCTGGTTCTTACTCTTGAAACGAGTGAAATGTCCGCCATTTTTTCAAGTTCACAACCAAAACAGCTCAACCTCGTGCCCAGGTCTTCTCGGTTAACGGTGCCTTAACCTGCGAAAACGCTGCATTTTTGACGTCATTTCCTCGTTAAAGTCAAAATTCTTCCAAATTTGGTCATCAGTAACTGGTTATGGTGAATTAAACGTGTGCTTTTAGCCAATCAGAATCGGGGAAATATTTTGAATGAATAATAAACACAGCTATACGCACCTTATAACTTCATCTGCGCTTAACGATTGTCTTTTAGTCCATAACTTTCAAAACAACTGCTCCACAGAATGTCACTGATAACACTTAACGCAAAAGAGTATCCAAGTATGACCGCACAGTAAAGGTCACAAAATCTACCCAAGCGGTCCCTTCGGGATTTTCTGTCTTTACGTCATCCTAAACATTTCGTACTTGCGGGCGCAAACAATAAAAACGTCATCATTACCTACCGATTCCTCGCGGCCTCTGTTCAAGCAAATCGAGTTTTTTTCGGGCATACTGACTGTATATTTCAGCTGTAAGTACTTTCCTTAATATACGCGCGAGTTACTGGTGTGTCTCCTCGGGATTTCGCCTTCTGGGCGAAATCCCTGAGGGGGCAATTATTTTCCTCATAATTTCCGACAAACTAGCCATCAGAAAGCTCAAGTTTGATTTTACTGTCGATGTTATGCATGCCAATCAAAGTCAAACATAGCTTTTTGTGGGTCACATAGTGTTCGGTCTAACTTTATTTACTTATTTTATTTCCTTAGAGCGCAGTTGCCTTAACAAGGTACGTCAATTTGAAATGTATACCCTGTACACCTGCATGAAACGAATAATAAACCAGGGGAGGTTCGTACGAGGTTATATTGAAGTTGCTTCTGGAAATGTTGTACAGTATCTACTCATAATTTCTAGTTGTTGTGAAATTGATTGTGACCGGTCTTAAATTATCAAACCACTCTATGGTGACCCTGACCATTCTGTGACGGAGGAATGAATCACGATTTTCTGAAACTACACATTGTTGTATCCATAATGGTCTAATGTTATAAGATTCTGCCTCATTTGTTAGGTTGAATTAGTTCTTGTATCTTCCCTTACCAAACCATATGTATTTTAAAACTGATTTTAAAGTATTTAAAATGTATTTTCATTATTTGAACACTATTTTCCTGTATTTTAATCCTATTTGACAAAAAAAATTTAAATTTTCGCCCCTGTTTGAAATACATCTTGAGTGTAGTTAAATTGTATTTCATCTAAAGGAAAACCTCTCTCATCAATTTACAATGTATTTTGTTTAATAAATATGATTAAAATGGGGTATTTAAAAGGTATTTTGGGCATAGAACCACTAACACTGTTACAAACAGAGTTCAAATAGACTATTTGAAATATGTCTTAAGGGCTTTTATGCTGACTGTAATTTAAATACTTTTAAATAGGGTACTTTAACACTGTTTTGAGTTGTATCTAAAATGTATTTTTAGTCTAGTCATTCTACGCGAAAAAAAGACCGAACCTTGAAGTAATTGCAACAGAATTTATTTTTGCCGGAAGTTATTCTACTGATGCCTATAAATAACATGTCAAAAGTCTACCAAACGTTTCGAAGGATGAAATGATGAAATTACAGTTTTATGATTGAATTCTTTTTCTAAATTCAAAATGGCTGCCGCGGAATTTATTCAAAATATATGCGTAAATTTTTACAGCAAACAGCTAAAAACAATAGGCGTAATTGGAAAACAAAATGCGTGCACGTGTTTAAATGTAAAGATTTGAACAACTTTTTGATCACATCGAAGAAATTTTATTTCGAGAACTGGAAAACAACAGTTTTCCTTGAATTAGTTCTCTATCAATAAGTATATATGTGTATCAGTGACTCTAAAGACTCTCGATTGTTTGGTTTGGAAAATTCTTGCTCCGTACAACTGCTCTGGACGATTCTCTGGCCTTCAAACTAACAAAGTTCTTCGCTTCACAAGACATTTATTTAGACGAGTATTGGTAGAAACGCATTGTTGGACGTCCAGAGTGGTACTTTAGTGAAAAATGTCGTGTGAAGGTAAAGTATAGATGGTTAAAGATGTGGTTTATCGTCCGGTTAACATCACACGATGGAGTATTGTGTAATTTGCAAGGAATTATCAACCAATGGCCTCGAAACAGTGGAACTTAGGCAAAAAGGAAGCGATGGCATCAACAATGCAAGTAAACTACGTGGCGACACACTCCAAACTTTTGCAGGACAGCGTGTACATCAAAAATGCAGGCAGAAATACTGTCATGTAAAGGTTATTCGTTCCTACATAAAGAAACATACGGCTGATGAAGAAACATCCTCTAGTGCAAGTCGTACCCTGCGTTCCAGTGAACCAACATTTGATTTTGGTGAACGATGTTTATTTTGCAGCCAGCCTGCTAAACTTACGGGAAACAAAAGAGGACATGATGTTTTTCCTGTTAGAACATTAGATTTTCAAACCACATTAAACCGAATTTGTGAGGAGCGAAGAGACGGTTGGGCTGAGAAAGTGCATGGCAGAATATCTTTTTCCCAAGATCTCATTGCAGCAGGTGCAATTTATCACCAAGTTTGCAGTACCAATTTTCGGACGGGGAAGCAAGTACCGCTTTCTCATCAAACTAACGGAAGCAAACGACAAAAGAAAGGCGGGCCAACTGATAAGTCTAGGCAAGAGGCATTCTTGGAGGTTGCAAAATATCTTAAGGAAAACGATGACGAGCAGATAACTGTGAACGATCTTATGAATAAGATGGCAGAATTCAACGACCAAGAACCTTACAGCGCACGGTATATGAAAGAAAAACTTAAAGAGCATTTTGGAGAAAACATCGTTATTGCTAGTATCAATGGTAAGGCTGATGTCGTAACATTTAGGAGTACAGCTTCGACCATCTTGCAAAATTTTTATGACGCTTCTAGAGATGCTGACCCTGAAGCCGATAAAATCAGAGTGATTAAGGCAGCTGCTGATCTCATAAAAAAGGACATCAAAAGTAAGGACATCTCTAAAAGTTTTTATCCATTACCTGGAGAGATTTCGTCTTTGGATGAAAAATGCGCTTTTCTACCTGAAACGTTGTATTTGTTTCTGAGAACAATATTTAACGAAAAGAGTGCAGAGCGAAAGATTGCTTCCATAGGGCAAGCCATTATTCAAGCCGCTCGGCCCAGGGTCCTGAAAGCTCCTCTTCAAATCGGCCTGGCAGTCCAAATGCACCACCATTATGGATCCAAATTTTTAATTGATTCCTTGAATAGTCATGGGTTTTGCTCCTCTTACACTGAAGTTAAGAAATTTGAAATGAGTGCGGCGCAAACAAAAGGCACAGATATTCCTGGTTTAACCCCTGGTCACTTTTTACAATATGTAGCAGATAATGTAGACCACAATGTCTGTACGTTGGACGGACAGAACACTTTTCATGGTATGGGGATAATAGCTGCTGTTACTCCGGCCACGCATCCAGATTCTCCAATACCGAGGTGTTCTACCACAGCTGCAGAGATAGCAAATATTGGAAAGATTGATATTCACTATTACAAGACGGCTAATGATGTCAAAGTGCCTTTGGTTTATGAGAAACTGCCATGTCTTTCTAACGTCAATAAAACTTGGAAGTTAGACTTTCTCTGCAGTTTAGTTTGGCCAATTCGATCCCCCAAGCCAAATTGGTCTGGATTAATGCAGACTATAAGCAAAGGAACCCATCCCGGAAAATCTTCTGTT